>AP028920.1:5577500-6177500 GCA_036186465.1 Nesidiocoris tenuis
AACGGATATGAGTCGGCGGAAATAATAAACCATCGTTGTTGACAACTCTATTTATTTTACCTTCGCTACCTACCTCAACTCGCTCTTGATTTTCATAAGTCAATATGGCTCTATCTAGAAGAACAATCAACTGCTACTCACCCAGTGGTTGTTCCAATTACCGACCATAGCGGCAGGCCCAAGAGATCTTGCTGGATTCATGCCAGAGCCGGTCAACGGTACCTGCAATTTAGATTGCAGACTGGATAAATGAGGGAGGGATCTTCGACTAATGAACCTCTGTTTCAGTGATCAAGGCGGAGGGGGGTTATTCACGATCCAATCGTTGATGGTGGGGTAAAAGGTAAATTGACGTGATTGAAAGAGGCGGCGTAACACCAATTGATTTATCCACGCCATTTTTGCACATCCCAATTACAGCCAACTATTGGATCATGACCTTAAAGCCCCATCCACACCAAACCCATTAATTGTTGACTTACCGCGAAGATATGAGAACATGCGATGGCAAGGCCGATGGCCAGCGGAGCTGAATTGGCCAAATTTCCCCGGTTGGGGTCGGTCACCGAACAAACGACCAAGAGGAGAATCGCAGTGATGACAGCTTCAATGGCGAACGCCTGTCCTTCGGTGAGTCCTTGCTGGATGCTTACAGCGCCTATGTCAGCACTCATGGCGGACGGTACCATGTACTGAAACATGCATTTAGCCGTGTTCAAATAGTATAATAGGATGTAGTTACTTGCCCACCATTAAAACTGGATGATGGTATCATTGGGGTGGGGGTTAGGGGGGAGTTGGGGTCATCGAGTTGAAATGATCATGTTTTGGGTAATTATGGCCTTTGCGAGCGACCGAGTGGCCTTGAAAAACGTCAGGGAGGCAGGCATTGGTGCGAACGACCGAGATGCTTGGTGGATTCAGGGAGGTAGGCGTCTTGAATGTTGGTAAAGATGCGATCGACCGTCTACCATTGGCAGCAAGTGGCTTTGAGAAGCCTCAGGGAGGCAGGCATTAATGTGAACGGCCGGGGTTCTCAGTAGAGTATCAGGGATTGATGAGTATTGGTACTGTTGCGAGCCACCCAAACGCTTTTGAGAAGCGCCAGGGAGGCATGCATTGGTGCAATCGACCGAGATGCTTGGTGGAGTCAGGGAGGGAGGCGTCCTGAATGCTGGTGAAGATGCGATCGACCGTCCACCATTGGCTGCAAGTGGCTTTGAGAAGCGTCAGGGAGGCAGGCATTCATGTTAACGACAGGGGTTCTCAGTAGAGCATCAGGGAGGTAGGCGTCATGAGTATCGATAATGTTGTGTGTGACCAGAATGGCTTTGAGAAGCGTCAGGGAGGCATGCATTGGTGCGAACGACCAAGAGGTTAGGTCAAGTGTCCAGAGCAACCTGGAGATTGAGAATTTGTGAGAATGAGAAAGGCAGAAGCTGGGGACCCATGCTAGATTGGGGCAGATGCCCGTCTTGAGAACGTGACGCGTCTGTATACGGAGAGCTGCGAGCGATGGGGGTCCGTTTTATTGGGGAAACACTCCTTAGTGCTGCGTCCCCCACAAGGGTTCCAGGAACATGAGTGCGGGCATGGTGTAAACTTGTTTGGTAGGCCCCTGCAACTACACTTACGTAAGTGTCGTAACTGCAGAGTTGCCTCACAAACTTGTTGACATCTTGGTCACACTCATACTCCTGGAAAAACCCCTGTGTATGCATCGTTTGTATTGTACCTCATTTTCATGTTGTCACGAAAGTCCCTAATGTCACAATCGCCCTCCCCTACCACGAAAACCAAGGTTGCTATGAATACAGTTGTCGCCATGGAAACTAACGTCAGACTCTTCCATAACACTTACCTGCAAAAGCGCAGCCCCCGCAACAGCACCCGCGCATTGGAATGGTATGTAGAGGAGGGCCATGATCAAACCAATGCGCCCACAGACGAGGAGGCCAAGAGTCACCGCAGGGTTGATGTGAGCACCGCTTACATGTCCCACCATCTGGATACGGTTCACAGAAAATCGTTAATTATTCTCTATGCAGCGATGGACTGTCTAGTCCATTCGATTGATAGTTGAGCAAATTAAAATTATGGTGACGTACCTGGACTGCAGATGCAATTATAAAGCCAAATGCGAGAGCGATAGTGAGCGTTCCCGGGTTGAGAACGCACGCGCCACACCCGATCACGACGAGGAGCATGGTCCCCAGGAATTCAGCGACCAGGGCTTGACCGACGGCATCGAACTTCTCCAGTTCCTCCATTCCAAGAAAATTTTTCATCCCTAAAACGTAAATAATCCAAGTTGTACGAAGAGCGTTCAGACCATAGGTACCGTAGGTAAACGGGCACTCCAAATGGGCACCGAATTCTCTCGAGGAGTATGAGCCGGTACCAGTGTGTGAAGGAATTTCTTTTAAAATGCGTGAACCGTCATCAAGACATCAAGTGGCAGAGGAGGGAGACTCCTTGGAAGAAGATAGGAGATTTGGAGGGGAGGGACCTTTATGAGGGTGAATGGGGAGGAGAATTACGATTTCCCGAATTCCTCGATAACTGTCAATAAAATACTCTATTACCGACGTCACTTGTCATACCCGCGGGATTTTTTTCAGCGAGCTAAAAAAAATGTGTAAGTATTGTTCATTTAAAAGTTAGAGTTAGCTGGTTGAAATAAATTCTTGATTTTACCAAATTAATTTAGTTGTTACCGAAAAAAACCGAAATTTTGATCAAGCCGAATTTATGTTCAATTTAAATTTTCCTTTCAGTTTTGGCAAATTACAGAAGGCCGATAACAAGAAAACTGAATGTCTTGATTTTGCCTCGAATCGCCCATAACATTTTATCAGGCAATAATTTCGTGAACAGCCGCCAATAAAATGTACGATGTGGAAAAACTGAACCACGACGAGAGAGGCCGTATTAATTTTGTGCAAGACGCCCGCCTGTTCTTGATACGGAATTGGCGAAGGTCGCGTTGCGATGATCCAGGTGATCTTGATGAAATTTAACGACAGCGGATTGAAGGCCGATGATGGAGCTGTTGACACAGTCGTGAAACAGATATTTTTTCCTTTTTGCACTGATGGTATCGCCAGTTCACATGGTATTGCATGACGGGAACCAATCAACAGAATTGTCGCTGAGGCTCCCCAAAGGATCCAAAAGTTAATAAGATTTTCATGGATGAAAATTGAGTAATAGTTTAATAATGTTGGTTGAAAATTGGTGTAAAATTTTCGTATCGAAGATGACCCCATCTCGGGTTGAGCGGACTCCGTGCGATAAACGACAGCAGGTCACCTGATACGTCAGAGATTTTCTCCTGATGAGGGCCATACTGCAGAAAGCGCTCGAGCTCAAGTAATCAAGGAGGTCGTATTCTAGTTATATAGAATTTCCGAGTCGAATCGAGAATTTTCCAAACCAAATTGAGAATTCTATAATATGATTAGAGAATTTCCCAAAATAAATTGAAGATTTTTCCAAACACATTAGGGAATTTTCCAAACCAATTCGGAAAAATGGGAAATTTGGTTGGGAAAAATTCTCAAATTGATTTGGAAAATCCTCAAATTGATTTGGAAAATTCTTAAATTGGTTTGGGAAATTCTCAATTTGATTTGGAAAATTCTCATTTGATTTGAAAAATTCTCATTTGATTTGAAAAATTCTCATTTGATTTCTAAAATTCTCAATTTGATTAAATCCAAATTTTGGAAATGCTTTACAATTCGAAAGTATTTTTCTACTCACCATGACTTGATCGAAAATTATATCGTTTGAAAAATTTGCAAAACGTTCATTAGCGAAGCCTAAGGAACATTAATTTCCAATCACTGGGGTAATTATCATCGCGACTGTACCCCCTAGGTTTGTACCGGGAATAGTAGGTTCCCACCTGAGTGAAATTAGAGTTTGAAACTATGGGAACTAATTCATCCTACCTGGTCTCATCGCCGCTTGAAGGTCACGCCAGCCTTGCAGAATAGGGATTTCCCAAAAATAAAACCAAAATGTCAGTAACAATCCGAGGGTACGGTCAGAACGAGGCGGCCTATTTGGACCATCGCGTTAGAGTGCGGATGTCACTATAGCTCACCATATTTCAGATAGGGAGCAAATTTATGGAAAAATCTGAAAATTGGTACGTTCGCTTACAAAAATTCTGCATATATGCAGTCTATATATAGACTTTTTTGCTCATTTATCGGAATCAATTTCTGGACAAGCGTCTGTGAGCATTTTACAAAAATAGCCATAGCTCCCTGAATTAGAAACCTTTTTTACTTCCATATTTACAGAGTAAATGGAAGTATTGTGATCGTCCTAAAATCGAGAATCGGAACGGAGCTTCAGAAAAAACTTTTTCTTATACACATTTACTCAGAATCACTTCCTGAACAAGTGTCTGTGTGTCCGTTACGTCCGTTACGTCCGTTACGTCCGTCTGTCTGTCTGTCCGTCTGTCCGTCTGTGGTCATTTACAAAAACGACCGTAGCTCCCTCAAATCTCAACCTTTTTTCAAATTTCTTGAACTGGAATGTTTGTCTCGGCAAGACCTAACACCCTGTTTAATCGGAATTTGGATAACGCACAGTATTTCCGATATATTTGCATTTTTAGTGTTTTCTATTTTATTTTTTTCCGGCCACAAAAATGAACCGATTTGAGCGTTCTTGGTCTTCAAATCTTCGTTTTACCTTGCAGAATATGTGGATATTTTTTATATGCCGAAAATGTGGCGGTTTTTTATTTTGGGGGAATTTTAAAATTTTAAAAGTGAATTTTTTGATTTTTTTTAACTAAACACCCTTAAAAGCAGTCAAAATATGATCAAATTGTGTCACAATTTTACGTTTCAAAATATGGAAGTATTGTGTGTTATCTACGCACCACTGGTTCAAATTTCTTAGAATGGAATGCTTGTCCCGAGAAGACTCATCATCCTGTTTAACCTAAAATTGGATTACTCTCAGTACTTCCGATGTACTAGCTCTTATGGTGTTTTTTACGCACGCTTTTATTAATGAATCAATTTGTGTATAAACGTATCAAAATACGGAAGTATTGTGTGTTTTCTACTCAATACTGGATTCCCATTCTGGCAAATCTGCGTATTTCCATTTAAGAGTGGTTTAAAAAATGAGTAAAATTAATTTTTTGGAATAACCTCAATTCCTTGTTGTCTACACAGGGGTTATTAAGGTAAAAACTTTGATTTTTACCAAACACCTTACTATCGTGCGCAATTTGTACATCATGGGATTTTCCGAGTGATGAGATGACCATTATCGTTTGACTGCAATTGACGTTGGTATTTATCGCGAGCAAAGCGATGGGGTAATATAATTTTAGGGTAAACCGTCACGGCGCACGGTTCGCAGAAAAGCTAGTTACACAAAATGGAGTTAGTAGCCTTGAAATAACCAATCACGGCTATTCAATCGTGACTATGAGGCTCTGTAAATAGATGGGTCGGTCTATTTTGAAAATCAAAGCATAGCACAGACGATTGGAATTGTTTCGAGCTAACACAATGGGGATGAAGGGAAAAAAATTATTTCCCAAAAAAAAATTTTCATTCATCTTGGCCAGAACAACAATCTCTAGTACCTAGATGGCCAGTGTAAAAATCAGTCTTGTAAGCAAATCATTCGGCTTTGAAAAACGCTGCTAAGTAGATTAGTGACATGGGTACATTATTTGTCTGGGTACCTCAGAAAATAAAGTTCAAATAGTTGGAGTAGGTCGGTTTATCATCATATCATTTGTGGAGTAATGGTCAATCGTGAATTCAATTATGCCGAAAAGGTACGTTTTCACAATGATAATAAATAGGTAGGTATAAAAAGAAAATACCTGGCGGCTGCTTTCAAAGAAATATTTCCTGAGGCCTGGCGGCAAGAAGGCAGCCATTTTGTTAACCGCGTTAACAGGTGACAACTGTTATCAAGATCCGCCCCATTAACATAAGCTGTCCAATCCCAGCTTCACACTTTCAGTTTCTAATAAATCTGAGCCAATAGACGACGAAAGAGCCGGTAGGGGTAGGGGAAGTCCCCTACTTCCCCACCCTACCAAGATCAAGGGTGGGAATGTTACAGCCGCCATTTCGTATTCCTCACGCCTTAAACCGATTGGAACATGTGCCGTGAACCCAAGAAAACTGCAAAACCGCAATTTCAGCAGTGTCACTGCCCCCAAAATTGACCCTGTTGACCAAAATCTCGAAAAAATGCCAAATTTCATGTTTCATAGTCAATATCTAAAGATTCCCGCCAAAAAACCCCGAAGTCAAATCCATCATTTTTTGAAATTTTTCCTAGGCTAGGACCTTGGATTTTCCAGCTGAAATCGGTTTTTTTCATTTTTCTTAGTCCTGGAGAGTTGTAGAAAATTGCAAATTTTTTGTGTCATGTACCTGCCCAAAACCTACTCAAAAATATTTTTTTTGGAATTTTAACATTTTTTTTAAAGGGTCAAAAAAATATTTTTTGTTTAGGTCAAAAATTAGTCTTTAAACCAGTTTTTGATTACTAAACCCCAATCGATTTTGACTTATAGGAGTGAAAAATGTGTAAAAACCTTCAAGGAATCCAACGAGCTCAAAAAATTCAAAATCGGTCCAGTAGGACTCCCTCAAATTGCCAAAAACGCGAAAACGCAGAAATCGCATTAAGAAATTCAAGCCAAACCGATTCAAAAACCAAATTTTCGAATTTTTTCGGAAAAACCACCCTATCTTATGGTAAATCAAGCGAGAAACACGGGAAAAATACTCAAAAAATTCTAAACCCACGGCATCACCTTCAAAATTGAGATTTTGTGTTTTTTCAAAAATATACCCTAATTATGCCGAATTGGACCCGTTAACCTTCTCCGATCGGATTGCCCGGACAATATGCCTCAAGTTGGAGCAAACCACAACTTTCAAGACTAATTTAGTCAAAATCGGATCAGTATTTCAATACGAAGTGGCTGGACGAAATTTTTGGCCAAAATTTCGTCCGTCCACTTCGTATCGAACCGCTGATCCGATTTTGGTGCGGTTGGTCCTAAAAGTTGTGTTTTGCTCCAACTTGAGGCATATTGTCAGGGGAATCCTATCAAAAAATTTTAAGGGGTCGAAAACCCAAAAAAACTGTTTTTGAGATCATGACTTTTTTTACATTTGATCGTTTTTGAGTTGTCTAGAGTTGATTCAGAGGATTCCCTTATAGGAGGTGCACGTCACAGGAAAATTTGCTAAACGCTCGTTTTTTTTTTTTTGAAATCGGACCACTCCTTCTGTGCGTTTTGCTGCTGACGGCGTACGGCGTACGGCGTACGGCGTACGGCGGACGGACAAAAAATTTTTATTGCAGATTCTTGTTCTAGAACCTCTGAAACGTGAAAGAACAAATTTTCAGGGGGTGTTGTAAAAAAATTTTTCTTGAACAATTACATAGGTACATTATTTCTGGAAATAATGTACCAAAATGCAAAGCCTACTTTTGGAAAAATGTGCATAGCTTCAGGTATATGAAAAATATCGCCAACCTTCGGCAACCATAATCACAAATATTTAATAGTTCCAGCTCCTGGGCCTAAAATGAAAAAAAAATTAAAAAAAAAAAATAGTTTTGTTCTTACCCATGGTGGCGGATGTCGTTCTCGAAGTTGACTTTGAAAATGATCTCTTGGCCTTGGCTGCTAAACCCGCGCTACCTTACGACCAACAACCTTCCAACATACAATGTGCGTGGAATACGTGAGCATGAATAAATTACCTACTATGTGATACACTCACTAGAGCGTTATATTTTATTGACGAACGCTTTTTTGACAATATTTAAAAAAAATTATTTGTTTCGAGTAGAAATGTGTTTAGCTCCGCCCAAGTCTATATTGTCGAGATAAGTGTAGGAATCTGATTTGCTACAGATCGGATCTAATCGGTGATATGTGGAAATCCGGATCGAGATCCGAACGAACACTTCAACACGAATGAGTGCAACGCGACTGTAAGCCACAGGTGGCGTCTTCACGTTGACGTTAGCGACCCTGGGGCCTTCTCCCCACCCACAAAAATAACTGCCCCCGTATTGGACTTCAGGCCACTACCACTCTACATTCTCACAACCACGAAACAATACTATTTAACAGCTAGGTCCCAATCGAAAAATCATAATTAGTCGTTTAATTAAAATTTGGTGCGGGCACTGCACGACTTCTCCCCAGGTCATATACCTTACTATATCAGGTTTTGAGAGTTTGCGCATTTCGTCAGTTCATCTGGGCACAAAAAATACAAAATTTAGCTTCTTGCAAAGTCGCTCAAACTTTCAGTAACCGAAAATTAGATGGGCCGTATATCAAGTTAGGATTACGCGAAAATGTTCAAAAACTCAATACTTTCGAGCAATGCTCAAAAACTGAAATTTAAGCGAATACACCTGTTTTCTGCATTCAAACGTCGATTTCTCAGGTACTTAACAATCAAGGTAAAACGTACCGTTGGAAAGCTGACATTCTGGGCCAGGTTTTCCCGAGATCCATTGTCCTAAACGCACGTAAAAATTCTAATTTTGAAAAAACTAAAAACTCTCCACTTTGGCCTGATATTTTGCTCATTTAACTTAATGTTAGAAAACTGCAGTTACCGTAAGGTTATAGTAAATTTAACGGGCTTTCCAACGGTATTCTAATTTTTCTAATTGCTCCAATGTTTAAGGGTCTTAAAGCCATTTCGCTGAAACTATGTCGAAAACACTAAAAAATCTTCGAAGCAAAAAAATGCATTTTCTCTTTGGCTCACAAAAAATTTTATGGGTCAAAAATTGTAGCAAATGAGCTGAAGAATCGTCTCTCTCAGAGAAGACAAGACTAAACTCCCTGTTTAGTCATGTCCCCAACCCAATCATGCCGGAAATTGCTCCTTAAGCAGGCCAAGTGGACGAAAGCGCTCAAGCTAACAACAAAGTCTGAAAATAAAGGTAAGAGATACATGCCCATTTTTGAACATGAGCCGAGAAGGCATATATAACAGTGATTTACGAGTATAATTGTTAAATGGAAATTTAGACCCTCCGATTCGATTATCACTTTTCAGATTACAACACTTCCATTTATTTCGGCTGTAAGGAAGCAAAAGCTTCAGATACTAGGGGTCGACTGAAGGTTAGAAACTAGAATGCTAGGTGGGTATTAGAAAAACATCAAGATACCAACATCCGCAGATCAAAGTATGTGCCGTCTGCTTAACGATCAAAAAAGGAAAAGCGCCTTAGCTAGAATGTCTCCAATTCCTTTGAGACGAGCTTGGATCAAAGGTTAAAAATTCAAAGCCTTTGTAACGCGTAGGTAGCTAGGATTCTTCGCGTCTCTATTTCATGCTATAAAAATCAATGACTCAGTTTTTAATTTTACGAGTTGTTGAGTAGGTTTTTTAAAGAATAGTCAATCAGATTCGAGGTCGTGCAATACGCTATCCTGGTCAGCGTGAATCCAGCTCGTCGAGAGTTCGGGATATTCACGATAGCTCCGCAAATTGATCCCCAAGTTTCGAGAGAACCTCATAAAAATAGGTACATCTGCCATAAGATCTTTCCATCCACTTCCATGGCTTACCCGAGTGCATGTACCTATTTATGATGAGTAGGTAGCTAATAGGCAAACGAAGCCTTCCTGTGGCAGGTCACAAGATACAAACATTGAGGTATGATAGGCCCTACTCCAAAATTCAGCTTAGGGAAATTCATGAACTGAACTAATCTAACAAAAGTTTCAATTAACTTGACCAAACATTATTTTATATAATCAAAAATCAAATTCAAGTGAATATGAATTAAATTTTTGATATACCCGAACAAACATCAGCCAATCTCATCCATTAGCCTCTGCAGCTCACTTCTTATGGCATCTGGTCCCAAAAGTAGCATCTTTGAGTCGAGTATGGGGTTTTCCGGATCGTGTTGAGAGTTTTCCGGATCCTGTTCCCAACACTTCTAGTTTTGCGGGTCGGATTCGAAATTTTGTGGATCGGATTGGGAGTTGGTCGAGTCGGAGGGGCGTTTTTCGGGTCGGGGTTGGGGTTTTCCGGGTTGGGGTAGGAGGTTTCCCGGGTCGGATCGGGGGTTTCCCGAGTCGGAGTGGGACTTTTTTGGTGGGGTTTATCGGGGACGGTTTGGAAATTTCCCAGGCCTGGTTGGGAGTTTTCCGGATTAGATTGGGAGATTTCTGGATCAGTTGGGAGTTATCGGCAGAATTTTCCGGGTTGACTCGTGAAGTAGAGGTAGAGAATTTTTCAGGCCCATTTTGGGGAATTCTCAATTTGGTTTGGGGGATACTCGTTTTGGTTTGGGGGGTACTCGTATTGGTTGAAGGGTTCTCGGTTTGATTTGCAATCCTCCAAAATCGATATAGGACGTTCTGATACTTCATCGACGATAGGAAAAATGTAGCGAGGTATATTGAACGTGTAATATGGAAGCACTGTAAGTTATCTAAGCATCGCTCGCTTTCCTGTTTAAATTGTTGACAGTCCTTAATTGGGCACGGTCCTCTAACAATACCGTCCCACGCTCGTGACAATGAGTTATCTACTTTGCAGACTTCTTCTCGTTGATGATGCGCGCCGTAACAAAAACATCACGCTTGGCAGGAGCTTTTGAGGTTGATGCCGGTGTGACTAATTTCAACATTAGTGTTTACCTGTGCTGGCAGTGTCGGCACAGCGTAATAGTGTATCACCTTGCTACGACGACAAGGCTGTTCCAATTGTTTGTTGTGTATCTATGCGATAGCAGTGACCGCTACGCGTGTTACAATATTCATGAACTTCTTCCCCAGCCGAGATAGGTGGAATATTATGTATATTTATAGACGAGCAAGGATACTTTATGAGGGACGCCTATCTTCAAATACTTCGACAGACAATCTTCAAAACATGACGTCCGTTTGAACGATAGCTGGCGCTGTCGTTTTGATGGACGTCGGCCCATTTTTCAAGCAGAACGTACATACCTACTCTTCGCACGTAATCCTACCAGCAGAACGTTCTCTTCGTTCGAGCTAATAATGACTCAAGTGCAACAAAGGCATTATAAATCTAAAACAGTTGATTTTGCCATGTAAATTTCAGTAACAACCCCGTTCATGTGATTTCGATGCGAAGTTTCTTCTACTTTTTTGGTCGTCCGAAAACATGGCGATGCGTTGATGGGCTTTTTGAGGGTGTTGGACTTTTGGTATTTAAATCAAAATATGTATATTCAGATTCGATATCCTCTAAACCTCCCTGACCCCAATTTACGCCTTGAAATTGCAAGTAGTTGACCCATGAATCGTGGAAGTTCCGATACTCTCCTTGAGACAAGGGGTTTTTCCGGAAATCGTGAAAGGGAATTTCATGTGACCTCGAAGTTCAGTGAGAATGAGGGGCAGCGTCAAAAATGTTGACTCCCATTTTGACCCATTTGGTAACCCCTGCACCACCAAAAGAACACCAAGTCTCATCAAAATCGGTTCTTCGTTTTATGGCAATTCACTATCTGATCGCTGGGGGGGGGGGAGGATATTACCGTGATTGGTCGAGGTGGCGTCGTCGCTTAAACCACTAAATTTTACTGTCGTTTCCAAGCCTCGATCTCAAGGCCATTCCCATTCTACAACAGCAGCCAGAAATCGGATACTGAGTGGGCCTTTACCATAAAAATGGAGGAGTCATGGGGAAATTCGGCTGTGACGACTTCTTGCACCAAGGTTGCCCACTGGCATCAAGGGTTATACGGAAAAATTCCATTTGAAAATCGTCAAATTGTGCCAAGAGGAAAGGGCGTCAGATCGAGTGGGGATCGAGGCGGAGGGCTGGAGGGAGGAGGGCCCCATCTTCGTGCTGCTTCCCACAATCCGCCCGTTCGTTTGCCCGCTAGGTTCTCCACAAGTGTCGTGCGTGAAAACAGTCATAAACAAGTCAATCAACAACAGAGTTGTAGACACACAAGCCAACAGGTAGGGTTGAATATTGCTCTATCTACTTCGAATTTTACTTTATTTAATTTTAATATTTGAGGCTCATGAATTTGGTAGATGAGATGAAAACTTTCATAGTTATATGTCGACCATATTATGAATTTTACTTATATGAAAAATTTACGAATTGTGAGTATTTATGGGAGTAGGAAGGTATAGCGATTGTTAAAAAAGTGAAAATAGAGTCGGAGGTCCAGGAGATGCTTGCTATCATAACACGTTTACAGTTTTCACTCAGAATCCCTTTTCGAAGCCCTGTGTGCCCTCTAAGCCCTCTACGCATGCGCAGTCGCAGAAACGGCCATATCCACAGCAATGTCAGCAATTTTCAGCTTTTTTTGTAAATTTTAGTCCCTCTGAAATGTCCGAATTGCGTTTGACTGGAATCAAACGCTACTTCATCAATTTAGAGTTTCCCATAATATGGGAAGTACATATTATGTACCTACTTTTGTTTACCGGGCGGATACAATTGTTTTGAAAATGAACCGATTCGGGTGTTCAAGGTCTTCAGATGTTGGGCTTAACTCGCAGAAGGCGTAACGAATAGCGTTCCAGCTCGATAACTCGGCGTAAATGCTTTTTTTAGGCGGGCACATAATCGTTCATAGCCCTGTCGTCATTTAGACAGCGGAAACTGAATAACTCCGCCATAGGTACATAATAGGTAGGTAGGTGGTATACTGGAGATCTCTTGCTTTGGGGTCGAATTGATGGCTAAAATCGTTGGTCATAGACTGTAC
Source organism: Nesidiocoris tenuis (assembly GCA_036186465.1). Classification (NCBI taxonomy): domain Eukaryota; kingdom Metazoa; phylum Arthropoda; class Insecta; order Hemiptera; family Miridae; genus Nesidiocoris; species Nesidiocoris tenuis. The sequence goes on from AP028920.1 coordinate 5,590,269, forward strand.
ACTATACTGACCTCTATCTTTTATAGGAGAAGTTTAAAACAGAGCTGTGCCAGCAGAAGGTGATTCTTCTTCCATCAGGTTCGATTCTTGCCGAAGGATTAGATTTCTTCGCATTTTCCACTTGATCTCCTTCATGGAGCATTAGGGGGCTAACCTATATAAAGGAAGAGGTTCGCTTTTTTTAGCATGGGAACATTGGCATATCTAAGTCGGTAATTGAAAATTTCCCAAAAAAGTACCTAAGGTAAGTAAGGGGAAATTTCAAAATTCGAAGCATTGCACCGCAAAAGTTGTAAATTTTTACACAATGTGAGGGATTAAGAAAAATAAGATCAATCATTTTTTGGGAATGTGTGGTTATGATTTTCAAGTGGACGACACAGCCACTGTACGCGTTGAAATTTTCATTATGGAAAACCATGCAATGGCCCTGATACATGTTGATAGAGGTTCTGTTGTGGAAGGAAATGACAGGAAAACTGGGAATGAATATAAAGTGGCCGGAACCTTATCGGTGCTGAAGCTCTTTATGCATGCAGGGCTGCTCCAATTACAGGGCTAGCCGTTCAAGGGCTGAAATTTATTTTAAAGGCTGAAGGACCTTCCTAAGCTCTCAGTGTCAGTCGAAGGTTCAGACTCTCCACTTCCAAGTCTCGGCCAAAGAAAGCCATAAAAACGTATAAATATTCAAATTTACCGTACCGATTTTTAACGTTTAATATAAACCTTCATTCTACGTAAATTTCGCGAATATTAAGGTCCTCAGATGTTTTGATTCAGTGATGTTTGATAATGTGCGAATGTGTTTTTCGGATCTCCTGTTTGCCTAAGCCGTAAGTTGTTTACAATGCTTAAGGGCCACTTTCTCTAAAATGTTAACGCCTCGAACCTCGGCAACTAATTGGCAATCTCGTTAGTTGCTTTGTCCAATACAGTTCTCACGATCAATTAACCAACACATTAACCTATAGCGAGCCTTTTAATGTTTGGTGAAATTGACCCTTAGGGGTTTTCCTATTAAACTATAGGAAAGTGTATTCCAGGGAATCGTTAGTCTCAAACCATAATATACAGCGAACTATTTTCGTACCTATACTTAGTTCAGTCGTAATATGACTGGTTTCGTGTACTCGTGCAAGATTGGTTTGTCGAAAAACCCGCAGATTTTGAATAATTTGCGATTGAACTTTTGGCTCCACCAGTAACAGCTCAACGCAACGGGCAAGCAGAAAGAATCAAATGCGCGCGGAAGAATCAGATGAACAAAACTTTTCTTCAGTTGAGGCATTTTTCGATTGATTTCAGAGTTGCCGTCAATATTGTAGCACTCGAAATCTGTACTATGAAACTTGGAATGTCCAATCGGTTAATTAGGAGCTATCGCTTATCAGAACATAGGTCATTAACCCCACGAAAAAAGCGACAAAAAGGCGTACATTCCTCGATATATCATTAGCCGCGGTATGATAGGTAGTGATGCCAGGTTTACTCGAATAAATTGACTTGCAAAAGATAGCGTCATGCCGCGGCTTAAAATTCAAAACAGGACGGAAGTCGTTCTCTCAATGGTCCTATCGTGGGCCGTTTTCTTAAACGCTTAATTGAGAAGATCCTTTCGCACAGAGACATTGAGGGCATTGGATATTGTCAGTAGGTGTCGCTATTGAATGGGCCTTCCTTTAAGTAATGGTAACCTTCAAGTAATGGTACATTTCAGATGATATTTGATATATTTACAGTGTAGGTCCTACATGTTGATATGCTTTTATGATCTTTGATATACCTCATGATTGGTGATCATAGCATCATAGAGGAACCAAAATGCCCGCAGGGTACAAATTGGTACCTACTACAAAGACCCCCCTCCCTCCGAACTGTAATGATCCGTTGTTGTCGCCCAATCAGGTGAACGCTGACTGATTGTTGTTTGTTGTCGACGGTGTTTATTAAATTATCGAACACTTGAGCATAGAGAGGGGCCCATATCACCAACAGATTATGGCTATGCAGGCCTTACAAGACAACAGCTCTGTGGTTAAAAAAAATTTTTTTAAATTTTTTATTTTAAATTTAAATTTTTTTTTTTAATTTTTATTTTTGGTCCGAAAATTTGTTAGTATTTAAGCATAAAATTTTTTTTTAATCACTTTTTTGGGTGGCCTAGAGGCTAACGACTGACTTTAGATGCAGGCTATGCCTACAGGTAGCATAAAAAATGTGGCTCGTACCCTTGAAAATAATTCAATCATTACAAGGGTATTTGGAAATTATCTGAAGTGGAGAACTAACCCCACGAGGAAGTCTTGCGATACCCAATGCATTAACACAATTAAACCATTTTTCATATTTGGCTGACCTTCGACTCTCTATAACGTTTCCATGGAGAAAATTTAAAAAACTTCAACATTCCCTAGCGTAACAGGTCTGATCTTCAGGTTCCGATTCAAACATCCTCAACCTCCGGTTTTGAAAAAATTGCAAAAATTTCGTCAGCATTATTTCTTAAAGTGAAAAAACGATTCCCGATAATAAGAGCGATGACAACTCTACACATTTGGATTTTATAAATAAAATTTTCCGATAAAATGTCATTACCCCAATGTTCTCGAGTGAACTTCTTACCGAAATAACATTCTGACATTATTAGTATGCTCAGAACGGGGTCGTAGTCTGACATTTATTAACCTTTGCTTGATCCCCATCTTTAGAGTGCTTTGACAGTCTCCATTATACGGGGGAACATCTGCCGGACGAGGACACGATTAGGTCGACTAATTAAGCGATTAGCATTTTTGTTAAATTTTGTCTGGGATCGATAAGTTTGTCAAAAGGCGAAAATTGAAGAGAGATCAAATTTAGGATTTGCAGGGCATATTTTTTGCATAACCCTCATGAACAAACTTTCCCCAATTGTGGTGTTTAGAGAGAAGCTTGCCATTGGGGTGTTTAGAGGGTAAGTTTACTTCGAGGTTGATACAATGTCAGGTTAAACTTTGAAAAATATGCACCTAGCAGTTCCACCCAAAATCTGAAGGCGAAAAAGTAGTGATTTTCTTACGTATATTATATCCGTTGTATAAGTCGAGGAACTGCTACAGAGTTCATCAACAACCATTTTTGGTAAGGAGTGATTCACCACCCGCAGGAACTTCAGGTGAGGTAAAAGCTGAGGGAATCCCATGGAACTTTCTAGAACTGCTCTCGAGGAATACCGGGTATTTGTTGTTATGGCAAAACCACAAAGCTTCTGGGCCGCAAAGGTTGTAACTCAAGGAACCGGTTCAATTCCCGGATGAGTGCGAGAGCTTGATTTTCTTAGTCGCCAAAGTCCCGTTAGCCTCGCTTCTGAAGAAACGCTTCTAAATTATCAATTTCATCAGTAAAAATAGGCGATTGTACCTATGCTTACACATCGACATGCTACCATAGGTCTGCCTCATCTCACACTCCCTCTCTTACTAACTCTTAGATTAGATCATAACTTAAATCTTGAGATGATGCCAAGTTTATGTTCAGAATAGCACAAACACGACACGCGACCGGCTTACATAGGTCTCGGAACATAAGAATATAAATACCTAATTTATGAGGCGACTAGCTCGTCCATAAGGAAACTTGGACCAAAGACCCACCAAAACTTGAAAGAAATATTCCGCCGATTTGTTCGGCTTTTTTTTTTTGGAAAAAACGATAAAGTTGTGTAGTATTTGAAGGTCGAAGACTAGTTCTGCAAGTTTTTAGTTGAAAACAACGATAAATTTTACCCATCACGGCATCTTCAGGCTCTATTACCTATTGGTGGCTTTGCGAAATTGATTTTTAGGTATAGCTATAGATTCGTGTACTTGTTCAAAAAAAAAAAAACATGTAGGTAAAAATTGAAATTAAATTGTCGGCTACTTATCTGAGACAGACAATTAGGCTAAGCTGCTGCATTTTTAGGGTAAATTCATATAAAAATTATCTTAGGAATTTATATTTTATTTTTATCAATTTAATTTTTTCCAATTTACCTATTTGATCAGGCTACATATTCAATACCTCGCCGAATATACCTATATAGATAGGTTCAAAAATATATGAACATAACTCTCAGAATTGGCTACTATAGACTATAGTTTACAACATAAAGGTGCTGATAATCCTTATCATAATTACAAATACATAACACACGGCAAACCAAATAATGACGGAGACGAGCAAGCGGAAGGCGCACGGAACTCAATCCAAAGCAAATATGGAGTTAACATTTTATTTCCTCGAAGGCGTTTGATGCGGTCGGAATGGCACAATACTTGGCCCGTTTATTATATTTACATTGCTGTCGATAGAACAAAAACGAGAAATTCGAGAGAAATCCCCGAAATGAAGAACAACAAACGCCACCAATATAACCGTTTATCCACAGGCTGTATGCTTTACAATCATACCTTAGCAACGGCTGAACCGATTTTGGTCTTGTAAAGCTAATTATTCCTCTGGGTAAGAGTAAATAAAAAAGGCTATGAGGATAATATCCTTACCTATCCTCCCTATATATATTCTTCCCTGATGAGGAGTAAAAAAATAAAAAAATTAGGTAAATAAAAACTAATTTTTTCAAGGTGATATAAGGATGCTATAATGAAATGATGATGATAATATCCTCATATATTATATGAGGATGATATGTAAGGATGATATAAGGATATCCTTCCCTGAAAAGGAGTAAATAAAAAAATTAAATGAAAACTTTTTCTTAAATTTTACTAAATTTAAAATTTTATATTATCTTATAACGAATTTTTTTAGCCCTCAAAAGTCTATTTGCCCGGTCCAAATCGGTTGAGAGGATTCGTTCTAATAAGTAATTTCGCAAAAACAAAAGACCCTTAATCCTTTAATTAGCCAACCCTTGCGGATAGGCCCTTCGTGCGACGTCGCCAGATCTTCTACAACGTTGCAGCAGCTTGGTCTTTTTGTGCAGAAGAATTCACACATTATTTTGGATCTTCCTAAGCGAGGAGGAGTAGGTTTTGATATTAGGATGTAAATTCTTTTGCGAGTAGGTATAATGCATTATTGTAATCGTCAACTAATCAAAGAGCAGATGATGATACCCTCTCAGAAGTATTTTTAAATTATTATTATGTTATTTTAAATAACTAAATTTAAAACATAAAAATAAATTAAAACTTAAAATATATAATTATAAATGTGAAAAAAAATAATAAGTATGCCTGAAATTAAATAAATAAAAATGAAATAAATTAAAAAACGATATTTGGTAATTTAAACCCATCTATACAATTAATAAATGAAAGTTTAATTCGGATGTAGAAAGATTATCGAAAATTACAGAAAGAGTCGTCGGATTTTTAAATTTCCATTCGGCAGTATTTAATTCCGACTTAGCACGGTGGGTAATTGAAAACAAACCGTCGTTCCATATTCGTTTGTCATGAACCCGGTCATTTATCTCAAAACCGTATCAGTGTCGTGCCCATTACTAGTCACGATGCCCGATAGATTTACCTCTGCATCAATAATAAATATCTATATAGGTATCCATTTATCACTGCCATCCGGTAGCCGCGGGCAATCGATAGTTTGATCCTCAGCTTTGTCGGCTCGCTGCCGCAGTTAACTTGACAGTTATCACTTTGTTTGTGCCCCGTTGAGGTTCCGGGGAGATTGATGCTCTTCAAAGGAAAAATTGTGCCGGTTTTTGTGCGCATTGTGTTTTCCATTAATAGTGCTCCTTATTACAATTTTTTTCATCCCCGGTCCTACTAGTGAAGGACGTGACATTGAACCGAACAATGGGAAATATCGGGACGAAAAAATGAAAATATCCAACGATAAAATGCAGTATGGTGACCTTGCAAAACATTGGCGATCATATGATGAGCGGTGATTCCAATTTTCGGACGTATAATTGGGTAGCAGATTTATGGGATTTGGACTAGTTCATTGGCTGTTAAATATTCGGAGGGAGGGGGTATACCGTTCAGGAAAACCACGCTTTGCTTCAGAGAAACGAGAAAGCCAACATTCCTCCACTTGAACGCCACTTTGGAGCACGTACTTTCAGAAATTTACTCCTAAGGACCGCAATTGCAGTTCAAACACTGAAAACTAGAAAAAATATTTTTTTTTTCTTAGTGTAGTGTATACGTTTTGCAATTCCAATAGACGTGCTAGAGGCTGTGACATGTCCATGGCTTATTAACTTAATCAGCATTCTTATGGTATGGTGGACTTGTCAGAAAATATTCTCTAAAAATTTCAAGAAGAAAAATTTTGAATGAAGGAAAGCTGCAGGCACTAAAATACGAAGGGCCACCTACCTTCTCTATAGAATCATAAGTCATCAGAGATATAACATCTTTATATCGCCATTACCCATCACCAGTCTGAGAGCTTTCGGCCGCAAGGCCTCGAGAATTTATTTTTTATTTGAAATTTGTTTCTAGCGTATTCAACTACTTAAGGCGAATTTAAAAATTAGCGACCTATGTTTTTTGAGTTTTTGATCCAATAGCAGCCACCAAATTAGTCCAAATGAATCATCAATTTGATCCGAAATTAAGGGCCGGTTTATCAATTCATTTAAAGCATCTATCCAAGGACGCTTGCATTACATTTCACCTAGGACGAATTTTCATTGACCGTCACACCGAAAATTTCATGGAAATTAGTTACTGCGAGCGTCCTTGGACGAATCTAGCTTTAAATAAATTGAAAAACCGGGCCTAAACGTACGAAAATTCGGAATCACTGTATGTGGACCACTGTTTCGGTATAACAAAACTCAAAAAATATATTTTCGACCCCGTTAACCTCGAAATAAGTCGGCGTCTCGTCTCTCGCGGAAAATCGTCGAAATAAGGAAACGGCGTGCGTTATTTTTTTAAGATAATGAGTCAATTGAAAATATTTTTCCAAAAATAAAAAAAAAATCCTCAACTCTGGACGCCGAGTCGAATGGCGGCCAACCGGCGGGTCTGGCCATCGGTGGAATCCGTCGGACAGAGGGCGAGCGACGGAGAAGGCAACGAGAAGATATCGCGTGATGATAACGTAGGAAGGCACCGCCCGGCGTCCGGTGAGATCGATGCCCGCGGCGGCCGGCCAGTCGGAGGGATCTCGGCCGAGCCGCAGAACAGACAGGAGATGAGCCAGAGATATTTGCTCAATAGGATCTGGGCCGATCTCGGCTATCATCCATCGCAGATGAAAATGCTGTTCGAGAGGTAAGCGACGGATCGCTGAAACGCATCGGAAATATTTGCTCTGCACATCGAAATTCCGCCTGTATATTGGAACGGTTGAAAAATTCGGAAAATTGAAAAAATACGTTTTTTTATTATTTTTGAGAAAAATAGTCTCGCAATACTCATGGCACCACTCCAAAATTCACCTTTCTACTTTTCTGATGCTCGAACTCAAACTGAAACAGAAACTCATACTAATACCGATACTCAAACTCAAACTGATGCTGAAACTGAAGAGACCTCAAACTCATGGAGTTACTCCATGCCAATATTGATAATCAAACTCAAACTGAACCTCAAACTAAAACTCAAACTGGAACTAAAACTCAAACTGATATTGGTACACAAACTCAAACTGATTCTGATGGTCAAACTCAAATTGAAACTGAACTACCTACCTACTGGACAGTTAGATCGGTGGCGGTATCGGGATCGACGGTAACTTGACGTTTTTCATTTTAGGCGAGTTTCAAAATTTGCATAGTGATTTTCTTGACATTTTCCACCCAAACAGCCTCCAAAGTTGTCGAAACATAATCAAATTGCGTCAAAAATTCACGCATCAAAATATGGAAGTATTGTGTGTTATCTTCGCACCACGGTGTTTCTTTTCAAAAAACCGTGCTATACAATTTACCGATTCGGACCCCTTCACCTTTTTTATCGGATTTCCTCAGCAATATTTATGTGAATATAGTGCCAATGTCCAAAAAGGAACGATTTTAAAATAATGCTTTTTTAACGGGTTGTCTTATGTCAAGAGATCTGTAGCTTCATTACCTATTCTATTACACATACCCAACAGCCCAATGGCATGCTGTTTTCATTTCAAATGCTCGTTGGGTTCACCTATGTCCAAGTCCGAAACGTAAAAATACGGCAATAATTCAATTTTGATTTTTTTACCCATCGGTTCCTTTACCATCGGCGCATCTTTTACCGAAGAAGCGAATCAAAAATAGAGATGCGAAAAAATATCCCAGTCAATTCCAAATGGGATAACACGCCACATCATCTGCTTCTTGTCAGTCGGTTCAATTCTTTATTTTCAAGAGGCAGCTCAGTTTTTTATCTGAAAGGTAATTTGTTGTAACAGTTGTGCTCAATCGGCTAACGAGGATTGTAAACCTGGTATCGGGCGTCTTTCAAGTCGAGATTGCTCACAGGATGGAATCAGTTCTATTTTAAAAATCCAACTCCCCGCCCCAGCCTGGTATGGTCTGGAATTATTTTCTGCGAATTATCATTTCAGTTTCTAGTTCCTTGGCTCCGGCTGCCAATCATATGGAATTATCCGCTTGAGGGCCCGAGGTTATGCAGATGGCACCGCACGCCCGATGCTCACTCCTGTTCCCAGGACTCGTCCATTCGTGATTCATCCTCGGGCCAAAGAACTGTTATTACACTCCCGAGAAGAACAAGAGGAGTCGGCACCTAAATGGAAGTTTTTCTGATCATCATGGGAAGTCCGTTGGCCAAGTTCTCTGGAAAGCGCTTGGAAAGTTCCACTCCGCGCACCTGAGGACTTGAGCCATGAAATGCGTAGAATATTTTCGAGATAGGGATCTTTAAAAAGCATTAATCTGAAAGTGAAGCCCTCCAGTCGAGAATAACATTTTCCTCGTTCTTGTTATTATTGGTGTAAACCAGTTTTGCTTAGATAGCATTCAGTAAAACCGTACATGGAACTGATATATCGAGTCGGATGAATTATTTTATCACCTATGATTTTCAGCCGGAAATGTGGAGAAACTGGTGATTACCATTTTATTGGTAAATGCACCTACCAGGTCCATTTCAAGGCCGCCATCTTTAAACAGGCATCGGAAGGATTTCAAACCCACCGTTTACCCCAAAACCTAAAAGGAAATTACAAAATATCAAATCGAAAATTTCAAGCTCAATCTCATCATGACAATGTTCAAACTCAAACTAAAACTCATACTCAGAATCACGGACTTACACTCGAACTCAAACTCACAACCAAACCAAAACTCTTACCGATTATAATATTCGAACTCAAACTCAAAATCAGAATCAGACTTACACTCAAACCGCAATCGAACTGGAACTCACACACGTTATAATATTCAAACACAAACAATCAAACTAAAACTGAAACTCGAACTCACAATCATACTAAAACTCATACTCATAAACTTGATACTATTCACGATCGAACACATGATGAAACTCATATTCAGAATCAGACTTACAATCTAACTCAAACTGGAACTCATACTCACAATCAAACTGAAACAGAAAGTCAAAGTCATAATCAAACTAAAACTCAAACTAAAACCCATACTCATAGTATGATTCAAACTGAAACTCGTGATCATACTCACATTCCAACTCAAACTGATATTCAGAATTAGACATACGATCAAACTCAAACTGAAACTAAGACTCACAATCAAATGAAAACTCATGCTCATAATAATATTCAAACTGAAACTCATTACCAAACTGAACCAGTCAAACTCATAATCGCTCAAACTCACAATCAAACTAAAACGCATACTAATAATAACATTCGAACTCAAACTCACAATCAAACTCAAAGTCGTGATCGAACTGAAACGGAAAGTTAAACTCACGAGCAAACCAAAACTCATTCATAATCCAACTCAAACTCACAATCAAACTGAAAGCCAAAGTCATAATCAAACTGAAACTGATACTCAAAGTCATAGTCAAACTTATAGTTAAACGCATGATCAATCTAAATCTCATAATAATATCCAATCTCAAACTGAAACTCAAAGTCATAATCGAACTGAAACTCAAACTCAAAGTCATAATCAAACTGAAACTAAAATTGAAACTTACAATCAAACTCAAACTCACAGTCAAACTGAAAGCCAAAGTCATAATCAAACTGAAACTGATACTCAAAGTCATTGTCAAACTTATAGTGAAACGCATGATCAAACTAAATCTCATAATAATATTCAATCTAAAACTGAAACTCAAAGTCATAATCAAACTTGAACTGAAACTCAAACTCACAATCAAACTCAAAGTCGTAATCAAAATCAAACTAAAATTGAAACTTACAATCAAACTCAAACTCACATTCAAACTGAAAGCCAAAGTCATAATCAAACTGAAACTGATACTCAAAGTCATAGTCAAACTTATAGTGAAACGCATGATCAAACTAAATCTCATAATAATATTCAATCTAAAACTGAAACTCAAAGTCATAATCAAACTGAAACTGAAACTCAAAGTCATAGTCAAACTTATAGTGAAACGCATGATCAAACTAAATCTCATAATAATATTCAATCTCAAACCGAATCTAAACTGAAACTCGAAGTCATAATCGAACTGAAACTGAAACTCAAACTCACAATCAAACTCAAAGTCATAATCAAACTGAAACTAAAATTGAAACTTACAATCAAACTCACAATCAAACTGAAAGTCAAAGTCATAATCAAACTGAAACTGAAACTCAAAGTCATAGTCAAACTTATAGTTCATGATCAAACTAAATCTCATAATAATATTCAATCTCAAACTGAAACTAAACTGAAACTCGAAGTCATAATCGAACTGAAACTGAAACTCAAACTCACAATCAAACTCAAAGTCATAATCAAACTGAAACTGATTGAGTTGTTCTGTCTATGACTTTGAGTTTGAGTTTGATTATGACTTTGAATTTCAGTTTGATTGTGATTTTAAGTTTCAGTTTCTGTTTGATTATGACTTTGAGTTTGAGTTTCAGTTCGAGTTTGATTGTAAGTTTGAGTTTCAGTTTGAGTTTGAATATTATTATGAAGATGAGTTTTAGTTTGATCGTGAGTTTGAGTTTCAGTTTGAGTTTGATTATGACTTTGAGGTTAGTTGATTGTGAGTTTGAGTTTCTGTTTGAGTTTGATTGCGAGTGTCAGTTTGATTGTAAGTTTCAGTTTCAGCTCGATTATGACTTCGAGCTTGAGTTTGAATGTTATTATTAAGTTTGAGTGTAAGTTTGATCATGAGTTCCAGTTTGAGCGTGAGTTTGAGTTCGATTACGAGTGTGAGTTTGTTTATGAGTATGAGTTTGAGTTCGATCATGAGTTTCAGTTTGAATATTATTACGAGGGTGAGTTTTAGTTAGTCAGTAAGTCTGAGTTCAAGTATCAGTGTAAGTCTGATTCTGATTTCGGAGTTTCTTTTTTAATTTCAGTTCGATTATGAGTGTGTTTTTGTTTGAGTACTATCATGACTACGAGATTCATTTTGATTGTGAGTTTTAGTTTCACTTTGAGTTTGACTCTAAGTCTGAATCTGAGTATGAGTTTAAGTTTCAGTTTGTGATTGAGCCCGAGTGAGTTCGAGTTTGAGACCTATTATTGTGAGTATGAGTTTGGGTTCGATTATGAGTTTGAGTTTCATTACGAGTATGGGTTTCATTATGAGTTTGATTTCAATTTGATTAGGATGAGTTTACGTTCCAGTTTGACTTCGGCTTTGAGTTTGATTATGGATATGAGTGTGAGTTCGGGTATAGATTGAGTTTGAATTTCCTCTCACCCATCCTTCTCGCAATCCTTGGAAGGATTTCCTAGGTATTTTATTCAGTGCTCGGGTACCTTCGGCTCTGGTAGGTTTCGTCCAACGGGACCGTACCCTCGACTTGGGCAGCGGCCCACCGGGCAAATACCCGAGCGCCCCCGGTCGACTCTCCCCTAATAGAACATTGCGAAGTTGCGTGCTACACTTGCTCTGTTGCATAAGATGAAAGGAATTCCCGGATTGATCGGTCGCTCAACATACGAGCAATACTCAAACCATTCATATTGATGAGGATTGTACATCATAAGTTGTTGATGATGCTTGTCAGTTGACAGAGCGAAGTAAAATGTTTAGAATGGGTTGGACGTGCTGTGGTTTCTGAAAAGCGGTTTTTTTTTCTTCTTTTTTTTCTAGCCGTCATTACAGTTGCCACAACAGAATACCGACCTTCAAGCTTGGAACTAACTCGGTTTTTTACTTGTTTTCGCAGGATGCCAGATAACCGAGGTCGACTGAAGACGCTCGTCGGTATGAACGAGATGGCGCGGGCAGGTGACTTGGGAAAGGCTTTAGTGGCCGAAGCTTTGGGGACTTTGTTCATCACCTACTTCGGGTGCATGTCATGTCTCGCCGTACCTCCATCGGCCGAACCGGCTGATTTAGTACTCATCTCACTTACCTTCGGATTTGTCGTTATGGTCGCAGTTCAGGTGAGCGAAATGTCGACGAGTTCAACAAAGGGCAGAATAAAAAAAAAACTGTTTGATATTTATTGTAAGAAATATTCTTTACAAAAATGACAGTTGAGGGACAACCGGACATGGGAAGGGATGAGGGAGGGGAACTACCAGTACAATGCGCCTTTATTTTAGCCCGAGCGCTTTCGCCCGCACGGCCTTCCTATAGGTGAACACTGTTTTTCCGCATTCAAACTTGAATTTCAACATGAAATTTAAAGTTAATTGCAAAGTCGACCATCTCATTGGAAAAGAGATCGGATAGACAAGTTTTCCGAAATTCGACTACTCAGGTATAACGCGTTGTTTAAAATGAAGTTAAAGTATAGAATAAGTATTTTCAAAAAAAAAACTTTTTTCTCAAAAAAATTTTTTTTTCTCGAAGAAATTTTTTCTCTTGAAAAAAAAAAATTTTTTTCTCAAAAAAACCCGGTAAACGGTAAAAAAATGTTTATTTTCAAAAAAAAAAATTGTTTTTGAAATGCAATTGCAGTTCATAGGAGTTGCTTCTTGACCATGCATAGGCTTAGGGAAATTGAATACCGAGTCCAAAAATGTCCTCAAAGGTTCAAAAAAGTTAATGAACGAGAAAAATGTTGTTGAAAAAAACTTTTTTCTCAAGAAAATTTTTTTCTCGAAATTTTTTTTTTATTTCGAAAAAACTTTTTTCTCAAGAAATTTTTTTTTCTCAAATTTTTTTTTTATTTTGAAAAAAAAAATTTTTCTAAAAAAAAAAAAGTTTATTCTAAAAAAAATTGTTTTTGAAATGCAATTGCAGTTCATAGGAGTTGCTTTTTGACCATGAATAGGCTTAGGGAAATTGAATACCGAGTCCAAAAATGTCCTCAAAGGTTCAAAAAAGTTAATGAACGAGAAAAATGTTGTTTATTGAGCAAAGCGTGGGTTTTCTGGAAAAATTAAAAAATTGTTTTTTGGAAACGTGTTGAGACAGAAAATGAGGTTTGTGGCTTCTTCCATCCTTGGTCTGGTTTCACTCAAATTTTTTGTGACACCGGTTTCGAGACACCCTGAATAATACACACATTATGGTATCAGAATGTATAAAACTAATCGTGGCCAAACTCTTCACAGGCGCTGGGACACGTATCCGGGGCTAATCTGAATCCGGCTGTAACTTGCGGTCTCCTCGTCACTGGGCGGATCACGATTATCCGAGGAGTTCTGTATGTCATAGCCCAGTCGCTCGGAGCAATTGCCGGTGCTGCCATATTGAAAGTAATTTAACTTTACGTACAAAATTGGAAATAATTTATATATCCACTTTCGGATGGATCTAGATGCCAGTATAGTATTTTTATCATTTTGAACACATTCCTCGGCCACTGTCACTGATTTTTTGACCAAATGGTGATATAGACGATTTTGTTCGACAGGGATTAACACCAGAAAACGCCATCGCCAGTCTGGGAGCTACTACCATTCACCCAACTCTGTCGATCCAGCAAGCGCTCGGCGTCGAGTTTATGCTGGGCTTCATTCTAGTCTTCGTCGTTTTCGGCGTCATCGATCCGAATAAACCCGATTCCAAAATCCCAGCGTCTTTGGCTATTGGACTTGCTGTAGCCGTTGGACATCTTTCGTCGGTAAATCGAAATTATTTTACCGCTCGCAACTTGGGGATGATAAAATATGGACGATTTTGAGGTTTTCTTCCTCACGTTGAAGAAGTTACCACTACATTATCTATCAAGTTTACCTACTGCTGAATTTTTGCAATTTAACCAAAAACCCCTAGAATTGTATGGGTTAATATTAAAATTCTATTCTACCGTTTCAGGTTGACTTCACTGGTTCCAGTATGAACCCTGCGAGAAGCTTAGGTCCTGCCGTCATCATGAACATATGGGCAAATCACTGGGTCAGTGTGATTTGATGTTGAGAAGGATAGTGCAAAAGATCATCAGTCCCGGGCCTGCAACTACTGATTCAAACCAATTCAAGCCATGTAATTGGGTGAATTTGCTGGTCGTCATTTGTAACATGCCCGGGACTGTTCAGGCCTGATCAAACAGACCATAGTCGCAGCTCAAAAGCGTGAAGCTCTGGGATCACGATTCTGAGAATACTCATGCGCGATTGAAGACAATTTTACTAAAACCACCAATCGACATGAATCGTTAGCTCTTAACAAAGTTTCTTCCAATCATTTCAGGTATACTGGCTTGGCCCATGCACAGGCGGGATAGCTGCTGCTCTCCTATACAAACTTGTTCTTTCCGCTCCACCTCAGGAATACAGTCAGGTTCCACGAGACAATTCGACTGAGGTAAGCATCAGAGGTCTTGCTGAAACTAACCTTAACGGTGCTTCCGGCGCTTGATTCAAAATTTGCTTTACGCTGTATCTCTACTAGCAACCGGTTGTGGCCTGGAATTTCGCTATAGCCGTCGTACAGTCTGTTCGATCAGGCCAGTCCTGGACAGTTTAGGACCAGTAACTACGACGCCAAACAATTTCAAGCCCACGCAATTAGGTGACTTTGCTCGGCGTAGTTAGTAACTAGCCCTGGACTGGCCTGATCAAAGCATATAGAGGCCATGGATAATAGACGGTGAAGAAGCTACGTGAGTCATAGCGCCTCAATGCAAAGTCACCTAATTGCAAGGGCATAAATTTTTTGGCGTCGTAGTTAATTCAAGAGGATATGTGATGCTCGTTTGCTACAATGTGAATTGGCGCAACCTGGAACCATGGTTCAGGGTCTGACTTGCCAGGTTGTCACGATTCACATTGTAGGCGAACTAGTATCACATATCCTCTTGAATTGCTCAGTAAGGGCTGTAATATCGCATCTTCACCGACGAAACAATCCATAAGGTTTAGGGCATATCGATGAGGTTGGCTCTCTTTCAATTTTTATTCGCTCAAGCGCTTTCAATGCTCAGGTGATCATCAGGAGCACCTATGATCTATGGTTTGAGTTGAAACTCAGTCGAGAAGCGAGCAGAAGATTGCTCATAATTTGTCTAATTTGTCAAAAAAACAATCTCACTCTGCTCTCTTTACAGATGAAGCGCTTGAACAAAGGTATGGAAACCAGCCCCTGATGGCTAAGTTCAGAGCGCTTAGCTCCCGAAAGGCTGGCACTATTCACACCAAAAGTCGTGCCTCATAACTATGGTAATATGACCATGGCGGGATCAAGGATATCATCACCAGGCGGACATCAAATGGCATCGCATTGGCCCACCCAGGTCACCGGCTAATCTGATCTTTCCCCGATTTGGGGTTAGCTTTTTGTAAATAATGATAATCCGCAATGTAGATTTGTTCAAGCGGGTTGGCCTCTATCAACTTGTTGAAACAAATCTAGTGCTATTTTCGTGTAGGTGCCTGCTGACATAGTCGATTGTCATTGTTTAAGCTGTAAGAACAAGAACCCAAAAAGTAAATTGATTGGGCCCTTCTTATATTTTACATAATAAAGTTGGACATTTACCCATGCAGGGTGGGCGTCGGAGGGGGGTTTATGTTTGGTTCAGTTTGTTAGGATTGGAACTTCAGAACAGTTTTGAACCAAGTGAGGGATTGTGAAGTTGTGGTGTTTACACTGGTGAGCATTTCAAACACTCCACAGCACAATGGGTATCGACATAAAAATGCATAAATTCGTGCGAACCTGTACCTGCGAAGCTGCTAATCCAACAAGTAGCCTATAAAACTACCTCTAATTTGAGATAAAATTTATCAACATAGGATATGTAGTAATGCAGAAATATAGCCGTCGGAATTTTGATATTTTGCTGGTCTATGCTCTGAAGCTTAATTAATTGAAGGTTAATTTGATATTATTTTGTACCCGCATATAGAAATATACCATTGCATCGAGTTAATATTTCGCAACAAAATTATCACCACTTTATGTCGATATATTAAAACAGAATCATCGATTTATTTTACCGGTATATCAAAATAAAAATGTATACGGGTGCATAGTATTAATATACCAAAACAAACATATCGTTAAATACCATCGGCTTTCACCGATAAAAATTATAGCATGCCTCAGCAATGACATAGAGATGGTTATAGTCAACGAAATTCTTAATCACTATGTTGAATATTTAAACGCACTAATTATAGGTAATTACGCTAAGCCTCGATTGGCCGAAATCGGTTCAATATTTCGCACGCAATTAGAGGAAAACATCCCCTTTTTCGATTTGTTCAAACCACGACTCACCCCCGTTCGGTTACTATCAAAACTGCCCAATAGTTGGAAAAATTTAAGTTCTGGGTAACAACGGGTGACCAGCGGGGGCATAGCCCCCCCACAGCATCATTAGATCTACGGTCCCTCCCATCGCACCCCAAACGTTAACCCCTAATCATGACGAGTATAGGTAAACCAACGTTTGAGTAAACGTTGGTTTTCGTTGGGGGTGCGATGGCAGGAACCATAGATCTAGTCAGGGAGGGGGGGGCAAAGCCCCCTTTCTACGTTAACCCCTTTTTACGCCCCAGAACTGTCATGTCTGTAACTACTATGCCGTATAATTAAATGCAACTTGAGTACATTTTTCGAGAAAATCTACTTTTGTAATACCACGTCTCAACCCAACTCCCGAGCCGAGCCCCATTAACTCTCTTGTGTTCAATTTAAATCTAGAGGAATATTACATTAATGTGCCTTAACATAAATGTGTTCACTAATAAAAGTTTCAATTCCAAAATGTATCTGTTGTTTGAAACCCGATCTTCCTGCTAAAAAGGGAATCGAAACCAATTTTACCATCCACAAAATATTTAATATTCATCGTCGGGAAAAACCGAAATTTTTCAAAGGGCGAGTCATGGAATATAGGTATCTCAAACTTTTATTGCCAGTACATCTCTTTCCGGAAAACATCAGGCTAGACAAATTTTCTCAAAGAGCGAAGATAACACGTGAGTTTTAACAATTCACAAAAAATGACTGCAGGATATTTCAAAAAATGGGAAAGTTGGCAATCTTTCTGGATAAGCCAGGGTCAATAAAAAAGCTCATCTTACTGAATGATTCCATGCGATGTTGCTCAGCTCAAAGTTTGAAGTCACTAAGCAGTGGCTGTTACTCATTTCCTCCTCTTGAAACGTCCGCTGAAAAAATAGTTGGGTATCCATTTATATAGAGCTAATTGTTCTGATAGTCCCATAAAGAGATTTCAAGAAGAAATATACCTATCGCAAGCACAATGAAAAAGAAACATGTACCTATTCATAATAATAAACTTAGTTCCACTAAGCATGAATTAGTTAGCCAAAATCTCAAGATTCAAAGGTGGGGAATCAAAATTTTAGCCCAAAAACCTCAAATCGGTTCATTAGGTCAGGAGATATTACCTCTAAAAGGCTGGAGTCGGTGTCCTATTAGGACAGTCCTAACCGAATTTGAAAACTACCGAGGGAGACAGAAAGTTTTGTCTTAATATTTTTCTGCAGAATTTGTGTTTCTTAAGTAATCGTGTAAGTTGGATTCAATTGCAAAACGTTGTAAATAAACTGCGTCCCTATATTGTGTACTACTACCTGCTGTGTTCATTTATGTACTTTACCTGGGTCGGGATACGGCCCCTCCCAACTTCCCACTGAGAAGAAATTCGGGGGGGAAATGAGGAAAGTTGGGGAAACTCTCGCAACTTCGCTATCCAAGTTGAATTTCCTCATAAAGATGGGAAAAAGCTTTTAGGCAAACGTCCCCCAACTTCTAAGCTTTTCGGCGAATGCCCCAACTTTCGAGTCGAAAAGAAACTGCGGTGTCATGCGCTCGTCTGCTTTCATCTCACTCGCACCCAGACATATACGAGGTAAAGAAAATCTTCATTGAGCGAAAATTGGGATCTGAGGTTTAAAGAGTGTTAAATCCAAAAATGGAATAGGTTTATCAAATTCTGGCACCCCATTGATATAACATAGTGTGTGATGGTATCCTGTTGCATGCTAAACTTACCACGACGGGACGTTCTCCGGGTCATCACAGGTGAGGCTTGACTCGTCCAGGACTTTTCCTTCTTCGCACGCGATCAGGCGTGGGAACCCGTTGACGCAAGTGACCAAATGCTCGCAATTGCCGGGAATAGCGAACCTTGGGTATGGGGAGAATTTGGCGGAAATCGAGTGTGGATCAACTTTATCGGGGCATTTGAATCCAACGACCTCTGAAAAACAAGGGTGACGAATTTGCAGGATTAGTGTGAGAAATTATAAGGTGCACTTGGATCAATTTTGAACTTGGATGTCAATCTTGAATTTGGATCATTTTTGAGCTTGGATCAATCTTAAATTTTGATCAATTTCGAATTTGGATAAACTTTGACTTTGAATCAATCTTGAATTTTGGATCGGTTTGTGCGAGTACAGGGCTGTCCCGAATGGCGTGCCCGAAACGCCTGGAATTTCTCGAAGATTTAGTTCTGGCGCTCAAAATTGTACCTTCAGGGTTGCAGTGGTCAAGGAGAAGATCTGGCCAGTTGCAGGAGTGAGTCTTCTCGTCGTATGCAAGTCCAGGTTTGCAGTGATTCAAGTAAGGATAACCGTCCGCGCACTTGATGTAATTCGAAGAACAGTGCGGCCCTTCAGGGTAGATTCCGTACCTATATTCGCACCCTGGCGAGCTGACTGGGACCACTGAAAACATAAACATTTATCTCGTATCAATCTTTACCCAAATTATGGAGAAGTTACATTTTTCCACGTTTATGCGATGCCATTTCCTCCGTAGGTTCGTTATCGTCAAACTTACGGACTGCTTTTCTGGGACCACAGTCTACGGCCCAGTGGTAGTTGCAGTGGTTGTGCACGGCGCCTTTGCCGTCAAAAAGAAGGCCATTCTCGCATTGTTCCAACGTTAACGTGCCGTTGGTACACAGGAAGAAATGGTCGCAGGCTTCTGGATGAGCCGTGGCAAACACCCCGTGCTCCGGACATCCTGGCCCGTCCAATACTGGGACTGCCGCTCCTGGAAAAGATGCAAAAATTTGCTGATTCAGATGCGTGCGATTGAGAAGAGTAGAAAATCAAATAAAATTTTGCTTTGCGTCAAGATTTATGAAGTCCCTGGCATGAGGAAGACGCTTTTCCGAAGAAATTTTACGATGTGCCTGCAAGGGCCACGAATATTCCAGGGCTGGTTACCTTCGAATTCCCGAGTACTTAGCTGGAACCTGGGGTACATTCGAACCCCCAACTCCTTAGCTGGAACCTGGGGTGCCTTCGAACTCCCAAGCTGTGGACCGATCTTGATGGAGAGCACCGTGGACCGTTCGGCCGCACTAGACCCCCGAAGAGTGTGAAAGTATCGAGGACTCACTCGCATTCGTACAAGCGCTTTCGCCGGATTTGTAGCACTCCTCGGATCCCCCCTCCATATTGCGCTTGCCGTGGGTGGCCTGCCTTATTCCTTATTTCTTCACCAGGTTTTTTCTGAGTCTTCTACGTTTTTTACGTCTTCTCCTCCGTTATTATACAATATGTATATACAAATAGTATGTCATATTATTCCTGCTCATGGCATTTTTTAAATATAGGTAGGTAGATGTAGGTAGGTTATCTGAGAGGCAATCTGAAATGTTGCTATCCAAGGACTTCTCATACGCATTTTATCGTTGAGGAAATTCAAACAAAATAAATCCAAGGTGAACAATCAGAAAAGGCTTCCCTAAATAGAGGTCCTCCAAAATGAATTTAAAAATAGGATCCAAATTCAAATTTTTAAGAAGAAGCTACTCATGACTGCAGCTGATGTAAGGTAGTCTAACCGTTCAATCTCTCGAACCAATTCTAGCGGCGGGTAATTGCTATAACGGGAAAACGTAGTAGGTGTAGTATCCTGTAATAATCCATCGTCCTTGTCGGATCTCGTTTTGCATTGTGGTCAGCAACTCAAAAGTTGTGAGGGACAACTGGTTCTGGTTCAATGTGATCTTAAAACTCAGACAGTCTCACTTTCAAAGGTGAAACAGCCTTGGAAGGAAGGTGGCGTTTCTTTCCATCTCACTCCAACATCTCCTACCATTGAAAACCCCTCGTTCTCCTCGTATTTCGCTGGGGGAAATTTTCAATCTGATTACTCGAAATATTCTCTCTCCAACTTTTTCCCTTGGGCTCCTCTTACTATCTAATCTATTTATCTTTCTATTAGAGAGAAAATTGGATCTGAGGAAGGAACAACTTTTATCTTTCTCCCGGGTGGATGGTCCATAGTTATGCTTCACTTTGGTGTGTTTTGTACATTATATTCAATGAGTGGGTAACGAACCATTGCAATCGCACGAGAAAATATATTTTAAAACTTCCCTAGATGTGATGGTTTTACATTTACATGGGTAAGTAGGGACCTATTTATTCGAGGTAGAATCTAAGCATCGAATGAATCATTTTGGTACGTTGGTTTCCAAAAAACGGCAGGATATGGAATCGCCCACATTTTTAGGGCGCATGTATCTAGTGTTTCAAGCCTCAGGGTAAATTCCACGAATATTATAATCTTACAATATTATTGACATCTTGATTAGATAAAAATGTGTTAACCTCATATTCTGGAGTACAGGCCATCCTTATATAAATTCATTCTTGCAAAAGAAAGAAATTCTTTGTTCAAACTAGTAGGTTAACCACAGTACTTCCATAATTTGACTGTTGAATCCGTAACTTGTACATGCATGTACCTAACCTCCAAGTTGGCATCTGCCTCTCCACAGCCATCGTGGAGGCGACCGCAGCGCAGCCACCGATAATTACAATATATTCCCATTGCCATATAAATAGGCGATTTTTGAGAAATATATCGTGTATACGACTCAGTGAATGAAGATGGAATTTTTATCCCTTTCTTCCTCCGAATGGTGCATATTAAAAAATTTAGTGCCTAACCCTTTTTTCCAAGCATGCCCCGAGCAATTTGAAGCCAAAATCGATTCCGATCTATTTCTAATTCATCGGCACATTCATAAGTCCGAATTTTCTAAAAGGAACTGAAATAATAAGTGGAGAAAAGTATTTTGACTAACCAATATGGAGCGAAATGGCAATGATGACGAGACTGGCGAGGTACATGTTAACACTGAACTACTGGCTTGACAGGGGTCTCTGAGGTAACAGGTTTTCTCACTTGCCTCTTGAGAGTCTTGGGGGGCCGAGAGGGGTGGGATCCTGTGATGTGCAGATCGAATCACACGCTCGCCATAGGCACTGGTTGAATCTGGATCCTAACTAAACTAGAGATTTACATCAATCCAATTATGCATAACACACGTATGTATAACATGCGTATGCATAACACACAATTGTAGGAAAAATACCTGAAATTTATAACCAAATTCTTGATATTTAGACATTTTCGTGGCTCCTAGGATCAGACGTAATCTGTCTTTGGCACTGTTTGCACCGATTTTTATGTATATTGCAATAAGGATAGATTTCTAAACAAATAAACTACGATAGGTGGGTAACTTTTTCTAAGCTGAGGACAACATAGCAATAGCTTTGAGTCCTCGAAAACCATTTTACTTATGGTTGATGGTTTCTGCTCTCTCATAACGAGCCATTTTTATAAACTTGACAAAAATTCTAGATAGGTGCTGAGTATGCATCCTTCGGGATAAGTTGAGGGAATCCAATTTCACTGTTAAAATATTACCTTTTCTCCCCCTATACCTAGAACGTGAATATGAGAGGAAAACCGTCGCTGGTCCAATATGCTAAAGCTGCGCAACGCATGGCTTCAATATCGATGTGTCGTCATTTCCATACGGCTATAGCCGATTATCCCTATCGGTTCAATTATTATTCTCCTCGATTTCTACCACCGACTAGACTCAGTCCCCACATCGTTCTCGGGTTCCATGTCACAGAACCCCTTCCCTGGAACCTTCGACTCAGCCTTCCCTTCGCCGACTCGAAGTTGCTGCTCTCTTTCACAAAGAGGAGGTATCCCCCGATTACGCAAGATGATCGGGCTCTGGGACACGCCGAATCACATGTACGAACGAAAATTCTTCATTGACTTTTCATGGAAGGTAGAATCCAAAAATTGTGAAGTTGGGAAAACTGAATCATAGCGTGTTGTTGCTTGAGCGACAATATTTGACACAGCTTGACAGACAGATCCCTCATCAAAGATTGATGGATGGTGTTGGACAGACTCGTGGCTGCTATGATGGCAATCGGCATAACGTCGACGTAGGTATACCTAGTTAGTGAAACCATAAGTGGTTGAATTTGAACTGAAAGTTGATTGGTCGCCGTCGAGTTTTTGAAATTTTTTTCTTCGATATTTTAAAGTTCTTGCTACTGAGGGGCATTGTGGGGCAGTGGCCAGGGCAGTAAAAAAATTATAATTCCGTTTTTAATAAAAAATTAAAATTCCGGGGCAATAAACGGCCCAAGGCAAATACCCAGTGGCCCAACTGACTCCCATGTGCCCTATTTTTGCGGACCACCTATCATACATTGACGGCTAACAATTTTATGTTATCTTTGCTCGTAGCATCTTTTCGACGTCATTTAAGCATTAAAAACTATAAATTCTTGGGCCTGCATGACATTACAGAAAGCAGATTTCTGGTGGAATGTCAAAATCTGCAAAAACGCTTTTATTTAAAAAATTTTTTTTTTCAGATTCACCACCTGTTTTATTGTTACCGAATGAAGGCTCAGTGTTGAACTTTTTCGGACTGCCTACACTGACTGGTACATACGCGACGCCAACGTACCAGGAATCTTGAGACGAGAATGGTGAACGTGCGATGAAACGATTGATATGCGCAGCTCAGATAGGAAATACGCGACGCGCCTTCTCATTAGGTACTGGGTGGATACCTGTGTATCATTCTTAGCCGATATTCAGGTTCAATGTTCTACAACGGGACTTCGACAACGTGAACCTCATAATCTATAAGGATACTCTAGGTCTAGTCCGGGCAAATCATACATCGGGGAAAAAATACATTTGGGCGCAGCCATCTGACACCACCAAAGGATTCGCAGAGTTGCGCAAATCAAACAGGTACATACGGACCAGCAGTGGACAAAAACTAAATCTTTCGGTACCTACTATCCTTCAAGCCTTTGATTGGTTCATAAGTGTCTGTCTGGTACGAATATTCCAGCCGAAAAGCTAAATCTGATTTAGATTTTCTTATTCATTTAAAGGTAGGTTTAGGCGTTTGAAATGGCTGAAGCAAATCCTCTATTTACAATATTACAGTGATACAATGTTCCATAACTCAGAATATAGGTATACCTAGGGCCTTCTTAGGATCATGCGTACTCAGACTCATTGTAGTCAAAATAATAAAATCTTCATTATAAGATCAAAAATGTCAAAATCGATTCTTTAGTTCAGAAGATGTACGTGGTAGAAGGCAAAATTATGAAACAGCCTGTGAATGCGTCACGCAAACATTGCTGCTTCAAGTATCAATCAATTTCCATGTGTTGGCTATTTTCTACAGCCAAATGTAGCAACAAAACTCCATTTTCGGTTCAATATTTGGCGCATGGAGAATTAGATGAGTACTTTTTCAGCGTATTAAATAGATATCTGATATATGTCCCTCTGCTTTGTTTTGACGTGACGATGGCCATGATTTTATTACAGGCAGGATCCTCTACCAGACAACTATTAAACTGCCAATGGCTTTCTCCATCCATCCAGACAGGACTTCTTTTGCCTTATCCTCGAGGCTGTCATCGGGTAGAAGGGATATCATAATCCGTCTATCCTTCCTTCTCCGCCTCTTTCTTTCCCTTGTGCTCCGTCTCACTCGCCAGCATAGTCGATGTCTCTGCACTCTCTCCTGTCCAGTCTTGCCTCCCTCCCTCTCCGCTCCTCCACATTGTGTATGTGCCCTCCTTCGGTGTCTCAATCGAAAACGAAGCGCGGTCGCGAAGCGGTCCCACGATGTTGCTCCTCTTGCCTGCCATCGCACTTTCGACTTTCTTCGGTAAGTTGACATTTTTCCCCCTCATTTGACGAGAAAAATATCAGATGTGTGCACATCGCAACTTTCCTTCCCTCGCTGACCATCGGCTTTTAAGTGCATGAGGTAAAATTAACAGGGACGCAATCCATCTACAAGCTAGCTATACCTCCGGAACTAATTTTAACTGATTTTTAGTGTGAAGGTTCATCAGATAATGAATGATTGAGTAGATTCTACTTATTATTCTGCTGGTATTCTAATAGGTAGTTACCTATAAATTCGTTCTTGTCATTAGAGGACGAGAGCCTCCATGGTTTCTGAGTTGTTAACGATTGAAAGTTTTCACTTCCCCATGTCGGGCTATAACTGTTCCCAATGCAAACGCCAAAAAAGTTTGGCCTTGCGCATAAAATCGCATGGACACCAGCATTTTCATCCAAAAATTACCTACCCCTTATCCTTTGGGAGAAAATTTAAAAAAATTGTTCAATCTGTCAATTTGATCCGGTATGATTGGAATGACAATAATCTAATGAAAGACTTTTCGATAAAATCATTGTGATAGAGATTGGGAAAATTTTGATTTCCTGTCCTAACACAGAAGGTCAATGAGGAGCGCGCCCACCGACGTGTAATGTACAGGAGGCGTGCAGGAATTGGTTCAAGGTCCTGCCTTCGTGGGTATAGTAAAATCATACCTTCGAGCTAGCCTTTGAAATGCCTCACATTATGTTTTCACCTCCTCAGCTATTCTCGTCCTTGAACTAATTGTCCTGTTTTTCTAGATGTTAACTACGGGCGGTTACCCTCAAGGACCTTCATCTCCCCTTTTGCAAGTGTGAAATGAAAAAATTTCCAATGGTTTCCGAGACGTTGGGATGTATAATGAAAATTAATTAGTCGATCTTCACGATTCGACATGTTCCCACATCAATCTTGAAGTTCCCAGATCGTATCTGCCTACCTAGATACAAAACGGTCAATGTTAATCCCACGCAGCATCAAACAGAAACAATTATCGCGGTTTCACTGCTTACAAAATCATCATGCGATAACTTTCATTTTCGTATCCTAACGCTCCTTTTACCCTGTAAATATGGTAGTAAAATCCCAAAACTTAATGCCAAAGGGTCAACAGAGTTGAAGAACATTCGCCAAAGAGTTAGGGATATGGATTCGAACTTAAACTCAAACGTGAACTCCCTTTCAAACTTGAACTCAAACTTAAATTCTTACTTGAACTCGAACTAAAACTTGAACTCTCACTTTAACTCAAACTCAAACTTATACTAAACTTGAACTCAAACTCAAGCCTGAACTGAAGCTCGTACGTAAATTCAGAATCGAACGTAAACTCTAACTGCATCTCAAGCTCATACTTGAACTCAAACTGAAATTCAAACTCGAACTTGAACTCAAACCTAAAATCAAACTGGAACTGGGACGGAAACTCTAACTCAAACGTAAACTCATTCTTAAACACGAACTCAAACTGAAACTCAAACTTAACCTGAAAACCAAACTCACAGTCAAACTGTGACTCAAACTCAAGTTGAAGCTCAAACTAGAAATCAAACTGATACAATTTCAAGTTTAAGTTTGAGTTTGAGTTCCAGTTCGAGTTCAAGTTCGTGGTTTCAGTGTGCGTTCGAGTCTGAGTTTTAGTTCAGTTTGAGTTTTAGTTTTAGTTTAAATTTGAGTTGGAGCTCACTTTCGAGTTCAACTTTTGGGTTCAAGTTTGAGTTACACATTGAGTTTAAGTTTGAGTTCAAGTTTGAGCTAAGTCAGAGCAAAAGTTTCCAGTTAGAGCCTGAGTTTGAGTTTACTAAAACTAAAAATTTTAGTTTGGTTATTGTTTAGTTTCAGTTTGGGTTTACTTTTGAGTTAAAGTTAGTGTTTTGGTTTGAGTTGCAGTTAGAGTGACAGGGTTTGAGTTAAAATTTGTGTTTGAGATGAAAGTTCAGGAAATTATTTTTATACAATATCTAATTTTTGCAGGAAGCAGTTCTGGACAGTCGAGCGCTTTTCGATGCCCGGAGAAGAACGGCTACTACCCCGACAATATCCAATGCGACCTATACTACCATTGCCTAAATGGGGAAGCCGAGGAAAAACTCTGCCCCGACGGTTTGCTTTTCGACGACGCTAACCCGGCCCACGAACGATGCGACACGTCCGTGAACGTCGACTGCGGGGACAGAACGCAGTTGCGTAAGTTCTTGTAAATCTGACATAATTATAGTTTTGGCCCAAAATTTTACGCATCAAATATGATGGCATAGCGGGACATCACAATTTTCTGTGTACGACGTCGTATCCTTAGCGCTTTCGCCGAGGAGGTGGGCAGTAGTCACTTGCGCCCCGCTCCCCCTTATAAGTCGGGGACGTTGGGGATAATGAGCTCAGTAGCTTAGTGAAAGTACTCTTTTGCGCCCCCCACTGCTCCCATCGTTATAATCACTTGCGCCCCACACCTGCTCCAACGTTATAATCATTTGCGCCCCAAGGTGAAAGGGGTAAAATGTCCCCAAGGGCAAGGGGTGAAAACAGAATTAAACCCAAGCGTTATGAAACATGGATTCATGTGTAAAAGTATATTTAGCTGTAAGTTTGTGGTAATTCCCCAGGTTTTGACCCATGCACCGCAACTTTCAAGGGAACACCTGCCGATCAATGTCATGAAAATGAGTGCGAAAATATCGAATTATTACAACATAATCATTGCTACTGGCTCGTGTGACTTACCTCCACTTCGTTTCTTCTGAAGCTAGTGTTCGATTTTAGTGGTCGACTGTTATTTATTGTAACGCAATTGAACAAGCATAGATGGGATCAAGTGGGAAACAGCCATATGATTTCTTCAGATTAACGACTTAAAAGTGATCCCTAATGCCTAAGACAAATCGCAGGAAGGAAATTAGAATTTTTCAGTTTATTTTCACTTGTAAGACATCAAAATTTACCAATTCCCAAAACCGAAATTTGCATACAAGGCCAAAATTTGAAACTTTAGATCAAAATTTTCAAGCACTGAAGTTCGAAAATCTGGAATTTGTTGCTATATTCTTTAGTTTGTATACTTGAAAGAAGTTGTTTTTCAGCCTCTTTTTTGGTTGAAACATTCATAGGTGCTCACCATGTTGCGTGGCCGCAAGTTATTCAAACACCTCCAAATAATATTCAAACCGGAATATTCGTGGTTCCAGAATCACCCGCCAAAATCACCCCCTCATTTCGGGGAAGTCAAGCAATTAAGGAAGAAGATTACATTTTTGGAGCTCAGGTGCGGCAATTAGGCAGAGCGGGCGATTTGATTTGCAAGTTCGAGTTATGGAAATGATGAGATCGACGCGATGGTTGGGTAGGTAGGCCAATGGAACGAGGCTGGGGATCGTTAGATAATTCCACACCTGGTGACGATGGCTTTACATAACTAACCGGTGACCCAATGTTTGGGTCTTATGTATTATAGATTTATAATACATTCCTCCGAATCGATTATGGCACTGTCGGTAGGCAAGCCTTGCGCTTATGGACTGGTTTTAGACGTAGGTGGTATCCTTGTACAGACAATGTTGTTTGGTCGTAGAGTTGTTAGCTGGCGAGTCTGGTCCCTTGGGAGTCTTTGGGGGTAGGGCCTTCTGTCAACCTTGATTGTACTTTCTACTTCAGTCAGGAATTCGATTGTTACATTATACAGGATATCCGGCACTTGGTGTAAAAACAAAATAAACTTTCCAATTTTTGAGCTTATTTTTGGATTTCGCGTTAAATTTTCTGCAATGCACATAAAAAAATGAACTCCCAAGGTGAGGGCTCCAGCTTCCCAGTCCCATCTCAAGCTCGAGTTGGCCTCATTCCTTAAAAAAGTTCCAAGCCCGATGGCTTCTTTAATTTTTTCAAGGCCCATTTTCAAGCTTATTTAAATTTTGAATTTTTGCCATACAGAGGAGCCCAAATCATCCCCTGGGTGCCCGAGAGCCAACGGATTTTTCCGCCACCCCGATGAAAACAAGTGCGACAAATTCGTCAATTGCATCGACGGTCAAATGAACGAGATGCCCTGTCCACCAGGGCTGATCTACGACGACGATCAAAGCTCCTGCGCCTGGCCGACGGAGTCAAACAGAAAAGACTGCCCGATCACTTCAAAAAGAGGTAAAGCCGGCTCTGCTAACTTTATGTTCGATTTTGGATAGAGAAATCCCCCATTTCTCTTCCAATTCCATCGGTAGGACACCTTATTATTTCATCCTGGCGCTTTCGGCTACGTGGCCATCTTGAGGGATCTAGGAACAGAGAGTCGTCAAGTTGAGGAATAAAAGAGGGCCAACGGCTCAACCCCGGTTAACGATTAAGGTGGTCTGCCCTCTTAAGGCCGTATCACACGTCAGACCGTTCCCCTTCCCATCCTACAGACCTTCTGGACAGGCCGATTCTCTGGCAATTTCGACATGCAAATTAATTAATAATTTGCTCTTCAACAATTTAGGAAATGGGATATCGACGGTCCCACAGCAACACCCCGTATCGTCTTTTTGGTCACTTTTCAGGAAAGCCAAAACCCTGGTTGTCAAGGAATGAAAAAACTTAAAAAAAAACTATAAAAGCAGTCTAATAAAATCGCTCTTGCGGTAAAATTTGAAGCACATGCGAGGCCACATCGTCTGAAACGGTAAACGATGCCAAATAGCTGAAAGTACAGCTTGTTACCGACACAATGACATTACAGGTTGTTATCTAATACGTGAATTGCGCACATCCTATTGGACTTGCGATGGATCTTCAAATTTTATTGAATCCGTGCTGGAGAGAGCTTTCCAACCATATGCATAACTCATTTTTCGCAAAAATGACGATACGGGGTGTTGCTGTGGGACATATGTTACCTCTTGATAGATCAGTCCTCAATTGAAGAATGAAGATCGATCGCAAAAGTCGTTTTTCGCATTGGAAAATTCTCTATTTTCAGACCTTCTGGAAGACGGATTTTCCTGTCCCGAGGGTGACGTGATGGGTCCCAACGGGCGGACGCTGCCCCATCCGACTTACGCGCACCCGGACGACTGTCAGAAGTTCTACATCTGCAGAAACGGAGTGACACCGCAGCACGGCTCCTGCTCCGCCGGACAAGTTTACAATGAGGAGACGTTCAAATGCGACGATCCGGAAAATGTGCCAGGCTGGTGAGTATGTACCAAGGAAGGCTGGTCAAAAATTTCGATAATCCGCCAGAAAAAAAGAAAAGAAAAAACTAGGAATACTTTGATGTTGGCCGATGCAATGATTTTTTTCAATTTTTAATCTAAGGCTTCTGTGTTAGGCCCGTGAATGGTCATTTCTAGTCTATCCCCCACCTTCGGCCCATCACTGGTTACTTTTGTTTTTTGTGCAGCGAAAATTGGTACGACGAGGATAAAAAGAAGCCTTGATGATCAACAGAAGGAAGACTAGATTACGCAAGCGGAGTGCCATGAAAGTTGGTCGTCCTACGACAGAAGTCAACGTTTTAACTTATTTTCAAACCAGTTTTATAGATAAGAATTTATCGACCTGCGCTGGAGGAATAGATTTTCGAAGTTTATTGAGTGGTAAGACGAGCTGTCATTATCGATCTAGCTACTGGTCTTGATCGGTAACTGGAAGGTTAACCGAAACACAATAGATGAAAATATACGATACTGAAATTTGGGAATGATAAAAAAAATTTATTTTTACTGTCCTTGTTGTGTATACAACAACAACAACAACAAGTGTCACTTTTAGTTTTTCGATTAAAATTCCCTAACGTGAAACGTGATTCATTTTTATCTCGAATTCCTAATCCATTTCAAATTAAAATCCAATTCAGTACATAATATTGGCGACGAGGATTACGGTTTTTTTCGAAATATTCCAATTCGAGTCATTTCGGGCAGTGCGCAGTGATTGTTTATTTTCCTTCTGACTGATCTCAACGGCTACGACTATGGCAACTTCACAGGACATCTCGGCTCAGGCGTTAGCGAATGAAATGGCAAAATTGATGACTGCCGTGCAAAATCTGGCGCAGTTACAAGCCAGAACGCACAAGCAGGTCGACTTCACGTTCGATGAATTTAAGCCCAACGGTGAAGAAAAGATTTCGTCCTACTTCGAGCGGTTCACACTGCAGCTGAAGCTACGGAAAGTCCCACAGGACAGCTGGGCCGACAATCTACGAGTTCACATGGGCTCAGAACTCAATAACGCCTTGCGAGAGGTAATTTTTCCTGACCCTCCAGAAAAGAAAACGTACGAGGAAATTGTAAAGCATCTCACTGAATTCTATACACAGACTCGCAATAAATACAGTGAAGCCGAAGTGAAGTCCGCCGATTAAAAGTGGGGGCACAATACTGCGAGTTTGGTGACTTTTTGGATTATTCCCTGACGGTCCAATTTATTCATGGCGTCAAAGAGGACCAAATTCGAGATACCATCGTCCTCAAGAAACCAGAAAAATTCGTCGATGCTGTGAAAATCGCCACTGACATCGAAACCACCAAGCTTGCATCCCACGACATGAAATTCAAAAAGGAGGAAAATGTCAATAAATTCGCTCATGCAAGCCGTCCTCGGAAGTCCTGCCCATCGAGATCCCGCCATCAATCCAGGTCGACCAGTCGTTCATCCGCGCCTTGGCACCGCTCCAGGTCGAATTCAAGGCAAAATGAGAGCCAGATCGCCCCACCTAGCAGGTGTTTTGGTTGCAACGGACTCCATTGGCGAAAAGATTGTAAATTTCTCAACGCACAGTGTTCAAAATGCTCAAAATTGGGACATGCTTCAGAACATTGCAGACAATCCAGATTTTTGCCAGGACCGTCAAGATCACGCACGCACCGAAACACCACACACCAGACTGCGGAAGACGACGGGTGCGACTTCTACGATTACTCCACCGTCACTTACTTCCACGACGTCGAAGATGCAATTAATGAAGTCACAGAGTCAGCGCCGAACATCAAACGTCCCCCACCAGCAATGATCACCGTCCTCATCAACAACTGTCCCATAAAAATGGAGCTAGACACAGGAGGCGTCTGTTCGATGGTAAATCAAAATGTTCTCCGGCAAATACTTCCAAAAGCCGAAATTCTGCCGTCGACTCGCACATTCGTCAGCTACACCAAAGACAAATTCAACTGTCTTGGGTATGTGATTGTCGACGTTACGCTCCGTGGCAGAACCAGATCACTCAACCTCTACGTCACTCCATTTGAGACGGACAGCATCTTCGGACGCGAATGGATCGCTGAATTCTCCGACCTCTTAACATTTGACGAATTTTTCAAAGTGGCGGATTCGTCTAAAATGCCACTGAAATCCATTCTCAAGCCGACCGCCACTCCTACGCCATCCAAAATTCGTCTCGAGTCGATCCTCTCCAAATTCAAGGACCTCTTCAGTGACTCAGCAGGATTGCTCGTCGGTCCGCCTGCAGACGTCAAATTCCGAGAGGACTTCAAGCCTGTGTTTGCTAGCGCCCGGCAAATTCCGTTCGCCTTGCGTGAACAGTACGCTGCGGAAATCGACAAAAAGATTGCATCCGGGACTTTATCGACAAGTTTCGGCATCGCAATGGGCATCACCGACGCACATTGTGATGAAAGGCAGCAAAATGCGCATCACAGGCGACTACAAATCCACACTAAATCCCCAAATTGTCGTCGACGAATTTCCGATTCCACGAGTCCAAGAACTATTTCATAAAATTCGAGGAGCCACCAAATTCTCTCGGCTCGACATAACTGATGCCTACATGAGTTTACCATGTAGCGAAAAATTCTGCGAGGCTATGACGCTCAACACTTGCACTCACGGGCTAATTCAACCAACACGAGCGCAATACGGAGTAGCAAGCATTCCAGCAATCTGGCAGCAGCGAATGGAATTAGTGCTACGTGGCCTCAACTGCGCCGTAAATTTTTTCGACGATATTCTTGTGTTCGCTAATTCCGAAGAGCAGATGCTGGATGCCCTCTATCAAACATTCACCCAACTTCATCAAGCGGGACTCAAACTTCGGAGCTCCAAGTGTGAATTTATGATGGATCGCATCGAATTTCTGGGCCACACTATCGACTCTTCTGGACTTCACTGCCAAGACAAACATGTTGACGCCATAGTCAAAACCTCAGTTCCTCAAAATGCAACAGAACTTCGCACATTTCTGGGCAAAGTGACGTATTACCACTCATTTATTCCCAATCTTTCGACCGTCACTGCGCCTCTACGTCACCTACTCACCCTCAGCAAATTCCACTGGACAACAGAAGCAAAAAAGGCCTACAATTTTCTGAAGACCGAACTTTCGTCTGACCGTGTACTCACACCATACAACCCTCGACTCCCTCTAGTTCTGGCAACAGACGCAAGCCCTGTTGGCCTTGGATGCGTTTTGTCACACATCATGGAAGACGGTTCAGAACGGCCAATCGCTTTTGCCAGCAAATCGCTCAACGAGACGGAAAAGCGGTATCCACAAATCGACAGGGAAGCCCTCGCCATCGTGTGGGGAGTGAAGAGGTTTTTCCAATACTTGTATGGCCGAAAGTTCATAATTTTCACCGACAACAAGCCAATTTCGCACATCTTTAATCCAAAAACACCGCTCCCTCAGTTCACTCTATCACGGTGTGCAAATTATGCGGCCTATTTGTCGAACTTCAACTACGATGTCAAATTCAAATCCAGCTCTCAAAATTCGAATGCTGATTTTCTCTCAAGGTTCCCGGTCAACTCATCGTCTGCGAAGCGACGTGAAGCTACCTCATCGGAACGCGACGATTTCGACGAGTTTGTGCAACTCCAGATTGAGCAAACACCACTCACTGCAGTCGATATTGCAAAGGCGACAAAAGCAGACTCGCACCTCTCTGCAATCATGACAGCGCTTCTAGATGGCCGAGATCTGAAATTGGAAGGGTATAATGGCCGAGAAGCCGAATATTCGATCTCAGAAGGTTGCCTCATGCTTGGACCGAGAGTGGTGATACCTCCAAAATTTCGTGCCCAATTGTTGGAGGAACTGCACGTCGCACACATCGGAATCGTGAAGATGAAAGGTCTCGCACGTTCGCTCATCTACTGGCCGCGGATCGATGAGGACATCGAAACCATGGCCAAATCCTGCACAGCCTGCCTGAAGAATGCCAAGATGCCAGCCAAGTTCAGATCGCACCACTGGGAGTATCCAAGCGCTCCATGGGACCGCATCCACATCGATTACGCTGGACCGATCCACGGGAAACAGCTGCTCATCGTGGTCGACGCGTACTCAAAGTGGATGAGTGTCACTGTGACGTCGTCCACCACAACGACAGCTACCTGCGATATTTTGGAAGGCTTGTTCTCTCAGTATGGCGTGCCTACGGTCGTGGTCTCGGACAATGCACCGCAGTTCTCATCAGAAAACTTCAAAACATTCCTGAGAAGCCAAGGAGTCCGCTTCCACAAGACTTCAGCCGTCTATCATCCTTCGACGAACGGCCAGGCGGAAAGAGGAGTACAGACACTGAAGCAAGCCCTGAAAACGTCTGAAGCAACGCCCAGCAAGATGCAGCACTGCATTAATGAATTTCTGCAGCAATATCATAAGGCACCGCACCAGACCACGGGCCAACCGCCGTCGCTACTATTCCTGGGACGGATCATTCGCTCCAGACTGACCTCCTCAGGCCAAATCTACAACGGAGGATGACAGAGCGCCAACTGATCAACAATTCTGATTTTCGTTCATTTGTTCCAGGAGACTTGGTCATGTTCAGGTCATATGCTCAAAATTCCGAGACCTGGACGCCGGCCGTTGTCAAAACCGTCTTGGGTGACCTGCACTATGAAGTGGAATGTGATGGCCGAACCTTCCGTCGTCATGTTGACCAAATCAGGACGAGAGCACCGAACAAGCAGTCAGACCAAAGCAAGGCTGAATCAAGCCCTCAACCAACGGACTGGACGACAATAGCTCTTGCTAACTCTCCACCCAGAGGAAGTATGGTTACACGTCGCACAAGCGGTAGAGAAGTTGACGACGAGCCGACTCCTGCCCCACGCTCGCCTGGAACCCCTGGAGACGACATTCCACGCCGCCGATCAGCATCATTGGGACACGCCAGTCCTAAACACACTGCTGCTGAAAGACGGTACCCGCTCCGAGAACGAAAGCCAAGATTCAAATTAGATTTCGACAATTAATTCATTCAAATTCAATTCAAAATTCTTAACAAGTCCAATTCTTCAAGTTCATATTTCTAATCAAATTCAAATGGTAAAATTCTGTAACTAATTCAATTCAATTCCGAATTCTTAACAAGGTTCAAGTATTTAAGTTGGATCCAAGAGACTGGTTATTTTTTTATATCAGCAGATTAATGTTATTTCAATTTTTAATTATTTTATTCCATCCCCTTTTGTAAATTGTTCGGGGAGAGTGTTGTGTATACAACAACAACAACAACAAGTGTCACTTTTAGTTTTTCGATTAAAATTCCCTAACGTGAAACGTGATTCATTTTTATCTCGAATTCCTAATCCATTTCAAATTAAAATCCAATTCAGTACATAATAGTCCTCGTTTACTTTTTAAACAGAAATACCTGCGGCTGGATTTTGAAAATTGTTGATGTATTTTTGCACAATGCTATTTCATTTCGGAAGTGCTTGAAGATTGACACAACAATAATTGACAATGACAATTCGGACATAGTGAATTTCATCACCCGCAATCCTGCGATAATTGCTATTTCGAACATATTTACACGATAGAAAATATCCATAATTATATAACCTATAACTTATTTACAATGAGGATAAAAATTGGTCAAAACAGACGTTGTTTTTACATTATCCAGTAGTTTGATTCTACTCTCTCCATAAAACAAACTCTCGGAATTGGGTAATATTTTTCAACCCATATTTACAATTATTGTACACATTAATATAATTTCAACTCAACAAACCACTTCTTGACCGTGGGCGTAAAAAAACAAAAATCATAAATAAAACTATGGAATTTGAATAATTATAAAAATACCGCGCCTTTTCAACAATTGAGAGTATCATTTTTTTAGGTAACAACAGTATGGAAGATTAACTACTCTGTTAAGGCACTTGGCTTGGAAATGCTCTCCCATTAACATAGCGGAAGCGATTTCGCCACGTAATTATGATGAGAGCGCTCTTCCTAGAAGCTCCTCCTCTCGACCTGCATGACAAAATGTTTGTGCAAGCCAGCCACCTGCGGCATTCAATTGTCGGCTATTCAAGAACTTTCCTGTACGAAACCCATTTGAGTTGTTGATCATGAAATTCATTTCCATGTTCTCTAAATGCCAGGCTCGCACCTCCAGAAAAAAATCCCTCACCTGTCAAATTCAATACTTATCGCTTAACTATCGGATTCAATTAGTTTCAAGGAATCCAAACAGTGGAATAATATAATAAAATCTCTTATGCCTAAATTGGAAAAGTAAATTCCATCTGGAATCGAAAATTAAATGCAATTTCTGATCGCCAATAACCCGTATCTTGCGATTTAAATTTTTTGGGCATTTCCTCGTTACCTAATTAGATTAAACAACCATACGGCATAAAAAAATGAAATGAAATTAGGATCATTCCGAATAAGTAGGTGGCACTGGCACCTACAGTAAAATTGAAATAAAAAAGCGACCGGAATTTAGTTTTTCCCTATTAAGTAATTTAGATCTGACAAAAAATGGCAATTGAGCCGACGATGTTTACGTAGGGTTAAATACTTTTTGCCTCTCAACTTGAATTGGCTCCTGATCTTTGCGCAATCGATGGACCCTAAACCGTATCATTAAATAATACCTAGTAATAAATAATGTCTGACTAGCTTGGGCCAGGGGACGTGGGGCTCGGTGGCAGTAGTCTGAACGCCTCTTCGAAGTCGGGTGGCAGCAGATTCGATCCTTGGCAGGATAACAGTTGGTTGGACTTGCTCGAGATTCCAAGATGGCCACCGTTGGCTTCCAAGGATCTGGGCACTTCGTAGCCTTCGCCGTTGCTGGTGGCAGCTCTGACTTCTGCTGCTGCTTCGGCTTCGTACAGCAGCTCTAAATATTTCGGCACTGCCATTTCCGCCGATTTCGAATTCGAGGATTGCCTCGTCACGCCATCTATGTTGACAAATAAGTGTTGAATGGCGTGTATTCCATAACCCTGAACCTTTAAATTCATTTTTTTTATTTCTACAGCCGAAACTTTACTTCACTCGGTTGATGAGCCCTTATCGACAAAGATGAAGTGCGATCGTTAAAATTTGAAATTGACTCCCACTACTTACTGGGAAGGCCGCAGGTAGTTAGAGGAACATTCGCCGTATGGGAAAGAATCCCTTCCAAAATTTCCAAACAGTACTTGAAAGTTGGCCTCTCGGCAGGGAAGAAACTCCAACATTTTGTCATCAGATCGTACCTTTCCAAAACAAATACGTCAAGTCAATGTAAAATAATTGGCAAGCGGAAAATTTTAATCAAATATGGACAATCAGACCTACTGCGTTGCACCATAAACACCATTTTCGTAATTCCAGGAGGTGCACCGATAAAAAAATAAATGCTAAATTCCACCAAAATGATAAAGATCTGATCAGGTAACTTACAATTCGGCGTCCGAATTGGTAGGCCGACCTAAGCGACCGCCGATTCTCACATAGTTAAGGACTTCTAGGTTATTTCTTGCAGGATACGGCTGCTGTCCCAAGGACATGATCTCCCAAAGGAGAACGCCAAAAGACCAGACGTCGGATTGGCTGGTGAACACTCCGTCGACGAGGGACTCGGGCGCCATCCATCTGTAAATCGTGGAATGATATCGAGCGTAATTTTACCGAATTAATAAAATGTTTTTTAGAATTATCGAATTATGTTGTGGGAAGTAATTACCAAGCGAATAACCTTTTATTGAGACTTTAAGACTGACAGACTCAATTATTTTCATCGAATTCTTCAAGAAACCTGATTATTTCAGGTTATCTCAACGTTACTACCCAATCCTTTCGCCATGCGATCTATGTACGCATGATATGCCAAGTTGCCACCAAGTTTTGAGGAGTAGACAACCCAGATGGCCCCCAAAGACACAATGCTTTGAATTGGGCAGTGTTGCAGTTATGCTATGCTCCACTGAACTTGATGCCGACTCACCTGACGGGTAGAAGTCCTTCCCCTTCTTTGCGATAGTAGTCGTTCTTGTAAATATCTCGTGCAAGACCAAAATCGCCGATTTTTACCAATCGTTCGGTTCTCAGCCTCGAGGACACGAGACAGTTACGACAGGCGAGGTCCCTGTGGACGAAATGCATTTCCTCCAGATAGCAGCACCCGCGAGCCACGTCCACGCACATCGAAACCAGATCCAGCAATTTGAGGCCATCTTCCAATTTCTGAAAAAAAAGAAAAAATCAAAATTGTGGGAAAAAGGTAAAACTAAAGAGCTGGCTGGTGGTTGCAAAGGTAAATCAATCCTAGACTAACAAGTAGAGGTCGGCTGGCTCGGAGGTAGGAAAGCAGATCGCCGCCTTCCATCAGTTCCATGATGATGAAATGAGGATCGTTATCCAGACAAACGCCCAGAAGTTGAAGTATATGCGGGTGGCGGAAGTTCGACATGAGCTGAGCTTCTTTGAGGAACTCTTCTTTTTCGTTGTCATTTGCACCTTTTCTCAGCGTCTGGCAACACGAAAGTTTCAAAATCATTCAATCGATTTTTAGACTAACGATATTTTCAAAGTTAAGCTCACGTTTCTTTACCTTGACAGCGACTCTGGTGACGTCTTTGCTGGAGTCCGGAAGGGAGCGAGCCAAGCCCTCGAAAACTTCGCCGAAAGCTCCCGAGCCCAAAAACTTTGTAAGCGTGATCTGATCTCTTCTCAAGTGCGGCAGAGAATCGACCGATGCCAAATTACCTGTGACGTGTAAGATTTGAAATCATATTGAAGGCATGATTCATGACAAATGAGCCAAGAGCGAATCAATTCTTCTCAAAACTGACCTGCCGCGTACAGAACGTTCGACGATTGTATGTGCGTAGACCATCGGGGGATTTGACGGAGCGACGCCAACTCAACGTCGGGTCCTTTGTTTCGACTTGAAGACACGTGAGCTATAGACCCGTTGCCCCATTTCTTTGTTTTCTCGTGC
Organism: Nesidiocoris tenuis; assembly: GCA_036186465.1. NCBI lineage: Eukaryota > Metazoa > Arthropoda > Insecta > Hemiptera > Miridae > Nesidiocoris > Nesidiocoris tenuis. The sequence continues at coordinate 5,628,887 of AP028920.1, forward strand.
CTGTACAAACCTGCGACAAAGAATATTTCATCAAGTAACGTTTTTCTCGAGGATAAAAATTATTACAAAAAGACGCAGAGCTTCTTCCAAGGCACAACGTACCGCACATGAAAATGAAGATAGTCAGTATGATGGCGGCTGGTGTGAGAAGCCATAAGATAATTGTGATTTCTTGATGAAGGAGTGCAGCTCGGGTCAAATCGAAAGAACCTGACGATTCGCTATAGTCGCTCCAGCCGTAGTCGTTGAACGCGCGAACTCGAAAACGATAATGCTTGCGGACATCTAGCGATGAAAGCACCCAGAAATTATCTGAAAGTAGAACATCATTGGAAAATTTTTAAACCTGATGGATAAATAAGAAAAATCTTTGTCAGGGCTCAACGCTAAATTATGAGACCAGAAAAAGATAGATTATTACCAGTTCCTTGGTAGAAAAGCGACCATGGTTCTTCTTGAGTGGAATTGGAAACAGACCGTCGGACCTGTTCCTGGCTTAGCTCATCTTCGTTCATTCCGTCCAATTGGTAATAATGGATAGGGGACCCGTTGTCTTTCGAAGGATCCCAGGCCAACTGGGCGACGTCTTTGCTCAGGTGATGTATCACCGGCGAGCCGGGCCTGCTAGGGCGATCACCTGGAAAACCAGCGGGGAGTAGATAACACAGAGTAATTCCAATACTGACGAAAAACCATAATTGCCATATTTTCAGGCTAGTTACTAAGACACAAGACAAGAATGTTTATCGATTGTCATATGAGTGCAGTTTCAAAACCGGCTCAATCCAAATTTGACAATTTTACAAAAAAACACTGTTTCGGAAGCGTTTTTCTATCGCATTAAGCCGGATTTGTTCCATAAGGCGTTCCAGGGTGATAGAATGGATCATGAACTTGGGAAGAATGGAAAAAAGTTAACGTCGGAAAAACATGGATTGAGTTGGTCACTCAAGAGATAGCACCAAGTAAGATAACTGAGGAGGCCATCAAGCTGAATTTTAACATGTTATTTACCCAACGTTTTGAAAACAAATCGAGTGTCAACTGGCCAGAAAAATGGAACGGACTGGTCCAAGTAGATGATTTTCATCCTGTACGTAAAAACCGTGCGTGGTTTCAAGTTATCCATTACGTAAATGTAAACGCCATCTTCGCTGGCATTGACAGGTTGTAGGTAATCCCAGTCGCCGGTAGATCCGTCAACGAACTCAAGATCGTGCCTAGAAATGAAGAGTACCGATGAAATCAATCAAAATGGAGATAGGACTTCCTTCCTTACGACGGTAATTTACTGCTGGCTCGTTACCGAACTACTGCTGACTACTACAACCGGCTACTGCTACTTACCGAACATAGGGAAGGTCAGGATCGCGTTGCCATGACATTTCCAAAGAGTACGCTGTCGCGTTGACTAGAGTTAGATTATTCGGCTCTGGGAACATCCGCACTTCGAAATGCGGCCCTTCCGAATACGCTTCGCCGTTTTCCGAATAAGCTCGCACCTGTAGGTCAAAAATTTAAACGGAATAAGTCACCTATCCTTGTATCGGCGTCTTGGTGACGATGTAGATCCAGATGGTAAATTTGAGGCATCAGCAATCACTGTTTTTTGAAATTTTTGGGGCACGAAATTTATTCAAGAAAAAAAAAAAGGTTTCCTCAAGACACCAAAATTATAAAAGAAAAATTGCCCCCGGGTATCATATCGAAGAAAATATGCTTATTAAATGACTGGACTCATTATTCACATACCCAGATGAGGTAGAGCACCGAAGGAAGCAAGCGGAAAATCCTCGTCGAGACGACATTAGAATCAGGAACGGCTAACGTGGACTCGTAACTCGAAGATGACGGCTCCACTTTTTGTTCTCCCTTGTGCTTCGAACCCTCAACAAGATCTTCGCTCGTCCAATGAACTTCGTAGAACACCGAACCGGAGTTGATCTGGTGCGGCGGCTCCCACGAGATGAGCAGTGCGGTGGGACTTAGTACTTGGACCGCAACGTTTTCCGGAGGCGACGGCGCTGGAATTTGAGCGGAAGATGATTTAGGGCCGGAAAACATGGGGGAAATATTGTCACCTCATAATGAGCCAAAGCGGACGAAAGATTGAGTAATCATACCTACTTCATCTCCTTAATCGAATTGGGCAGGCTGCAAAAGTGCAGTAAGGAGACAGACTTTTTATGAAATTATGAAGTCAGTCATTGAAAAATTTGCCAGTCATTAGGTATCATACTTACTCTGGCCCTACAAATGAACCGATTTATCAAAATTTTGGAGTTCATTACCTCCAGGAGCAGTTTGAAAGACCACAGGAATGCTGAGCTCTGGACGAATGTTGGCTTTTTCAGTGAACGAATTCGTTTCCGAGACCATGAATACGTAGTCCGAGTACGAGTTCAAATTCGGAACCTCAAAAACAGTGTCCATTGTTACCTGAAAAGCATCAAAATAAATTACGTTGAAGAAAAAAACTAATTTCAATTAACAAGCAATGGCTGTATTTTTATGAAATAAGTAACATTACCAAGGACGAGCATTCGGAATGGTTTGATGAGCACATCGAATCGGCCAAGTTGTAATAGACGGTGAAAACGGGCGACGGTCTGGAACTGTTGCCGCAGCTCTGCAGCACTTCAGACGGCGTCAGTCTCAGCACGATAGAGTGACTGTTCTTCTCAATCAGTATCGGAGGGTATGCAGGGCGCGATGGGATCAAGCACTTCAAATCTGCACACAAAAACGCAAGATTCAGAAGGATAAGCTGAAAATCAAGTTGGAAAATCTGGCACCGATAATCCGCCCAAGTCTTTGGCAGGGCTTGAACCTAGCACCTGTTCCTCACAAATGTGACGCCTTGACCGTTCAGCAACGCGTTCTCTGTTGCCAAAGGGTTCATGAGGTGCCAGGTTCGAGTCTTGCCAGAGAGTGGATGTCTTCTAATTCTCACTTGATCTCATTTACAGTTAGCCGCTTTATGCAATCAAAAAGGAAGGATATTGATACAAATAAGCCTTAAATGCATGGATAAGCAGAAATGCCGAAGGTTGAACCAATTTCTGAAATAACTGTAGATGTAACGAGCAATGGAGGGTGTTATACTACCACTAAAATTTATTCAAACTCCATCAACAATCACATACGTACTTGGATACGGTAATAAGTGGCTCCCGTATGACAATATCATGCTGACTCCTCGGATTTCCTCTTTCGAGATGTGAACTGGAGCGTAGTTTTCCAGCTCGCTTTTGGCAATGCTGTACAATGTATTTTCAGAATTATTCGTCCAGTAAATCGAGTTTTGGTCTGTCGTGATGGACGTGGGGGGCAATCCTGTGGAATATGAAGTGATGCTATCAAATAACAAAAACTGGCGCTGAACCGAGATAATAAATTTCAACATGAATCTCATGTACGGCTTCAAAATTTTCAATTTTTGATAAGAGTGGTGGGTTAGTGAAAAAATACCTGTCGAGTTGAATGAAGCGTTTTCAATCAAAATAGTGCAGCCGCAGCCTTCGAAATCAGAAGCGACTAAACGTTTAGTGGTGAGATCGGTCCATACCAATGCTGACGACAAATGATCAATCGCAAACGAAGGTGCTGGATGCGGATCATCCGGGCAGGTACATATCCCCCGACCCCAACGTCGATTGTACCTGGCAAACCAAACAATCTTTTATGACTGATTGGGAATTTGTCATAAGTCGAATTCATGTTTAAAATTGGGAAAAAGTAAAAACAGGGAACATGTTATGCGCGATTATTATTTTACTTCAGTCACTGCTGGTAGGTATTAACACATGTAGTTTCCCTTCCTAGGCCCGAAATTTACCACTTTTACTCCGCAGATAAAAGAAAAAACAGGGAAATGGGGAAAATTTCCCAACCTGGAGGGAAATTTCCCCGTATTACGGCTAAACTGTCAACGCTTCCCATATGAACGCGTATCTTTGGTTTGAACTTCATTCTCTTTTTGTGGTCTCGAGTTTCTACCACCGTTCCGTTTTCTCAACTCTTCTACCACAAATTCTCCAGTATTATTTCCGTTTCGGCACGTTTTTTTTTTCGCCATCAACGAAAAAATAATGAATTCGGATCTTATAGCCCGCGAATTAGGGCTGAAAGTAGCCGAATTTTTCGCGAGTTTGGCTGCAGGCCAAGCAACACCATCAGCTCGCCATGAGGTCGGCGTGAACCAGCCTGACATTTTGCCACCAATGGATGAGCAGGAAAATGCTTTCGTTTCTTACTTCGGAGAAGGTAAGGAGAGTAATATTATTGGTTTTCCAACCAAATAAGGTTATAGGAATTTCGGGTATTGCAGCAATTGATGGATAGTGATAATCCTTAGCCCATTGATTGCTGGCCCATCGGCTTGCCCTGTTGTAGGCATCCAAGATGGACGGCGTGATCAAAACCAATGAGGACCTACCAAATCTATCTATCAGATTCAGATTTTTTTTTAAGGGTTTGACTTGGGGTTCTTTCTTTATGGTTTTTTAGAAACCATTGTAGGTAGATTTTCCAGGGCAAGCTGAGTAAGTAGGTTCCGCCCAGATACTGTTGCAGGCACACCAACCCCAGTATCGTGTCGGCAACTCGGCATAGGTGGGCTGCCTAACCCGGGCCTCGCTGAGCTCTGATCCCGACAGGCGGACACGTACCGGCAGGTTTGCTTGGGAGTTTTGGCTCTCAATCCGAACCTGGCCTCCCATTACACTCGGGTGTATGGAGTACGTGCTGTTTTTCCTTGTCGGTCATACCGGCTGGAAACGTTCTGTTCTTCTTAGATTAAATGAACAGTTGTATGCTCTGTGTTGACCAGAATTGGACACAGAACGCATTCAGACCGGGTAGCGCTCTAACACCATGTTATTGAGTCATTTGGTTATTGTGCTACTTTAGTTGTAGATGCAAGACATTACAACTTCGGTCGTATTTGCTTCTGAGGAGGTGAATTAATTTCAAAATGTCGAAGTACATTCTTGAATACTTGGCATGTTTTAGTTTCGGATGTCGAAGATGAGCCGGACGATTCTATCGAAGATTTGTCACCTGACGAAGTTCGAGAAATAGTGCAAGGCCCAATCCCTGGTCCTTCGTCCTCGCTGCAGCCCTTTCCCACTGCCCAACCCGTTGCTTCGGAGGCGTCTGGGGATTCCAATAGGTTGCGTTCAATTATGGGGCTTTCAGGGCCAACTGAGATATGGGCTTCTCCAACTCAACCCGATTTTGCAAGTTTGGTTGAGACGGGTTGTAGGGAACCTTTACCCAAGGATACGTTCAAAAGATTTTTAGAAATTCCCTACCCTGAAAACCTTCAAATGGCCCAGCCACCTAAAATGAATCTATCTGCTGCTAGATCCCTTCCTCCCCAACTTCTAGAAAGAGATCGTAAATTGGCGCAGGAACAGGACATGCAAGGGAGAGGGCTTGTTCAGATGGCTCGAGCTGTTGAACGTTTGGTATCACTTCCTGATTATGATGAGGAAGTAGTCAAAGGCTTATGTGATGCAGCCCGAGCTTTTGCAAAGGTTCACCGCTATTTCACCTTGGCTAGACGGGACCCGGTCCTTTCGCGACTTCCAGACCCTTTTGTAAGAAAAGCGGTTTCAACCCTACCGCGAGACAACTTGTTGTTTGGGACATCTTTTGAAACTGAATTAAAAGCTCAGAAAGAAGTCCAACGCCTATCAAACGATGTTCTACCTTCGACATCATCAAGTTTAGGGTCGGGAAACAGAAGCGCCCATTGGGGAAGGGAGGGAAACCAGGGCGCCCTCATGCCAGTTCCCTCCAAAAAGGCTCGCTCGCAAAGCCCCTCAGAAAAGCCCACGCACACCCTTCGGGAAGCCGCTCCCTCAAGCGAAGAACAAGTGATTGGCCAGGTTAGTGCTTATGCAGGGAGATTATCCAATTTCGTTCACAAATGGCAAGAATTGACAGATGACTCGTTTGTCTTGGGAATTGTGAACGGCCTAAAAATACCTTTTGTTACTCAACCGGTTCAGTTGATGCCCCCACGCGAATATGCGTGGTCATCTTATGAAATACGCTCGGTTTCGGAAGAAATCAACAAACTGATGCTCACTGGAGCCATAACTTCAGTTAAGCCAACTGAAGGTCAATTTATTTCCAGAATTTTTCTGGTTCCCAAGCCAGACGGGTCATTTCGTTTAATTTTGAATCTCAAGAAATTAAACGAATTTTTAAATTGTCCTAAGTTCAAACTTGAAGATTTTCGAACTTTGATTGCTATGTTGCAAACTGGGGACTTCATGGCCACTGTAGACTTGAAGGACGCATATCACCTTGTTCCCATTGCCCAAGAACACAAAAAATATCTTCGTTTCAATTTTCTAGGTGCACTGTATCAGTTTGAGGTCATGCCATTTGGACTGAGTTGCGGTCCCTTAGTATTCACAAAATTGCTAAAACCCGTTGTCGCTCACCTGAGGGCTAAAGGTTTTCCATCGGTTATATACCTTGACGATATGAATCTTGTTGGGCACTCTAGAGCTGCTTGTGAAGCCAATATTCGAACTACATTGAACCTTCTAGAATCTCTTGGATTTCTAATCAATTACGACAAAAGTAAACTGCAACCTTCAAGATCAATCGTGTTTCTCGGCTTTCTTTTTGACACAGAAAAAATGTTGATTTCTTTGCCTCCTGAAAAAATTGAGAAAATTGTTCAATCTGTTTGTGAACTCAGAACTCTTGAATCTTGTTCAATCAGGCGATTTGCTCATACTATAGGTCTTTTAGTATCCGCATGCCCTGCGGTGCAGTATGGTTGGCTTTATACAAAAGCCCTTGAAAGAGTGAAAATCATTGCTTCTAACGTACGGGGGGGTGATTATGAGGCATCCATGTCTGTACCGAGATACTTGCAAAAGGATTTTGACTGGTGGTTATCACATTTAAATCATTCGTCTAGACCAATGAAAATTTCCGATTTCAAATTGACCATGTACACTGATGCATCATCCTCGGGATGGGGAGCAGTGGTTGCCAATAGTCGCACGCATGGTTTTTGGTCGGAGAAGGAGAAACAGTGTCACATCAACTACCTAGAGCTTAAAGCGGTGTATTTTGGTTTACTCTGTTTCGCTAAAGATTTAAAGTCAACTTCAATACTTTGCCGGGTGGACAACACGACCGCCATTGCGTATATAAACAAAATGGGAGGAGTTCGTTCCTTACAGTTGCACGATATGGCTAGAAAAATTTGGCAGTGGTGCGAGTCTAGAAAAATCTTCTTAGTGGCATCTTACATTAACACTGCTGAAAATGTTGAAGCCGATAGGGAGTCTAGGCAACTCTTTAATAAAAATACCGAGTGGAGTTTAAATTTAACTTGTTTCAAGAAGGTATGTCAGCTTTTTGGCACTCCCACAATTGATCTTTTCGCAAGTCGCCACAATGCTAAATGCGATAGGTTCATTTCTCGTTTTCCCGATCCGGGGGCAGTGGAGGTGGATGCTTTCACTATTTCTTGGAAAAAAGAAGTTATCTACGCTTTTCCCCCATTTTCCTTGGTCATGAAAACCTTGAACAAGATTGTTCAGGATCAGACATCGGGTATCGTGGTAGTGCCGAATTGGCCAAATCAACCTTGGTTCCCGCTCTTTCTGGAGCTTTCCAAGTCAAATTATCTCATTTTGAAGCCTGAAAAATTTTTGATTTCTATTGGCAGGGAGTCGCATCCGTTGTGGAGAAATCTTTCCCTGGCGGCAGGATTTTTGTGCGCGGATGCTGGAAGGAAGCAGGATTCCCGTTAGAGTCTCTTCCTTTACTTGAAGCATCTATCACGGACTCGACTTGGTCACAGTATAATATAGGTCTACGACTCTGGTGGCAATATGCCTTGAATCATGGATTGTCCCCGTACAGGTGCAATTGTTCCATTCTTTTACAATTTTTCTCATATTTATTTAAAAATGGGGTTTCTTTTTGGTTCTGCCAATTCTCACCGGGCAGCTCTCTCCCTTGCTTTTGGTCATCGTGATACGAATTCAGAATCTCTTTCTCGTTTATTTAAAGGGTTTTACAAGCTCAAACCGTCTCGACCAAGGTACCAGTATACCTGGGATACTGAGGTTCTTTTGTCTTATTTGAAGAGGATTAATCTTGAAGAGGCGTCATTAAAAATTATTACGTATCGTGCAGCAGCCCTTTTGGCTTTAGTCACAGCTCATAGGGCGCAAACTCTTGTTTCAATTAACCTTCAAGACATATCTATTCTTAGTTCTGAGATTCTTATCAAAGTCCCGGCGCAAATTAAAACATCTCGGAAAAATGTGCCCCAGCCTATTTTGCGACTTCCATTTTTCGACGATCAAAAAATTTGCCCTGCATCTGCTCTATTGTCTTATCTGGATGCTACACGTTCTCTTAGAGGGGATAATAAAAAGCTGTGGCTTACATTCAAACCCCCGTTCAAGCCTATCTCTGTTGCGACCTTCAGCCGCTGGATTAAGGATGTGCTGACTCTTAGTGGAGTAGACACGTCGATTTTTCGGTCTCATTCCACTCGGCATGCCACTACATCCAAGGCTGCAACCCTAGGGGTATCCTTGGACGTCATTCGTTCTACAGCGGGTTGGTCACCCTCCTCGTCCGCTTTTGCCAAATTTTACGATCGGCCTATTTTGCCTTCACAAACTCTGGCTTCTGCTATTTTGGCTAGCTCCGGAAATTCTGGTTCGCCACACTCCTCTACTACTGTGGCCTCATGCTCTCTGAGCAGCTTGTAACAAACAGATGTAATTAATAATAAGGTGAGCTTCTGTTCCATTTAATTAATCACTTTAAGGCTCTGCTCAGAAGCGCCTTTGGACGGTCCTCACCTAAGTACTTTGAACATCTACATGTGTTAATACCTACCAGCAGTGACTGAAGTAAAATATAATGATCAAACTAGCTTGCTAGCAAGCGCAGTTCGATCTTTATTTTATGAAGTCACTGCTGGTAGGTACCTCCCGCCCAGTAACGGTGGAACGACCCGCCCATGTATTTAACCGTCCAAAGTGTTCCTATATAAAGAAATGGCTTTTAACAAAATGAAGTTCAAACCAAAGATACGCGTTCATATGGGAAGCGTTGACAGTTTAGCCGTAATACGGGGAAATTTCCCTCCAGGTTGGGAAATTTTCCCCATTTCCCTGTTTTTTCTTTTATCTGCGGAGTAAAAGTGGTAAATTTCGGGCCTAGGAAGGGAAACTACATGTGTTAATACCTACCAGCAGTGACTTCATAAAATAAAGATCGAACTGCGCTTGCTAGCAAGCTAGTTTGATCATTATATTATAGAAGATATTTTTTGTTATGGCGAGTAGCAACACTCACCTCTTTCTGCTGGGTATACCAAAGAAAGGTTGTACATTTTTTCCGTTAATCGAGCCTTTCCATAGAGCAGACGAGCGATTAGAATACTCTTCATACCAGTAGATAATGCTGGAAAAATTTACAAAAGTGAGTTTTGTTTGTACAAAATGTAACACCACCACATTGGTTACCATCAAAGGTCACCAGGATGGTAACCAATCCTCCAAAATTGTTCATACCAAAATTCATAAAAAATAAAGCAGTCTGGATTTAGCATTGAAACAATGTGTAATCAGTATTCATATTAATACATGAAAGGTAGCTTTCACAAAACAGGGAGTTCTAACCTATAAAAGGATTTTTTAAAAGTATTTACAGGGTAAACTCTCTCCTTTAGGGCGGTACGTCCGGACCAACTTTGCGCATCGGACGAAAAGTAAGACCCTGAACGGAAGTTCACTTATCCTACCAAGTACAAGATAACCAATACTGGCCAAATCATTGATTAGGTTCATAAGAAGAAGATAATTTTCTCGGAAATATTCCTAACAGCACAAACCTTTGCGAGGGACTTATTTGAATAGTAGAAATCGGATGAGGTCGCGTGATGACAGTTTCGACTCTGATTTTGTGCGTTTTTTCGAAATACGTCAAATCCAAACTTCGTATCTCTGATTCTCCTGTATTCGGCGATGATTCGGACCAATACAGCATATTGGCAACCCAATCCACAGCGAGTCCAGAACCAGTCCCGTTCAAAGCGAATATCTAGATAAGAAGAGACGCATTTCTATAGAACAACATATTTTTTCAAAAGTGTAGTTTGTTTAAAGAGGTATGTTTTGAGAGCAAAACCATCAAAATCCGATCATTGGTTTTGGAGACACTGGAAGAAGGGCCTACATTGACCTCACTCAGGGGACTTGTGAGCGTCTCGAGCTTAGAAGGTTCGATTCCTGCCAGAGTGAGAATTGTCAAAAACTCTCCAACTTACTCGGTGCTTAGTTGAAGTATGCGAATGCGCTCTGACGATGACCTGTGCGCTGTCGTCAAGCCAGTAAACAGCTTCAGGAACGTAGGCGGCGTCAGAAACGGGCGCGGAGAGTTGCGCTAACGTCACGTTGGTACCCCTGTCGACGTCGATCAGAGATAGCGAAGAATTGGTAAACATCAGCAGCTGCGGGACAGGATTCGGTTTGTCGGTTCGAGCGATCACAGCGCTGGTCATGGGTCCACAGCCGCTGGCGGTACAGGCTCGGACCTGTTTGAATTGTGTAAACAAATACAATTATTGATAAAAGAAGGCGAAGGGGAGAAATAATTTGGATGAATTCAGGATATTGAACATACGAGGTGATGGTAATTCAAATAAAGCAATTAAGACTTCTTGCAGCTACCTGGAAGAAAGCGGTAGCATTGAAAGGAACTTCATGAGTGACTAGCGAAAGATCGTCAGGGCCGAGGTCTCGAGCGTTGCACAAGAAACTGTCAGACCCGTCGAGCCAACAGACGACTTTGTAACCGATGATGAGACCGTTGGGGGAAGCCGGGGGGTCCCAACGGAACACGACTTCAGTCACCTGGAAATGCAAGTTGATAACTTTGGTCGGGACAGGCAAAACTGGATTGCCTCGGTTGCCTTAAACATCCAATAATTTATTCGATCGTGTTGCAATACATCAACAGTGTAGCATCAACGCTGCCCAATCCTTTTGCCATGCAATCTATGGACGCGTGATATGCCAAGTTGACACAATTCAATTTTTGAGAAGTTGGCAACTCAGACTCCCCCAATAGACACGATACATGCAACTCAATTGAGTAGGTGACTAGAATACTCACTCGAGATGGTAAAACGTTAACGAAGACCCTGGGGTGGGAGGGGTGGCTCGGAGACGTCTGCGGGCTGTACAAACACGACGTGATGGCTGAGGAACCTCCCCAAAACGTGTAAGCGCGAAGTGTCACATCAAGGCGGGAATATGGCGGAGGCACATTGCCTTCAGGGAACGTCCATGACGGCTCTGTAGTTTCAATCTGCAAAAAAATTTAAATTACGGTAAGTGAAAATAACCTTGAAGATTCAAAATCCGTTACCACCAATCCGGGTAGAACACCTACTTACAAGAATTTCTTTTTGGTGAGAAGTCGTAACTTTCAGCTCGTAGAAGACTTGCCCGACGTTAACATTGGTCACTGGACCCCACGTCAAATTGAAGTCGCGGTGATTCCCGACAACTTTCAACGTCGATACTTCCACTGCTGCAGGGATAGCTTGAGGTTCTAGATCGTCCTCGAATTCTGAAAAACATGAAATTGGGAATAAGCTAGCAGCTGTTCTTGCCCTCGCCAAAGATTCGTTGTACTTGTTATATTGTATTTGGCCTGTTTTGATGATAAATGTAAATTTACTTGACATGACATGTAGTGAATGGTCAATGACTGCAAGGACACTCAGATCTGTGAGAGAGGGTGACGCCAGCAGGGCCGAATTGGAGCCGGAAAGATCGCCGATCACGGCCTGACGATCGTCGCGCACCCAAACGAGACGTCTGTCCAAGTAAACCAAAGGGCCTGTAAAGTTCAAAAAGACCTGATTTCTAAATTTCAAGATGCAATAAAGGAAATTAGCTGGATGAGAAGCACTGAGTTTGAAAAAAGCTTTCCATCATGGGATGTTTGAATGTGCTGATATGACATTGATGTTCAATCAATATCACGTACCCAAAATGTCATGATTCTGTATGAGAGAAACTTTTTCCATGGCAATGTCCGAATTCAAGCCATTAGCCATGTTCGCTTTGAAGAGAGTGGAGCCTTCGTAATTGCGTACCACCCAAAATACTTGTCTCGCGGTGAGGTCTAGTGTCAAGCCCATAACTGCAACAATACATCAAGTTAGCGCATACAACAGCAAGCAGTTGGACAAAGATAGATAATATTTTAATAGACAAAAAAACCAAATTGGTCCTGAAAAAGTCCTGATGCTTTCAAGCAGCAGTCTGGAATTTGTTGTAAGAAATATGAAGTTAGAATAGAGAGACACTGGTCACCTTGTTTGCCGCTAAACAGTTCAGCTGGGTAGTAGATCCTGCGTTGCTTTCCGTTGAGTCGAGCGCATTCTACAGCATGGCCGGTCGACCAATAGATGTAGGCGCCTTCCGAATCAATGTTCAATTCTTTGGCGACCGTCAAAATCGGCAACGGCTCCTGATCGCTGCCGTCCAGATTTCCTCTGGTTAACTGGAAAGGAAGACATTGTCACTCCGTTAAATCACCAGTTAAATGAGCCAATATGGCTATACTTCTGAATAAATTTAAATTATATTTCAACGATGAAACTGCAATACTGCCCAATTCAAAGCATCGTGTCTTTTGGGGGCGTCTGGGTTGCCTACTTCTCAAAACTTGGATTGGTGGCAACTTGGCAAATCACGCGTCCATAGATTGCATGGCAAACGAATTGGGCAGTATTGATTCTACACCGTCGATTTGCTCTGTGAAATCTACCAACGAAAAATATCGTTGCTAAAATGGTGATACCAGCTATCTAGGAATACCAGCTTCTATGGTTTGTCGAGTAACGGCATTTGAATTTCTCACCAGTTGCTGTTTCGGGCTGGACCAGTATAATTTGTTGCCGACCCAGTCAACGGCGATGCTTCCGACAGATGTGACCAAAGGGATCCGTCCATGTTCTCTGGAGTTGATGTCGTACCATAGGACTTTGCTGGTATTGGTGACTAGGTAGAGGATATTTTTGTGCCAGGCAATGTCCGTAATGTGCTCGACGCCTCCTTGGTCATCCTGTATACAAAATCATCATCAACTACATGAGGAAGCAAGAAGCAGCAGAGCTTTGCTGAGGCTTCAAAAAATCAGATTTACCTGGAAATGCTCTCTATACAAATACGTTGATAGGGTTTCAGCTGCTAGATCGCTGACTATGAGACCGGACGTGCTGGAGGCCCATACGAGACGCGCTGCTGTGCCTTGTTCGCTGAGAGTACGACCAATAAAAGTACCGCTCCAAGGGCCGACGCCAGCGCTCGTGGTGGCTGCAACACGAAGTTTGTACTCCTGCGCTGACCGGAGTCCACCTTTCACGAGAGCCCGTGTATCATTGATTCCCTCGAGAAGCGTCACTTTCTTGGTTTCGACGTCTTCAACGCTCAACTGGTACGTCCAATTCTGCCATGCTCCTTTACCTGAGACATCCTAAAGGTCAGTATCGATGGTGAATTCTAGAATATTAGAATCTCTAGAATGTCAGATTTTCTCGTTACCTTGTCCACCAAGCAGGTGAGGGCTGTTCCAAGAGGCTCTAATGTGACCAGCTCCCATGATTGCCTGGATCCCCGTGGGAGGATTAATTGGTGATGGCACAGGCTGCGCAGATGGCAGGTCGACGCCGATGCTCACATACCTACGAATGACGCAGACGATATTGTCATCCGGTCACAATTACTGACTAGTGCAACAAATCGTTGCTTGAGTATCAAAACCAGCTGTTTTTAATAGTAATACACCGAGATAGTATTCAGATAGGGCATAAAAATTAAATTACCCAGGGTCAGAGCTATCTGGAATGATGACGTTATGGAAGTAGCTGTCCTTGCCGTTATGGTATTCTTCGGTAAGAACCAGCTCCCCATTCGTCCAATACAGTAGACCATTGGCCATGGTCAACGAAAGGACACGCATAAACTGAGGGCTTTGCGTATTGTGCCGCAAATCTGCCACTTCCTTCCTGAAAATCGCAGAAATCATCAAATTTGAGTAACAAGAGTTTATGGACCAAAAATAATTGAATTAGTATTGATCGCAGTTCCAAACTCACCCATCCAACGAAACTGCAAGCACGGTATTCTTGGCATGTGACGATACTAGAATGCGAAAATTCGTGTGGTCCACCGTGAAAGCTCCTAAATTTGGATTCTGAAGGATAAGCTCAGGCTTGACCTCATGCCTGATTCCATTGCTGATGTGCGCTGTGTCAAGGCGGTAAAGCCCTCCTCTGGCATGTCCTTCGATCACCCAGAATAGATATCTGCAAGAATCAGCAAAGGTTTCATGACGGTTTCCCTTAAGTAGGTAACAGCTTCCAGAGTATAGTGCTCTAGAGGCCAGCCTGTAAGCTAGCGCCAGTTAATGGGAGTTATGTTACCGGCACTGGCATTATGGCACCAGCTCCAGATTTCCAATTTGACTTGTGATTCAACAAGAGTAGGGTACTATTCTACTAACCCGTTGTAAGGGTCGACTTCAACATGAAGCGGCTTGTCAAGGAGTCCAGCAACAGCAACAGTCATGCCAGATCCGTCAAGCTCGCACCTTGTAACTTGCCATCGATTGTTGCTCAACTGAAAAACGATTTCATCGTGAAGTTCCTATGCCACTTCATGGCCTTCATTAACAAGTTTCGAGACAGCACAGTACAACAAGACTGTTATACGATGATAACCCAAATATAGAAAAAGGGAATACGATATACCTGAGCAAGAATATACAACTGGTTGTTGAGCCAATCGACCGAAAGGCTGTGAGGCACAAAGTCCGGTCCCTGTTTTTCCAAAACTACCCTCGGTCGACGATGCTCTCTAGATGAGGTGACTAGAATTCGACCGGTTGAATCGGAAACGAAGAGAAGTCCCATTCGTAAGTGAACTGCGACTCCTACATGCACAGGAAAAATATGAGGTCTTTCGTATCAAATTTACTCTTTGCTCAGTTCACAAAAAAAAACCTTTATTAATTAATAAATAAATAAATAAAAAGTAAATGTGAAAGTCGAATGATTAGATTATTTGTTTGGATGAAAAGAAGAATTATATAGCAGCTAACCATGCCAACCTCACCTCGTATCCTTTCGTTTGTTCGGTAAATAACGACTGGGTCGTCCAACATATCAGCAGCTTGGCTGAAAACGGAATGGTGCGCTCCCAGGATGAGAATTGTCTTTTCTGGCCCTTTGACTGGAAAAATCGAAGAAAATTACCCATTTTAATCATTCACCCAGGTACCCCAAAGAAGGTACAGATTCATCCTGATTTTACACAGGTTCTTGTCAGGTGGTTAATTTTGAAATTGTTTAAATGAAGAATTTCCTTCAAACCTTGCGAAAGGGGAGGCGTGGTGACAACTGTCGTGGCAGGAGGTCCAACGCCCACAGCGTTTCTCATGGCGACCGATACCGTATAGTTTCTGGATGGAAGAAGCCCTTGAAAAATGTAGAACTCCTTTTTCTCTGTCGCAGGTATGTCCTGTAACACAAAAAAGTGGGTACCGACGTCATTTGACAGTTCTATCCAAGAAAAAAAATCAGGATACAACAAAAATCACAATACCCATCATTTTATGGGAAATGGATCGTACTTTTGGCACAGCCAATAAATCACCTTATGCGCTTTATATCCAACAGGCAGTTCGTCAATGGAGACAACGTAGGAAAGTACGGGCCCATTGGGAGCGGCTCCTCGGCTCCAAGAAACTGAAACTCGGGTCGGATCAGTGGCTGCTGCCCTCAGCAGACTCGGTGGACCTGTAGGCAGGCCGCCGGCCAATGTTCCAATCACTAATGACGGTTCCGAACTTGTCAGCTCACTCCCTTGAGCGAGTAAAATAACCCGAAACTGCTCAGCAAACAAACAAAAATCAGTGCCGTTATATTGTTTGAATCGTCAAGCGTATGAACCTATTCAACTTAAAAAAAGTTACATATAGGTCTCGAAGTAAGGTGAGTATGGATCATGTATGGCCGCCATAAGCCCGTATCACACGTCAGACCTTTCCCCTCCCCATCCCACAGACCGTCTGGACAGGTCGATTCTTTGGTAATTTTAACAAACAAATTCATTGATATTTTATCGTAGAAACAAGGTTTTATAGATAATTAATTAAAAAAAAAATTGAACGTATGCATAGGACCAGCCAATCAGAGAATCGGGTCTATGGTTCAGTATGTGGGATAGGGGGAAACGGTCTGTCAAGTGATACGAGCTTTATATAAAAACATATCGCTGAATAACAACAATAAGATGGGATTCCAGTGAATGGAGGTATTCTTATTATAAGAATAATAGGTAATCGTCCACTAAACGAAATTCAGATAATTTCTTCGGAGCTAATGAGTATCCGTTAAAATTCTAATACCCAATCAAAAACCGTTGCGAACCTTTTTTCAACTCTTGAAAATTTTTCGAAACGGTAGCTATATACAAACATTTTTGTAAATACGAGATCCTCGCTTGGAACATTTTCAATAGCTACTCGTGCCGGTCCATGCGGTCTGGCTAGTTGGCCTTTATTCGCGTGAGAACTTTTGATTCGCGGCGCATCTTGATAGCTGATTTCCAACGGCGCAGCAACTCTGTAGCCGATACTAGGGAAACGAAACTCGTGACAGGTGGGAAAAGGAGGGGAACATTCGCTATTGTACCTAGGAATAATTGGCGGATAGAGCTGACCTCTGACAATTCGCTCAATTGCTTCGCTCTGCCGCAAGCGAAGTTGAGCGAAAAAGGGAATTGTTGTTGTTAATGTTGAGATCGTGGAGATTCGCGCACACGAATCGCCTCGTCTTCTATTGCTTTAATTATATTGGGTCTGGAAATTTAGCAAGTCACACTTCGATTATGCAAGCATCCTATTGATTTTCCCCCTCGATGAGTCCGAAGTTCTTCCAATCGTGACATCAGCTAGTTTTAAGAAAAAATCATCTTCAGGATGTACATCAATGTGATTTTTATGAAGTTTTAGATCGAGGCTGACGTAACGTCATATTTGCGGTGTTACCATCGAAATTGGTGAACTATGGAAGGCTATGGAGAATACCTAGAATCCGTGAGACTAGAGCTACATGTCCTAGCTAGTTTCGACGTTCTTCTTGAGGGCGGCAGGGCACGCCCGGGACAACTTTCATTCTGGCAACGCCTAGAATAGTTGTTCACCCTCACAGCTCTGCCTTTTTTACTTACTTCCATAATTTTCATGTTTGCACACATAAGCAATCCAAAGTTCATACCCGATAGTTCGTGTAGGGCCTCAGTCCCCCGACGAGGATTTGCCCCGGTACGCTCCAACTCTGATTAGCAGCGTATTGCCAATTGTTCGTCAGCTGTGCGTGTTGGTCTCCATCGTCGGATTGATCGCCGTCATCGTCGCCAGCGAGGGACCATTGGATAACTGTTGTCAGTTCAGGGTAGCGATTTCGGTCCCATTCCAACTTGAGCGAAGTCGGGGTGAGACTATCGGCCACTAGAGCGGGTGCTGGAGGCCTCCCCAGTTCCTCTACGGAATTTTGAAAAAAGTGTTGAAAAATGTAAACCTTCAACTTCTTACTCCTACTGAGTCTCCACCACTTGGGTTGAAAGCAGTTAACATACAAGACTTTACAAAAACGAATATATATACCCTGCGTAGATATTTCCAAAAAAAACCAACTTTTACAACCAACAATATAGGGCAAAACTTGCGTTCAAAAATTTCCCTTCATACAGTAGGACCCAAATTATCGCAGAGGGGCGTATTGTGCATCAGTGATGCGTTAGCTAACAGCAGTCGCCGTCGGTTAAGTGCTTTTAATTAGGTAACTACTACTTGGAAAGAAATGCCAGTCCCTATTGCAGTCAGAATCGTTCCAGCCCTGCATTAATCATTGCACGTCAGCGGACATGACAATCATAATGGTTTAGATATTCTCAGATGTGAGAACTCATATTCTTATGAGTATTTTTTATAACAAGAAAGAGGCTAAGCAGTTAATTGGACTCATATTACGAGAACATGATATATTCTTCATTATCATACTGTTAAGAGTCAAACCCACAATGAAACAGTGACTCAAACTCATAATAAAACTCACAATGGAACAGAAACTCGTAGTCAAACTCACAATGAAATAGAAACTCAAACGCACAATCAAACTCGAAGTCAAACTCACAATGACACAGACAGACAAACTCAAAATCGAACTCGAAGTTAAACTCACAATGAAACAGAAACTGAAACTTATAATCAAACTCGAAGTCAATCTCACAATGAAACAGAAACTCGAACGCACAATCAAACTCATAATCGAAATCGATGTCAAACTAACAATGACACAGACAGTCAAACTCAAAATCAAACTCTTAGTCAAACTCAAGTTGAAACAGGAATCTCAAATTCATAATCGAAATCGAAGTTAAACTGACGATGAAACAGAACCTTTAACTCATAAAACAGTGAGTTTTAGTTTCTGTTTCATTGCGAGTTTGACTTCGATTTCGATTATGAGTTTGAATTTCTGTTTCATTGCGGGTTTGACTTCAAGTTTGATTATAAGTTTGAGTTTCGGTTTATTTGCGAGTTTGACTTCAAGTTCGACTATGAGTTTGAGTTTCGTTTTGATTGTGAGTTTGACTTCGAGTTTGATTATGAGTTTCAGTTTCTGTTCCATTGTGAGTTTGACTTTGATTTCGATGATGAGTTTGAGGTTCTGTTTCATTGTGAGTTTGACTTCGATTTCGATTATGAGTTTCAGTTTCTGTTTCATTGTGAGTTTGACTTCGATTTCGATGATGAGTTTGAGGTTCTGTTTCATTGTGAGTTTGACTTCAATTTCAATGATGAGTTTGTGTTTCTGTTTCATTGTGAGTTTGACTTCAAGTTTGATTATAAGTTTGAGTTTCGGTTTATTTGCGAGTTTGACTTCGAGTTTGATTATGAGTTTGAGGTTCTGTTTCATTGTGAGTTTGACTTCGATTTCGATTGTGAGTTTGTGTTTCTGTTTCATTGTGAGTTTGACTTCGATTTCGATTGTGAGTTTGTGTTTCTGTTTCATTGTGAGTTTGACTTCGAGTTTGATTATGAGTTTGAATTTCTGTTTCATTGCGGGTTTGACTTCAAGTTTGATTATAAGTTTGAGTTTCGGTTTATTTGCGAGTTTGACTTCGAGTTTGATTATGAGTTTGAGGTTCTGTTTCATTGTGAGTTTGACTTCGATTTCGATTGTGAGTTTGTGTTTCTGTTTCATTGTGAGTTTGACTTCGATTTCGATTGTGAGTTTGTGTTTCTGTTTCATTGTGAGTTTGACTTCGAGTTTGATTATGAGTTTGAGGTTCTGTTTCATTGTGAGTTTGACTTCGATTTCGATGATGAGTTTGAGGTTCTGTTTCATTGTGAGTTTGACTTCGATTTCGATTGTGAGTTTGTGTTTCTGTTTCATTGTGAGTTTGACTTCGATTTCGATGATGAGTTTGTGTTTCTGTTTCATTGTGAGTTTGACTTCGATTTCGATGATGAGTTTGAGGTTCTGTTTTATTGTGAGTTTGACTTCGATTTCGATGATGAGTTTGAGGTTCTGTTTCATTGTGAGTTTGACTTCGAGTTTGACTTAGAGTTTGATTATAAGTTTCAGTTTCGATTTCATTGTGAGTTTGACTTCAAGTTTGATTATAAGTTTGAGTTTCGGTTTATTTGCGAGTTTGACTTCGAGTTCGACTATGAGTTTGAGTTTCAGTTTCTGTTTTACTGTATATTCATTTCATTTTTCATTGTCATCATGGTAGCTTTCTACATCTACCAATTAATAGGTTGTTTAAATATGTTGATAAGCTAATGTTGGTTTTTAAAAGTGATTTAATTTTTGGGCGTTGGCCCCCCTAAAATTACAATCCTGGGTATTGGCCTGCCTAGAGGGATAGTATCTGGACTTTTTACCTTTCAAGTTTTGGAGGTATCGGTTGAGGGCATCATTGCACCCCATAACACAATAGAGCTCTCTAGGCGGTACGAGTTCTTGAGTCCCATTCTGAAATCAGCAAGCAGGGAATGGAAATGTTCCGAATTATCACAGATCATAAAACAAAGTTAAAAAATCTGATAACCCCCACCCCCTCCCAAAAAAAGGTTATCAATTGCTCAAATCCGAATTTTCCATGGGGGGAGTTAAAGGAGCTTGAGCTGTTTGAGAAAAGCAGCCTGTTTAGTATGCACTTGTTATTGTTGTACTCTTGAAGTAAGTTGAAGGAAAAAAGATGCTGCCAGCAGCCTCTTAGTCAATTGAAGCTAGTTGGCTCGAGATCCATACCAACGCAGGCTGGCAGGCCACTGGCCGGCGTAATCATCTGATTAGCCTCAACGAGTCACCCGCCGTCTTCCCATTCCTTGTTCTTGGATTACTGCCTATATTCCTCCTTACGCAGATGTTCTTGACGATTTTTACATCCATATTCACGACGCTGATGAAGCCTGGGAACGCCCAAGAAGTGAAAACCCGATGGGAGGTTTGGAGGAAACTTTTTCAAGTAGGCTTTCTTAACAAAAGGGATTTCTCGTCCGAAATGCATTTCGAAATTTCGGCTGCAAACAAAATGATTCATTGCAAGCCATCGCCGCCAATTTTGGGCAAGTTTCACCAATAATTAGCGGTCCTGGGAAAATTAAGTTTTAGGGCCGAAATTTGAAATTAGACCTAATTTCTTGTCTCTGAACTACTTGATCCATCATCGGAAATTGGTAGCAGAACAATTCAACCCACTTTCCTGACAATATTTTAGGTACAGTTGATCCAAGATAATTTTTGTCATTGTCCAGGACGAAAACGAGTGCTATACTTACACAGACTGCTTGGCAGCTTGCTTCGAGCGCTTTTTCCCAAAGAGAGCATCCCTTCAAGCACTGCAACAAAACCAGACAATTTTCAGACATATTGCAGAAGTATGTCGATAAACCATGTGAATTATAGTAAGAAAAGTCAGTTAGGTAATATAAGCTGTCGTTTCAGGCGTCCATCCGGCATATCCAGATCCACTTGTTAATTTTGCTTTATTCACCTAAACAAAGTGATGCACGCAGTATTTTCGAAATTTGTCAAGACCGATTACCTATTTTTGCAAAGAGGGATAGCAGGAATATGGTTTGACTTATGTGAATAAAAATAGGAGTGGAGGAAGCCAAAAAGAAGTTCTTCAAACTACCTACAGAATGAAAATAATTTTTGGGGCAAAATCAAGGTAGACATTTACTTCGAGCTGAAAATTGTTCAAGTCAAAATTAAAGGTCTCTGGCATTCCTAATTGATAAAATATTAAGAAGATCCTAGGAAGAGACGATGAAGAATAGACGGTATTCAAATTTTGATAAATTTTCCCTAATCTGCCGAGAATTTTTTCCAACACCCCCCAAAGTAAGATGGTTTAAGTTCCAATGGTCCATTCATTTTGGATGTTTTTCTGGAACTGAATAATAAAAAAATTTCCAAAGTTCTCGGAAAAAATAACCAGGCAGGTACTCGGACCATTGAGGAAAAACGGCGATAACTCGAATTCCCAATGACGATCGCTAACTATTCTCGTAAGCCCGGAACGCAATTGCGGTGTTGACCCTCAACGATAGTTGCCAATACTTCCAGCCATTTATTCCAGCCAGTGCTCATCTTTTGAGCGAACATCCCTGAGCACCGGCATCAGCGTACAGTCTGGAATTTTTTCCCGTTGTTCAAACTTCTGAATATGCAATATCGATCACGAATTTCCCGGCCTTTAGGTACCGTACCTAGATTCTCCACCAGGGGAAGATCGGTTTCCACTCAATCTTAACTCTTCGATACATATACCTACAACAAATTCAAGTTTATCAATATAATTCACCTATCCCCCTATATAGGTGGCGGGGAGCATCGATGATTGTCTCGCTGACAAGTCGGCGTACACCGAGGGCATGAGGAACACAGCATCTCGGGGGAGCAGCATTAATACAAATGTGCGGGGTCGAACGCATTGAGATTTATTAAGAGCACTTGTCATGAACGACCACGCGCCGGCTGCCCCTGGCCTGTAACCTGTACTCGCCTGTTTTCATCCTCCTATGCCTGCATTTCGGTAGGTGCATCACCTTTCTTCAGAAGTCAAGGAAGGAAATCGCATAGCGATTACACGATCGAATTTTGAGTCAAAAATTGAAATTTCGAGTTAATCTCATTCCTTCACGTCTCAGATATCCCTGGTTCAGAAAATCATGTTTTCGGCCATTGTCCAATTTACGATTTTGTAGGTCTGCCTCTTCAAGTCCTGCGAAACGTCTCTTACTCAGCACGTTCTCGAAAACCCGAATGCACTTTTTCTGTGTTTGTTTCTCGTCGAGGGAGCAAAAAACGAGTTTTACATCTTCCGCTCTTCGAAAACTAGAGTGCGTTGATTTTGTTGTGGAGATATGCCTAGCTGCTGAAAGGTTAGTGACTCTGATTAATCTCATTTTGAAAACTACCAAAAAAACTGAGGATTCGCTCGTAAAATACTAAAATTTATTTAATAAATAATATAGGTATTAAATTTATCGAAACCAATCGTGTTTGAAGCAAAATAAGCGTTCCACGATATGGGAATAATACATGCCACAGGACCATCCTTTCAATCTACCTCATTTTAAAAAGGTACAAATGTATAGGGAAGGTACGACCAACGGCTGGGCGTCATGTCGATTGAACGAAAGTGTCAACAAGGGCCCACTTTGTCGTCACGAGGGAGTAGCTAATTGCCGGTGAGAGATTGGATTGGTGTGGGAGCCGAACTAGCACGAAGCCAGGACCGAGGGCCAGGAAGCATCCAGGCATATTCGACCGCTCGTATGACCAAACAACATAAATACAACAAGTATTCGTCTCAAAATTAAGGTATTTTCGGTTTATTATTTCCAGCGAAATGGCCGAGAAAATATTCTTTCCCCTGATGGATTTCGAGCACTCGCCGCGTCGATTCATAGATCCAAAATCTGTCCTGAAGTCAAGTCGAGCTAACTTAGCGGTGGCCATTTGAAAAAATGGCCATAGCTCCCTCAATTCTTAACCTTTTTTAAATTTCGTAGACTGGGATGTTCGTGCCAGTAAGAGCTGTCACCCTGATGAACCGGAATTCGAATTACTTGCATGACTTCTGATAGCACTTTTAGTGTTTTCTATTTTATTTTTTCCTGGCCACAAAAATAAACCGATTTGAGAGTTCTTGGTCTCAAAATCTTTGTTTTACCTTGCAGAATACGTGGATATTTTTTTTATATTCCGGTATCTCTACGTATCTTGATTTTAGGTGATTTTTAACATTTTCATAGTGAGTTTTTTGACATTTTTTATCCAAACAGCCTCCAACGTAGAAATATAATTGTGTCAGAAATTTTGATACCAAAATATGGAAGTTTTGCGAGTTATCTAGGGGCCACTGGCCCTGTGATTGTTACAGAAAATATTGTTTCTCCGATGAATTTCGAGCACTCACCCCCGTCGATTCATAGATCCACAATCTGTCCTAAGGTACAAGTCGAGCTTACTCAACCAAGGACCGGCTTTCCGTTAAATCTGGTCATTGGAACGACGCACTTCCTGCCCCCGGTAGCACAGGTGACTTCCGGAAGGGGATATCTCGCTTCCCTTGTCTGGCCCTCGATTCCGGTCAGTTCTCAGTTCCGGTCGTTTAGGAGACGCCCTCAGACCTCACTTAACTTTTTCAACTACCTGGCGAAGTGCATGGAAAATAATTGCTCATGCGTTTAGTGAGGCTACCTGGATACACAGGTAGTTCCTTCCTATTGCTCGGTAGGAGCAACAAATTATTTCCGGCTGCCCATCGATATTTTACTTGAACCGTTATTTACTCATAACTTTGAACAGAATCAAGATTTTTGAATGATTTCAAACCTACTGAAAGTGATTATGAAGGGGAAAATTTTCTGAACCTTTGATCCGATTTTCAATTTTTCTCCAAACCGAAAATTTCACCACAATGGGGTAAAAATTCGAAAAATCTTTTCTCCCAATGTTTTCTCCGGTTTCCGATACCTTATTTTCAAGTACAGCTCAACAATAACAATAGGCGAGCTGTAATAATAATTATGGGCAACGACAAGGTCAACAAAGGAGCGATTGTGAAGAAGTGCGAAGAACATGAGGGCCAAACTGAAATGACAAATGTTTACAGGACTAGCCGCGCACCATGCGGGTCGATACCCTCCAAAAGAACACCACCGCCTGCAGCACCGATGCACACTTGAGCGCAGATGAGTAATTAGGTACCGGTCAGAATCAATGGAAATAAAAAACTGACTTCCTTTTTAAGTCTCCGATCTCACTGATGTTTCGAGCCTGCAATCAACACGCTGGCTCTTCTTGTGTAGAAGGGGAGAACCGAACATCAACGAGCAGTGCAGTAGAACGAACGGGTAATTACTCCAAGTCACACCTAGCTGTGCTTCGTGGTGAGAATAATCTCAATTTTCGGTGTCTTGGCAACTTTTTTTTTGGATTAATTCCATGGGCAGCCCAGTTGGCTGGAGCCACATATATGAAGACACAGTCGGTCACATATTTATTTTAATGGTACGTGGGGTATTCCAAATAGATGGTGTCAGATTTGAGAATGCTTGATGGTATTGGGGTCAGGTTAATCTCGCACATGATCCACTTTTCCGACAACTGATCTCTTCGACGAATAATTTGGAGTAGGAGAAACAAATTGTCCAAAATCGGTATCGGCTCGGCTTTTCAAAAGTTCTTCAACGAAAACAAACATTCCCTAATTTCGAGAAGGGCTTCTCCCGTTGACCGCGTTGCCGTCATGAGAAATTACCAATTTCTCCCGCCTCGTTTCCGCAGCATGCGAACCAGACTTCGACCTTCTTAAACGAACAAGGCAGCTCTCACGCACTTCCGAGAATATTCTAGGTTATTAGAGGTGAGAGACGCTGATCCAGCCCTTCTGGAATCTGTGAATAATCAATGAGCTGCAGACGAGACGTTCTACTTCCCACAACCCAAGCCGTGGACCTAGACGCAAGTTGACACCGAAAACTCAAAAGCCTGAAAAACTGATCCTTTTTACCGAAAAATACACACCGCCATCAGAGTACGTCTGATAATGGAAAAATTAACTTTTCACCATTTCATTCGGAGGAATATTTCACACACTCACTTTGCTCGAAACAACGTAATTTTCATTAAGTTTTCTGAGGCTTCAAGGCAAGACTTCACGTTCTCTAGTTGGACGACAAAGGTGAAGTTCCGAAATGACGAAAAAACTTGAAAGGTCCCGGCATTGGGTCGTGTTTGTCCGACTGTCTGTCATAATGTGTGCCTAGGAACTTTTGAGGCACCGTATTTGCGCTCAATGCTAATGACTCCCACCAACAAAATATTAGAACTCGCACCGAACGAAGCCTCACCACCTTTTTCGGAAGAGTCAAAACGGAATAACTCCCATACGTTAAGTGAAAATCCCAGGGACAGAGACCATCATTCCCACGAGTAGGAATTTACTGTTACTGTATACGTGATGGACAATCAAGCGAGAAACCCGGGAAAAATAATCGACAAATTCTAAATCCACGGCATCACTTTCAAAAATTAGTTTTTGTGTTTTTTTCGAAAATGGACCATATTAATGCCGATTTGGACCCCTGAACCTTTTCTGATCGGATTTCCCGGACAATATGCCTCATGTTGGAGCAAACCACAAATTTCAAGAATAGTTTTGTCAAACAAGCAAACAGGCAAACACTTCGTACAGCCACTTTGTATCGAACCGCTGATCCGATTTTGGCACGGTTGGTCCTAAAAGTTGTGGTTTGCGCCAACTTGAGACATGTTGCCAGGGCAATCCAATCAAAAAATATTAAGGGGTCGAAAACCTCCCAAAAAAAAACTGTTTTTAAGAGCATGACTTTTTTGACGATAAAGTTTTGAGGAGGGGTTGTAAAAAAATTTTCCCAACCGATCAGGTACATTTCTATGAATAATGTACCAAAATTAAACAAAGATGTGAACAGGTAAAGGTACCTACTTACTGACCTGTGATATCTTGCAGTCGGGACCGCATCCTACTTCATACAGGATATCTCCTGTTTGGTTCTGAAATCAGAAAAACAAAAAATTATAAATAGACATAATAAATTACCTCATTCATTTTCCAAATTTAGCAAAACATTGTCTGCACAGAAAAGAATAAATAAAAACATGAAAGAAAAAATTGGGTGAAACTAGACCGAAAAAAGAGAACAATTATTGTTAGCGTGAGCGCTTTCGCTGGCCCGGCTACTAGAAAGACAGCCATAATTGACAGCCTCCATCACTACTTCATGTGGGTGTACATGAAATGTTAACAAATGTTATCAGTAAGAAATGTTATCAGAAATTGTTTTTTTTTTTTTCAATTTTCACTGCTCGAATGGCTTTTAGATCATGGGTCATTCTCACAGAAAGGGGCAGTTTCGGGTTGGAGTTTTCAAAATAAAAATTTTCCTCCAATTCTGCGCAAAAAATTTGGAAACCCTCTCTTGAATGTTCTAAGTGAAATTCAAAAACTATCCAAACAGTGGCTGCCTTATTTAGGCCGGAAAAAAAATAAATTTTAAGACCAAGAACGCTCAAATCGGTTCATTTTTGAGGCCGGAAAAAAAATAAAATTGAAAACTCTAAAAATGCAAATATGTCGGAAGTACTTTGAGTTATTCAAATTCCGATTAAAAATGGCGAAATTCTAGCTAAAAGAGGGAAGAATGGAACTATTTTGTCCTGCAGAGTGCTGGAACTGTCACGGTCCTGTCCTCCTCATCCCTTCCCTGTCCTCGAATTCAGAGATGTGGACAGGGCCGTGATGGACAGGGCCGTGACAAAACATAGGTTTTTTGACGCTCCTGTCCACACAGTAATTTTTTTTCCAAAAATTATTATCGTAATCGAAACTGCTCCACGCTGCGTACGAGGTACTGAGAAGTAAAAAAAATTAAGTTTGAATACCTACTTTGAGAAACAGGACAGGGCCGTGACAGTTGTGTCCGACCAACAAGGTTCCGGCCGACGTTCTATCTCGTCACTAGGTTAAATCTCGACAAAAATCCAAAGCTAGCCGGTGTTCTGGACCGTTGAGACTCGTGCCAAAATGATGGAGGGAAGAAAATCCGGAAAAAACCCTGAGAGGACCGCGAAAATTCGAATTCTTTGACAGGACAGGGCCGTGACTGCAAACCTCTGGACACCCCTATTTTCATCTCAGTACCGTAATCTTTCCGTTCTAAAATTATAAAAACTGTCATTTAGGTATCTTGAGACCAATTTTGACCTATTCTAGAAGCGCCGGGTATTTGGTAGCATCGGAAAGACATAGGAAAGAAGCTTGAAGTTGGGAACCTCGTGCCTGGACAGGACAGGGCCGTGACAAATCGACGCATTTAATTTTTTTTTCTTAGTGAAAGACTTAATTGATCGTAACAAAAAAAAATCGCATTTTGCGAAAAGTGAAATAGTACAATTTAAAATTTTGCCCAACTTCAAATTCATAAGAGGGCCCCCACAAACCTTCCGGACATCACTTCTGCCCTTTCTGTGAGAATGACCCTCATATGCAGGACACCTTGCATAAATATTTTTTCACCTCTAAACTCAAAATTTTAGATGAGGCTAAACCCAGTGAACTGCAGCCCCTGTCAATATGGGTGGGCAGACGACCACTGGCCTAGAAAGGAAGTACGGTGGCTGATCTGACTTCGTCTGATCTGAGGTAGAGGATTGAGTGTCACCAATCGCCCGTACAGGAAGGACATGGACGGCCAGGATGCGCGGTTACCTTCATAGGAAAAGAGTGGATAGGTGCCTCTAACCGGTTATTTTACCGGCCAAAGACACCAGACATGCCACAATTACTGGTGGGCACGGCCATCAATGAACTTCAAATTATTTGCCTGAATCAACAGACGTTAAGGTGGAAAATGTTGCAGAGGGTTTTTCGTAATTCGGAGTTTTTTTTTTGTAAATATTTAATTAGGCCGATTTCCTGAACACGAAAATAACCTTTTTCCATGACGCACTAGCCCAGTAGGAGGGTAAAAATAAATCGGACACTTTTTAGATTTCGGCTTAAATCTATGAAAACGAAATTATAGTTCATTTATGAACTATAACTTTTCCTCACAACTTCTTATCCTTATAAGGAGACATTTTTGATGATGTACCAATCTATGTCTTGAGACCAGAAGCATCAAAATCAATTCATTACTTTTAGACTTACACGTAATATTATATTACGTCCTATAATAGGACAGAGAAGAATCTGCTGCCGTAGTTAAGTACCCGATCTATCTCGCTTAGAAACCCTCCGAAGGAAAGTTGTGATGTTCACACACCTGATTTTTTTCAGATTTTTCTCCACTGGTACCTACTTATGTTTGAGGAGCGTCTCGCTGCAGCGCCCGGGTGACAACCCACACTAAGCGCGCGCTTCTGACGGCAACATGTGTATCGTAACCAAATCTGGCTGTGTTTTTTACCGATCATTCATTTTTCACAGTCCTCTTCAACCGTAACGTAAATAATGTAACGCTTTTCTACGATTAAGTAACTGTTTTTATCGCAATTCAAGAACCCGGTAATGGGAAAAGCCAATACAATCACCATACTTCCATGTTTCCGGTAGTATTGAGTTGAAAATCCTTTTAGCCGTAGATTTTGATGAAATTGCAGGGGTTCAAGACCAATTCGTTGGGTACAGAAATGTGGAGAATTTTCCTCGAAAGTTTTTGTGCAGGGCCGTCTTCAGATTTTTTTTAGACTTGCACCACGTTTTTTAAGCAACATTAGCCAGAAATTTCAATGGCTTGGACCGATGTGCTTTTCCTACGAACTCTGGATCTGCTAACCAGGGGCAGGGCAGGCCGGGGGCTGCTTGGGTTATCGGGCAAAATGCAACGTCTTCAACGGCGGTTCAATTCGATACATTTTTTCAAAATTTACCCAGACTGGCTTAAAAAATCGTTTATGGACTCAAGGATGACCGAAACGGAATTCGGTCTCGAACGTGATACCGAAAAAGCCAGAAAAAGCCTTTCGTAACGGTCCGCCTCTGGAAGCAGGAAATGAACTTTTTAGCCGATGCACGTTGAAACTCAAACGAGAAATTGAGTCATGGAAATAGAACAAAAAATGAAGTACTAATTAGAAACCGGCAACATCGGATATTGCCTCTTCCGAGCCGTCGACGGAAAATATCGCCAGAGCGATTGTTGACATTTTAGTAATTTGTCAGTCTGCTGTTTCTGCTTCCCATTCTATTATCTCTTCCAGTCAATGAAAACCCGGAGGAGCCCCGCGTGCCAAATGGAATGAACTGATGGACGCTAATTGGATGGCGTCCGTTCGCATTACACACAGCCAAACGGAGCACGACACGCTCGGCGATAAATTGGTTTTGGCGACTCTTACGAATGTTCAAACCACTGGTGCCTAGATTGCACACAGTACGTCCGTATTTTCGAAAAGTGAGCACCTCGCGCCCAACGCTTGAATAATTCCCACGTAGGAAACTCAATTTTGTCATATTCATTTCGAGGAGATGAATATGAGACTGAAATTCCTCCCGGTGAAAACTGTTTTAATAGTTCTGAGAGATAACATCGAATTTGGGTACTAGTTGGCTCCACCTCGACTAATCACAGCAGGCGCTTCTTCACCCCACCAACAACGTGATTCCACCCAACTGCCACCATACATCGTCGTCCTCCGCGGTGACAAGTGCCACCCTTCGTGCCCAAGCACAAAAACTTTCTCTGCTGTCAGGCGGCTCGATTGACATGTTTCACTGATTTCGAAGTTGGTCTCCATGCGAAACAATGTTTCAACCGTATGGCCAAAAATTCAAACGTTGGTAGAATTCCCATTCAATTCAATGTAAAATGGAACATGCGCAGTTGTAGTGCGGGTGCCAGTTGTAGGCTGGCTGATATAAGTTCTATGGCAGTTGTCAACACTCTGGTATGAGTTGGGGTGGCAGTTGTCAACGGCAAAGCAGAATCTCGGGTGGCAGTTGGGTGAAAAAACGGGAATGTGGTGGCAGTTGAGAACCCCCCGCACGCACCAAAGGGTTGTGAATGGCATAAGTATGGGGTTTTTGCCATTTTTTGTTTTTGACACCTCTGAGGCCTTTGCCAAACCCTTAAAAAACCATGGTGGAAGGATAGCGCACCCACCTGTGGGGTATTCCATATTTGTTTTGTAGACCTAAGCAATAACCGTGGTTTTTAGTGCTGGATAGTCGCCGCGTTTAGCGGTGGTGATGGAGTGACAGGAAGACAGACAATGTGGCCGATGCTACCGAGCAATTGGGCCAACGAACACAATGCCCCCAAGGACGAGCGCATTGCCATCGCTTGCTGGCCGTGCCTTACCTTGCTCGGATTCGTTCGTATGGTCAAAATCACTATTCGAATTTAATCCAAAAAAATTTGGGATAGTTCGAAAAACTGCAGCGCCAAAACTGGTGTATGGTCGAGAAAGAAATTTTTGATTAGCATTTTGGAGAACACCCTTACGCGAGAGAACACCCTCAATATTCTAGACAACTCTTGTTTTGAATAACAAATGAGGACCCCAACTGACTTCCGGTACACCGCAGTGAAATGCCGTCCCTGGGCAATTTTCAGTACATAAAAGTTCAAGTTGAATTTTTTTTCCGTTCTTCGACAACTAAGCTACCTATTTAAGACACCTCATCGCACAAAATTACCAAAGATCAAAATGAAACTTGGTTTCAATGATTTGGTAAAATTGGCCCTGGGTAGGTCAGGTAGGCATATGGCCTTCCTGATGGCTCCGGTGTATCCGTTTATCGTCGATTCGTGTTATGATGCAGACCGGCAGACATAAACTACTTCACTTTCGAAGTAAACAGGTGGAAAAAAATGTTTACAATCGGGGGGTGTGGTTTTCGTGAAACTTGTCGACAGGTTGTGATGTCTAGACGCCACAGGTCTCAATAAAACGTCGTGATTCGAGAAGGATTATCCTGATATCAAGAAGCTTGGGAAGGCGTTCCTTCGACGCAAACAGAAAATTGATGCCAGATTTTAACGAGACCAATACACATTTTTGTAATACAAGTTGCACCTGATTTTTCATTACATAGCTTCAAGGAATAACTAGCAATAAATAAACAGTAATTAACAAATAAAATAGAATAAGTAACAAATAAACCGGTAATTATAAATTTTGCCCTAAAATCAATGTTCCATTGAATGCCGGGTATTTTTGCGATTATAATGTGCAAAAAAAAAACTATTTAAAAAATTGTTTTGAAAAAATATTATTTTTCACAAATTTCTCAATTTTTTGGTATCGTGTTCATTCCTGACTTCTGGAAAAGTTGAAAAAAATCCGTTTCAACTCTCAGGCAAGAGAATATCAATTCATTTTAATCTAGATTTATCCAAGGGCGCTTGTGTAAATAATTTCCAATCAATTTTCTGTATCCTGATCAATGAAAATAATTACGTCCTAGAATGAATATTTAATATTCATTATTCTAATAAGTAATCATCAAAATTTGATGAATATTCAACAGGTGTTCATTATTCTCCAAATAAGTAATCTCTTGGAAATTCAGCCTATGAATTTCGATGAAAAATTTTATTCGGAGAATAATGGATATTCGAGGAATAAGCTGAATCGATGAAGGCACCCTTAAATAAATAAGCTTAATAAACCCCCCTTAAATAAATCGATAAACCGGCTCTGTTAACCGGCAAGTTAACGCTAAATGCAAATATGGGGTAAATATCAGATTGACTGGGTGGGGGAGCAAAAACTACCTAAAAGCCGGAATTTGTTTAAATTAAATTATATTGAATTTATAAATATTTCTTCAGCAAAATTTAATTAATCAAGAATTTAGTATAAAGCGGAGCATTGCCGTGTCTAAAACAAGGCATATTTGGATCACCACTCAATGGCTGATTTAGTACAAAAGCAGCCAACTGATGTCAGGAAATTCACGAAATTACAAAAAAAAAATTTGCAAGCGCCATGCTAGGGGAAATAACGTCACGCACCTGCAGGGGGCATTGGAGCCGGCAAGCGAAGTCGCTTTCAGGCGATGTCGTGACGAGGACGAGAGCCTGGAGGACGATGTAACAACACGAGGTGAGTTTGCTTTCCATTCCATCACTTAGCACAAGGGTAGCCACCGCTAGACTGAGCCGGCTCAACTTGACAGGACGGGGAGACGCGGCCACCGCTAAGAAGGGCCTGGAGCATCGCATTCGAGGCCCCTCCACGTGAGGTTGCGCTATTTGAGCAGGGAACAGATTGTGGAGATTAGTCAGGAATAACATGTTTGGAGCGCTTTCACCGGCATCGGCCTCTTTAGGGATTTTAGCGGAACAGTTGACATTGAGAAAATAAAAATAATAGAAAAACAGCTGAAATCGACCTGATCGGCCGTCATTTTTACGAAAAAAATAGGTAAATCAAGCCAAGATAAGAAGAGAATTGATGCAGTAAGCTGCCCTGCATTCTCCTTTAGATGCCCAGATCGGCGAAAGCGCTAAGAATGGATGCCATCGCCAAAATAGAGACAGAATGCTGAGATCGCCGAGTCGTCATTCTCATCAAAATATAAATGATCAAAGACAAGTACTCACCTCTATTGGTCCAATTGCTGCTTAGCATCCCCTATCGTTGAAAAATAATTTCGAATTTCAAGACAATCAGTCAAGATTTTGACAGGAATTCAAGAATAAGTGTTGCGGATTTTAACAAGAAAGACAACTCCGATTCCGGAGTAACGAAAGTATAGATATCTTTTTAAACTTGACTCAAAATTCATTACTATCCACAAATTTCTGATCAAATTCTTAAGTCCGAGTTCAAACACGTAAAATATATTTCATCAAAAAATATTTCTTTTTTCTTAACTCAAATCAATTAATTTCAAAATGTCAATTCATGGCCTGTAGGCAAAAACACATGGCCTTTTTTTTCTTGTTTTTGAAAAATTGAAATCAAAGTATTATAAAACGGCATTTTACAAAATCTAGTAAGAACTAAACGAAGCGGACGATGCTGACGGAGAAGCTCGAGTTGGAGTTGCCAGCTCGCTTTGAGGCGACGATGACAAAAACGAACAACTCGGCCGACTCGAAGTTTCGTTCAACGTTCTGACGATTTCCACTGCTTCATCTTTCGTTATCCAATTGAGGCGACTTCCCTGAGCAGAGATTGTAAAACATGGATTGATTGATTGACTATCGCTTTGTTTTATCTGGGAGAGAGAGATTTAGCATAGCGATTCACTTTCAGGAGGAAAGCGAGGAAAAATCAACTCGATTCCGGCGTCTTCTACCAATACCTATGCAAAAAAAAATCATGTTATCCGTTTATCGTTAGATTTGAAAACTTACCGTTTTGAAATGGACCAGCAAATGAGAATCTCCCTGGTTGGTTGTCTGGATTCTGTGCGAAGAGATGAAAAACTGGTGCCGGCTAAACTGCGAAATCACTTGGAGCAGTTTGTCGAACAGCGGAGAGGAGAATGACTGAAAAATAAAAATGGCAATTCCGAACCGATTTTGACTTTAAAAAGCTTATTTTCTTCTTACCAATTCTCTCTTAAGCGACAACCAAAAAAAAAAAAAAACTGGAATCATTTTGATGATTTTTTAATGATTAATTTTACAAATTTTTAAAAACTTTTGCTGATTTAGACTCTTTTGAGCCCTCCTGATTAAGGTAATGCTCAACATACAGAAACGTACCTGGTCGATCTCGTCAAAAATAGCAAACTGCTCTTCGTGGGTGTCCATAAAAGCGAAAACGATTCCCAAAAGTACGGCCATTTGCTGCGCTTTGGAAAGCGCTCGAAGCGAGTTGATCGGCACGGAGGACAATTTGACTCTGAATGCGACACCGGCCGTTGAAATGGGCCGATTTTCCTACGGATTTATCAAACATCGATCAATGGGATTGAGGGAAAAATTGCAGAAACCACAGTCTCCCTTAGCACTCGAACCTGACACCAGGAGCAGGAGGTACAAGCTTCAAGTCCTGCTGGACTTTTTGCCATTTCCCACTTGATTTCATTTTGGTACATTATTTCCAGAAATATTTCATCTTGGAAATGCAGGCAACTTTTCTAGCTTACCGGGTCTGTGTGTTCAGTGAAATCCATGGTCAACGATCCTTCATTGACGATAGCTTTGAACCAGCGATCAGCAGCAGAGCTGATCAGGCGAAGTGAATGTTCAACATACTCTTTCAGCCACATGCGTACTATGCCGACAGCCTCGCAGCTAGAAACGAGGAGAGGGATGAATGGACGACAGACGCAGGTCGGAAGTTTTGTATTTCGACCTCATTTTCGGACTCGGAGGCCTTGAATATCTCAAATTTAACAATTTTGCTTCTCATTTGCTTAGATCTTCTCAGCCAGGTATCAATTTTACCATAAACGAAGCTGAAGAAGTTTACGAAACGGAGAGAACTTCAACCAAAGACGGGATGTTTGTTCTTAGCGCGGTTTATGACAATTCTAAGCGGTTATGCGCATGCGCAATTCAGTTTTTCTGTGGCCATAACTCAACTTTCATGGCAGAACCGGATTCCGCATGCGCAGAGCCGTCCGGAACTCTCAGAACGCGCACTGAGGACCAATAGCCTAGTGGCATGGGCGATTGACTCAACCTCCAGGCTAAATGGGGAGCTATAGGTCCGATTCCCATATGTGGCATGGAAAAATCGCCTTATTCTATAATGGCTGATGCTAAGGCACGATGGCGATAAAATAGCAGTAGGTAATTTGAGATATGACGTTCTTGATACAAAAACTACAATACAGATTAGGCAGTACACTTACTATTTGTCAAACTCAGATTGGAACTGGTTCGATTTCTGCCTGAAAGTCCGCAATTTCAATGTTTTCTTCTTGGTTCTCAGGCACTCCGAATAGTCTTCTTCTCTCGCGTTGATTGTGGCATCAAGTTTTTTAAGTTCTTCGAACAACTGCGTCAAAAAGAGGTATGAAACTAGTTACAACCATGCGAGACTGATGTTTTGTTTCTCACATTCTGACACCACCAGAGCAGAAAGATTAGAACTACACCAGAGGGTCCAGTGAGGCCGAGCGGTCTAAGGAGCTCTCAGTGATCAGCCCACAGTACGGAGTCGGGGGTTCGAATCCCCCTGGAATATTTGCAGGGACATCCTTTCAGTATAATCTTTCCAGAAACGCACCTTCCTCGGCTCGGTTGAGGTCAGAAATCTTGACGTAAAGCAAAATTTCATTTTTTTACTGCGATACACCATTAGTGTACATTCTTGCCCAAAATTTTACAAGGGCGATTTCAGAGGGCACTAATATGAAAGGCGGATCTGGAGTGATAAATCTGTGTCCCACACGTGAACCTCTTTGAGTGGAGTGCATTGCTCGGACCGTATCAACAGCAACAACCCCGTTAAAAACCGAAATGGGTTCCACTCCTCATAGATCCTCCTGATAGATCAAAGTAACAGCTAGATTGTAGATTTATTATATTATCCAATTATCATAATTTGATATAATTTATTATATTTACTTACCTGCCCTAAGGTTAGGCTGGAAACCCAGTTCGGCTCATGGAGAATCTGCAACCCGAATTCGGTCGTCAAACCGTCGACGAGTTTTTTCTTCTCAGCAATTTTCTTACTGTACTCATCCATCTTGAGATGTGCGACTGACGTATTGAGATATGCACTGGTTGGGATTGCCTTATTCAACTGCTCTTTGAGCTCGCTCAGTTCGGATTTGATCTTTTCCACCTTCGAAAACAATATGACCGATGAGCCAGAAACCCCCCTTCCCAAACATGGCTAAATATCCGTGATACCTCCCCGAAGTAAATTGTCAAGATTTTGTTGGTTCATGCTCATGAAGAATCGAGATACTGAGCCCTTAATCACCAAAATCTGTTCTGTTTTTCAAAAACTCTTCAAGGAAAACTAACCATCTTCTGTCTCTCTTAAACTGTAAAACTACTTAACCAATTTCGACAATGCAAGGTTTTTCTCCAAACATAAGCACAGACCAACAAAATATAAGCAAAAATTAAATAATTCCCGCAAAATGTTCCAAAAAACTAAACTTATTTCGAGTATTTATCTCAAATGTCACTTTCCCACTACCGCCTTAAAAACTGACTAACTATTTACCTCCAGTGATCGAGTCTCGAGGGTAGACGTCGATTCAGCAATGGATTGATTGATTGAGTTCAAGCTTGAGCTCAACATTTCATATTTCGCGTCGTAGTCTTTCAACTTTTGTCGAAGCTTATTCAACTGGAGTTCGAGGGAAACCTGAAATGAGTGTAATTGTTTTAAATGATCAAGCCGTCAGGAGGATCGAATAGAATCATGGAAAAAAAATGCCGCACTTCCGATGTAACCAAGAATACAGGAAAACTCACGTTTTCAGCGTCCATTTCAGTCAAAAAGTGGCGTTTCGTTTGCAGCAATGAAATTTTGCTCTTTTTCTCCGACACATCTGCAGTTAGCTCGTTCACGGATTTTTTCAACGCGATGATTTCCTTATTCAACGCGATTACTCCAAATTTGGCGCTCTCCGGGTCTGCTATCATCGTTTCCTGAAATTGGGACAAATTAACCCCTGAAAATGCAAATATTTCCAAGGCCTCTCGTTGTTCCATAATTTATTTCGTGACTGGTTAGTTTTGTTGAAAATATGGAAGAATTTTGCTACCTTTGGACCAATGACGCTCATACGGACACAAAGACTTTAGAAAAATTTAAAAAATTCGAGTAACAATATGTACCTTTCGATCCCCCGATCCGATTTTCACTTTTCCAAGGGTTACAATGAAAATTGAGCCACCGTTCTAGGCGTCGCTTCACCCTCCATAACCAAAGTTGCCCCCGGCGTGCCCTGCCGCCCTCAAGGGGTCTGCCGGAACTCACCCCAAAGCACCTTATCAGAATTCGAGTAAAGTAAAAAAATTACCCACCTCAGTTTGCAACAACGCCTCGCGCTCGCTGTCCAACCTGGCGTTGTCCATTTCTTTTTTCTCGATCGAATCAATGCAGACAGCTAGGTCATCTTTCGACGAAAGAATTGCGGTTGTCAAGGAGTTTTTCTCCAAAATTATGGCCTCATTTTCTAACCTGTGAACCCGAAGAGTTGAAAATCCTTAAGCTAGATCACTATGGAAGCGTTGCTTTTGGGCTGCCATTTTCAATAAACTTGGCTTAGCATAAAGTTGGCTTCCTAAGCAAACTACTTTGCACCAACTATACTAACTAATATCACTAAAGAATACACACGTTCATTCAGATTACCTCGTCTGGATTGAATGCAATCGCGAACTCGCGAAATGCACCAACATTTTTTTCGTGTCGATTTTACTCTTGATTGTTCCAATCGAACGAACTATTTCTTCCTTTTGTTGCTTTAAATGTTGAATATCGAAGAAGACTTTGCCAACAGTCAAGGCAGGATTCTGGTGACCTCCTGACATCGGGCCGGAACCTCGAACCTAAGGTTAGAATCGAAGATTAACTACTCTACAAAAACAAGTACGTTTCTCTTTTGTTTCCCTTGACCAACCAAAATACCAACCAAATTTATGCATATGTATCGATAATGTCCATGAACTTACTATGTCTCCTTCAAGAGTAACGCAAGAGCAGCGGCAACTCTTGGCCACTTGAGCGGCGACTTCCAAATTTCTGCAGACGATTACATTTCCCAAAGCAAAAGTAATCGCATTGCCGACAGCATCGGGGAATCGCACGGAATTGATCAACGGCGAAGCATCGTTCTGAAACTGAAATATTACGGCTTTATTGCGTGTGGCTTGTTCCCATCCTACCTTGAAACTGCGTCAAACGGGATCAAAATGGGTTTTAAGTAGCTTCAATTTCGTTCTTGAGGTGGTTCAATATCGGCCTTGAGGTGCTTCCATATCTTGAGGCTACCTTCAAACCGCCGCTGCTTACAACCCATTGTAAACTTCCTCACAAGCTCCTGACGACTCATCTTGAAGCACCACATGACTCATTGAAGCTCCTCACAACCTATCTCGATGCTCTTCACAAAAGTCCTCACAATCTACCCTAATGCTTCCACGGCCTCTCTAGATGTTCTTCATGACCTATTTTGACGCTTCTCGTGGCCGATCTTGGCGCTCTTCACGACCTCAAAGGAGATTCAAAATGTGTTATGAGTAGCTTCAATTTCGGTCTTGAGATGCTTCAAGACAGGTCGGAAGGAGCTTCAAGACGGGCCTAAAGAAGGTATGTGGCTTCAGGCGATCCAAACTGATCATGATCAATCTGAGCCTCGAGAAGGTCCCAAACAAGCCACGAGGGATTCAATGTCAAGCTACTTTGAAACTCAGGAAGGATCCAATTCAAAAATCGTTTTTACATTCTGTTGCTGCTGAAATATTCGGCTTACCGACTG
Source organism: Nesidiocoris tenuis (assembly GCA_036186465.1). NCBI lineage: Eukaryota > Metazoa > Arthropoda > Insecta > Hemiptera > Miridae > Nesidiocoris > Nesidiocoris tenuis. The sequence continues at coordinate 5,667,463 of AP028920.1, forward strand.
GATCTGCGGCTGCGGAGGTGGCTGGATACGGTTCAACGGTATGAACGTTATTTCGCCTGGCAAGTCGAGTTTTCTCATCTCTTCGAGGACCGCGTTCCCAGTGTAATTTGAGTCCACGATCTGATAGAACAACCTGGAAACAAAAGATCGACACTGCTCTGATCGGGAAATCTTCTTGGACTTCGAAGGAGTCAGAAAAAATGGAGGCATTCCGACAAAGAAACGCTCAATCAAGAAAAAAAATACCCTTACTTCGCACCGACGGCAACGCTGAGGGCTGTGATCAACGAATCTGAGCAGGTGATATTTTCGATTACTGTTCCAAAGCATTTCGTCCGCTCGGCCCTCCCCTCATCAGACCAATAGCTCAGCACCTTGGCCATACTCTCGAATCCAGCGTGGATGCTCTGGAATTTGTCAAAAATCGCAGGATTGTGGATAGTTCTAAGGTTTGCTAGCAAACTGTGACTACAGCAAATCATTTTTGACCAATGAGTGTGAACGTACTTTTCCAATTTTGCACCTCAGGATGGCCACTTTTCTGTCAATGAGAGCAGCTACCGCGTTGGTATCGTTATTTTTGATAAATTCACCGCGCTGGAGCTCGCTGGAAGAATTATTATTTTTTAAATTTAATAGAAATTCTCAAAAAGCCTATAGATTGAAATTGGGGAGCGAATTCATAGCAAAACGTGCACCAAGAAATCAATCAGCGCCTACTTCAGTTCAGCTTGATATCGATGCAATTCCTCTTTGATGTTTTTTTTGGTGTGCTCAGCTCCCTCGAATTTTTTCACTTCGTCGTCCAGCATCTAAAAACAATCATAGGAACACAAATAAGAAAAATTCAGAGAACAGAAACGAAGAAAAAAAATTAAATCAAAGTAGGTATCAATTCAAGGAAAAAAGCCATAAAAAAGAAAATTAACCTCAAGCCTAGCCATCAAATTGGAAAGAGTTCTGTTAATTTGATCCTTTCGTAAACGCAGAATCCTTATTTCCTCCGCATTTTCTTTGTACCGCTTGAGCAAAACCCTGTAGACGAGTAATTCATTCAAGGAAAAATGTTCATAGGTAATATTGTCAAAAAAAAAACGCACAATAATTAATTTGGAAATTTTACATACTGAGCTTCGTTTTCAACCCATTTTTTCCGATCCTCGGCCGATTTATGTTTGTCGAGAGTGCCGATTTTGCCGAGCAGAACAGTCCTTGATTGTTCTCTTTGGGCCAAACTACAAAGATAGAAAAAGTAAAATTGGTGTCAAAGAAAATTGAATAATTCAATATATGCATCTTGTCTCATGTTATGAATATTCTTATCAAAATTCATCGTTGGATCACCAATTTTTGAGATCGTCCAGTTGTTTCTGCTTTCTGCTGAAATCGGCAACCAGTTCGCTCAATGTTTGAGAATCAGTATCAACAGGAGGAGATGCTCGTTTCATCTGAAAAATACGATTTATGACTTTCACTGTATTACCACCGACAAGATGGCCCATAAAAAGTTGATATTGATGGCGTCATATAATAACCTCGCATCTCAAATTTTGGAAATACTGGACAAAATTACATCTATCCACCGTTAATGGGTCGCGATTCATTGAATAAAATGCAAAATAATTCCGAGCATTACCTAGCAATCAGAAAGTACGTAACCTTAGGTCCTAATCGATAATTGGTACAGAAGGGTTTTACCAAAATCTCAGCTTCCAAAGTGCCGATCTCTTTTTTTACGTCTTCAATAGAAAGGACGACTTTTTCCCGTTTGCCCAGAATGCGTTCTTTTTCAACGTTCGAATCGGCGACCAGCTGTTTTAAAATATCGATTTCGAGTCGAGCCTTGGACAGATCCGATTTCTTCGCAGTTATGGCATTTTTGACTTCGCAGTTATGTTTGGCCGAGTCGATGTTGGAAAGTTGGTTCGTGCGAAGGTTCTCCGCCGCCTGAAATGCAAGATTTTAGAGCCGATGGTATTTAAACAGGTGTACCTAAAACGGGATGATTTATTCGATTTTATGCAGCTTCAACTTGCCTCCCGAATGATTTCTTCCCATTCTAGAATTTGCAGGGAATACATTTTCATACGGATACGAGCCCTTCTGATTTTCAACGCTTTGTATTCCCGCAACTTCGCATTGATGGCATCCAAATTTTCAATATCGGAGTAGTCTATTCCACGTTCTAAACTTGCAAATCTTTGCTTGAAATCTGAAAAAATAATAATAAAATGCTGCTGCACAATAGTGATATGGGCTAATTTTTCCAGGGTATCGGACAAATTGATGATGCGATAGGAAACCTTTCATAGCAAAGATACTCTAATTTACTAATCAAAGATTATCTAATTTTAATAAATACTCCAATCTACCTTCGATCGAACGAAATTCTTTGCCAATGAATACGAAAGTTTGCCAAATGCCAAGACCCATACTACGAATCAGCACATTCAAGCACCGCTCCTGATTAGGGGACATGAATTCGGACAGCTGAAAGCAAATAAAAAGGAACACAACGAGAAATTTGCTTTACTTTACTTGATGAAAATAGGTACCTACAGCGTTCATACAGGCAAGAATAAAATGTTGGAATAAAAGAAAAAATGGGTACAAAAACCTTATAACTATTTAATTTTTTGAAAAATTCGAGCTTGAAAATATTTTGTTTTTGGATAAAAAATGTGGATAAATGACTTTACCAAGGAGCGATTGACGAAGTAGGGGCTGGGCAGAGAAAATGACATGACTTCCAGGACATTGGTCAACTGTGCACGGGTCAGTTGGTGCCCGTTCAAGTAGTACTCGTCCCTTCTAATGCCGAGGACCCTTCTAATGGTCAATTGGCTGTCCGGCTAAAAAAAAGAAAATCATGATTATTTTGAAGTGTAAACACATAAATAAAAGGCCATCAAGCCACTCATATGATTTAAAGCAAAAACAAAAACAAAAAACAAAAAACTGGTAGGTATGGGTAAAATGGGATAAAATCGAAATTCCATTATTCCACACCGAGTCACAGCAGTCATCGTTCTTAAACATCGTCTGCACGAGCAATTCACGACAACGATTTCACTGAAATAAAAATATGTTAGCCAAAAAGTATGCTAAAATTATAAATATAGGGGAGCAGAACAAAATCTCCAAAGGAGTAGTACCGAGAAGAGTCAACAGATGGCACTGCAAGCTAAGTGAGCTGTGAGGTTTTGCCTCCCGGAATTTAGATAACTTGTATCTCCAAGATTTGGGCAATATCGGAGATTTTTAATTCATTTTCTGATGATAATGGGCTGTTTTAATAAGACATTTGGGCCTTAACTTGCAGAATAAGTGTCTATTTTCTTGGTTTCTGTATCAGTAACTCAGTAAACTCACGATTTAGGCGGGTTTCATATTAGATTGGGTACTCAAAGATTGTTTTCCCACATTTAATCATGTAACCTCCAAATCAGTCCATATTTGAATTGTTTCAGAATTTCAAGTACAAACCAAAAAATAGGATTTGTACGATACCTCAAGGGTATATACATGGGAGGAGGTGTACAGTCAATCCAACCTTCTCAACGAGCCCCCTGGTATAGCACAGAGGTTCGATAATGGCTTCTCGTGCGAGAGTTCTTGAGTTCGAATACCACGGGGGGTAAATTTTTTGCCAGCGATGAATCCATAATTCATCTAGATTTTTATAATTGGAGCAATAATACCTAATTGTCCTATAATTCATCATGGCAGGTATCTCTCAGATCATTGTATCAATACAAAAATAAAAATTAATTTTTTCAACATAATTCACTATTTATCCGTTGGTGACATCTACAAGGGGTCGGTTGCAACCGCTAATAACGCGGAATCCGTTAAGATGAAATCGCCTAAACTGGTTAACACAATGTTTGCCGGCCCGTCGTTTTCCAACTTTAAAGGATTGTAAATAATGCATAAGTAATATCATATGATCCGCATCGCTCATTACCAATTTCTGGCCATCTTCGAGAACAATTTCAACGTACGTCTCCGGCCTTTCGTGATCGGCGTTGAAGAAACGGTGCCTCTCCTGGGACGTGAGGACAGCATTGCGAGTACCCAGCACGAAATCAATTGCTGAAAATTGATGGAACGATAGAACTCAATCGTCATCTCAAATTGGGCGAAAAGCTAGGCTGGATTAACACTAAAAGTGGCCAATAGGTTTACAGGTTTACCCATTCGAATTAACAGAATCTCTCAGTAAGTATGGACATGAAATAAGTTATATTTTATTACCTAAAAGCAAATTGCTTTTTCCTGCTCCATTCTGTCCAACTGTAACGAATTCCAAACACATAATAAGCAGAAGTAAATAATATAATGTAGCACCATATTATGGTGCCTATCCAAGACACATGGTTCAAACCGATCCTAAAATAAAATAATTACTCATCCAGAAAATTTGGCAAAGTTGTCAAACTCGCTAACTTTACTCCATTACAGAATAAATGCCCTCGCAAACACAGAAACGCATTGGGTAGCGAGACGAACTTTAAATTAGTTTATACTAAGGATAAGTCTTCATGGTTCATTTTAAGTACCAAGTGTAAAAGCAATATAAAGTAAATTTTACCGATTACAGTAGCGCTGCCTTCACCAAAATCGACGACCGTCTTGCCCGGGTAACTTTTGAAGTCGGATAGCGTCAACTAAGAATTCAACACGCATTAATGATTTATTGTGAAGGAGCACGAACACGAGGTTCCTACGACGATGAAATTTATGACTAGTGTAGGCTGAGGAAAACTAAAAGAAAGATTACATCGTTCAACAAGAACGAAACATTGTTAAAATAGCAAAAATTATCATTTAACTCACCCTTTTTATGCGCATGGCTGATGGTGTCCTAAGCGTAGCTGGCTTTGGTTCTTTCCCAGGCAGCAACAGGTCGAGTCAGGATTCTGTGAAGCGCAAAATCAGGAAAGCACAAGAAATCTCAGGAAAGCACAGGAAATCTCAGTCTTCGACATCTCAGTTTTTCTTTTTATTCCAGAAAAAATGAAGCCTGATGCCCATACGCGCAAGCAGTGTTCCCAAATCAGCTTTTGATATTTCCCCTAAGATTATACTTTTCCCCTCCCGCTCGAACAAATACCCCAGTTTCCTCAGCATAAAATTGATCGCAACTCCTAAAGAATTATTATAAACGATAGCTCGCAGTTTGTTTTATGAGTGGAAAATTGTTTGAGCAAAGGCATTATTTTCCTTCAATTGTAGGTACTCTAGGCATTGTTTGTACTCGATTGCAGCACCCTTTCCCCATACTATTGAAGCATCTTTTCCAAGATGAGCATGTAGATCTAGAGCAGGGTAATGGGAAAACCACCCGCCGTATTGACAGAGGTCGGAGTTTCCCGTCCACGATCGGTCCCCCTCTCGGCTGGACTCGGTCCTTGCTTAGAACTGCCACCCGTCATTGCTACTGACGCTTGACCAGCCGCCTGCTGAAGTTATCGCCGCCTTGACTCGACGAGCCAAAGCTTGCGTCTCGAACCGCCCGGTAAGCTATAATTTGACTGTAAACTGGATTCCGAATTCCCTACCGAAATGTCAAGTACAAAAATTGCTGAATGTTTACAAACAATGAATGATTACAAGTAATTAAACTACCCATATTTTTTTAAACAAGAAACTCAACATTAAATGTACAATAATTTTTTTTGTAAAGCAATAAAAACAAATGAAGCGTCTCTGTATTTGTAATTAATGGCGTGAATGTTTGTAATTAAACTACCCATAATTGCTTTTTTGACCCAATAAAAATAAAGGTAGGTACTAATACAATATCGAGATCATTGAAACCGCCGATTTATCGTTTGAATTAGCTTGATAAAACATGTCTGATCAGCGATGGCCTGATGCGTATGTCGAATTGCACAGTTGATAGATTTCTATTCCTGGAAGGGTGGTCCTGGAGGGTGCTCCTGATCTGTTGAGGATATTTCTTTTCCAGGGTGCTCCATTCTACTCAATACCAAGGTGCGGTACCTTACCTATACCTACCCACGTATTTTTGCTCCTTATTCAATCGACATTTTACATGACTTCTTAAACATGGATCCGCGCATTGGGAACAATACCTATTGAATAGACACCAAAGGTTAAATTTAAAACTGCTGTTTATTGAACCAGAAAATATACTTTTTTCCTTTTCATCACTTGATAGACGTTTTTGAATGAGGGCTTAGAAGATTGGCGCATATCGGACGATGCGAGTGAGAGGCTGAGGGCTGTAGGAGTAAATGGGTCCGGTGATGGGTTGAACTTCCGTGTATTGGATGCTGGCCACGTATTTGGCAGCTTGTTTCGACGGCTGAACGACTGATGCTTCTTCGAGCGCCTGCTCTTCTTTCTGATCAGCAGTTGCCGGCTGAGCGATGAGGAACAGCCTGTTGACTGGTACCAAGTTCGATGCCTCGGTAGTCTGCACTTTGGATGGCGCCCTTGGGCTTTGGGACAGGAGAGCTGCAGGACCGGAGACGGATTGCTCTTTTGGAGCAGGGGCCGTCAATTTGGACGAAGCTTCGACCGAAGTGCGGCCTAGTTGAGCCAAGATGGCCGCTGGACCCGACAGCTTGGCCGATGGCGCCGCAGCTGATTCAAGAGTGGCAGCTGATGATTCGGCTGTTGCTGCAGAAGATTCTAGATTGGCCGATGTTGCAACAGCCGACACAGGAGCGGTTGTGAATTCCACGCGTTGGAGACGGCCGTCTGGGAGAACGATGTGGTAAACACCGGAGTCCGAGCCGTCTTCTTGCCTCAGCTGGCTCATGAGCTCTTCGACCTGAGGAAAGAATCAAATGAGGGATGAACTTGATGAACGCTTAGTCGAATGGACTTTCAATGGGTTACTGGACTTAGGTATGCATATGACTTCCTTGGGATCATCTTTCAGTCGGGTGACCACTGAGTTCACGGGTTGCACCTTCTTGGGTACGAAATATAAGGCTGAAAGTGCTTGAGTTGCTGAAGAAGAAACCAGAAGGAAGTCGTGCACAGTAGGGTGTCCCTTATATCGGAGAAAAATTTTTTTTTGGGAAATTTGATACGCATACCCTCTCATTTTTTTCTCTTAGGTCTAAAACTATCGTATGTGAAATAGTTTCCCCCTAGGATGACGTTAACCCGTGCCGAATCGTCGCCAAAGTTGGAATATACGAATTTGGGCTTTTTCGCTAAAATCGCCCCTTTCTTGAGACGCTCTGAAATTTCTACTGGCAGTCGCGGTTGTTTGATTGACGTGAAATTTATACCATATATTTGAGTAATATTAACGAAGATCTGGTAAAAATTTGAAGAGGATTGATCGAAAAATACGATAAGTAGAAAAGGTTGAGTACCTATTCAGATGTTGTCTCGTTTTTCCGAAAATAATTTAGCTCTTGCACTCACCCCGTAAGATGTTTACATGAACCTGTCAGTTCATGCATCTTCATAGGCATTAGATAAGGTGCTTGAACTAACATTCAAAAATGTGGGGTGAATTCGTATTATATTATCTCAAATCCGGGATCATCGCAACCGCGCATAAACGTGCAGCAACATGTCGATTCTGGATTCGCGCTCTGCCAATGTTTCATATTCTCCTCAGTAACCCTTTGTCATTGTCCAAAAGTCTGTTGCCTTCCTAGGGGTCGAGTTCTCCTCTTCAGGTTTGTTCACATGGCATACCAAATTGGCAGTTGAGAAGGAGATTGCGGATTATAAAAGTGTCTGGCCGATCGTATTCAGGTCTCAAGCCAATACGCCCTCTTCGTGGAAGACACTTTTTTCGGCAGTGATAGCAAGTAAAGCCCTTTACGCTGCAGAAGCATGGAGTTTTCACCACTGTGAGCTGCTCGAAAGAGTTCAAGTTACAGCGGCCCTTCTTGGCTTGGGATGGAGCACGCCGTATTACCTCGTCAGGGCTTCAACTAGAACCCACCTCAAACTGCATATTGGGAAGGGAATGTTTAGCTGGTTTCTGAAACTCCAAAGTATGGGTAAAGAGCGGCTTCCTAGGACTGGCTTTTACAGGCTTCTAGAGCTTGAAAGCTCGCTGACCCCTGCAGTTCAGGCAGCTGCTCGCTCAGGCGGATTGCGAGGGACTCATGGAACCGCAGGATTATGCCCGACTAAAACAACTGCGAGAACTCTTTGGAGGACGCTCCGCTCCGCCTGGAGGACGTTGAGGGCGCGAGTCAATCTTCTTTCAACCGAGTCCCAAGAAACGTAGGATGTCTGGGGGGCCTTCCGTACTTGGAGGCTGCCCTGCCACTGTGCGCTAAGCGACTCCTAGCTCAGACAAGACTAGCAGGTCTCCCCTTCTGTCGGGTATACTTGAACAGGCTCTGTATAAAATTCTCAGCAGATCGGAACTGCCAAGTTTGTGATCTGACAAAGCCAGACACCTCAGAAAACCTAATCGCAGAATGCGCAGTGTTTCGAGCCGAGGGGCTCAAATTTTTGGGTGGTTGCACGCTCTCCAAGGGCGAATTGCTGCTAGTCATGACTATCAAGAACCCTGCAAGTTTTATTGGTTTCCTGCAGACGGTCCTTAGGCTCAGGGCCTTCAAGGTTTCAGAGGGAACTGTTTTCTGAGGAAAAAATGTATTACCTACGTACTTTCCGCTTTTGGCCAATAGATATTTTTGGTAGATGCTTACTTAAGAAACTAAAAAAAAAAACTCCGATGCATAATATTTAACGCTCAAGTAGGAGCTAATCTTTTCTCCAAAAGGAAAATATATATTTTATCTTCACTTTTGTGCCTAATGAAATCTTGCCAACTTTTGTAATGGCCTTATTGGCTTTATACAAATAAACTCTTATTTTTCTTCTTCTTCTACTCCCAGCAGTTCTTTGACAGCCTCTCTGGAGACGGGGTGAACATTTGAAGTCGATTCGTCAGAGATGTTATCTTAAGAGTCAGTAAAACCGTCTGAATGCAAGTTTCCGATAAAACGGGCACCAACAATAGACTTACAAGATTTCTGTAGCCCGCAATTTCCATCCAATCCTCTTCAAATTTTTACCAGATCTTCGTTAATATTACTCAAATATATGGTATAAATTTCACGTCAATCAAACAACCGCGACTGCCAGTAGAAATTTCAGAGCGTCTCAAGAAAGGGGCGATTTTAGCGAAAAAGCCCAAATTCGTATATTCCAACTTTGGCGACGATTCGGCACGGGTTAACGTCATCCTAGGGGGAAACTATTTCACATACGATAGTTTTAGACCTAAGAGAAAAAAATGAGAGGGTATGCGTCCAAAAATATTGAAGTTGAAAAATAAGGGACACCCTAGTGCACAGTCTCTTCAGACCCAGAAGAACGAAGAAACTGCTAACTAACCAAATAAAAGAACGCCTACTTATTTTATTCCAACTTCATGACGTTTTTGAAAAACGTTTCCTAATCTTTCAAAAATGGATGGAAGGGCCCTTTCCAGGGGACCATCTTGGGGCCTTATTTACCACCAGCTTGCTCTGGCCGCTTCTGGTGCAAACAATTCAAAATTTAAGTTAATTTCTAATTTAAAGTACCTGCTCTGGAGTCACATGCTGCGGATTTGGTTGGGCAGATACGAAGTAGACGCCTTTTTGGTCGGTAGCTGACTGGGCGTTGTTCAATCCATGGATTGGCGAACCCCAGGCGACCACAGCCAGAGCAGAGAGAGCCAGAAAAACCTTCATTTTGGTTTTTGGAAAAGCAATGTTCTTCAGGATCGATGAGTGAACTGACTCTACACTGCTGAGGATTGCGTTTATATAGCGAATAGACGACTACCTTTTTGCGCAGAGGAGGTCAGGTTTCCGAGGTCGTCGCTCGGGTTCGTAGGTCTGTTTTCGGAAGTAGTCAAATTTGTATGCAGCGCATGCTTATTCGAACCACTTGCAAGTTGAAGCTTACCTCTTCTTCTGGTCAGCACGTTGAATTATAATAAATCATTGGAAAAATCAATCAGTTTTGTAGCTGGAGTTGCACTTGGTTGGCTGGTTCATCTTTTCATAATGTCCATGCCAAAAACACGATTATTCATGATTATGTTGCCGTCATTTACGCACTTATTTTCAGGTAGTAACACGATCTGCAAATATAATAAAAAAACCCTATTACTGATTTATCGAATATAATTGAAGAAGTGCTAAATACTAACCTAATTTTTGTCAATTTTATTGTTCCCCCTCCCAGGGCAAACGTGAAATAATGCATTATAATACAAATAATCCGTGACAAAAAATATGCATGAGGTTGGATTTTTCGTTAGGTACCTAATGGGAATACAGGATGAATAGTTTTTCTCCTGGCTTTGTTATCGGAGTTTTTACGTAGGTACTCAGAAAACAGTGTTTTTCATCCCTATTTATCAAGGACAATATAGAAGAATGATCCTGATGACTCATGGTTCAAATCGTGAGAAATAAAAAGGCGAGAAAATTTATTAAGAATTAAGAAAAAATAAATTTTGCTGCAACATTGCTATTGTAAACAATCAGCTGTCCTACCTATCGATCTGTTGAATTGAAATGTTTGGAATGCGTTTTGAGCAAATGTGACTACGTTATTGAATTACGTGCCTGAAAACTTTTTTCCATCCTCCCTCCCCAAAGTACTCCCCATGCTGGTAGAAAATGAATTGGTTTTTGCTGGTTTTTGGCTGGTTGAAACCTGGGTTTTTGAATATCAAAGATTTTTTGTAAATTGAGCGACTTTTTGAAAATTAAGTTTGGTACAGAGTTGTTTTTTCTAGGAAATTCTACAAAAATTTTTTTTAGTAGGAGATTTTTTTAGCAGTCAAATTTGAAATAAAATTGCTCGTTGAACTCGACGATAGAATAAGGAATTAAACGCAAGGACGTCGAATATAGAATCGAGCTTGACAGGTCGCACGTACCGAACGTTTCTACGAGGTCCAAGTACTTGATGCTCCTCGTACTTGAAGTTGTCGCCAAAAGAAGGTAAGGAAGGAATGTGCTCAGCTTGAATACTGATCGCTAGTTGTACAGGCAGACTCGAATATTACTTTCGGCAGTTTTGGGCCAAGGTACACATAGATCAGTCTTTTGGGAAACATGAATGTAGGAAATTACCAAATTAGGTCATATTCTGTTGTAAAATAATGGAAAAATCTTATTTTAAAATCCAAGATTATCGTAATTCATGTTTTAGAAATCCAAATCCGTTTTTTAAGGCCGGACTCTTAGAAAACGTTCCTGTTTACAGCGGGCCTGACATGTTTTCACTATTTGCTCGGGGATTTTCACTTTTTACAATGCAAGGAAAACCAGCAGGGGATGGTAGTAAAAACTGTTTCAAGCGGGCGAAGTTTCTTGCGAGGGCCAACGGCTCAAGATTAACGAGCCACGTGACAAACTTGCTATAAACTTCGCTTCATAAACCTGGCAGACTGGACAAAGAAGAGTTGCGGTATGACATTTTCACTATTTGCGAAGCGACAATCTCGGTAGGCGGATAAGACTAGGCCTTCAAGATTTTGACCTAGAAAAAATATAGTCTAGCATACTCCAAATTGTTTCGAGGTTTTGACAATTTTTTAGTATTACTTCCTGAAAATTTTCTGCCAGTCTGCGCAGATTTACAAATACGATAAATTTTCAACATTTTGCACAATTTCATTCACTGGAATATGTCCTGTTGGGCCGGAATATCAATCACTCTCCTCTGTTGCAAAATGTAGGCGGTGTTTTTTAATTAGCAATGTATTTTTTGGAACCGTGAGCCAAGCAGATTCCAAACACAAGACTAATTCGGTCAACAATTTTTAACACCTACCTAAATAAGGAAATATCGTGAGTGATCTGTGCAAAAGTGGTGTATCTTGGCACCAAAAAAATAAATTTATTTATTGTGGATTCAATCACAAGTCTATACATTGAACCATCATGTTCTATCTACCCTCCCGACTGGTTCAAATTCTTTCAAAATAACGAAACTTTTACTTCGAGTCGCAAGGGTATGCAATTCCCTTAATGCGCACAAGTAATGCAAAATGTCTAACGACTCAAAAGAGGAACTAGAATTATGGAGCGATGGGTGTATAATATTTTTAGATCTAAGCTTAGTTTTGGTCCTTTTCCAGAGCAACTCCAATTTTCCTTAGCCATCTTGTTAATTGCTAAATAATTCGAAGGTAAATTTGAAACTGTCAAGCCTTCGGAAAAAAACTCGAGCCCGGTCGTCGATTTGTCCGGCTTCACAGAACTGCGGCTGAGCGTAGACAGCTTTGCCAATCACTTGTAAATAACGTTGCAGAACGTATGAAACAACACACGATCCTGCCTTATCGACAACATTCTTTCACTCTCGGGGACATGGAAACGAACCATTATGATTGCTTGAGTGCTTAACAAGTGTCAAATTTCTTTCATTTCTACGGGCCGGAGAAATTTCCAGGTCGATTCAAACCTTGAAAAATGGTACGAAATATAATATACTACGGCAAATAATAACATGATACCTACCCACTTATTATGAAACATGAAATAACATAAAATCGAAGAAAAAGAAATTATTATAGGTAAATGTAATAATAGACGCGGAGGTTGTGAATGAAGGGAGAAGCGGAATTCTCAATAAATGCGTGAAATTACGAGTAAAACGTTTTTCTGAACCTAAGGTTCGATTTTTAATTTTTGAAAAATTATGTACCTACTATATTTCCATGTACTCTGTTACGTGTTATTGCATATCTTTTCGTGTCGTTGGCTTCCAGACATGCGATGTACGAGGGGCATTATAGTGGCCCTTCCCCTCTCTACTGCACTCGCCATTCTATCATGCATAATTTTCGTCTTGAGCAGAGGTATTTACTAACTTCGATGGAATTTGATTGATTTTTGTGATGTAAAAAATACCTGATATTTTCCCGTCTATTGAGATCCTTAAGAAGGAGAAGAGAACAAGGTCAATCAACATGTTCTATGATCGAAAATGTTTTTCCGGTGGTTGGAATGTGTTCATGATTTTACAGGCGATTGCCCTGAAGGGAACTTTACATGTCAAAGCAGCAGGACTTGCATATTGCAGAGGTCCATGTGCGATGGGCAGGTCGACTGCCCGAAAGGCGAGGACGAAGAACCAATGTATTGCCGTAAGTTTTTGAAATTTAATATTCACAATTTTTCAGAATGATGTGCCTAAATTATTTGTTTTCTGCCTAATTGAAGCTACAGTGAAAAATGAACTCCCTCAAAATGGAGGGATTATTTAAATTATTGTTTTTATCTCTTAGGATGGGTTCATCAATTCAGTTTATTCATCGAATATCAATTATTCTCAGAATAAAATTTTCCATGGGTACGTTGACAAGGAAATCCATAGTCTACATTTCCAAGAAACGACTAATTCGGAGAATAATTTTTATTCGACGGATAAACTGAATTGATGAACCTTCCCTTTTACAAAAAGTACTTAGATTTTGTCCCCATTTTCCCCAACAGGAGATCTGCACGGTTCGTTTTGGGAAATGATCGATCATGTGAGTTCCAGAACTCCGAATGAAACATGCTGTAAGTTTTTGAATCTTTGTTACACCTTATGGTTGTTAATTTGGTTATTTGTTTCTAAATTTTTCCTAAGCGTTTGTTAAATCTCATTATTTTCTTCATTTCTTTTATAATTTACATTTTATGAAGGCGTATCATTTAATTTAAATTATTTTTTACCTAGGCAGGTAGGTACATCTGTCACTCATGTCTGTAAATTTTTGACATACTGCACATTGGGTTCCGCCCTGTCTTCGTTTTACGATTTTTCGCTTTTGCCCCAGTTGTGAGCGGATCTCCCGAAGAATGTAAATGCTCCGAAACAACGTTGGTCTGCACAAATTCGACTTTGGTCGAAATTCCTACTCCTCTCCCTGCCGAGGTTACCAGATTGTAAGATTTTACTTTTATTATTAAATTACTACCATTTACCTAGTACATGGTTATATTTCTTCCAACGTTTTCTTTAGGGCGCTGGATCAAAATTGGATTACCGAGATACCGACAAACGCGTTCGAAAATGTATCGCTTCGTTTCATGTGAGTTTTTTCCCCCAAAAACGCAAAGATGTTAGTTGCCTAATGCTATGTGGCATTTTTTCAAAATTATGGTTAAATAGTTCAATTTTATACGCCTATTAAAATAGTGTTTTTTCAGCCATTTGGGTTTCAACGATTTACGAATGATTTCGGACGGCGTTTTCTCGAACCAGATATTGCTCCAGAAAATGTAAGCATGTGTTTTTACTATTTATCATATCCCCACAATCTTACAATGCTCGAGCGCAATTACGTAGACACTTATTTATTTTGTACTTTTTCATTTTTTCAAAAATCAATTTATTTTATTTAAAAAGAAAAATGTACATCGAAAATTGATCTCCAGATTTCTAATGGGCAATCGGTTGGTATTACTTCCGAAAAGCCTCTTGAAACTTCCCAGTCTCAAATGGTTGTTTGCATACGAGAACCATCTTGGACATCTTCAACTGGATGAATGGGAAATGGAAAGTCTGACTTGGCTGTGAGTATTTTCTACCAAGAACGGTTAATATCCGCCTATTTATAGGCTATTAAAGTAGTTTTCCATGATTTACAACAGGCAGAGTAAGCCTCCCAGGCAGCGAAGGAATTTTTTAAAATTTATCCGTCTTGCCGAGCGATTTATTCGTATGATATTCCAGGGATTTGTCAAAAAATTGGGTCACCCTGGAAAATGAGGTTTTCCCCGTTTTACCGAAACTCCGCATTTTGTGAGTAAGGATTACATTTTGAGAATGTTTATGAAAATATAGCCCGTTCGCCATCACTTGAATCTACTCGATTACTGATAATTTTCCAGATACCTGGACAATAATAAGATTGCGAGAATCGAGTCTGATACATTCTCTAGCTTATCGATGCTCATCGATTTGTGAGTGTATAAGTACATTGCCATACAAAAATGATTTTATTTTTTATTTCATTATATAACAAGCTTCGATTTTTTCAAGGAGCATAGCGTGGAACGAAATAAGCTACATACACGAACTGGCCTTCCGCAATTTAACGCACTTGAAAGACCTGTAAGTCAGATTATTTGACTCTGAAATTAAATTGTGGTTAGCATGCAATAAAGAACATAAAAAACTGCCTCATTCTGAACGAGTAGATTCTAAATTCCCTCATTCGATTTCAGTAATTTGAAAAATAATTTATTACTGACGCTGGATGGACAGTTATTCAACAATTTGGATCGACTAGAAAAATTGTAAGTTCTATCAATACTCTAAGTTCTTCATCTATCTGTTGCCTATGGGGATTCCTACTTTTATAAATTATCTTATAAATTATTTTATAAATTAAATTATAAATTTTATAAATTATACCTGTAAACTATTTTCATCTAATTTCTACATACGATATGGTAGATTATTTCGTTCTGTCAATCCAATGAAAAATCCGCTGAAGTACACATTATAACGTTTTAATACTAAAACGCTATAAGTTTGTCGCCTGTCATCGTAGGGTACGGACGTGCTTCCTGTAGCTCGCTAAAGCTAGCCCTGCAACTTCATAATTCCGCATCGTTTTCGGTCTGAAATTGCTCCATCGCCTGGTCTGTGTCTTTTCTCGGAAGTAAGCCTAAATTGTGCCAGTTTGCTAAGCCTCTTACACCTGATATTCGGTCTGGCCGATTTTTGCTCGCGCCCCTTACGTTGCTCTTCTCGTTTCGCCATTACGAGGTGCCTGGTCCTCGTCGACTACAATCCAGCTTGGGCGCCAGGAACATGCGTGTTTAGCCCTTAGGCTTCCACACTGTTCGTCAAGAAAGAGCGAATTGGGCTGTTCTTTGCCTCCTTCGGCAAAGTGCTCCGGTTGGTTCCTCGGTGGTGGGGATCCTTCTGTCATTTTCGCCTGCCCGCAGTCACCACCCACTGCCCGTCGCCGGGAGGCCTGCTGCTCGCAACTTATTGCTGCGTCCTATCAGCGTCCTGCGTTTGTTTGCGCGGCGGCTGCTGTGATTGTCGCTACTCACTTCGTGCGTCTGGTTCGCGATAATTCTTTCGGCAGATAATCGTTCACTCGGCCACGCTATGGACGATCACATTCGTTGCAGTGTATGTGCCACTGATTTTCACCTTTCGAGTACTGGCATGTCGGAGATTAACTTTCGCAAGCTGTCGAAGACCGCTATTGCTGCCTGGAAATGTGGCCAGTGTAAGACCCCTCGAACTCCGGAGTTGGGAAGATCTGTCTCGTTGAGTGAGATGGAGAGAATGTTCGAGAAATACGCCGATAAAATTAGCAATAACGTCAAGCAAGAGCTCAGCTTGCAGCTGAGTGGGTTGGAAACCAGGATCTCATCGATGGAAAGCAGGTTTTCTGCGGTTGAATCGGCGCTGGGGGAGTTGGACAGACTGGAGGGGGATCTCAGAGAGATTAAAAAGGACGTTCAAGAATTGAAGAACGAGAATCTGAGCCATCGTTTGCATAAGATTGAATCTTCCTCGGGGGCATCCTTCCAGGAGTTGGTGAGTGAGGTGAGGGATCGCCAGGAGAGATCGGCTAACGTAATTTTCTTCGACGTCGAGGAAGGTGCTGCCTCCACTCCGTTTCAGGCCTCGTCCTCTGATGCGGCTTTTCTCGAAAAAGCCTTTGCTGATCTCAACCTTAGTATGAGTGAGTCCGTTCGCGATTTCCAGAGAATTGGCAAATTTCGCTCATCTGGTGCGCCTCGGCCAGTCTTGGTGCGGCTTTCAAGTTCTGAGACGGCTACTCAGATGCTGGCCCGGAATCGGGTAATGAATCCAAAGAAATATTCCGTTTCTGCGGATAGGACTATTAGGGAGCGTGAGCATCTTCAGGAACTTCGTAATGAGCTGAAATCAAGAACGGATAATGGCGAAAATGATCTCACTATCAGATACGTCAGGGGCGTTCCCCTGATCACCAGGTTGCCACCGGCACAACTTGCTGGTCCGCCCCCATCCATGGCTTCAAAAAACGGCGTAGGCTCTCAACGTATTACCAAAATGCCAGGGGGCTCTAATCAAGATTAACGAACTTGCACTCCATTCCGGTCCTCGGCTAAGGTATCGCCATCATCACGGAGACTTGGCTGTCCGATGACGTGAGGTCATCTGAGCTTGGTTTTTTGTGGACACAACGTGTTTCGTGCCGATCGTTCATCAGTGTACTCTTACAAGTGGGCTGGCGGAGGAGTGCTTATTGCTGTTGCCGGTTGATCTAAAATGTTCTCAATGGTCATGTGTATACAATTGTGTCGTCGTTTTTCTGAGCTTAATTTAGTTATTGGAGCTGTGTATCTCCCAGATTATTCGACTCCTGAAATATTTTCCAATCACCTTGCAGATTTTGGTGCTATTTCTTTCAGCGTTTCCTGGTATCAACTTCTGTTTTTTTGGGATTCAACTTGGGATGGGGAGGGGAGCCTGGTTTCGGGTTTACGACTTCCTACTCAGGCTCAGCTTCTGTCTGAATGCATGCAGTTATTATTGTTGCGAAATTGTTTTGGTTTGTTTGATCACGTCCGTTGGAGATTGTGTTGTTATTAATGGAGTTTCTGTCAGTAAATGAGTCCTTGTGATGTATTCTGATTTTTTGTAACTGGGCGTTTCGCCCGTGCAATGAATAAATAAATAAATAAATAAATAAATAAATTCAAACAATTTTTTCAGGACCCTGGGAGGTAATATGAATCTTCGCGTTACTCCGGATACGTTGGTGCCTCTGGCTCGCCTAAAATCTTTGTAGGTTACACTTGAAAAATTTATTAATTTAGCCTTTAACCAAGTGTTATTAGAAACCCTTCCAGAGGCTCGATATTTAAAAAGCCATTCGTCAGAATAAACAAAAATCACGAATTTTAAGGACTTGTAATTTTGTTATAATCATTGCAAAAAATGTTCGTTTTTTTTTTGAAAAGTTTGCTACGGACAAATCAAAGTATATTATCGTATATATACAGATATATCTGTCGCAAGGGCGCCGTCAAGACGCAATCGAACGTCAAAATTTGGCAATTTTTTCCTTAGTTTCTCAAAATTCGGACTCTAGATCCCCAAAATGCTCCTTTTATCTCGCCCAAATTGTAGGAAGCTTCAATTTTTCTCCATCAAAAGGATAACTGAAGTAGTAAGCTTAGAAACATGTAGTAGTACGTATTGAAGAGTACGCAGGACTGGAAACATAGTCAATACATTCGAATATTTGATATACATTTGAATATTTAACTCATAATTTCGAGAGCTAATCGTTGACTGCACTTGCAGGGATCTCGAAGATGTGGAAATACCGGATATCAACCCAGGCTTCTTTGCAACATTGAAACAACTGGACTTCGTGTGCGTATTTCGGTTATCAGAATATTGATTTTTACTTCCATATTTACAGAGTAAATGGAAGTATTGTGATCGTCCTAAAATCGAGAATCGGAACGGAGCTTCAGAAAAAACTTTTTCTTATACACATTTACTCAGAATCACTTCCTGAACAAGTGTCTGTGTGTCCGTGTGTCCGTCTGTCCGTCTGTGGTCATTTACAAAAATGGCCATAACTCCCTCATTTCTCAACCTTTTTTCAAATTTCTTGAACTGAAATGTTTGTCTCGGCAAGACCCAACACCCTGTTTAATCGGAATTTGGATTAAGCATAGTACTTCCGATATATTTGCATTTTTAGTGTTTTCTATTTTATTTTTTTCTGGCTACAAAAATGAACCGATTTGAGCGTTCTTGGTCTTAAAATCTTTGTTTTGCCTTGCAGAATATGTGGACATTTTTACATTCCGAAAATGTGGCGTTTTTTCATTTTGGGTGAATTTTAAAATTGTAATAGTGAATTTTTGGATATTTTTGGCCTAAACACCCTTAAAAGCAGTCAAATTATTATCAAATTGTGTCACAATTTTACGTTTCAAAATATGGAAGTATTGTGTGTTATCTACGCACCACTGGTTTCACTTAGATTTTCGTCGCTTCAGCTAATTCAACTTCCAAACTATGAATATGCCTATTGCTCAATAATAAACTTATTGATCACATAATAATAAACTTGTATGTGATATATTACCATTGCAATGGACGGTAGTGCTGCATTACGATCAACTTACATCCCGGGATGCGATTATGATGACATTCGCCCGTGAGGTGCCGTGTTTGCCTACATAAGGTCGGCAGGAGTAAACATTGTAGCGATTCTAAGCACGTACTGCACATCTGAGTAAATGCAAAGTGGCATCGTCCTTCAATGTTCGATAAATAGTATCACGAGGTGTAAATGCGAAGATTCTAGAATCGGAAAAACTCCGTCAGGTCTATTTGCAGATAAAAACGGAGGTGCGAGATAGTCCACTTTTAATCCAATGGTAAACAAGCTATACTGATCAGAGGTAAACTAAATAGTCAGCAGTCGGAGCTGTGTAAAAATCGTCGCTTAAGGAGCAACAGGTGCTAACGCAATTTTTGGCCAAATTGAGATTCTCATACCGTTGGATTCGTCTTCTCAAGCCCGATCGATTGGTGAAGTCGATAATTTTTTTTAACAAATCGATAGTACCGAAAAGTCGAATTGAAGGTGATTGCTGCTAATGCAGTCCTTCTGCAACAACCTGCTATCGCAATCAGTTCAGTGCCGTAACCCTATCATCAAAATACGATCAAACTCAACTTCGAGATCAAAGTCAATTTCAAGTTCAAAGTCAACTTCGAGGTCAAAGTCAACTTCGAGTTCAAAGTCAACTTCGAGTTCTAAGTCAACTTCGAGATCGAACTCAACTTCGAGATCAAACTCAACTTCGAGATCAAAGTTAACTTTGTGTTCAAATTCAACTTCGAGTTCAAACTCAACTTCGAGATCAAATTCAACTTCGAGATCAAACTCAACTTCAAGATCAAAGTCAACTTCAAGATCAAAGTCAACTTCGAGTTCAAAGTCAACTTCGAGATCAAAGTCAACTTCGAGATCAAAGTCAACTTCGAGATCAAAGTCAACTTCGAGTTCAAAGTCAACTTCGAGATCAAAGTCAACTTCGAGATCAAAGTCAACTTCGAGATCAAACTCAACTTCGAGATCAAAGTCAACTTCGAGATCAAAGTCAACTTCGAGATCAAAGTCAACTTCGAGATCAAAGTCAACTTCGAGATCAAAGTCAACTTCGAGATCAAATTCAACTTCGAGATCAAAGTCAACTTCGAGATCAAATTCAACTTCGAGATCAAAGTCAACTTCGAGATCAAAGTCAACTTCGAGATCAAAGTCAACTTCGAGATCAAAGTCAACTTCGAGATCAAATTCAACTTCGAGATCAACGTCAACTTCGAGATCAAATTCAACTTCAAGATCAAAGTCAACTTCGAGATCAAAGTCAACTTCGAGATCAAAGTCAACTTCGAGATCAAAGTCAACTTCGAGATCAAAGTCAACTTCGAGATCAAAGTCAATTTCAAGTTCAAAGTCAACTTCGAGTTCAAAGTCAACTTCGAGATCAAAGTCAACTTCGAGATCAAACTCAACTTCGAGATCAAACTCAACTTCGAGATCAAAGTCAATTTCAAGTTCAAAGTCAACTTCGAGTTCAAAGTCAACTTCGAGATCAAAGTCAACTTCGAGTTCAAAGTCAACTTCGAGTTCAAACTCAACTTCGAGATTGAAGTCAACTTTGAGATCGAAGTCAACTTTGAGATCAAAGTCAACTTCGAGATCAAAGTCAACTTCGAGATCAAAGTCAACTTCGAGTTCAAAGTCAACTTCGAGATCAAAGTCAACTTTGAGTTCAAAGTCAACTTCGAGATCAAAGTCAACTTCGAGTTCAAACTCAACTTCGAGATCAAATTCAACTTTGAGTTCAAAGTCAACTTCGAGATCAAAGTCAACTTCGAGATCAAAGTCAACTTCGAGATCAAAGTCAACTTCGAGATCAAAGTCAACTTCGAGATCAAAGTCAACTTCGAGATCAAAGTCAACTTCGAGATCAAATTCAACTTCGAGATCAAAGTCAACTTCGAGATCAAACTCAACTTCGAGATCAAAGTCAACTTCGAGATCAAATTCAACTTCGAGATCAAAGTCAACTTCGAGATCAAACTCAACTTCGAGATCAAAGTCAACTTCGAGATCAAACTCAACATCGAGATCAATGTCAACTTCGAGATCAAAGTCAACTTCGAGATAAAAGTCAACTTCGAGATCAAAGTCAACTTCGAGATCAAAGTCAACTTCGAGATCAAATTCAACTTCGAGATCAAAGTCAACTTCGAGATCAAACTCAACTTCGAGATCAAAGTCAACTTCGATATCAAAGTCAACTTCGAGTTCAAACTCAACTTCGAGATCAAAGTCAACTTCGAGATCAAACTCAACTTCGAGATCAAATTCAACTTCGAGATCAACGTCAACTCCGAGATCAAATTCAACTTCAAGATCAAAGTCAACTTCGAACTCAAAGTCAACTTCGAGATCAAAGTCAACTTCGAGTTCAAAGTCAACTTCGAGTTCAAAGTCAACTTCGAGATCAAACTCAACTTCGAGATCAAACTCAACTTCGAGATCAAATTCAACTTCGAGATCAAACTCAACTTCGAGATCAAACTCAACTTCGAGATCAAAGTCAACTTCGAGTTCAAAGTCAACTTCGAGATCAAAGTCAACTTCGAGTTCAAAGTCAACTTCGAGATCAAAGTCAACTTCGAGATCAAATTCAACTTCGAGATCAACGTCAACTCCGAGATCAAATTCAACTTCAAGATCAATGTCAACTTCGAACTCAAAGTCAACTTCGAGATCAAAGTCAACTTCGAGATCAAAGTCAACTTCGAGATCAAAGTCAACTTCGAGATCAAAGTCAACTTCAAGTTCAAAGTCAACTTCGAGTTCAAAGTCAACTTCGAGATCAAAGTCAACTTCAAGATCAAACTCAACTTCGAGGTCAAACTCAACTTCGAGATCAAAGTCAATTTCAAGTTCAAAGTCAACTTCGAGTTCAAAGTCAACTTCGAGATCAAAGTCAACTTCGAGATTAAAGTCAACTTCGAGATCAAACTCAACTTCGAGATCAAATTCAACTTCGAGATCAAAGTCAACTTCGAGATCAAAGTCAAATTCGAGATCAAAGTCAACTTCGAGTTCAAAGTCAACTTCGAGATCAAAGTCAACTTCGAGTTCAAAGTCAACTTCGAGATCAAAGTCAACTTCGAGATCAAAGTCAACTTCGAGATCAAAGTCAACTTCGAGATCAAAGTCAACTTCGAGATCAAAGTCAACTTCGAGATCAAAGTCAACTTCGAGATCAAATTCAACTTCGAGATCAAAGTCAACTTCGAGATCAAACTCAACTTCGAGATCAAAGTCAACTTCGAGATCAAACTCAACTTTGAGATCAATGTCAACTTCGAGATCAAAGTCAACTTCGAGATCAAAGTCAACTTCGAGATCAAAGTCAACTTCGAGATCAAACTCAACTTCGAGATCAAATTCAACTTCGAGATCAAAGTCAACTTCGAGATCAAACTCAACTTCGAGATCAAAGTCAACTTCGAGATCAAAGTCAACTTCGAGTTCAAACTCAACTTCGAGATCAAAGTCAACTTCGAGATCAAACTCAACTTCGAGATCAAATTCAACTTCGAGGTCAAACTCAACTTCGAAATCAAAGTCAACTTCGAGTTCAAACACAACTTCGAGATCAAAGTCAACTTGGAGTTCGAAGTCAACTTCGAGATCAAAGTCAACTTGGAGATCAAACTCAACCTCGAGATCAAAGTCAACTTCTGATACTGATAATATGTGATAATAATTTTCTATTCAGAGCGAGAGGAAATTAACTGTATAAATACGTTCAATTAATCCAAGATTGGAAATTTTCTGAAATACACAGTTTTTAGTCTCTCCTGAAAAGTTGGGAAAACTGTGATAGCACCTGTTAGTTCTTAAGCGACGAAATAATGAAACATTGTGGGAAAAATTTTTTGTAGAACGCGTCAAACGATTTTCTTCTTCGGCCAAACCTCAAAATGCAAAAGCCATGAATTCAGTTATTCAAAAAATTCTAGATGTCGAATAAACCTGAAATTTATTTACACATTTGCAGGTATTTCAAGCGGTTCAAGTACTGCATGAACGTACCGCGAGTTCCCAAATGTCTTCCACTTAGTGATGGTAAGCACTCAGCAATAGTGAAAAAAATTAACTTTTGCATTACCTATTGCAGGAAGGGAATGAAATTTCCTTCTGTTTTTACTGGTCGATTCTTTACCAAGGGCTTCAAAGGTTAAATAATTTAATTGGTCGAAGATGATTCAGTGGTAGGCGATTTTTCACAGAATAGGGGCCCAGTTCACAGACATTCAGTGCTCGACTTGACTTCTCCACTCATTACTTTCTTGGCTAGAAACTATTTCGAGGAAACTCGGAAATATTCCATCCCAGCTGATGCTCTTTGCCAAATAACCGAAGTTGCCCCGGATGTGGCCCCTTGGGAAAGTGTCGCTCTTGACTGCGAGAACATTTTCTGATCCACCGCCACTCATTGCCTCACAAAATTGAGTACGGACGGTCTGGTTATAAGGCGTTGAACCAATTGATAGCATTCTAATTGAGCTGCATCATGTCAGCAGTGCTGACTCAGCAAATTTCGAGGATTTCATCCCCATATCGTCTCATCAAGAAACTCAATTTCCATTCAACAGGTACGTCCACATCGGAGAATCTCCTCGGAAACAGCTTACAGCGAGGAACATTATGGATTGTGGGCATTTTCACTTTAACCACCAACGGATTGGTCGTGTGGAGGCGGGTGGCAGCGTCGCCGAACACGATTTCCCCGCTGAATATCATCATCACGAATCTGGCTTGCGCCGATCTGCTGATGGGAGTCTATCTTGTGGCCGTTGGCTGGCAAGACTGGATGACCCGAGGCGTCTTCAGACAGATGGCAGCTGAGTGGACGTCTTCCGGGGTTTGTACCGTGCTCGGCGTACTTGCCATGGTTTCGTCTGAGGTGAGTGATCGCCCCAGAATTATGTTTCTGGAGTTATTTGTAACGATAGGCTTGCTTACAAATTGACCGAGCATGCACAGTAAGGTGTTCTTGCTGAGGAACTGGAAGTTGGCTATCTCGTCTAATTGGTTGGAGCGATAGTAGATAATCAGTAAACTAATCATGCACTTTGTTACAGGTCAGCGTTTTGATTCTTCTGCTGATCAGCGTCGAACGATTTATGCTGATATCTGCCCCACTGAGCGGGTTCCAAAGCCTGAAACCAAAAGCTGCTGTTATGACATCTTCAGCAGTTTGGATTTTCTCTCTTCTCATTGCGCTTCTTCCAGGTTACTCTTCTTCTTGTTTGTCTTCTAGGACATTTTTGGGCTAGGGATGTCCTCAGGTGTAGGACGTCTTCTGGTGCAGGACCTTCTTGAGCATAGGGCGTCTTTGGGTTTTCTTGGCGTGCTTGGGCATTCAAGGGCTCTAGTGTGTAAGGCGTCTTCAGGCGTTTTGGAGTAAGGATTGTTGGGCATGAAACGTATTTGGGCTGGAACAGGACGTTCTTCTTGAGGTCCCCTTGAGGGGCCCTTTTTGAGCGTTGTGGGTGAATTCGAGAATAGGACGTCTTCGTTTGCAGGACCTCATTGGATTGAGGACGTCTGTGATTTTCAGCAGTTCTTGGGCTGAGGATTATTGAGCGTGGGACAAATTTGGGTGCAGATTTTTTCAGGTGCAGGAACCCATCGAGCTTATGGTGTCTTTTGGATGGCCTCAGGGGTTAAGATTCTTGGGCACAGGACGTCTTGAACGTCAACCGTCTTGGGTGCATTGGATGTGTTTGCATAGGGTCGTAGGATTGCATAGGTTGAAAAATCATTTCTACATTGTTTGGATTATCGTGGCTCCGTGATGCAAAGCAAATACATGTGACAGTTTTTTCAAACTATGTTGTTTAGTTGTCGAATGGCGTCATTCCATGAGGTTCTACGGGGCCAATACATTTTGCTTCCCTCTGCACATTGATGAGCCTTATTTAGTAGGATGGCAGTACTCAGCTTTCGTTTTCATTGGAATCAATTCCGTAAGGTAAATGAAATTATTTCTCTAGCATTTCAAATATCATAATTTGATTGCGGGTTCGGATTCTTCATTTCTATTATCTACTTTTATAAGATATGTGCAGGATCAAGGGCGAAATACATAATTTGCATATTGTTTATTTTCAGCTTGATTGGAATCGCTCTCCTTTACATGGGAATGTTCGTCAGCATTCTGAAGACGAGAAACGCCACAACTTTGAATGTGAACGACTCCGAATTCGCCATGAGATTCTTTTTTATTGTGCTGACAAACGCTTGCTGCTGGATTCCTATTGTGCTTCTAAAAATACTGGCATTCCTCAATGTGAATATATCCAGTAAGCTAACGATTATTCATTTTCGCCTATTTTGAAGCATCATGGGCGATGGAGGGTAAAAAAAGAATTTTTTCTCAACAGAAGAAGTCTATGGCTGGCTCGGGGTGTTCGTACTGCCAGTCAATTCGGCGATAAATCCAATTTTATATACATTTACGACACCAAGGTACAGGAACAACAATAACGAAGCTCCAGCTGGATCTCAGTCTCATCCAGGTAAATGCCCTTAATTCACGATTGTATAATAATTTATTCCTACTCCGGCATTTCAAGGTTACATTAGTTAAATTTCATCCTTGCTTTTCAAATAAATGGGGGGGGGGCACCTCCATGGGGAGTCAAATAGAAAATATCAACGATCATTCTGCATTTTCAGACGGCCACGCATTGAAAGAACTACCGAAGACAGCGATATGGTCTAGAGCTTTGAGATTGGTCCAAACCAAACCACCGCCGAGGACTGTCCCAACCCCGCGAACCACAGAGGAGCAGATTTAACCTGTCATAATTATGTTACGAACTAATAAAGTTTCCTGATAGGTGATTTTGTTAAATGAAAATATCATTTTATTGTAATTTATTGCATTACTGTAGCGATGTACAGCCCTATAATCATTTTCAGTGTCTATATTCTTGGCACTGAGGGATAGCAAGGACGACACAGATGTCGGTTGTGGGGTTACCAAAAAGGAACTTTCTCGAGCTAGCTCTAAAGGGGAGGGTTGATCACTACCCTCTGCCCTTGTGGTGAAGTCGCACGGTAGAAGCAAATGATCACGATTGCCGAGCAATACTGCAATTATTTGCAGCAATTTGCCGAGCAAAACTCAATTATTTTGTAGCTGGGCTGGGATTCGTTTTAAAGAAAATCCGCCGATGAAAGTTAATAAACAGGTGTAGGATAGATCACTTAAGGTAGGAGAATATTTTTCACGTTTTGAAAAACTCGATGTATTTCACAAGCACAAATATGGTGAAGAAGAAGAAAAACGTGTAGATCATACAGTAAATAATGAGGACTTGCGCTGTGATTATGCTGTGCCACAGGCGAAAATTCATCCATACTATCCAACACGTCATGTTTTCGAGGAATTCGAAATAAGCGAAACTTATCGATTCCATGCCTTCGGGGGCGTTGTGGAACAGGAAAGAGCGTAAACTGACGAAGCACAATACCATAGCGATGCCGTAAGGGATGCCGATTCCAAGGTTGAATTCCGCACGAAGGGTGTTTTCCGGGATAAGAACATCTGTTAAGGCCATAAGTTCGTAGTCGTATTGAAACAGGTAGAGACCGTAAACACCGCCGATACCAAAAGTTATACCTCCTGATAACTCGAGCTCGACAAACTCCAAGATGTAGGACCCTTCCTCCAACTGAAACGTTACCAGTTGTCCAGTACTTGTCTCGATCCCAAACTTAAATTCTTTCTCAATTGTTAAAAAGTTAACGGTCGTGTTGGGCTGTTCGATCAAATTGACAATAAAAACCGTCGCTTTCGTTATGTCGTTCATGCCTGGTGGCCCTTCGATGAGCGGCAGGTCGTCGCGTACGCGAATCACGTTGAGCGGCCTCACAACAAGGTACGCAGTCGTCCTCCCAGGAACCACCGCGAAGTAAGTGGTCAGATACGATTCCGAATCGACCCAGACCATAAGTTTGAATAACGATTCCTGCGAGACTTCCAACGACAATGTCAACGCAAGGTAAGGAGAAATGGTCGCATTTATCGAAGTGAAATTTAAATCCTGAGTGATCACACGAATCGGAAAATAGTTAGTATTGAAAATTCTGACGATTCCAACAGCACCAACCGGTTCGGGGAGCTCGAGTTTTTTCATCATGGCAGCTGAGTAAAACATCACAACAAGAGCAGCCATGTACCCCAACATGAAACGAGTCATGAATTTCAGTTTCAATCCTATGCATTCCAGAAACGGTAGCAGGACAAGCTGGAATATAAGCCCCGACAACATGGACGTGATGCGAATTCCCGGCATCACGCTCGTGTATGCAAATAGTCCCGTCGGCTTCAGTCGCTTCCAAAACCGGCGATAAAAGTCACCCCGGGTTGCGGCAAACATCAAAAACCCCATGCTTGGCAATAGACACAAGCACAGCCTAAGGAATTGTTTAGCCAAGGTGATCGTCTTTATAGAGTACCGGTACTCTGCAAAGTCCACCCACGAGTGTTTCTGAATGGCACCACGGAGCTGACGTTTTGTCGATAATGCGGACACTATGCATCCCAAAATTTCGTTGCCTATCCTCTGGCTGAGCATTTGCGACTGGCTGAGCGACGGTGACGGCTTGAGGATGAAACAGTACAAGAAGAACGATATGCCGCACACGGCAAACGACACAAGCACTTGACTCCGCCAGCTGATATTCAAGGGGCCCACGATACAAAGTAGGATGCCGCCTGTTCGCTCGTTCATCCATAATGAGAAGAAAATGAAAAGCGACACTGTGGCCTTGTTCTTCATATACAGCTGTTGCAGACCATAGACTAGCCTGCAAAATTTGAGTTTGGTTATACCTTGCCAAGAGCGATGCGAATGGGCTCCTTGGGCGGAATGGTTTGATCTGAGAGCATATGAGGTTTTTCAAGATGAATCTGATGATGAAACTAGAAAATGTGATATTCCGACACCCTCAAGGAGCCCATCTTCTAGCTATTGATGCATACCCTGCCGTTCGCCTGTTGATTCTTACCTCGCAAAATCGGTTGCCTTCAATGGTACGAAAGATATAAGCACAGCCTGTAATGGACATATTGGTGATATCAATGTAGGACATACATGTGGTCTATCATGGTATACCTATCTGCTGTTCAAATGGTCGTGGTATATCAAAGTGAGTCGATTTTATAGCTTTTGCAACAATTTGGAGACATTTTTGGCCCAATTACCGTAGACATGGCTGCCGGGTAGGAATCAAAATCGTTCACTTTAATGATTTCCTCGAGCATGAGCAACGAAGAGACGGCGAAATGGAGCAGCACATTGGTCAATGCTATGGAATAGATTCCCGTGTATGTGTCGGCCAGGTAGCCGGCGAAAATTGCTCCAAATGCGCTGGTGCCTCTCCAAAAATACTGATTTATGATTTCCTGATTGGCGGTGACGTTGCGATTTATTAAATCTGACCGAGTCATCCTCCTGAATAAAAATGACGGAGAGCTTTAGTCACCGATAGAAGCGACAAAGCCAATGTCATAAACAGTTAGAGGTTAGTTCTTACGATCCTCTTACGAGCCCCATCTGCTCTATGAAATCCGACTAATTTCTTAGGGTATGCAGGTGCGTTGGTACCAAAAGTGTTGGTTCCTGCTATTTCTGACCTTTCGAGAATAGTTATCCAACCGTAAGCCAAAGACATCTCGACAAGGAGCATCAGGCCATCCTTGAATTCAAACTTCAGGCGCTCTGATTGTGTCGCCGAACGAAATCGAGAATCGTGACTGAAAACGCTGCCAAACTGGTAAGCAACTGTTATGTTAACCGAAGAAGCATTCGATGATTCGGATGAGCCTCCGGGATCATGATCTGTCATGTTATAATGTCGCAAACTTCTACTGTATACCTACATGGAAAAGAGGTGGATGAGCTAGGTAGCTGGAGCTTTCTAATCGGAGCATTGTATAGTTGTATGGTTACTTACTAATTGAATCGTGGCAAAGAGTGCCTAGTGGACGGGAAATAGTTACATTGAAGATCGTGGTTCAGGGAGGGAAGTTGAATGTACCAATAAATCTGTAATTTATATTAAATACCTATTAAATATTAATATTATCTAAATATAAATCGGCTCAGGCCATGATGAAGATGATAAGAAGCAAGCAGATAGCAGATGATTGAAGTGTCTTTTAAATTTCCAGTGCTAACCCAATGCGATTGGGGAATCAGTGTTGCCTCGAGTGCTAGACTGAGCTTCCCGCCCAATATGGCGGAAATTGAGTTGAGATTGGAAACAATTTAAAAGTTTCAATTACGCAGCAACCGGGGCTCATCTTTCACATGTTATGCCTAGTTAGTTCCTCTTCAAGGGTTTCCAGTACCTTATCGCCTAGTAAAAAGTCTGCTCTTTGCTGAGCAGCGGTTACATCCTCTGCCACCAAACTGTCTCGCAGATGATCGTATCCCACCTTCAGCAGCCGTGTCGACTCGGCACAAAAGATTCCAATTGAAAGAAAAGGGAGCAAGAAGAAGGAGCATTTAAGCAGCAGGCACCAACATGTAAGTAACGGCTTAAACCGACTCAACTCAACAGCGTTGATGTATTTATCAAAAGCCTTGGTAGAAAACAAGGCAAAGAGAAAAGGGCGCCACTGACTTGGAAGGCGTTTTTAAAAAGAGTTCTTTTTACTGTTCCTCGACGTCTTTGTCAGAGTGCGAGGCGAGGGAGTATAATGTGCTCTGATGTTCGCTCCAGCTTCGACTGTGAATGCGTGCATAACTTTCGAGCTTCCAATCCCCATTGAAACGACTTCCATTCCCACGCACTGTTAGCTCGGTTAATTAATTTTATTTCTTTCAAGCGCCGATAATGGCAAATTTTGACATTGAAGCGTTTTTAGCCGACCGTGGTCGTGCAAGTAGCGTCGAAAACGTGCTGTTAACATACGCCCCGTCTACGAGTTGGGCTAACGTCTTCGATGCGGAAAAGTGAGAATTTCGGACTGTCTCAAGTAAATACCTATTCAGTCGATTTTCTGACTTGGCAAAAAGCCGAACGGTCAATGAACAATTTAGACTTGATTATAAAGTAGGTAGGTAGGTACCTGGGTATGCCAAATCCGAATATTCAGACGAAAAACAACCTTCAAGGAGCATCCGGAATAAGACATTCATGTCTTTCAGTTCATGAACTGAAAGGATCTCAATGTTTTTCTCGAGTTTTCTTTTGTCGAGTCGTCATAAAAGCACAGCTTTTTAATGGCGGACGAACTGGAAATTGATTGCACTTGGCCGCGGTTTGGAAGGTCGTTATGCGATGAGAAATAGCTCGTACGATGTTATTAGCCGCATGAACCGACTGCGCCTCCTTCTTCCGATACCATCGGTTTCATTTTGATTTATATTGTGAGATGCCTTAATCGTCACTCCAAAGAGAACGAGAAGGAATTGAAACAAGGGTTGTACCGTTCTCGGTGTTATTAAGGTTTGAATTCTCGAGCTAATAAGATCGGTAATTATTCGATATTCGATCGCGTCAAAATTACGTCGTGTCATCCCAAAAAATATACTGCAAGTTGGTTCGCCCAGGTTAGGATAAGTTGGTAGGTGCATGGTACCAACATACCTGACCCCACAGCCCGTAGCCAAGTTTGCAGCATTTTCTATGCATAACTCGCTCGAGCACCACTATTGGGTACTTATATCAATATTTACGCACAGAAAAACCAGATTCATTGTGGGTTATTCTCCTTTCGCGAATTATCGAATGCCTAGAAACTTTCCACGATTCCTGTATACAGGTATAGATACCTACCTAAAAAGAAATCCCTCCATGCCGGGATCAGAGGATTGTTGAAAAAAATCTGAGACCCGATCGAACATTTTCATCGGCCAGCATAGGCGAACCCTGCAGGTCAAAGGCCACCATCCAATTGCCGACGACCGTCGGGAAATTATTCAATTAGAACGCGGGAAACAAAGCTCCTTGGAGACATTCGCGAAGATCCCTCGAGAATATCGGCCCAAAAGATCTGGATCCGAAGGAAATGCCGAAGAGAAAGAGGCTAATTAGACCACACAGAGCATAGTTTACAGTAAACCACGATTCTTTGTAATTAATTGCGGGGAAAGAAGCGATGACGATGGCGATCTGACGATGGGACCGGAGTCTAGCCGATTTAACGGCGTATTCCCGGATTCGTGGGATTTCCCTTTTCCGCTCCAGATTTGCGATGCTTAGATTCTGGGCCGTGGGACTCTAAAAAAGTTATCGGTCGAAAAAATTAAATAGGAAACACTAAAAATGCAAATATATCGAAATTACTGTGAGTTATTTAAATTCCGATTGATCAGGGTGTTAGGTCTTGCCGAGACAAACAATTCAGTTCGAGGAATTCGAAAAAAGGTTGAGAATTGAGTGATTGATTTTTGTTCGGGAAGGGATTCTGAGTGAATGCGTATAAGTATAAGTTTTTTCTGAAGCTCCGTTCCGATTCTCGATTTTAGGAAAATTGCAATACTTCCATTTACCTACTCTGTAAATATGGAAGTAATATCGTCACGAACGAGTTGGTATCACTGTATATCAATTGAGAAAAACTCGATGTAAAATGACGCGAAGAATCGATTGGTGACGTCATTTTTACGGTTGGGAGCCTTGGAACGGCTCAAAATCCCAAAAGAGCAACACTGCCTACCAAGTACCTGTGACACACTTGCGTCATCAACATGATTGATTGATCGGCCTTTTCTCTCACATCTTCAACGTCAGGTGGAGAGTTTCGTCTTACTTCAAGTGGGTAAGTGAATAAGTAATTGATATTTTTCATTCAGATTACTTTTCGTACTCTTTTTCTTATTATACCTAACGGCTAACTTTATACAGAAGATTATCCCACATTGAAGCATTCCGTCTGCTGTAGATGGCTTATCATGGAGTCATCATCATAGAATAATGCTAATGAACAGATTTGAACGTTTGAGGCTTAGGTACCAAATACCTGCCTGCAAGTTTTTTTTTTTTGTAAAGCTTAGTAGTATTTTGTGTTAGCCCAGTCTTGTACCAAAAAAAAAAAAAAAACGGCGAACAGGTGATTCTCAGTTCGGTAATTCCTTGGCAGCCTCTAATTCGAATCAACGAACAACTTTTACCGGCAAGAAGCCACGTTTCCCTTAACGGAGGTCCGTCAATCGTGAGTCAAGATTTACACA
This sequence comes from Nesidiocoris tenuis, assembly GCA_036186465.1. Lineage (NCBI taxonomy): Eukaryota > Metazoa > Arthropoda > Insecta > Hemiptera > Miridae > Nesidiocoris > Nesidiocoris tenuis. The sequence goes on from AP028920.1 coordinate 5,699,764, forward strand.
CTCTTCCTCGAGTCAATTAACCGCACTTAAAAGGAATCGCCATCATTTTTACCGAGTAATGTTTTCTTACTTGGGTGATCCTCGGTGGATTTATGTCCTCATTCACCTCAGGGGATCGCAAGGCCAGCGGGTGATTTACCATGAATCATTTCCATGTTTTATGGCAAAGCTAGAGGTCGTCTAAGCCTAGATTGGACGTAGGTAGGAGAAAAAAGGTTTCGTCAATAAAAATTTTCAGGTATGCAGTTACCTAATTCCCTTAAATTCAGATTAAATATATTTTTTGGTTTTGTAGGTAGGTAAGTTATCAACAAAAAATAGCATTGGAGAGTGGATTGGGTTTAAAATTGTATACCTAAGGTCCAACTTCGCCAAAATCTCAACACCATGTTACGCTAATTACATTAGAGTTAGGTGAAATTGGAACTAACCTAAAATTACTGACCGAAAGTTTCGGTCCGAAACATACCGAATTTCTGTCAAAAACCTAAATATAAGTGCGACTGAAGAAAAAAAAGGTGCAATTGTACCTTTAATTTTAAATGATAAACAAATTAGGCCCTAGTGTGGGAAAGCTGGGAGCCAAAAAGATTGTTAGGCAATGAAATTGAAAAATTTTCAAAAAATGCTCGAACACTGATTAAACTTACTGGCATAAAACATTACTGACTGATACATAAAAATGCCCACTACCTAAAACGACAAATTACTGACTAAAACTCGAAATAGAATGGATTTAACGTAAAATTTCATAATCCAAAATCAAAATCCTCGAAAGGTCGAAGGTTTCGGGGTCGAACTCGTTCAAGTTCTTCATCTCATTATGCTGGTGTCATAACTCGAACCTTGCTCACCTGTAGATCGTCACTAACGGCAGTCGAAGATTAACACAAACCAATACGGCACACTCGTAAATTACTCAACTTATAAATAACAGAGAACGAGCCTTCGAAGTCCTTCGGATGCCAGGGTAAATGTTTGGGTTTTGTTTTCCAGTCCACTTGCTTCCCATTTATATTCATGGGAAGCGATTATTTCCTCTTTTTACTTTCCATCCGTACCCGAAGGTAAATCTACCTGAGGAAAAGAAAGTCGGCATAGCGATCAACGATTCGAATTTGAGATATTTTAATATTTTCAACCGACTTCAGAAAGATGTTACTCAAGTTGACTTGCAAGGATTTTTGTCGTGGTTATCCCCCTCTTACGCAGCCAATTTTGATCCGATACTAGAAACTTACCATTAAATATTTTTTAAAACAATTTTCTGATAACGTATCTTTCTCAATTTTTGACGTTTTTACAAATTTCTTGAACTGGAACCCATCACCCTGTTTAGTTAAAATTTCAACCAGTATCTACTTTTCCGAGTTGGAGACCCGTTTAGTGTTTTCTATATTATTATTTCTTGCAAACCAAAATTAATCGATTTGAACGTTCTTGGGCTTAAAATTTTGATTTTACCTTGCAGAATGCGTCAAGTTTTTTTTTATTCCGGTAACTAAACGTAAAATTGAAATGGAAATTTACGTAAAACAAGTATTGGCAATATTTCGTGTTATCAGTGCACAACTGTTTCTGCAAGTATTTCAAGTATTTAGGTATACTAAGTAGTTTGTCCATGTTTATTATCTAGATATTTATCTACCTCCTATCCGATAATTCACCGAGTCGCCAAAAAGGCATCGACCCTGCACTGATCTGAATACAATAACGAAGTTTTCCTCAGGTACTTCGTCTGGCTACTTACTCATTCCAAGCCCTACAGTAGCCGGAAGGCAGGTATCATTGAGAATAAGTTTGGACAAGATCGGCCAATCACGAAATTTCGTGACGAAATTTTGTGAAAAAAAAACGTTACAGGTAGTCAACCTTCAAAAAACGGATATTGACATTCAGTACCGTACCAATGAATTGATTTGAATGCTCAACGAATTGAAATATTTTCTGAGCTAATTTATCACTTTGATAAATCGCGTTACTTCTGCGATATAAACTTTTTTATGCTGACGTTTTTCGTTCTCTAACTTTTCCATTCTCTTATTTTATGCTATTGCGTGCATCGAACGGAGAAAGAAAATGAAAAGAAATTCGTCAGGTACCATACTGTATTATTTCGATTTTTTGTCCCAGGTTATTAAACCAGGAAGGGTTAGTTTTGGGCCAAGGAAGACGGTAATGTTTGGGAAAAGAATTCCCGCCGGAATGCCGCAGTGATTACGTTTAATTCTCAATATAATTGTATATATACGAAAGTTCCAGCCTCACGGCGTATGAGAACATGACAATTACATTTAATAACAAGTTGTTCTTTGTGGAGCTCCAATTGGGCCCAGTGTTGTGATTGGTACGAGGGAATAAGTGGACGACCACTTGCTGGGTGTAATTGAATGGAAACGGTCGGCCTGGACTTTGTGCCTTATCACACGGACTGCACTTCAGGCCGATATTAACTGTAGGACAAATAGAAGCGAAATAGATACATATTTTTGTATGTTTTTGGAGAGAAAATGCTTGCAGAAGATCCCGTTCTTGGTGTGAAAACGAATTTCTGCGAAATGGCAGCTAAAAGAAAATCAGCCTCAACTTTTTGGTCTATTATTAATATTTATTATACAGTTACATAAACCATTGTGATCGCCCAAGAATTTTTTTTTCAACCTACCCTGAAAATTTCATGTTTTACGTGTCAAAGTGTGTGGAATCCGAATCTGCAATAAAACAATATCCGTCCGTCCGTCCGTCCGCCGTCCACTGTCCGCCGTCCGCCTGCCGCCGTCCACCGTCCGCCGTCAAAACTTTTTCTCCCAAACGGCTGGAGATTGTTTTTTGAAATTTTCAGGAAAACTCGACCTTGTTCCGGGGCAGCTCCAATCCTTTATTGCCAAGCAATTCTTTATTAGCCAAGCCAATCGCTTAGTTTTTAAGCCACCCGGAAAAATTGTTAAAAAATTCATAATTCAGACATTTAAAAAAAATTTTGTTTTTCAAAAAAAAAAATAATTTTTTCCAAAAAAATGCTCTTTACAATTTCCCAAAAAATTTTCAAATTTTTCAAATGTTTTAAAAATTTTTTAAATGTTTCAAAAAATTTTCAAATTTTTCAAAAATTTTCAAATTTCTCACAAATTTACAAATTTTTCAAAAATTTTCAAACTTTTTAAAAACTCTCAAAATTTTTAAAAATTTTCAAACTTTTTAAAAATTTTCAAAATTTTCAAAAATTTTCAAATTTAAAAAAAAATTTACCTAAATTTTTCAACATTTAAAAAAATTTCAAATTTTTCAAAATTTTTTAAAAACTTTTTCAAATTTTTTCAAATTAAAAAAAAACAAGCCACGTGAATAGTTAGCCCAGTGTTAGAACTTACAGCGTTTTAAATGGTTTATCAAAATTGACTTCGTTTATTGGCCCGTTAAACATTGGTATCTTGCATATAACTACGAAAATTTTTACTAAACTTGAAATTTTATTTCGAACTTATTTTATAGGCTGCTAGGCAAGTACGAATGCGAATTTTGAGACCCTCCTAAAATGAATTAAGGAAAGACCAATTTGTGAGGGGAAAAAATTCACCCCATTATCCAAGCTGAAACCGGAATGCTGCGATATGTTCATTTTTGTTGTTCCTGGTGGAATAGAAAATAATAAGAACGACCAATAACCCGGAAGTACTGTGAGTGATGGAAATTCCGGGTTAAACAGGCATTTTCGGCTGTCCGTGTGGCCCTGCCATATGTCTGCCGAGTAAATCTCGAGGCCCGAGCGTAAATCATTAGGAAGGCATTAGTGAGGCCCACGCACGTACATCATAGTTCACTCATCCTTCCTCTCTCTCGTATCGATGCGTAAATAACACGTAAGACCTCGATTCGAAAGGATACCAGGACTAAATTGGCCGCGCATGCGTCAGTTGCCATGGAAATTGTTAACTGTCAAATAGGAATTGATGCCGGCAATCGGTGACTGGAATATTGGAAAATTTCCAATGAATTTAATTCATGATTTCCATCCCCTTCAATCCCATTAGGGCTTTTTTGACATTGGTATTGAGAAAAATTGGCTATTGAAGCTAGAATTTTCATCAAAATAATTTTTCTTCGATCACTCGTTAGCGTTTATTAATTTCATTCGCGAATTCGTTCGTTCATTCGATCAATCTTTTGATCTTTCATTTGTTCGTAAGTTCTTTTCCTCATTATTGCGTTTTTTCATTGTTTCGTTCATTCGTTTTTTTTTGTTTTCTCGCTCTCTCATCCTTTTGTCCTTTCCTCCATTCGTCCTTTCCCCTTTCCTTTTTCTTTGGTTTGTCCGTTCGTTCATTTGTGTTCGCTCGCTCGTTCGTTCGTTCGTGTCTTCGATCGTTCTCCGTGCGTTCGTTCGCTTCCATTTCTCGGAGTCCATGTCCGGATTTCTATTCCCTCGCTTCCATTTCCACTTTTCCATTCCCAGACTTCCATTTCCATAACTCCACATATCCAGAGTTCCATTTCCATAACTCCACATATCCAGAGTTCCATTTCCATAACTCCACATATCCAGAGTTCCATTTCCATAACTCCACATATCCAGAGTTCCCTTTCCATAACTCCACATATCCAGAGTTCCATTTCCATAACTCCACATATCCAAAGTTCCATTTCCATAACTCCACATATCCAGAGTTCCATTTCCATAACTCCACATATCCAAAGATCCATTTCCATAGCTCCATCATTACCAGACTTCCATTTCCATAACTCCCCATATCCAGAGTTCCATTTCCATAACTCCACACATCCAGAGTTCCATTGGGTGGCGGTCATCATGGCACCTTCCCATTAGCGGTGTTAGTTAGCGTAATGAAGTTTTGGCCTCTCTCTCGCACTCTCTCTCTCTAATCTCGGATCTGTGCTCCCACGGACGAGTCCCTGAGATCCGAGAGCACGTTCCATCTGCGGGCTTCGATTGCCCGTCCTTGCCCCCCCTCCCCCGGCCCGCGAGCCGTATAATTAAAACCCATAATACGGTTGACGCCTCCCGGTCCGCCCTGTCCGAGCCGCCATAAATTCACAGCTGATAAAAGGGCCGGGCGGGGAGGCACCGCCCGGCATCTAAATATCGATCGAGCCGGCGGGCCGGCCGGGCGGGGGAGATTACCGGCCCGATAGTGACTTACCGGTACGGGTCATCCTGCGTGGAAATCCTTAGCCCGTCATCTCTCGGGGCCGAGTCTAATTTCACGCTTTAGAAACACTGATCTCTAATCAATTTTTAGGTCTCTCGGCCGCCCGCCGGTGGAAATAAATTACGCCGCTAAGCAGACGAGGAGGCGGACCGGAGAGCGGCGACATGGATTTACAGCGCGATGAGCCATGCCTCAAGTTCCATGCCGATTCCATGACGCATCGTGGAATTTCACCCTTCGCAACAACAACAAAGCTTATTTAAGCTCCGAATGTCTCAAGCGCAAACACGTCTTATTCGTGTCCAAAAAACGCCTTGAAAACGTCTACAACGCGTCTAAAATGCATCCAAAAATCGGCTAAAACAAACCCCTGAAACGCCTTGAAAACGTCGAAAACACTTTTAAAAACGCCTTGAACACGTCTGAAAAACGTCTATTCACGTCCAAAAAACGCCGTCCAAGACACGTTAAAAAACACGTCTGAAAAAGCTCTTCTCCACGTCCCATAAACCCCTTGAAAACATTTAAAACACGTCTGAAAATCGTCTAACACCGTCTGAAAAAGTCTAAGACATGTCCAAAACACATCTGAAAAACTTTTAAAACACCTCCTAAAAACACCTTGAAAACTTCCAAAAACGTCTAACACATGTCCAAAATACTCTTCTATAACACGTCCGAAGTACGCCCAAAACGCATCTTAGAAAACGACTAAACATCCCCAAAAGACGCCGTGAAAACGTCCGAAACACGTCTGAAAAACGTCTAAAACGCTTCATAAATCTCCTTGAAATCTTCTCAGACACGTCCGAAAAACGCCTTGAGAACGCCTACATAATGTGTCTTAAAAACGTCTAAAACAAATCCAAAAGCCCCTTGAATACGTCTGTAAAATACGTCTGAGCACTTCCTAGAAACGCCTTGAAAACATTTAAAACACGTCTAAAACATGTTCAAAAACATCTAAAACACGTCCGATATACCTCCTAAAAACACCTTGAAAACGTCTGAAAAACGTCTAAAACATGTCCAATAGGCTCTTCTATAACGTCCGAAACACGCTCAAAATACGTCTAAAACCATGTCTGAAAAACGTCTAAAACCCTTCCTTAGAACGCCTTAAACTCTTCTGAAATACGACTGAAAAACGTCTTATTCACGTCCGAAAAACGCCGTGAGAACGCCTACAATACGTTCATAATGTGTCTTAAAAACGTCTAAAACAAATCCAAAACACGTCTTAAAAACGTCCTTAACGCGTACAAAAAAGTCTTGAAAACGTCCTAAACACGTCTAAAACCCCGTCTGAAAAACGTCTAAAACAGGTCCAAAAAAACATCGAAAACGATTCCAAAGACCGTCCAAAATAGGTCCAAAAACATCGAAAATCAGTCCAAAAAACTTCTATAAAACGTCCTTATAAGCTCCAAGCACGTCTCAAAAAACGTCCGAGACACGTCCAAAAAACGACTCGAAAACACGCCTGAAAACATCTAACATCACGTCGAAAACATGCCCAAGAAACGTCCAAAAAAAGTTTTAAGCACGTCTAAAAACTTTTGTAACACTTTTTAAAAACGTACAAAACTCACTAGCTGTTCAAGTCCAGTAATCGGTTAAGGATTTGCGGTGACCAGTTAAAAACTACCGGGTGACGAGTCGATCTAGAATCGTTAATGGGAACGATAGAACTTGGCTTTTTCGAATTTAACATGTTTTCCTGGACGGGCACAGCAAAGCAAAAAAACCGCAATTCGACTCAAAAAGGCCAGCGAATGGGAAAAACTATTGTTGTAAAAGGCACGCGTTTAATTTACACGTGAGCTTCGGCCGAAGCCGCAGATCGAATAGATAAGTCGCAGCGAAGGAACAAAAGAGTCAGCTAAAAAAAAACCTCCGCATTTGACCGTCGAGGAGTGACCACGACCAATACTCATTAGCTGTCATTTAGTTCTCTATGATGGTTTACCGCCTTCTTCCCAACCTGGAGTGACATTTCGCTCAGCATGCGACTCATGTCGTCAGCTTGGACGGAAACCTGTTTCATTACCGGGCGAGGAGAAAAACGACGGGGTCCGAAAGAAAAATCCGCATGACTCAGATGGGAGTGAGGATCGAGCCGGATTCACATTGGGTCGGATCGTATAAAAATCCGAGTTTGCTATTGAACTTCTCTCGATCGGCTCGACCGACTTTGAAACTCAACTAGCAATCTCGACTCACCAACTCAACCCACAAACTCAACTTTCAAACTGAGCTCACAAACTAAACTATCAAACTGAACTCACAAACTAAACTTTCGAACTTAACTCACAAACTCGACTTTCAAACTGAACTCACAAACTCAACTGACAAACTCGACTCACCAACTAAACCCACAAACTCAAACTTTCAAACTGAACTCACAAACTAAACTTTCAAACTGAACTCACAAACTAAACTTTTGAACTTAACTCACAAACTCGACTTTCAAACTGAACTCGCAAACTCAACTTTCAAACTCAACTGACAAACTCGACTTTTAAACTTAACTGACAAACTCGACTCAACAACTCAACTTTCAAAGTGAGCTCGCAAACTAAACTTTCAAACTATACTTTCAAATTCATCTCACAAACTCAACTCACAAATTCAACATGCAAACTCATCTAAAAACATCTACTCACAGACTCAACTTCAGAAATCAACTCTCACACTCAATTTACAAAAAGCTCTCACAAAATGAACGTGCTCTCGAGTTTTGGTTGAATTGGTGTTGAGTTCATGATGAGTTCGAAAGTTGAGCTTGCGAGATGGATTCGAAAGTTGAGCTGAAGAGTCGAGTTTGTAAGTTGAGTTTGAAAGTCGAGTTTGTGGGTCGAGTTTGTCAGTTGAGTTTGTGGGTTGAGTTGGTGAGTCGAGTTTGTCAGTTGAGTTTGAAAGTTTAGTTTGAAAGTTCAGTTTGAAAGTTGAGTTTGTGGGTCGAGATGGTGAGTCGAGTTTGTCAGTTGAGTCTGGAAGTTGATTTTATGAGTTTAGTTTGAAAGTTGATTTTGAAAGTCGAGTTTGAAAGTCGAGTTTGTGGGTCGAGTTTGACTGTTGAGTTTGTGGGTTGAGTTGGTGAGTCGAGTTTGTCAGTTCAGTTTGAAAGTTTAGTTTGTGGGTCGAGATGGTGAGTCGAGTTTGAAAGTTGAGTTTGAAAGTTTAGTTTGTGAGCTGAGTTTGAAAGTTGAGGTTGTGGGTCGAGATGGTGAGTCGAGTTTGAAAGTCGAGTTAGTGGGGCGAGTTTGACTGTTGAGTTTGTGGGTTGAGTTGGTGAGTCGAGTTTGTCAGTTCAGTTTGAAAGTTTAGTTTGTGAGCTGAGTTGGAAAGTTGAGTTTGTGGGTCGAGTTTGTCAGTTGAGTTTGTGAGTTCAGTTTGTCGGTTGAGTTTGAAAGTCGAGTTTGTGGGTTGAGTTTGAAAGTCGAGTTTGTGGGTCGAGATGGTGAGTCGAGTTTGAAAGTTGAGTTTGTGGGTCGAGTTTGTCAGTTGAGTTTGAAAGTTGAGTTTGTGAGTTCAGTTTTTCGGTTGAGTTTGAAAGTTGAGTTTGTGGGTTGAGTTTGAAAGTCGAGTTTGTGGGTCGAGTTTGGAAGTTGAGTTTGTGGGTTGAGTTGGTGAGTCGAGTTTGTGAGTTGAGTTTGAAAGTTTAGTTTGAAAGTTCAGTTTGAAAGTTGAGTTTGTGGGTTGAGTTGATGAGTCGAGTTTGTCAGTTGAGTCTGGAAGTTGATTTTATGAGTTTAGTTTGAAAGTTGATTTTGAAAGTCGAGTTTGAAAGTCGAGTTTGTGGGTCGAGTTTGACTGTTGAGTTTGTGGGTTGAGTTTGAAAGTCGAGTTTGTGGGTCGAGTTTGGAAGTTGAGTTTGAAAGTTGAGTTTGTGCGTTCAGCTTTTCGGTTGAGTTTGTGGGTTGAGTTTGAAAGTCGAGTTTGTGGGTCGAGTTTGAAAGATGAGTTTGTGGGTCGAGTTTATCGGTTGAGTTTGAAAGTTGAGTTTGTGGGTCGAGTTTGAAAGTCGAGTTTGTGGGTTGAGTTTGCAAGTTGTGTTTGAGTGTTGAGTTTGTCGGTTGAGTTTTAGAGTAGAGTTCAAGAGTTGAGTTTGTTAGTCGGTTTATGAGTTGAAAGAATATTGTCAAATTGTTCCAAACATTGTATCAAAATATGTAAGTGTTGTGTGTTATCTACGCATCACTGGTTCATGATTCAAGTAGTTTTAACCGGATTTAATCTGCTAATGTGTAGACAGCACATCGGGGAATGAGAAGCCCTTTTTTACCTATTCGATTGTATTAGCAGTGTTGGTAAACTGGACCAGATGAAGAAATTGAGAGCAGTCCATTCTCGAATCCGGACGGCAGCCGTTCGGAAAAGTTCGACTCCGGATAAGGCGAGAAGACAAATTTGTCTCGTCTCAATTGACAATTTCCATTTTCGAGAGGATGCCTCGTCACATTGCTCAATTTTTTTTCTCCGACGGAAAAAAATATATCAGTGAAAACCATTCCGCGGTAAAATGTTCATTCGGTGTGAATCCTTGCATTACATTGGAAAGTAATTCCCCGCGGATACTTTAACTTTTCAAGTCTCGCCTGACATTTGGCTAAGTTGTATCAACTGGTCATTTCCGAATGATAAATGTCTTCAGCCGAGAAGGGTTTGATTTACAGTCGGAACGGGGCAATATAAATTAAAAATCCCTTCGCCGCGGACCGAATGATGAATGCCGCGACTGAATGATCCAGCGTTGGAAATATTTGTATCAATGTGGGAGTGGAATGTTAATGAATGTATTCGCCGGACTTTGAAGCGGGCAAAAAGGAAAAGGCATTACATTCGAAATGGAGAAGATTCCCGCGTATTATTCCACAATAAATCCATATTGTTCCGGCGCCGTTCTCACTGACAAGTACAAAGGGAGCCGACACGAAAGCGGCCTCACACCAACAAATATGGACCTGCACTGTCGGCCAGATAACGATAATTATCGAAGAAATTGCCCCCTAAACAAATTAATTGAGGCCCGTCGATTTTTAATGTGAGCACCCAAATGGTATACATCGTACGCTTAATCGGTTCAGTATTTTATTCAGCCTTCGTATCATACTATGTACCTATAAATACTTACCTATTAAGCCCATATCAGACTGAGAGCAGTCCAGCAGTCGGGAGACGGTTCTTTTCCAGTGCTCGTGTACGATGGAGATGGAGCAAGCTTTCGCTTTGATAGTGGCGTTGAAATTGGCGAGAAAGCGAAAATTCAGAAAAAGGGAGTGTTATAACTTATAACACTGTAGTTATAACGTTCTGATTTTTCATTGTAAATTACTAAAAAAATAAGCGCTCATCTTGTGAGTTGAATTTTGTTCTGTATTTCCCCATTTCGTAAATGTTATTTCTGGAGTTGCATTGTTTCGGTAATTGGGAAGACTCCGCTTTTAACCCACAAACTTGACGAACCAAATCGTGCTCTACAAAAATCAATTACTTTTACTATGCCCACTAGCCATATTGAGAACGCAAAGACGCAAACACAACACGGAGAAAATCGGAACACAAATGGGTGATTCTCCGAAAGCAGGGAAATTTGTGTCCCGAGCTTGTTGAGGCGATTCTATATGAGATTAAGAAATTTTTTTTTAACCAATGGATTCAGGGCATTGCTAGCTTGGTTTCTATCAGTAAATAACCATTTTTACGCATGCATAAGTGTTTGTAAATTGCGTTGAAAGGTGTCATTTTTCAGACCCTCACCCGTTAACAGACCCTCACCAGCCAAAATGCATTAAATTTGCTTTTTAGGACAAAATATGAATATTTTTCGTAACTTTTTCCAGAATTATCATGCTAGTGGATGTACTCAATATAATGAGACAACAAAATTGGTTAAAAATAAAAAATTTGAAACTTGAGAAAATGGAAGTCAAATTTCCCTGCTTTCGGAGAATCACCCAAATACAAACAACGCGCAAACTCGACACTCAAAAGTCTCAGAGACTCCAAAAGTCTTCCGGCACTGACGGAAGACTGGAGACCGAGTCGCGAGAGCAAGAAATCGCATTTCCACTTGTGACCGCTGGGCTCTCGGAGACATGTTCGGACTTGTCTCCGATACTGCTCTCAGAGCCTTTTCCACTAGCGACTCGAGTCTCATGACCGCTCTCGAGACTGTTTTGTCTCAGGTGTCCACTAGGCTTAAGGCATTGCCCCTATGAGACCTCGCCTACGGGTATCACTGTCTTGTTCAGTGTTTTTATATTTGTATACAAATTTTGATTCCTACAATATAATGATGAACCTACCTACTCCAACTATTTGAACTTTATTTTCTGTGATGCCCAAACAAATAATGTGCCCATATACTTAGCAGCGTTTTACAATTCGCTTTTATTCCCAGCCTCTGATGTGCATTGTCAGTATGTCGATTAGGCGACGAATTTAACTAGGTACCTTCAACTACTTGAGTTTTTTTATTTTTTTATTTTAAGTATTTTGATCTCAACCTGAGGACACCCGACTGAAAATCGTTTCGGAATATCTCACATCATAGGATGCCGTCGTATAATGCGTGGTTTTTGTTTTTCGAACGCCGTCGCTTTCCAGCGGAGGCCCCGGCTTATCAAAGTTAACTTCCACGGTATATGAAACGTTGTTATAGGCCCCATAGCCCGTCAGTTTTGATTGTGTTGTCACGTCGGAACACAAGGCATCTTCTTCTGGAAGTAAATGAGATGTACGTCAGGTGAGCCTTAAGGTGCCTACTTTTTTCTCTCGCAACAAGAGCCGCTATATTATAAAATGCCGGTGTTTCAAATGAGAGAATATTCCAATCTTGAGTAAAACGGAATGGCGTAAAGATTGCATGTACGGTTCCTATATTAGGCACATGGAGAAAGGCGGTTTCTCCTTATGGGCAAGACGAAAAAAGACATTGATGAGACTTTGCTATGTGGATATTAACTTGATATGATGCGATTTCAAGCAAATCATCAAAGCATGACCGACCTGTATGATAGCAAAACAAAGCTCTCTCTTCCGAAAAGCCTCAACATGCAATGCACAGAAAAAAGGTTACTAAAACCATCGATCTTTGTTTTTCCATTTTTATGTTATTTTTATTTTCATTGTTATTTTATTGTGTTTGTTATCGATGTTTACCGGTTTTTGCAGGCGACGTCCAAATTTTCGCGTTATTGGCGATTTCCTATGTTTTCGGTTTTTTCCAGTTCAGCAAATTGAAGATAGTCGTACAAATTTCCAAAAATTCCAGATAAATCTCTCTTCTTTCTCGAAATTTAACGCTGATTCCAATTATATAAATGGATTGGGATTTAAACCTATGCAAATTAGCGATTTTTCCCAAACACGCTCAAAAACGTTGTTTAAAAAAAAGTCGCGGTTTTTTACAGTTTTTAGCTTTTAGCGTTAAAAATAGCCCAATGACACAAGGCTGATTTTCCTGAAAAATTTTACAAAAAAAAATTCTTTAGCCGTTTATGACGGGCGAATTTTTAAAAATTGCAGTTTCGAATTCTACACTTTTTGAAACGTAAACCATGAAAATTTCATTTTAGTTGGACAAATTTTGTTCTTGGGCGATTACAATGGTTTGTTATTATTGGTAGGTATAGATATTATACCAAAAGTGGTCTAACATTTTGTACAAAAATTAGGCGATTCCCCATTTTCTATCCCTCAGAATTTCCATTTCCACCAAAAAACATCAAGAATGATACACTATCATCACTGTCGTTCCGCCACGTTACGGAGCCAACTGTCAGTTGTAAGTGAGAATGCCGAATTACCAATGCAAACTCTCATCTGCCCCTCGATGTTACCAGTCCGAAACCGGGAATTATCCGATTGTCATAATTTCACGGTCGATCATCTCGACGGAAGAATTCGAAATATTCCGACCGAAGCCGAAAAGATTTATTCATGAATCGGCGGTGGGGGAAGATTGGCGCGTTTCATTATCCGGTAGTCCGCCTATCGGATAAGCCTTGATGTTTCGGTACTGTATCATTACACCATCGAAAAACAATATTATTTTTCCCAAGGAAACGAGAAACTTTTATCTAGATTCGGCCCGTCATTGGTTCGTCCGTATCTCGACCGTATTATTAATCTGTAATACGGCCGATTTAATACGCGGTGACTCAGTTTCGAAGGCTTCAGTTCGGATTTAACTCAGGTTGGAAGCCGCTAGTTAACATAAGTCCAGCCAACGGATGAATTAGTACGTTTCGGTTTCGGTATCATCCGAAATATTAGGTACACTCCGGTAACTCCTCCGAGGTCCCTGATTATCGCCGGTATTCTCAAAAATAATTCCCGGTATTTCTCCCGTAATACGCATGTGCTGAGGCTAACCCTCGTTCGCCGGATAAGACACGGTCTCTTCGGGTCGATCCGGTAGCTCTTTGGTTCCTTTATCTTGACGGAAAATCGTCTGGAACCATTCGGTAACTTCTCGCTCATGCCGTGTTATTATGAATCACTCATTTTTCCATTCGGAAACCGAAGGATAAAAAAATTTGATTTTCGATCTCGCATTTGAATTCTTAACGAGCTAGAAAATCGATTTCGAGTGAATGAAAGCCACTTTTTATGCCGTTGTAAAAAAAAAGAAAAAAAACAGGCTGATCTGTTTAATTTTATTTAAAAAAAACTTCAGGTAATAAATTTCCCATCGAAAAACATAAGCTGTTTGACATCGGTTTCGGACAAGTATCACGATCTGCTTCGTTACACTCAGCGCCCCAAAGTCGTGCTGTGTCAGATGCCGTTGCGAACGCTGTGTACCTACGTCGTGGAACTAAACAAATCATCCACGAATTTGCTGAACCCGACGTCTGACCCTGTCGAAACGAAACGAACTGCGATAAATAAAAATTGGTCCCACTAGAAATGCCGGAACAGTATTTTTCCATTTATTCGATGATTGAAAGTAAAGAATATCATAAAATAAAGAATGATCTAACACGGGTCGAAATAGTGACTTGATATTCGGGTTCAGAGACCTTCATAGCCCCTGTTTTCAATTTCTGAACAAAAAACCCTTGGGCATAATTGAATATTTATTTGATTTATAAATTGGATGGTAAGTGGGAAGGATTTTGAAAATCGAGTTGTACGACTATGTGCGAATTACAGCATTTATCCGTGACAACGAATAAAGCAGCAATTGCACGTACGGCTCAACCGCCCACCTTCGCGTCCCCAGAGCCGCCCGATATGCGGCACTCAACCGCCTCGGCGGTTCCGGAACTGGCGGCATTCAGCCAATCAGAGATGCGGTCTAGCGCGATCTCCACGGCTGGACGCGCCTCCGGTGGCTCAAACCGCCAGGCAATAGGAGATTCAATTGTTGAATCTCTCGGGCCGGTCGTGACCGCCCGCTACCCGTCGGGCGGTGTGGGTTCTGTCCTACTATTTCTAAAATATTAAATTTTACGCCCTTATTCAAAATCGGATCCGAGGTTCAAAAAAGGGATCACTAATAGGCACATTCTACATCGTATCACTTTCCGGAAAGTGTCTGTGCGTCCGTTTGTGACTGATACAAAAATGGCCATATTCCCTCTATTTCGATGGTAGGGAAATACATAAGTAAGTATTTCGATAATATCCCACACCTTCCACCGCCATTCAGTTTATATCCATTTGGAATAAATCAATTTCCGGCATTTTCAATTTTGTGCGGGGTTTCTCGAGTTTTACAAAAATTATGGATCCGAGGCAGTTCGAATTTCTCCGCTCCCGCGTTCCCGAGGATTGATTGCGAAATAATAATCCCTACGCACCAGCATATCGGCGAGCTTCCCCGAAATCGAGGAAGAGACGTTTCTACTTTCAAAAGCTATCGATTTATTGGATGGGTAATTTCAGGTCAAACGGTAGAAGCTGCTCATCTTCGTATCGCGGAATGTTTTATAATACCGCGCTTTCTCCCCATTAGGCCTTCATACGTGAACTACCGGCCTCAATGTCGGCTTATGTTTTTCAACTTGGTAGGCTTTCATTTGCATCATCTTCGTAAAGCGTTTCGTGAGAGTAGCATCCCAATCGCGTATCTGCTGATTTAGAAGTCTCTCATCCGACTGATTACATTCGAACTGAGCGTCTGATTGATTTCGACTGTTTTTCTTACTTCGTTCCGAACCCTCGAGGTTAACGTCTGCTATCGAAAAAGCGTATTGAAATCGGTAACTGGCCAGAACGTTGTTTGGACATCGAACGGAATACTGTGAGAATCTGACTCATTGGTCAGTGATTCCGGGAGTGGGTTTTCGACCGAATAATGGAAGTTCAAATTGAAAGTTGAGACATCGGGCGAGGCATTTTCCGGAGAAATTCCGATGAGTGTTGTACTTGAGTGATGGGTGATTGAACTAGTTAAATCGATTAAGCTTTTGATGCCAACAGCTAAAATTTTTAATAGTACCTAAAACGATTAACTATTTAATATTTACTCATTCTTTCCGACTACCTATTGTACAATCAAACTTTCATGCAGACCTTTAAAGATGACAAATTATTTTGTAGCTCGCAAAGTCAGTCAGCAAACATGACGAAATATCAATATAAATTAGGCGTGTAGGTACAAGTGGGTAGGTTCATCCCAATTCCCAAATCGCATTTATCCGAGTACCTACCAATCTTTCAAATCGAATAGCTGTGCAGTGGCAATCTTAGCTGTTATTTATCAGATAAAGCAGATTCTGCTGTACTCGACTGTTATTTCTTCATTTTTTCCGACTCCCCCTGACTTCCGTAAAAACCCCCGAAACATTTCAACCCCGAAATCCCCATCTGGCATTGGAAAAATCCCAAATTTGGGGAGAGAGCCCACAATTTCGCAACACTGCTGCTCGCTAGCCAGCACTTTCATCGATGTCGTAAGTTATAAGGACGTCTCCTCGGAGAAATGCTAGTCTAGCCATTATGGGGACGGAGATTCTCCCATGGTGATTCCCTAATTAGGAGCCAATAAGCAAAGCCGGCCGTGAATGAAGGTGAGAAGAGCGGAGTTTGATCGACAGGCCAAAAGGCCGAGCAGGCGACAAAAGTGGCGAGATAGGAGTCCTGCCCCCATACGACTGACAGCTGAATGTCGCCAGGGATTTCAGAAATTTATCACCCCTTTGTGATGTCCGATGGGACGAGAGAGGGAAGCCTACGTGTCGGGGAGGACGGCTAAAGGAAGTTATTTACTGTTAGAAGAAGACACTAATAGCAGTGCACCTTCCTCTGTAATGGACAGGTCGGGTTCGCCTTTCAACGCTTACCAACGTCAAGATCGAGACAGCGGAGAGCAGTTCTCGTTTTATGTACATTTTTCACGTTCAAGAATCAGATTTTGTATTTTCATCGGTAAATTTTGGGTTCAAATGAAAATGGAATACACCTACTTATGCCATACTGACGGTGAAACTGCAACGCTGCCCTAATCAAAGCATCGTGTCTTTTGGAGGCGTCTGGATTGCTTACTTCTCAAAATTTGGATTGGTGGCAACTTGGCGCATCACGCGTTCATAGATTGCATAGCAAAAGGCTTCGGATGTGTCGATTCTACAGAGTCGATGCATCGATACCTTAAAGCACAAAGGGCATATGTCCCAAAATATCAATTTTGAGATTTCGGTACTGAAAGAATCTACTCATCAGGGCCTATCGATCGCTCCAAGGATCATGATCCTTTTATCTATTTTTGGGGCCAAAAAACGATAAAATAGAAAAACGACAAATATTTAAAGAGCGTTTATCTTGGAAGTGTTAAGTGCTACCAAAGTTCTGGTTAAACGAGGTTGTAGATTTTGGACAGACAAACATTTTTTATTTAGCAAATTTTTTTATGGAATTGAAAACTATGGGATAAATATTTATTTTCAAATCCAGACTAATTTCCTGTTAGATAGGCCCATCTAACTCTCAAAAGAATTGGTCTGACCATCAATTCGACAAAATCTGATTCCTCGAAACACAAAAATGGCTAAAATACATTCTCCGAGACGTGCCCTAATAAAAGTACTCTTCTGCGAAAAAATCGCGTAATTTTTCTGGCAGAAAATGCTTTCGTGCCCCGAGAAAGAGGAAGGCGCGATTTCGATATGGAAAAGATAAAGACACAATGGGCCAATGGACAAAAGAACATGTGAATCAAGGAAAGTGTGTTGTTTGGAGAAGTGAAATAAAGGGAAGAAATGCACCCGAGGAACGTGTACAGGTGGAACAGCCGATTCGAGGGTCGTAAGAATCCGGAATAAATGTTTAGGAAATAGGCCTGGCCATGGGCGTGGGCGTATGGGCCCTGACCTGCCCCAAGGAGTTGGCCCTTGTCTGAAGCTATGTTTTCTTTTGGACCCCTTTTATTTGTTTAGCGTTCGATTACTACACCTATATGAATATTAAGGCATTCTGACGATTAAAAAATAATAAAAATACGCTGGTCCGAAGAAAATTGTACCTATTTATGTATTTTTTTAAATTAATTTCATTTCCCGTGGTAGATATTCACTGTCTGGACTATTTTCGCTCTTCCCCACGCTTGCTTACCTCCGCTGATTACTCGGATGGGATGTGGAGCTAACAATGGCTAGGTATGCATCTCGGGTCACTTGTAACAGTATTGCACATTTGCCTCGCCTTTCATAAAAAACATCTCCAGGGTCTCTCGTTCTGGGAAACAATAGGGGAAAAACAATACGAACCGACTCCACGATTGCCGTCCGGACAACGAAAGAAAGAGAATTGTGTCGTATATATCCATTTATCTATTCTTCCCCGCCGTGTTTTCCGAACTGGCTACCCTCCGTTCTCTGACAATTCAAATCTATTATCAGTCCGGGAAAAAGTATTGTTTGGTGAATAAGTACCTGCGTCATTTACAGACCATGGGTCAGCTCATGGTTAACAATAGCGGACCAACCAGCGTGACTTTTATCGAACCCCCGTTGCAAATGAGGATGCAAAACCCAGAAAAATGATGCTCAGTATGACGTTTGAAAATCATCTTTCATTAGGTATGTACTTTTGTACCAAATGATTCGAAAAAAAAAATTAATATGAAAAATTAAACTCGGAGGATCAAAATTGTTTTAGATTCATCTGCTGAGACCCTAGCAATCTACAGGAACGGTGAAAATGCCAAAAATATAAAATAAAAAATGCTCTTTTTACTCCTCAGTACCCACAAAAATCAATCAGGCACGAAATCAATGCATAGTTGCCAGTTACGTCTATTTGCGGCTTCCAATGTGACTTGCAAACTTTTCACGTATACCAGAAAAGAAGAGCGTTGGGAACCGAAGTGCACGAGTGTTTGCAGAGCTGCAGAAAGACAAACTGCCGCATTGTTCCCATGCTAATGCCCCAACGAGGGTCCTCATCTTTTCTGGGGCGAACCAGAAACGGGCATCGCCCTCTGCCAAATATGTAAGCAAGACCTTGGCTGAGAATCTCGTTAGAAAAGAGCTTTTGAAAAGGTAACGAGCCGACGGCATTGCGAAAACACCGAGTTTCCATAGGTTACGCAGAAAACAGTCTTCTGGGTAAGGACCAGTGGCGGCTCCTGGCAGGAGCAGAGGAGCATGTGCACCCCCTGACCAAAATGAGAAAGAAAAAAACAGTGACCTACCTTAATAATAACATTATTACTGCCACACAACTCTTCACTATTAATCCTCTCTGAAAAACAACAACAACGTCATTGGCAAAGCCTCAGGATCACCGACGGATAGGACTAGCGCTACACTGTATGGGGCGGCTCGTGCACGAACTAGTAACACACTACATCGGTCTTAGTAGTCGTGTATTTGTGGAAGTGTATGAGTGAGCCAGCCAATGCCTCACCGTACCGTCCAGGTGCAAATTTTCTGTCTGCTCCGGCGGTCGAATGCGATCGAATCTGCGGTCGAATGCGGTCTAATCGAGGTAATCTTATCTTATCAGTTCGAAAACTGATATGATTTAGTAAAAATCGCGGTGTTTTCTTCTGTGGTTCAATAAAAATGAGTGATGTGAAGGTAGTTCAATTGAATTTTTCTAAGTTTACTTTGGAGGAGAAAATAGCAATCCGGGAACCCGGCCGCTACTCACCTGCACTGGAAGGACTTTTACTGAAGGTAAAAGCTAAAAATCGCTCCACGACTCGGAAATGCAACCGACAATACTTAGGTACTTCAATTTCAACTTTTACAAAATAGTGTTTCTGAAAATTGATAGATGGTAATCATCTTAAAATTCCTCTGTTATCACTAGTGAACGTTTTTTGGTGTTCATTTTATAATAATGAGACGTGAAAACTTTCCTATTAATTTGCATTTACTTAGTTGAAATTGATATTTGGCTGAGACCAACTGACTGTTTATGATAACATATTCCCTTCGCGATTGTTCCATAATATAATATATTAATATCTATATTATAGATCTAGATAATATTATTATCTATATTATATTCTAGATAATATTATTATTCTATATTATATATCTAGATGATATTATTATCTTATGGCCTAAGTGCACCCCCTGGGTTTAAGGGCAGGAGCCGCCACTGGTAAGGACTGTTACTGCCTTTGTGATTCCTCACCGACAGCCCCCGATTTGCAAAACAGTCGCGAAAAGATGAGCAATAAAATCGTTTACTAGATGGTATCAGTAGTCCGGTCTCCAGAGATGGGTAGGCTGATTATTATCGATTCTAACCCAGACATGTTGCACGGAATAAGACTAAACCACATTTTCTACAAAAAAAAAAATTTTTTTTACAGGTTTTTTTTATTTATCGCAGTTTTGGTAATAATCAATCGAAAATCGAAAAAATGAAATCGATATTGACAAAACTCGAAAGTGGATGAATGCAGTTTTGGAGGAAAACTCTTCAGCTGTGTCCATAAACTGGTCCATCGCTCATTCATTTGTCATTATTTACCTTACAAACTACCTGACCATACAGGTGAGTAGGTTGGTACCTATTGTTCGTCCGTTTGTTTATCATTAGTTATGCCATCGAGTTTCATCTCAGGCATCACAACTCAGAATCATTTCGGATGATCTGATAACATGAGAGTTATTGATAGTACTAAAGCATTAACCGAAGTTATGCCTTCTATCCGTCTTCGTAACACGATTTCGGCTAAACTAGTTTTCTCTCATCTGGTAATTTCACCCAACAGTTCAGATGCATATGGATTCCGGTGTTATATTTTGCGATGAAAATGGGACATTAATAGATATCAAACACAATTACATTCTGTGTGCACCGTTTATAATAAATATGGACCTAAAAAACTAAAGAATCCTAACAAAATAATTTAATAAATAAATAAAAATAAAAAAATTTCCAAAATAAAGAAATTTAACCTAAAATTAAAAAAAAATTAAAAAATAAAAAAAAATTAAAAAATAAAAAAAATTAAAAAATAAAATAAAATTAAAAAATAACAAAAAAATTAAAAAATAAAAAAAATTAAAAAATAAAATAAAATTAAAAAATAAAAAAAAATAAAAAATAAAAAAAAATAAAAAATAATAAAAAAAATTAAAAAATAAAAAAAAATTAAAAAATAAAAAAAAATTAAAAAATAAAAAAAAATTAAAAAATAAAAAAAAATTAAAAAATAAAAAAAAATTAAAAAATAAAAAAAAATTAAAAAATAAAAAAAATTAAAAAATAAAAAAAAATTAAAAAATAAAAAAAAATTAAAAAATAAAAAAAAATTAAAAAATAAAAAAAATTAAAAAATAAAAAAAAATTAAAAAATAAAAAAAAATTAAAAAATAAAAAAAAATTAAAAAATAAAAAAAAAATTAAAAAATAAAAAAATTTAAAAATAAAAAAAATTTAAAAATAAAAAAATAAAAAATAAAGAAATTTAACCAAAAAAATTCTTAGTTCAAAACAAAAATAACTCTGAAAACGGGACTTATAATAACTATCAAAAATGATCAAGGATGATTCGAATGCCGTCGGATGGTTTTGATCCACAAAAGCCCCACATGTTTCGATCTCTAGGCGTGGCAGTGTAAAAACAGCTCCAGGATTATTACACGCTCCAAAATCCGGGCGTAAATCAAAATTAACTCGAAAGCCACAAACTCAATATATCACGTCCACGGTATTTGCTCACTGTAATAAAAAAATTCCGGTCGTTGAACGAACAATAGTTCTCTTTTTCGGCAAGGCTCCAATTTGAGGTGTCGAAGGTGATTTGTGGATCCCAGGGTTCACGGAGGAGTCAATTATGTAATCTTGCATGCATCTTTTGGTTCATTTTTCTATAGAAATGAACCTTTGTAATCGGTCAGGAAAAAAAAAATTTTAACACCCCCTGAAAATTTGTTGGTTTACGTTTCAAGGGGTGTAGAATCCGAATCTGCAATAAAAATTTTTTGTCCGTCCGCCGTCCGCCGTACGCCGTCCGCCGTACGCCGTACGCCGTACGCCGTACGCCGTACGCCGTCCGCCGTCCGGGGTTTTTCAGGGGGAAGGAGTTATCGAAAAATTTTGAAATTTTTACCAAAAATCAAGTTCCGTATCTAGTTGGTCCTAACGTCTCGGCAGAACCCTACCTTAATTTTAAGGCCAGTAAAACAGCTGTTGAAGTGGGAAAAAATTCGTGTTTTTCTGGAAATTTAAAACATAGGCATGTGACGCATCATTTTCTATAGATTTTTCTATGCTGAATCGAATGAGACCATCGCCACGCCGGTAGCTTCAACCGTTTAGGAGTTATTGCAGTTTTAGTGAGACATTTTTGAGTTTTTAAAAATTTCTACAATTCTTAATAACTCGAAAACGACTAGAGCCACAAAAATCGTTTTCCACTCGTTGGAATCCCCACAAAAACTTCTGTCCTCCCGATATCTTCAATTTAAAGAATTTGGTCGCATTATACAAATCAGCAAAACAAAAATTGGAAAAAGTTGAGAATTTGGCCTCGGCTCTTAGATACGGTTGATTGATCTACTTACGACCACTAGCCTATTACACCAACAAGGTGACGCACTCACACTAGGCCAGTTGCGCTTGGCAACATAAGAACGAGACAGGCTTTAACAAAGGTTCTGAGGCATTCTTGACGCATTTTTAATTTCATTATTCAGAGAATTTAATAATTATTATTATTCTGTTAGTTATGTAGGTAAATAAGAATAGATTAAGTGATGATTTCAACGAAAATTAACGACGCGCTGCGTTGAAAAGATAGATAGGTAGGTCAAGCAAGGAGGACCAAGCAAAGAGGATGATTATTTTTTGCCGGGTTGAAAAAACGTTTTTCTGAATCCCCCTCTAAAATACAAATTTATAGGTACTGAAATTATAGAATAATAACAACTAAATTCTGAGTTTAAGGAGTACCGATATATCGTGAGGTTTGTCTTTGCAATCGAAAAATGAACCCCTGTGCAAAATTTGCAGAATTCTTCGGACATACCGAAAACTAATCTGCACAAGCCACTGATCTACTTATTTTATTATGTGATTAATACGTTTATTATTGAGTAATAGGCATATTCATAGTTTGGAAGTTGAATTAGCTGAAGCGACGAAAATCTAAGTGAAAAAATTAATATTCTGATAACCGAAATACGCACACAAAGTCCAGTTGTTTCAATGTTGCAAAGAAGCCTGGGTTGATATCCGGTATTTCCACATCTTCGAGATCCCTGCAAGTGCAGTCAACGATTAGCTCTCGAAATTATGAGTTAAATATTCAAATGTATATCAAATATTCGAATGTATTGACTATGTTTCCAGTCCTGCGTACTCTTCAATACGTACTACTTCATGTTTCTACGCTTACTACTTCAGTTATCCTTTTGATGGAGAAAAATTGAAGCTTCCTACAATTTGGGCGAGATAAAAGGAGCATTTTGGGGATCTAGAGTCCGAATTTTGAGAAACTAAGGAAAAAATTGCCAAATTTTGACGTTCGATTGCGTCTTGACGGCGCCCGCGCGACAGATATACGATAATACAATATACGATAATATAACAAAATTACAAGTCCTAAAAATTCGTGATTTTTGTTTATTTTGACGAATGAATTTTTAAATATCGAGCCTCTGGAAGGGTTTTCTGGAATAACACTTGGTTTAAGGCTAAATTAATAAATTTTTCAAGTGTAACCTACAAAGATTTTAGGCGAGCCAGAGGCACCAACGCATCCGGCGTAACGCGAAGATTCATATTACCTCCCAGGGTCCTGAAAAAATTGTTTGAATTTAGTATTAAAACGTTATAATGTGTACTTCAGCAGATTTTTTTGTAGTCGTTCGAACTCGTAGCCAAAGATCGACATTGTTTTCAAGTTCTCATTTTTTGACTTATTTATCCAATTTCGATAATCAGAATGCTCAGTTGTTTATTTTTGAGATAGTTGGACATTTTGAGTAAAAGTCTATTTCGAAAGAGAAAATTCTTATTAAATTTTTGAGATCTGGTTTTAGCATTATTTTGTACGTAACTGGGGCTCATCAATGTCGTCTATTCCCTGTGGCAATAAAGTTTCACACAATCTACTTGGGAGGTAATCAAACGAACGTTCAATGCTGACGAGCTGTCAAGAAAGCATAACACGATGGATCATGAGGTGATGATATATTGCGAGGTACTATTCACTCCTCTCATGTTAAACCTATAAGAGGATCACGCAAGTTTGAGACTGACTGTTTTCTATAGAGGACGGCCCTTAAATTCAGTTTTAATGACAACTGAGGAACTAGATATTGATGATTTATAGCTCGGTTGTTGTTGCAAGAGAGAAATTGATATAACCTCTCACGGCAATAACAGTTTTTGCAATTTTTGCATGGGTACGAGTACGAGGGAGGATTGCAATAATAAAGATAATTTGATTTTACCAACGACATGATCTAAGGCGGAATTTAATGACTATGTAAGGAAGAACACTCCATGTGGTTCTCTGGGAGGTATCATGAGGAAGAGTGTTGGTTCGAGGGATTGGACAATAGTTTTTCCCTCGGGTCTTCAAAAGAGATACCATATTTTCAGAAATCCAGACCAATGAACAGCATCCAAGTAACAAGGATTATCGCTTTGAAGCTAGGCAGTCAAAATACTCGTTTCAAACTGCATCAACTATAAACTTGGGCATTTTTGGGACGTTTATTCGTGCTGCAAAGAGAAACCGTCATGTATGGGTTTTCACGTTCCTTTACCGCCTACCTGGAAATCTCTTGATAAATAATTCGAAAGTATTTAGACACCTTTCTACCAAATGATTTCAGAATACACGTTTAACAGTTGTACCCGTTACCTGCCGATGACTCCCAATTTTATATTCTCGACACACTCAACGGATAAAGTTATCTGTACGGCAGCGCATGCAAACCTCTTCAGGGCGTTTAGTCCTCGCGATCCAGTAACATCCTCATCAGATAACATTGAATCGTAACCGACGGTTAGAGATAACGTCATTCGCGAGCAAACTGCCGTTTAGGTATCCTGCGGGTTGAGCGTTTAACGACAAAGAGCCCCTGGCTAGATAAAGAGGGCGGCATTAGCATGGGACGATACTGAAATCGTTTTGCGGAAATAAAAGAGGAATAAAATAACGAAAACCGAGGTCGGAGTTGTTCGTCGAGATGTCGGCCGAGATACGAGTCTGTGAGGGAGGAGAGAAGGTAAATCACGGAGACAATACCGTATCGATTGTATATCTGGCCATTGGGACAATGGTGTGCGCATAAAGTATCGGCTGCGCCAAGAAAAGCCACCCACCCGACGACGGAAGAGTCGGATTCACCGTCGGCAATGCTGAAGGAAACTTTTCTGATAAAAAATCGCAGTTTTTGCAACATTTCCAAAAAATTTTTCGACATGCATTTTTTGGACATGCTGGCAATGCTGAAGGAAACTTTCCCGATCAAAACTGAGAGTTTGTGCAAAATGTTCACGATTTTTTTGGATATTTAATTTTCAACTCGCAGAGCGGGTGGTATGGAGGAGATCCCCCTGTACCCCTCCAATCTGCGCAGGATATTTTTCAATTTTGTCTTTCCCGGATTTCGTATTTTCGAATCGAAATTTTTCCGGGCCACCTATGGGAATCGAACCCGTGACTCTCGATAGCCTGCAGCTAGAGTCAGTCACGTAAGCCACTGAGCTGCCCGAGGGCCTTGAAGTGCAAAGTATTCAGTATGATTTGCGCATTATTACACTGCTGTTGCTGGATGTTCAAAATAATTATATGCAATTATAATCGGTGCCCAAATTGTTGAGTCTAACGGGCTCTGCATGAAATATGCATGTTATTATGTTCTGCGATGTTTTAAGCCAAATTAATGCAAGTAGGTGATGCTCTTCCGGATTTGACTGCGCTAACGAGCTTAACATTATTTGTACAGCTCATTCGGTCCCATAAAGAACACCATGCTCGGATGAATATTACATTAGTTAACTAGTCGGTGAGTAAGTTAACGAATCTAATAAGGAGCAAGTATTGGTGAATTTTACGCGTTCGGAGCGCAAAAGGAGGTAGTAATTACTCAATTTGCATTAAAATACGTACCTTCGGGTTTGTTCAGACGAATTCGTCATCTACTATGCATAACCTTTATCGGTATGCACGTGATAAGAATAAAGTATGCTGTTTACGCTTTACCTTGTAAGCTGCGGAACGTAAATTCGACTGCACTCTATATTATAATATTATTTAGGTTAACAATACCTGAGCTTCGACTGGGGAAGAGGCGACTAATAATTGCGAGTCCAAAAATTCAGATATATTTCAATTAACATCTTTCTTCAAAAGATTAAAATAATTTACATTGTAAAAAATCATTTACATATTTATAATGCACGTCGATTTCATCATTACACATTTCAAGGCACGAATTTCACAACGAATTAATCACAACTTGACGGGATGCGAACGATTCATTATTAATTTAAAATTAATTGGACGGAATAGGTTTTAAAGCATTGAAAAAAATTGGTATAGGTATATTGCACATGTGATAGATATTGTTCTGAAAGTCAGAGGAATGGACCATTTCACGGGCCTCCGATCGTATCCGCACAGTCACAATGGTGGAAATGAAAAATAAAAATTCGGGTTTACTTTGTTATTTCACGCAATTTTGGTACCAACGTGAAAGACGAATTTGGTCGTACGAAAACCGTGCTCGACTGTGAGGTGGTCTATTGAGGAAATTATAAAAATAAATTTAAACTATGAATGATATAATAAAAAATTGAATTACTATAGGAACACACTCGCAAGATGGCTTGTCGATTGGATAGGACGGAATTCCTCAACGAACGGTATCTTTTCGGGTTACAACCGGCGTTAAAAAAATTCTTCTGCAATACTGACACATTTTGACGAAATATGATATTCATCTCATAAATATCGGCGTTTTCGAGGTACAGCACGCTAAAAAATAAATACTAAAAAACTGGAAAAGCACTTCAAATTCATTCATTGCACATCCCAGCCTCGGATCTTGAAATATGTCGAACGCCTGGCGAAAATCTATACAAACGCTACTTAAATAGTCAACTTAAATAATTATAATGCGATAACACTTTACAAAAATTACATTCATATCACAGTTGCTGGAGCGGTTTTTATTGACAATATGTCATACTAAATTCAATACTTAAAAATCACCCTAATACGATGAAGTAACGTCAAGCTCCACTTGCTTGCCTTTCATCTGTAACAGGCAGAAAAAAATAAACGATTAATTAAAGAAATATTTGAAAAATAATTTTGGCATCCTATACGACTTTTGGTTCCTTATATTTCGTTCTATCTAGTTCTTCGTTCAACAAAAAAAAAAAAAAAAAAATTGTGCGATGTACCTAATGAGGGAGAATTTTTTCAACACATAGCATCCCGCACATCAATTTCATAGGAATTTTTAGCGATCACATTTTCACCCATTTTGACCTAGACACTCTCAAAATCAAAAGTAGTGCAAGTAAAAAAAAATAAATAAAAATGAAAAATTGTGTCAAAATTTTACGTAGGTATCAAAATATGGAAGTATTGTGTGTTATCTACGCACCACTGGTTATTATTACCTATCTAACTAATTAGTAGAGAATAGTTAATACCAGTAGTTTTACTAGAAAGGAAGCCTTCGAGGGGACGGTTTAATTAACTCAAATTTACGGCTCTCTTTAATTGCTGTATCGATGTTTATAGCGAAGAGTCAACAGAGACCGGCCTTAGGTGTTACGTGTTGGAAATTAGCGCTGAAAGATGTCCTTCGAGACGTGAGAGGTGCCAGCCCTACGGTAGCTTGACGGCTTGGCAGCTAATAAGGCGGAATGTGGCGGTTCGGCGGCCATTTTATTATTAGGAAAAAGGCGAGGATAGCTGATATCTAGGATGGACTGGGAACCGAGGGGGCGATTGTGCCAAGAGAACTCGCCTAATGTGGAGAGAAGTTGGGCTTTGAGAAGAAAATGTCTTCTACCTTCGCCGTCACGACTTGGCTGAACTGTCTGCGAGCCCTCGAATGGGCGAGCTTCGTTAAAAAGAACAATAATGCGGATCGTTAATAGGGTATTATGCAAAAATAACGAAGACGATTCTCAACAAGAAATGTTGAAATATTGCGAATTTCTCAAAGGACCAAAACTTCTCCAACAATTTTTATTTATTAATCGACGACTCTTCCAATGGTTCTTCTCGGCTACCATGTCACAATGTATTGAAAGCAACCAAGAAAAAACCAATTAAAAGGTGAGAGGACTTTTGCAATCTCCAAGTATCAACAAAGTGCGAGCCGCGAGAGGACGGGGGCAGTTATGACTCACGTGGGATGTGTTGCAGGACATAATTTCAATGTTTACAATATGAGCCCTAAAGTGCAAGGCTTCGCTGGGCCCATAACCTGCTGTTTTCAACGTATTTTATGTTAAATGAGGCAATTTACGAACGTGAACAC
This sequence comes from Nesidiocoris tenuis, assembly GCA_036186465.1. Classification (NCBI taxonomy): domain Eukaryota; kingdom Metazoa; phylum Arthropoda; class Insecta; order Hemiptera; family Miridae; genus Nesidiocoris; species Nesidiocoris tenuis. The sequence goes on from AP028920.1 coordinate 5,727,872, forward strand.
TCATTAACGATTTTAATACAATTCAATATCAATATTACATGAGATGACGCGATGTCATTTGTTTCTTGTAACATACATATTATGTATATCATATCGGGTGAGGACATTTATGGACACATGAAAAACAATTGTCATTGCGTCATCTCGAGTGATATTGATTGTATTAAAATCGTTAACGAGTGTCACGTCCATGAACTGCCCCATTTAACATAAAATAAGTTGAATTAAAATAAAAACAATTTAGCAGGTTATGGGCCCAGCAAAACAGTGTCTCTAGTCAAGTGAAGAATATAACTACCCCAACAAACCCTGCTATCCGTGAAAAGGTGTAGTAAACGCAAAAACCCGAATCATTGATCGTTTTTAGAGAAAATTATAGTAAACCTGAAATAACGTCGATGGAAATTGCCGTATAATTTTCGTCATAGTTTGGCGTCGTTGGGAAATAATGAAAGAGACCCATTGACCCAACATTTCGGGTGCGTTACCTGAAGGAGATCGGAGTAACGCTGTGTAATACGCGTTTAATGAGGGGACACTTTAGGGCGGAAGTCCCTCATTGGAGGGGAAAAAATGTGAATCAAAGTGACTCGAAGGACGAAAAGACTGAAAGGATGAAAAAGGTCCAGCGTCCTTATCTACAATCCGTTCCCTATCTATTAAGAGGTAATTTGCCATCCGTACCTTATAATCGTAACGCCATCAGCGGTTAACATGCCGGCAAGTTTTGCGTTCACAGGGATTTTTTACGACGGAATACACCACTGGTGTACCTACGGTTGACTTGGACGTCTGTACGCCTCATTGGCCGATTCGCTCTCGATCACTATGATTAGATTGGGCCTGGGGTTGGACGGGTAATATTCAAGATTTCGGCAGACCCATCCGCTGTGACGAGAGGGAAAGTCGATTTCGAAATCTTTCTTACCCAAGATTAACAATATTGACCTCTTGCTGACATTTGGCCGGTCCCAGAATTATTAATTGAACAAATTGCCAATGGAATAGGGTCAATTTTCCATCTACATCGAACAGAAAATTATGGCGGGTCTTTTCCTTTTTTTTATAACTGTTTTCGTCTCAAAAACAATTTGTATTATTGGATCAAAGAATTTTTTGTTCGCAAATTTTTCAAGTTGAGAAAAAAAGTTTTTGATGATATTGAAATGAATTTTATTTTTAATTATGGATGAAACCCGATTAAAAGGCTGTACTTAATTCGTGCTGGTGTGGTGGTACACCTGGGAAGAATCTTTGGCCTATTTCATCCTACAGCGGAAGTCCTACTACGATCAAGTAATCGGTAGAGTTGTATTGAAGTAGTTTTTGTATACAAGTACAAACAGTACCCTACACCCCCAAAATCGGTTAACTTCTAAAAAGTTTAAAAAATCAATTTCTAAATCGTTCTTTACGTTGGAATATCAGTTTCTACAGTCCAATTGCTATATTTCACTCGGGGCAGTTCTTTCACGGATTCCCCATTTCGTACGTTAAAATTGCAACAAAAAAAGTATGTTTGCCCGTGAAGATAAACATGCAGTTGCATGTCGCACTTCAGTACTTGAAGAGGATTCCATTGTTAAAGTGACGCGATGTCGGGTGTTGACGCGATGATCACGCGATCGGTTCGAGTTGTGTATAACTTCTCGTGCGAACACCTTACAGAATAACACGAACGCGTTTCGATTTAACGTGTCAAGAATTATAGTTTTGCTCATAATTTACAGCCTTTCAATAACAATTCGAGGGAGTCCCGAAAGGCTCAATAGTCGAACGAGTATGAGAAACGCAAAGTTCCCAACGATATGGGAATAGACCGAGGCAAATTGTTTGTAACCGAGGGTAAAGTATGCCCCAAGTATGCTCCAAAAGGAAGGCCCCAGTACGCCCTACATGGGGGAGCCAAACCGAGGGAAGCATAGAATGATAAACATATGAGTAGGATACTTGTGTAAGCACACTCCAGTACGACACTTGATTATGACGCAAGAAACGTTTATGACACTTGATTATGACACAAGAAACGTTTTGAGTAAACACACTGAAGTCGACACACTTGAGTATGGCTCTTGAGTAAGTACTCAAGTATTACACTCGCAAGTAATTGCACTTAAGTAAGTACACTGAAGTATGACACTCAACCTTATTTCTTTCAGAGGCTTTTTTTTGGTAAAGGAAAACGATGCGTCGTAGTTTGGCCAAGAATAATTTCCTTTCCAGACACCATCGCCATTATGGTGCGAGCTCCAGAAAGATTTACAAAACTAACGTATTCAGCGTTTTTACCTTTGGTGACAGCAGGAAGGAGGATGTGTTGGTCCGCTGCCGATTCTTGTTCCAGACGAAGCAAGAGGGCTGGCCGGGGTGGAGGTGGTGGTTGCAATGGGAACAATCGATGGTCGGAAACGACACCGGCCGACGCAGGCGTCTGGTGATGGCTCCAGCAGCCGCCCATGCTCAATAGTTGGGAATGCTCTTCGTCCATTAGGGCCAGGGGTGTGTTCACATTCATGTTAACATTTGGCACGTACTGTTCGTGGGGTGGCCAGTCGAAGGTGAACGCCGGAGGTGGCGGATGCTGGTAGGATACGGCCGATCCTGGAGTGGGAGGCGTGGTCGTCACGTAAGGACTGAGATCCTACAATCAGAATAACACCAAGGTTATACCGTGAATCTTATATTTTTTGTTAATTTAACACGATCTCCTTCTACGTTACCTGGTGGAGGATGTCTGGAACCTTTTGCAGAGCCGTGTCTGACCAGGGTGGGCTAGGGTTCCACTGGTCCATCAGTTCAGCCGGGTCTAATGTAGTAGCTGCTTTGACCAGCAGTCGAGATCGGCCCAGCGATTGAGTCGCTGACATCAGCAGCGTCCCCCCTCCTCCGCCGCCGCCTCCCCCGCCGCCTCGATCTAAGTCCACCGAGGCTGGCGAAGATCTTGGTGAACTCTCTACCTGTTGAACGCCATCCATGTTTGTACAAATCCTCACCTTTAAATCAAATTAATGCTCGAATAATAATATAATAAAATAATTACTTTGATGTCCGGTTCACTGTGCACGCTGTAGTCCACGGGTTCTGGTTCGCTCCTCCGGCCGCTGGTGTACCTGAAGGCCTCGGGGTGCCCCAACGCTTGAGGAATCGGCTGGTGGTGGTGCGGCGATGGTGACACTTGAGGGTGATGGTGCGGATGATGGTGGTAAACCTGATTCTCTTGGTATGGCGACATGGACTGGGGGTGCTGGTAGTATTGCGTATTGTTATTATTATTGTTGTTGCCCATACGCGAAACTTGAGCCGCCGGGTCGTAGGCCAGACCGTACTGGAGTTTGCTCTGGACTGTGTAGTAATGGTAGAGCCAACTGTTCACTCGCATTACGGCTGCTTCACTTTCACTGAAACACAAAAGATGAATAATACAAATTATAGTTTTGTTTGCCGAAGAAACGCTCAATTTCACTTTCCAGATGAATGCCCCCCAGTACTTCCATACTGGAGTTTTCGAAAAAATTGTGAAAATCGTGGGAGATATTATATCTGCATATAAACCTTGATACCTACACATCGTCAACCGATTGGAACCCATAACGCAAGCTTACCAAAAAAAAGCTTTCAAATTTCTTCCGACAAGTGCCTTTTTCGGCTTATTCGACTATCTAGCCCAGTTTTTCACTGAGTCTCGTAATTAACTTGGCGGTCGGTGAAAGTCGACTTTCGGTCGGACGATACCGGCGGAAGACGTCAGTTGTTAGTTGAAAAACAGAATCGACAAGAAAAAGGTACAACCTAGAAGTGTCCTGGGAGGTCCACTATGGCGCTCTCATCTCGGCCGCCGGTCATTAGAGGTTTACACTTTTTAACGCGACAGTTTTTGTCAACTTTGTCTCGTTCCGCGTCCCTTTTGTTGCCGTTCCCACCGCTGACTTTAATAAAGATTAATTTCTACCGAGTTTTTCAGGGATCCCCCACCAAGCGGTTGGAATTCACCTGGTCGTTTTCCTCTGGCTGGACGTTCTTGACCCCCGCTCATTTGACTGAGGACGCTTTCTCAGGCACACTTCGAGGTGAGCCATGATATCATAGCGAGTGGAAAATCAAACGCAGTTAAAGACGTTACTTTTTCACCCTGAAACCAAAGTTGTCCCGGGCGTGCACTGCCGCTCTCGGTCGGAGCCAGTCAGGACATCAGTAATCTCAAATTAAGACCGTAAAATCGCTTTTTATTAAAAAATGAGACACATTGCGCGCTTGTTTTGGTGTTGTCACATATTCACAAAAAAGTGAGCTGCACGTTTCAACACCAATACAAATTTCGGTAAAAGCCGCAGTCACGTGCGAGTGTGAGGCTCTGCAAATACGTGAAGAAATTCTGACACGCTCGATTGGCCAGAAGCGCATGATTCGATCCCTCTTGTTATTAGGTGGTTGGGCCGATGAGGTTAACCCGAGCTATTGTCCCAATCCAATCTACCGCTGATCTGTTCTCACATTGGAGGCGTTTTACACCCGACCGGTTCATCTGTGTTGGGCGTATGAGAACAAACAGTGTCGGCCAGAGGAGCGAAGGGCGGCGGGTCTTCGCGGGCTCAAAGTACCGTGCCCCCTGTAGCCGAAGATGGTTCACACTGGCATTCTTCGATCTATCTAACAAAATCCCTCTACTTTTCGATTTTCTTTTTGAAAATTGAGCATTACGACAGTGAATCTGCAAAACCTCGTAGGTAAGTAGAGTTTTTGGGAAAATTATGTTTTGAGCTCTACTGGTTAAACAACTTGCGCATCTCCTCGAGCCAAGAAAATGGACTCAAGCCCTCTATTTCACAACGAAAAGTTAGCCTTGACATGAGCTGACAAATCTAGATAGGCATTTCACGCATGATTTTCTCATATTTATTGAGTTTCATGAACCACCGATTTCATCCATGTGTCCCACCGGCTCGGACGCTTGGGGTTGTAGTACACGGGACATTGAATAAGGGGTTTTGGGGAAGGTTGTACAATTAAGTCCAACAATTTTTGACAAGCAGTTGAAATTCCGAGTTCCTGATATGATTCCCCCGGGGGAGTGAAATAATCTTCTTTTGAATGAAACTTGTTCGGTTGATCGTCTCAAAAACTATTTCTTTTGAAAATCGAAATTGTCCATAATTTTCACCAAAAACATTCCAGCGCTCTGCTTCTTGGTCGTTCCTCAAATTTGCGCCTTGCAGTACGTGTGAACAATCTTATGGGGTATCCTATGGTATGGAAAGAATGGCCGAAGCTTTACTCGGCTTAGAGCATATTTTTACGAGGTGCTCTCCGATATGATCGCCGACACGTTCCTCTTGGGCCTTGCTAAATCAAACCATCTGTCGGTCGGTTTTGGTTGTGTTAGTTTATCGCTTATAACCCTCGAGCGCCAGGTGCATCACTTTGAATCTGCCGTGGACCATTACCCATCGCCTTGTTTCCCACAGATTTGAGTTCGGACTTGAACGTGAAGAATTCGTATGAAAGTCAACACTGGTTTAAGGTTGTGCGAACTTTGTAAGCTGTTAGTTACTCAAGGAGCCGATATATTGTAATCTAGGTTTGAGCCCCGAAAACCTAGGCAAAAGGGGGAAAAAAGCAAAAATACAGAGATTGCTTGTTGGAGCCAGATAAACTGCGATTTGGATGGAAAAAATCGAACTTTTTGCAATATTTTCACACCTGGTGCCAGCCAGATGCAAAAACCTACAATTTTCATGCAAGTGATTGCGTATGGTATCTTTGGAAAATGGGGAGGAGGCTATCAAAACGCGTACGTGTCATCAGCCGAAGAAATCGACCTCAACAGAAATCGGGCGCTCTCGAACTCAATTTGATGTATTCGAGAAGAGAACGAAACTCCATGAAATATTTATGAAGAAAGGGCGCCGGGACAAGTTCGTTCGATTTGTTAACCGTTAGCATAACAAAGTTGGTGCCCGTTAAAGGACGGAGTTATTAAACCGTCCGTATCAACGCGGTTGCCGGTATCCCACGGAGAAAATTGATTTTCGACCCTTTCGATGGCGATGATTTATTTTCGAAATTAGGCCTCGTACGTAAGAGGCCATCGAATTCGGGGTCTATGGTAATTTTAGAGGGGCATTTTGCGCAAGTCCATTTTATGCGTCAGTATGATTCCCGAAAAATGCACTAGGGCTGACACCTTTTGTTACAGTTTTATGGCAATTTCTGGCGCGGAAATGAGCAAAAGATGAGCACATGTTCTTTTCCTCTCGATAGGAAAAGTACGATGAGCATTCGTGCTCTGAAATGAGCCTGGCAGATTCTTCAAGGGGGTAAAGTCAAAAGCAAAGGAGTTTAATTATTCTCCGAGGTTTAATCTCGGTTTTAATAGAGAGGTCATGCGCTGAGAGCAACGGCGAATCCACAAGGAGTAGATGAGTTCGTTCCAATGGTCGTCGACTTTGAGAGAGCTTGTTAATTATAGAATTTAACCCTTCGGCGTCGGCGACAAGAACATCTCTTACCTGGAGCCACCAGAAGGCAAAACTGAGAGGCTGTACCCTCTTTATAAGGCCCTTCAGTATACGTCCTCCAGCTCGACTAGGTACATACCTGGATCCTACCATGTACTGGGCAGGTATATACCTTGACTTAATTACGTGGGTGATTGCGAAGTGCGATTAGTGTGAAATGGGCCAATGTGCGATCCCCCCGGCCACAGCTTGGCAGATCGGGCAGAGCCGACACAAACAAACGACAGCCGGGGACACACACGCAGCGTCTGCTCGGCTCTTGTATTTTCCGAGTGTAGACTCTTGCATCTTGTCAGCCGTAACTCAAAACGTATCTCTTCATCTCGACTACCGAAGGTGAAATTTCGAAATCCGCGGATTCGCCGAGGAATTGTAGGCTTTTGAAAGCATAGGGCATGCGAGTACGAAAGGAGTTGGTACGACACCCAGTCATATAGCATAATACATCTGCAGCTCATATTGTCGGATCAAAATCTCACCGAAATTCCGTTCGAACCAAAAAAGGCGAAGGCGAGGTGAGCCGGCTGCCGCAGTGATTCTGTTTTTCTGCGGCAGAGCAAGCTCAATTCTTTTAATGACTAATTTTCAAAATTTGAAAAATTATGTACATACTAGCATGCTGAATGATGACAGAAGGGAAACCTCGAATACTCATTTTTCTGAACTTTTTTGAGCCCACCACATCAAATAATGAGATCCATTCATGACACATTCAGCTCTGATTTTAGAGGATTCGCCCCGTCCCCAGCAGAGTAAGAGTTTCGTTCATGAATCGAGAAATACAAACTCACTTTAAGAGATCAGTGGCCGGTAGGTTTTTAAAAAGTTGAATGAAGGCATTACCGGCGGTGCCGGCTCAAGGAGAAGGTGAAATAGTGACATAAAAAGCCCAAGAACATCCGAGGAGAGACCATTGATGCCATCAGCGCTTAGTGGATTAGGAGGTAATCAAGGGCCCCGTGGAAGGGGTGTAAGTTTTCTTTCTTGGGACACCATTAGGGGATGATTACCGGCGTTACTGTACACTTTACAGCGATTAGAACTGTCTCATGGTTACCGTCGGCCGGGAGACGATTAGGTGGGAGAATACCAGCCTTTTTGCCATTGAGGGCCCGGCTACGGCAAAGACCTCTGAAGAAGTTGATGGCCCCTTCCACCGCGGGCGTCATAAGGAAATCTTCTCTCGCCGGGGCTGAAATATTGTCGTTTTCAGAGTGTCGAGATACTCGCATTTAGCCGTTGCAATCCGAGACTTTCCTCCTCGCTGATGCGGCATTTTAAGCATATCGAGTTTTGATCGTAAATTCGAAAATAATTTCGAAAAATTACCTAAGAACTTGGTTGGTCGCCACAATCAGCGGCTGTTGACTGTTTTCCATATTTTCTTTGACTTGTAGAACGCAGTGGATCCAGAGCCAGTCGCCTCCTCGCCTCTGGATTCTGACCAATAGTATACACGACCTATCTTGCTCTGATTGGGTAACTGAAACAAAAAAATTAGTTCAACGTAAATAAAATTAATAGAAAGTTTATTGTAAAAAACATGCACTTGGGAGAAGGTTTTTTGATGGTTTTTTACCCTGGATTTTCCGCCATCCATCACTCGCCGCCAACCATCACAAAATTGTTTATTTTCCTCGAATTAATTTTTTTTTCTCGAGAGGCAAAATTGCAGCACCGATCATCTCTTTAGAATGGGCTGAATTTCTGACTCATTAAGTTGCCTCTTCGGCGGTCGAGTCTCTAATTATACGTATCAAAGGCTGCCCATTGCTCACCTATCGCAGGTACGGGCCGGTGTGGATTGCGGTGCCCGATGGACCGTAAACTATGACCATACAGTTCTTTGGGACGTGTGCATGTGGTACTTGATCATCATTGCGTAATGAGGTCGAGCTATGAGTCACGTCCGAGTTGCCTAGGATATCCACGTACATTCTTCACTTCGAGTCCCTTCGAGCTATTGAATTCGTTATAAATCGCCTCCGAGTCGCTCTTTTTCAACCCTTATTTTCGCAATATTGACGGCATGCAGAGGGTGGGCGAAGAAATCCTTATACTAGTATATTATGGCACCCAGGAATTTCACATTTGACTCCCTGCGCCTCGAACGAATTTTGTAAATGTGCAAGTTGCATGTTCCTTTTATTGTTATTCTGTGATTTGAGGGGAGGCGAGTGAGAAAGGTGTTTTCTCGGGCACCACACAAGGACACAAGGGGAGCAGAAAGTCCTGAAAACACGTTACCTACGTATGTCCCAATTTGGTGCAAGCTCCAATCCCTAAACCTAGTAACTGGAATCATTTTGGTGAATAAATAAATTCTCAAGAAGTGAACGGGGGTCAGACGCGACCGACGAAATAGTTGATGGAATGGTCAGGAAAACTTGCGTCTACGCTACAAAGTACAAAACCAAGCAAGTAAAATTACAAATGGCCAATTCACATACAAATTACCAAGATTCATCAAGAGGAAGATAAAATAATGATAGAAGTATGACTCGTAAGAAAAAACGTAAAAAATGCCTGACATAGAACTTTCCACGGCAGGAAATCCGAATTCACGTGCACGCAATGTAAACAAAACTGCTGCTCGGTCAAGAAGATGAAAGAGGTTAAGAAGACGTTTGCCGTCAAAGTGTCAAAATCGAAATGTCTTTTCAATCCTATCGGTCGCAAGTTTGACGGTCACAACTGCTTCAACCAAGGTTCCCACAGGTTTCGATAGCGGTTTCACGAATAATTTTTCATCCTTTAATTGAGCCAAGGTAATGAACGACCTATGAAATTCAACTCGAAATAATCACCATCGCGGTGGTTAAGGTCTCCTTCCACGCCCATAAAGGTCGGCCTTTGCCGCAGACGCTCCGGCTGTGCGAGGGTGTGGACCCGGTCCGGTAATTAAAAACTCATTTCACTCCAGTAATGTCTTCGATCCCCGGAGCTGAGTGATTCATATATTGATTAAGTGGGGGTCCCAAAAACTCTTCATTTTCCAAATGTACACGTACTCGGGATCCTTCTCTTCGTCGGTACTAATTGCTGCTAACGAGATGCGATTTGTTACGTCTCGTAAAGGGCGATGTGAGATTTTAGACGGAGCCGCATGCCTTGACGCCAGCTTTTAACTACACGTGTTAATAAACGCGAACCTTCGAAGGCTTTGAGGCCGGTAATGAATTACCTAATACTCTGCTCGTGTTTACATCGGATTTACGTCAAACTGGATCACTTCGTCCTCGAAACGATAAATCAACTATGGATTGACGGGCTCTAGCACTTGGAGAGCCGTAGAGACAAATATGATACATGGATCATGTCGAAATGTCGGCTCATGGGAACCGGAGTTGTGGAAAAATTTGTGGAATTTCAACACGCGGGTTTCAACGCCAGTTCGGTCGAGCAAAGCAGGTATTATAGGTAAAGTAAGTAAATTTAGAGTAGAGCATAGTAGAGTAACGGTGAGTAGAGGTAAGTGAAGCAAGTAAGCCGCTATTGACGAGCGTTTCTTTTCATCCGATAACCAAAACTCATTTCATCCGATTCCCGAAAACTTGCCTTGATAATTGAATGACTGATTACAGCAGCCTTCGATCCAAAACCATTGTGAATATTCCAGAAAATGCTTCAGCATTTTGAAATTTCAGATTATTATTATGATTGAATCGAATTCCGAGCCATCGGTTCCCACAGAACTGACCGAATACATAAACGGCCGGTTAAGTATAATAATATTAGGAGTTAAGTGAGAGATTAAGAAATAGAGGTGGGGAGGAGAGCTGTTTTAGCCGAAGGCTGATGGCGTGCAACAGGATCGGCTGGATCGCCTCCACCTCATCCCATACAGTACAAGTTCTTACCGGCATCCGAAGTTCCTATAGTCAACTAGGAAGAGAAGAAGCCGAGAGGAGAGATCTTAATGATTGTTGCGTGTTTTAGTTTAAATTCCTCAAGTCGGGCGCGGGCAGTGCGAGCGGTTGGCTCTATCCCACGCCCCCACCTGTTGATCTGGCGCTCTCCAGATTCGAGCGCCTTCTTCCCCCACTTTTTCTTCCACTTTTCACATCGCATCGCTTCGTCTCTTCCATTTCGCGATATTTCCTCTCTGTTGCACAGCTATAGCCTCCAGCCGGGTTCTGAAGATGGGACTGTACGAGAAAACTACGTCACTTAAACGATACGAAAATCGACCCCGTAAAAGTGCAGATCGCATGCGAAGAGATCGTCAAACTTGAAGCATATGGGACCGTCGAAATTAAGGAAATTCGATATTTTGACAATTTCCAAGTCAAACGTCTTATTCACTTTCCTTCATCTTCTTGACCCAGTAGTAGCTTTGTTGATGTTGTGTGCGTATGCATTAACGATTCCTGCCCAGGCACTATGTCAGACATTTATTAGGTTTTTCATATCGAGATAACTACAGCCATTGTTATCTTGCCCATCTCTTGTGTATCAAATTTCGATAAACTTCAGAACAAATTCGTGTGGAAAAGCGATAGAAATCTCTTGATCACGGTATAAGCCATTGAATGTAATGCCGGGTCAATTGGCAATAGTGAATACATCAGTCCACCAATCAAGAGAGGACAGAATGATTGTTATCTCCTGAATAGAGCGCTAACTGACGAACAATTTGAGAAAATGAAAAATCCTCCTATTATGACTCGATCACATTATTATACCCTATCGTCACAAGTGAGTTGTAAATTTCAGAGTTTGGAAAACCCCAACGAATGGATTACCGACTCTATTTAACCAATATTGCGAACGGAGCGCCCGTTGCAAGAAATCGCATGAGTCAACGCGTAACGTCCAAACGATGAGCCGGAACTGAGCCGTGAGAACCGGTCGCCGTCCGCTCAATTTGAGCGATTTCCTCGAGCTATAGAATCACCGCCCATCCGCTAAATATAGCATGATGAACCTGATTAGAGCGGCGATCACGTGAATCACCATTACACAGAATCACCATCATATGGATTCTCTAATGGTGTCTGGAAATACACCACGCAGATAGGAAGGGATAGTCATAGAATTGTAGTCGACGACATCGCCGTGTATCGAAATTGTTTGGAGATTTCATGAAGTGAAATCAACGAAAAATGAGTTTAACAGATTTTCTATGGGAGAATATCTCGTAGCATCGTGCATTGCTTTACACCATGCATAACAAAACTTCTTCTTTCTTTTTCCCTTTTTCATGTCCCATCTGAACGATATGGCGGACAGAGGTTTGTAACAAAACTATTAGAAAATCATACTTACGAGCCACAATGAAACAGGATTTCATAATCAAACTCGAAGTCAAACTAGCAGTGAAACAGAAATTTGAATTGACAATCAAACTCGAAGTCAAACTCACAATGAATGAGAAACTCAAACTAATGATCGAAATCAAAGTCAAACTCACAGTAAAACAGAAACTCAGACTCTCAATCGAAATCGAAGTCAAACTCACAATTGAACAGAAACACAAACTCATAATCGAAATCGAAGTCAAACTCACAATGAAACAGAAACGCAAACTCATAATCGAAATCGAAGTCAAACTAACAATTGAACAGAAACACAAACTCATAATCGAAATCGAAGTCAAACTCACAATGAAACAGAAACTCAAACTCATAATCGAAATCGAAGTCAAACTCACAATGAAACAGAACCTCAAACTCATAATCGAAATCGAAGTCAAACTCACAATGAAACTGAACCTCAAACTCACAATCGAAATCGATGTGAAACTCACAATGAAAAAGAAACACAAACTGACAATCGAAATCGAATTCAAACTCACAATGAAACAGAAACTCATCATCGAAATCGAAGTCAAACTCACAATGAAACTGAACCTCAAACTCACAATCGAAATCGATGTGAAACTCACAATGAAAAAGAAACACAAACTGACAATCGAAATCGAAGTCAAACTCACAATGAAACTGAACCTCAAACTCATCATCGAAATCGAAGTCAAACTCACAATGAAACAGAACCTCAGACTCATCATAGAAATCGAAGTCAAACTAACAATGAAACAGAAACTGAAACTCATAATTGAAATCGAAATCAAACTCACAATGGAACCGAAACTCAAACTCATAATCGAAATCGAAGTCAAACTCACAATGAAACAGAACCTCAAACTCATAATCGAAATCGAAGTCAACTCACAATGAAACAGAACCTCAGACTCATAATCGAAGTCAAACTCACAATGAAACTGAACCTCAAACTCACAATCGAAATCGAAGTGAAACTCACAATGAAACAGAACCTCAAACTCATCATTGAAATCGAAGTCGATCAACTTCGATTGACTTCGATTTCGATGATGAGTTTGAGGTTCTGTTTCATTGTGAGTTTGACTTCGATTTCAATGATGATATCGAGTTTCTGTTTCATTGTGAGTTTGACTTCGATTTCAATGATGAGTTTGAGTTTCTGTTTCATTGTGAATTTGACTTCGTGTTTGATTATGAGTTTGAGGTTCTGTTTCATTGTGAATTTGACTTCGATTTCAATTATGAGTTTCAGTTTCTGTTTCATTGTGAATTTGACTTCGTGTTTGATTATGAGTTTGAGGTTCTGTTCCATTGTAAGTTTGACTTCGATTTCAATGATGAGTTTGAGTTTCTGTTTCATTGTGAATTTGACTTCGATTTCAATTATGAGTTTCAGTTTCTGTTTCATTGTTAGTTTGACTTCGATTTCAATGATGAGTTTGAGTTTCTGTTTCATTGTGAATTTGACTTCGATTTCAATGATGAGTTTGAGTTTCTGTTTCATTGTGAATTTGACTTCGTGTTTGATTATGAGTTTGAGGTTCTGTTCCATTGTGAGTTTGACTTCGATTTCAATGATGAGTTTGAGTTTCTGTTTCATTGTGAATTTGACTTCGATTTCAATTATGAGTTTCAGTTTCTGTTTCATTGTGAATTTGACTTCGTGTTTGATTATGAGTTTGAGGTTCTGTTCCATTGTAAGTTTGACTTCGATTTCAATGATGAGTTTGAGTTTCTGTTTCATTGTGAATTTGACTTCGATTTCAATTATGAGTTTCAGTTTCTGTTTCATCGTTAGTTTGATATCGATTTCTATGATGAGTTTGAGTTTCTGTTTCATTGTGAATTTGACTTCGATTTCAATGATGAGTTTGAGTTTCTGTTCTATTGTGAGTTTGACTTCGATTTCAATTATGAGTTTCAGATCCTGTTTCATTGTGAGTTTGACTTCGATTTCAATTATGAGTTTCAGTTTCTGTTTCATTGTTAGTTTGACTTCGATTTCTATGATGAGTTTGAGGTTCTGTTTCATTGTGGGTTCGATAATGAGTTTGAGTGTCTATTTCATTGTTAGTTTGACTTCGGGTTCGATGATGAGTTTGAGATTCTGTTTCATTGTAAGTTCGATAATGAGATTAGTGTCCTTTTCATTGTGAGTTTGACCCCTGACAAACTCCTTTTGTCTGTAGTACTCATGTGAAGGAATTCCGGAAATTTCGGGAGGGGGCATGGTTCCCTTGGCCACCCCTGGGTACGGGCCTGCCCTGTGAAGCACTAAATTAACGGCCAAATTCCTTCAATATCATTCAGAACTCTCTCAACAACACTGTTCCACAGCCGAGCAAAAAAATCAGAGGTAAAGTGAAGGTTGAAACGTTTTCATTCCCTATCGACTGGTGTATGCCATGTCTAGAGCAGCGGTGCAGTTTTCGAGCCCGTCCGCGAGATTTAAACGTTCGAATTTGAAACGTATAAGTTTTCCGTCTTTTCGAAGGATGATTCCAAAACAGGATCTCGGGCCGGTAGAAATGAAATATCGAGCCAAGCCGAGTATCCAATCTACCCAAGGCCCGACCTCTTCGGCTAGTAGGAAAATAAATAATTCCTCATCTCAAATTGAGAGCTATCCCATTTGTGTAAAGAACCCCCACAACAAACTAATATAAGCACCTCCCTATATAAGCCTTACCTGTTAAGAAGGCCGGGTGGAATTGGTCTCCGCTCGTTCCTTCGCTAAATAATGTGGGAATCTTTTCGAAAAGGGACTATTCATAATACAATAATATCTTTCAACACATTTCAACCATTGGTGATTTATGGGGGCCCTGCGCGCGTTCCTCTCATATTTACCTCATACCTCACCGATGCCTATTTTCTCGTACGCTATGTTTCTCCAACCAATCACGCGGCTTCTCAATTTGTCCCTATTTGCGTATTCACGTTGTGTGCTACTTTACTGACAATCGTAAATGAGTATTATCTCTTTCTGTAACGATTCACGTCGCAGTACAGCCTTTTTTGGTTTAAAAGTTAAATAATTTCATGCTCTTGAACCTATCTATCATCTTTTGTTTCCCATATACATTCTAATGCCGGAATGAGTAGGAAAAAATGCTAAATTTGAAGTAAACGCTCAAATTTTTTCCACCCAGTTTTAGGAGAACAATAAAAAAACTTCTTCTGCTGAACGGATTTTCGTGCTTCTCTCCTCAATATTAACGGAGTGTTCCGAATTTGTCAAAAAAAAAAAAACTATTTCAACTCGTTTCCAAGATACGATTTTTTAAAGTTTTTTTTTTCTCCACGATTTGCTCAATAAAAATTCACCTTTCTCTTGTTCAAAACAACTTCTTTTAAGTTTTGAGGGCATTATTGAATTCAGCGTTAAATTTCCTATACGCCTCGTGAACTTTCGTAGTAAAAAAAATAACTCTTAGATACCGCAAACCCAGTCAAAACATCAAAAATTGAAAGAAAAAATATTTTCTTCTGCAAGTACTTGTACCTACGTTAGCTTTAAGCCTAGTTTCGCCCAAATTGTTTACACCAAGTTCTAGACACCCTATTCAGACGATTTTGGACCGACGATTTCTCCTATTTGTATACGTGATACCTAACTCGGCAAAAAATACCCTCAGTCCCGATACAATGTGAAATCAGCACAACAGCGATTCTGTCCAAGAAATTCCTCGCCGATTCGCGCACGATGAAAAAATGAGAATGACTCACTAAGAGAGTGGAAACAATCTTATAATTGTTTACCGAGGTTCAAACCATCGGTGAATTTATGGCGTATAAATTAAAAAGACGCCAGCGTAAAGCTCATAATTGACGACCGATGCTTTGAACTTTTAACGGTGAAAAAATTGAATGAGCTTTCGATTTTAATTTTTCCGTCCACTCTACCAGCGTGACCGTTCAGCTGTAATTGTAAACCGGGGGGGAAAAAATCGTAGTAAACGACTTTTCGCAAGGTCATTGCGAAACGAGAGACGGGATATCGATGGCTGAAAAACAGCAATTTGCAGCAATGATTTTATGTACTAGGATAAACCTTTCTCATTGTACGGATTCCATATTATAGCTAACAACAGGTTATTGCGAAGGAGAATCAAGCACAAAACCGTCGAACGTTAAAACGTGAAGCACCAACGTAATTTACAAAGCAATACGAACTTTTAGAGTCGATTAAAAACCTACTGACACCGATAGGTTTTTGAAACCGAGCGATATTACCGCATGAGAGGTTCTACGTCAGATGGTTCGGAATTGACTTGTAGAAATTACCTATAGCCAGTGGTGCAAATAAGATAAGTATAAGTGAACTTTCCACTTTTCGTTATGCAAAAGCATGATGTTTTGGCTGCTGCAGGCCCTACCTACCTTAAGATTGAGTTTATGAATGAGAGAAGAAATGAATGATTGAACGAACAAACTAACTAACGAACGAAAAAATGAATGAAGGAACAAAGGAATGAATGAACGGACAAACGAACGAAGAAACAAATCAATGAACGAACAACGAATGAAGGAAGAAACGAACGAACGAACGCAGGAACATATGAATTATTGAACGGACGAACGAATGATTGATAATGAATGAACGAACGAGTGAAGGATGCAGAGCGAACAATCACAAAAACGAACGAATGAAATATTGTATTTCCATGGGTTTTGGGATTTTTGAAAGCTCAAAAAGAGCCAAATTTATGAGGAAAGGAAAGGAAGTTCACACGATGTTTCAGAGTGCCTAAAAAACGTTGGCAGTTTCTCGGATCAGTTTCTTTCAATTTGGAGAGGGAGAATGATTTAGTTTTCACTCAAAACGTTGAAATAAAATTGTCTTATTATGAATAATTATTCAATTATAATTAGAATTCAACTTTACTTACTTAGCCTATGCTTGCTTTGGGCTTCTCGCATCGAGTCCCAGTGCAGAAGTTGGTACCACGATGCTCCTTGGAGTTCCGATCGAGGAAAGCCCAGGTGCCATTCGCCGCTGAAACAAAATAAAACGGAAAATAATTCAATTAGTATTTGAAATTAGCATCCGATACAAACAATGGTGAAAGTGATGACAACGATAAATAATCCAAAAAAAGTATTCCGAAAAAAGTATTCACAATTGTGTTGCTGGCATCCCTGGATATACCAGCAAAGTTTATGAGCATTGAACTTGGCGGTCAAAAAAAAGTTTATGAGCATCGAATTTTTTTTTCAAAATAGAAAATTATAAGGCTCAGCGACCGCCCCTGAAACAATTTACCAAAAAAAAATCAAAAATAGTAACAGATTTTTGATTTTTGGCCATAACTTTCCTCGTTTCACGTGTCCTCGTACTTCTGTTAAAATATTCCGTCCGTCGAGCGACGGTTTTGTTTAAACAGTTCAGCTAACAAGGACTAATCTTGTTCTCAAGCTGGCACTAAAGGGCGAAGTCAACATGTTCGAGTGTACATTAGATGCCCTCCAAGAGTCGGTAGGAGTACTGTACATAAAATACTAGGCATACAACATAATTTATATACTATGCTGCACAATGCTGGTTAGGTTTTATTTGACAGCTCGTACATCCGAAGGGAACTCCTTCATAATTTCTATGGTGAAGTCGTTAAAAATGTTGTAAATCGTTTATGTGGACGATACAAGCTTCGAGTAGTGATTAGTATGCTAGGAGCAAAGCTCACGTGTGGCCAGTGGTGTACGTTATAGTTCAACACGCACAGATCGGCTACAGGGGCGTTAACCGACTTTCATGTTCGAAAATTTGTCTTTTTACGCCGAGAGAAAAATAACAATCCATGATCGGTTAGGGTCGCAATTTTTCAGGCTGTCAACGCGCGCCGTTATTTACTTACTCCTTAAAATCCTAATTAAGGAGGTGCTCAGGCCTGAGCCGATTTTTATATTTCTCCCGTCATACTGAATCAGATAGCAGGAACAACGGGATGACAAATCAAAGTTTTCTGAACGTCATACCCCAGTTCGGCGAGAACTGCTCGATCACGGCAGTCCGTCGCTTTGAAAAATCAACTGACAGGTTCATCAAGTGTTGGGCAAATGTTTGAATGACGGAGTGCCATGCCAATTATGTTCGGACATTGTCATTGTTTTTTCAAAGTAATGAACATAAACCTGATAAATGTTTGGTTTGGGACGGAGCGGAGAAAATCATGTTTAAAGGCCAAAAATTTGTCGAATAAAAATTCGAAAAATGAGAGAAGAGAAATAGTCTATTCTACCTACTAATAAGGTGCAATTCTATTTTTCCCCCAAAAATTTGTTTTTTTTGCAAAATGAAACATATATTTAGGGACTTTGACCGTAGGAAGCATAAAAATAATTGGAATTGCCTTAACAAAGTTATACGAATAACTAGTTGAATAAGTTAACGACAGGAAGAGCCGTTGGATTTAGTCAGCAGTGCGACGGGAGAATGCTGACAGAGGTTGTTGGTCTGCCGTTTCACAGGCCTAACAAGCCCTTCCTGGTCGGGATGCTGGCAGCCTTCTACCTCTGTCAACCCCATAAACTACCCGACAACTCTCGGCGTTCGTTTCTCCTTATGCGTTACAACTTAATTATCCTTCAGCATGCAAAACAGGTAATCCCGACTGTTATCCTAAGTCACAAGTTGACCTTAGGCTGTCACCGTCGGCGCACCCGCGCACAGGGACTGTACGATGGGCAAGACTATTCGAGGAGACGGTGAAATTCAATATTCATACGATTTGGAAGGGAGGATATCGAGAAACAGCGAACAGATAAATTTCAATGGAAATTATTGCTTTAACTAAGCAGGTCCAATTAAATAAAAAATTTAAATTGCTCCCCCAGAAATACTCAGAAAGAAGGATTTTTTACTCACACGTTTAAAACTGTGTCTTATAAGAGCAATGCAACAGTTTTGCAGTCAAATCAAGGTTAGGATCTTCAGAAAAACTCTTGTCTCCTTCGCCGAACTTTCGAAGATTTTATGTTTTCTTCATCAGGGCTTAGAGACAATTCCCAGGTGAACGAATTGTTCATTCCGAGAAAAAATCTTACAATATACAAACATTGATAATTAGATGAAATTACCCCGGACCATAGTAATACAATTACTGTGATTTCCGGGGGGACGATAGGGGATAAAAGCCCTGATGAAGAAAAAATACATTTTCGAAAGCTTGGCGAAAAAGACAGAGTTTTCCTGAAGATAATTCCCTGATATTTGAGGGCAAAATTGAAAAACGTCTCGATCTTCAGCCATTTACTTTTATCAATGCAACAGTTGGACCGTAAAAACAGTTTTGCATCAAGGTCATCATCCAATAGTAGATTTGATAGTATGCGTTGGGCCATCCAGCTTCAACATTAAAAATTTGATATTTCGGCGACCAATGGATGGAAACGTCTTCTTCGCGTTTCTTCATCTTCTTGACCGAGCCGCGGCTTTCTTGTCCGTTCAAAGTTCTACGTCAGACATTTTTCACCTTTTTTCGCTACATATCGTTAATGTATCTTCTATTGTATATGCATTGTGATTTCACGCAAAATTTGTTTAATTAATAGACATTGTCAGTCAATGCTAGTTGTGTCCAAGCATCTTTACGTAAGCCATGACGCCATGGATCAGCGATGTAGCCTCAACTGCTTCGATATAGATGTCCCTTCTTCTGCCATTGTTCCTTTGTATTCAAAGAGCAGTAGCGCCTTATGGAAATTTCAAATCTCGCCGGAAGACTTATCAGAATTGTTAAATACGTTCGGTCAAGGTTGCCAGTTAAGATGCTCCTTTGCAGTTTCAAAACGCATTACCTAATGTTGGTAGACGGCGAAAAATGTTTTTGCAACATTCAGTTTTTCCTTGATGGACTGGGAGGTGCATTCAGTTGACACGTCGGCTTCGGGAAACAATTTTCTCAAATTTTCTCAATTCTGCGAAATTTTTGCCATCTCCCACTCGATCAACATATTCATAGATGATCCTTCGATGATAAATTCTTGGATACAAATACACCATTGCTTTCCTGCTTGTCCTTCTCGCCGTTCTCTTTTTTAGCGGCTTCATTTTCATAATCATACTCCTCCGCGGCCTTTACGTCCTTTATTGGCAAAATAGACCTTCGCTCGGTCCTCCGAACATTTCACTATGGAATGCAGTTCCTTGGCATTAGCGCCAATTTTCTGTCCAACATCATCCTCATCGTTCACCGCCTTGAGGAGCAGGAAAGACCGAAAGAGACTGGAGCCATAGCACGCACGTACTTTACAAATGGGTTTCACCTTGAATGTTTACACGGTTATAAAAAGCAGCGAAGCGCTGCGGTTGTTTATTGGAAATTGGAGATAACTAGATAAGAGTTTCAGCTCCCTCCTCTGCCGGCTCGTTAAAATGAATCCATTTTCGGTATAAAAAACCGTGAGAGTGCCCTTAGAGATAGTTGTTGTACTGTGTATCTACCTTGTGGTCTCTTGCGGTGTAAAAATAAAAGGCCAGCCTCCTTGGTCTGCCCAACCTGCAAGGGTGTGAGAGCGAGCGGCTGACTGATACCTTCTTTGCCGGGCTAATAATTACACGTTTGAGGTGCGCTTCGTTCCATCACTTCATCATTTTCATAATATCCTTATTCGCCTCTTCGATATTTTTTTTGCTTTCTTTTCCCCCCTCGATACAGGATTTGCTCCGAGTTTTTGTTATATTGACATAGCTGCCTACCCTACAATGCCATAGATCAAAGGTACATGTACCTTATGTATGTATACATAATAATATTACATATTATGTATATTATTCATATATACATATTATGTATATTATTCATACATGATGGGATGAACAGAGGAAATTGGCCTAAAAACGTCAATGAAATTAATTGTGTTATACGCCGATGGCACCTCGACCAATCACAGCAATGCATTTGCTTTCCCCTTCCACTAGCAATCGGATAGGGTGTAGTCGACTTTATTCGGGGGGTTACTAGGGTTAGAATATTGAATATTGAATACCTAATGAAAATTCAAATAATAAACATTGAACTTTTAGTAACCATTATCAAATGTGAGGTGAGTTCTTAATGAATATTGCTGACTATGCACACAATATAACTAAAACCATTATTTTCCATATTCCCATGTCATCTACTGCAATAATAATTATCGTTATAGCCATTTGTGCTTCGTTATGGATCGAAGGTCGAAATGGTGTAAGTGACTTTTATGCATTCACGAAGCAAAGGGCGTCTCGCTGTGTGGCAAGAGATCGGTAGAACTGGGGACCTTTGTGATACGTAGGCGATGATGGGACAAAGAGTATTGCATGGGAACTTGCCCTAGCTCGGAGAGAAGTCAGGACCCTCAGACCAAAAAGGTCAGGGAGGTCTCCCTAGCAGAAGAGAATAGAAAGATTGGTTAATCGGAACATCTCATAACACGGCGAGCTTGCCAATAACGGCCGACTCAATTCGGCTATCTGGGTCCGCATTTTTCGGACGGAGAAAAAATCGTCATCGACGCTAATGAATCAAACCAAAAAAAAGTGATTGCCTGGTAAATGAGCGCGATTTATAATAACATAATTCATTATGAGCATCGGTTAAGAACTTTTATGACGGTGGAATCCCAACTGCGATCATGATGATTTGTTCTTTGCAATTGGTACGATACGACGGTTTCATGCCGCGAGAGAAGACCATCTTCACTGAAGCAATTGCGGATTGCACAAGATCGGCGACATAGCCAAGTTCCACACATAAATTATTCAAAACGATTCCCGGGACATTTACATCATCGGTTGGCATTAAATCGCCTTAGCGTTGCCAACAAGTGATGGGCTATTTACGCTCGATAGTCTCTCAACCATGAGCGGTAATACGGAAATAACTAACTGATAATTTAATTGCTCATGGGCTCGCCACTTTCATTGTTACCTGGCCTTTGAACTCGAATAAAGGTAAAGGTAATCCAGTGTTACGGAAAAATGTCCTAAGCTCGCTATACCATAATGCGTAAACATCACTCAGTTTGCATTGAATGGTAACCTCAAACGCTCAAATGCAGCAAAAAACTTTACGTATGGACCATCATAGCTGCAAAACCATGCCATGCAAGTGAAAACCCATACAGAGAGATGTTGAAATACCGCAAGACAAGAGATACACTACAATAGCTGTTTACAAAAAATGTAAAATATGTCTGACGTGTAGAACTTTCCAGGACAGAAAATTTATACGCACGCAACGTAAACAAAGCTGCGTCAAGAAGAAGATGAAGGAACGCGAAGAAGACCGTCAAAGCAAAAATGTTCTAATTTCTCAAATTATTTTTGACGGTCTCAATTTTGATAGCCTCACGCATGTAATCCGCTCTTAGATTCCTGGCAGATTCATTCGAACGAGTGTACGTTGTGAATTTATTCCTATTACCGCGACCTTATTCTAGACCAGTCCGTAAGAACAAGTGCGTTCATCGCGAAATACGGTAAACTCCCGAGATTTCTAGATTCGAGATTTTGTCTAGGGTAGAACACGTTAGCTTTTGCGAGTCGCAAATTGACGCAGTCGACGTTCGCTCGTGTACTGCGGTAGCACGAACGTCTTGCCTCCTTAAAAAGGTAACCGAAAATTAATTATAGTACCAACTGAGTATAAGGCTGTTTAAGGTGACGTGACTCAAGAACATCTAGATGTCCTCCTGTGCTGCGCGTCCCTTCTAAAGCGGTTCAGCCGTTCAATGTCTCCGCTCCATCTCCTTGGGAAGATGTTCAACTGTTATGAAAGTCCACCGGTTGGCTTTATAAAAGTCGTGAGAAGAGAAGCACTTTCACGACCTTTCTAGATCTGTTGTCCCTGTCTGCTCTTTGCTCTATGTTCCCTAGATCCACCCACCTGGTGGGGACCAATGCAAATCTAAAACTGCGCTTATCTCCGCTTCGCGATCGGTAACCGTATGAAACCAGCGACGTACGGCGACCTCCCATCGTTCGGTTTTTTCACCGCCCATCAGCAAATAACGGCCTATTCTGTAACTGTTTTTGACTCAACTAATCCCTCTGCAGAGCGTTGTTAGAGACTCGAGTCCTGATTGGAGTACCACTGCTTCATGGATAATGGGGATTTCGACCGATTCCAAACTACGGGTTTGCATTCGTCGGTTGAGTGATGGAGTTTTATCGGTTTTGATGCACGTCGATCTTCGGTTGAATATTTTCAGACCGCGTGCAGGTGAGTGCACTGTACGACTTTCCTTACCTCAGTTTTCAAGCCGAGCAATCTAAGGAAGGCTTCGAAGTTTTGGCATGTCAAAAACGGTTCGTTTCGTCGGTAAACGAACATTTTTTCGGATTTATTTCTGAAAATATGCGTTAAATTTCACAAGGTCCATTTTTCTATGGAAAACTCACAAATCGGTAGTCCGAGGGTGTTGACTCGTGTGAGGATAAAGCATACGACCGGGGGTCCTTCAAGGTTACCCTTTCCGACCTTAATGACTCAATTCAACGGACCGTTTTTTACCTCGGTTATTTACCGAGTGACGCTTCAGGTCTTGACATGTAGCAGGTCGTTTTTCAACTCTAAATAGTCCAGCGTCTCGGCGTTTTAATTCCATGTGCCAGCTGCGGTTTTTCTCTCGGTTTCCAGTATACGGCCAACATCTTTCGGAGTTTCATTCTCATCTGCGACTCCAAGATTGTAACAACCAATTTTATGGTGCGTTTCAAGGAATAAATTGTTATAATTTTCTGGAAAAAATTCACTTTTGTAGTCAGAATCTCATCGGATTTCTGCATGATTTTTGAGTTTCTCTAGATTTTTTTCTCGATTCCTTGATAAATGCATGATTCTCGACAGAGCTGCGTCGACTTGATTTACTCCTCCCGGTCGCGGATAGTCGTAAATTGCCACCCAATCGGCCCGGTGTATTTTTATAGCGTTCGTCCCCGTATCCACATCGCATCAGACGTTAAAATACAACCGTTAAGAAATATGTACGCCGAAAGTATTCGCCAGACATTGTCAAGGATATTGCAGGCATTCGAAACAAAAAAAGACGTGGGTCTTAGGTTTTAATGGGTCGAGGAAGTAGAGGATTTAACTGGCCACCAACTGCGGTGATGACGCAGTAAAAATGAGACACCCGCCGTGCCGGCCTCAAGACGCTATCTTCCACTTTATGCTGACAACTTGGCTTCTAAAGATGTCCATAATTTAACTCTCGTTGGTTTTCGCTGCGTGGATCATGTTCACAGCATTGATGATACTAGGGTCAGGTGTAGGAGTATATTCTGCCACCTTTTTCCACTGGACTAATGAGAGCTCAAGTTGGTTGTAATGCATCATACGATTATTTATCACTTGGCGGCGAGGGAGTCACGTTGAGCCATACATCTTGAATGATTTTCATGAAATTAGTAAAAATGTCGTGTTATTAATGTTACGATTCAACGTTAACCCAATACATCCTAAAATCTAGTTTGTTGTTTGGCGTATCAAATTCGGTCGAAGCTCCGAACCAATTGTGTATGACAGCCTGACAAGTGTCGACTCGTGTTCTGAACAGACTTTGATGAGACACCTGAGGGAAGACAGGCCACCGATTGCTCAAGTGGGAGAAACAAGTCGCACCTTGTTACCCATAGGCAATCAGATAGCGGCCGTTGAAAAAACTGGCACCTCCTGCCCCTTTCGAGTGTCCGGTAGAAGTGAGGATTGGTTTTTTACGCGTATCCGCGTCCAGTAGCTGGTGTCGAGTAGGGAATGCCCACCTGGACAAGTCTAATTACTGCTTCAGTAATGCAGCTTGTCTTCTGACCAGCCGCCGCTGGCATTTACAGAAGTAACTCCCGCTCCAGGTGCTGGCCGGAGGAACATTCCAGTCGACATTTTAAAAAACAGTTGTGACCATATCAATTAACCCAAGAACTATTGTGAGAGGTTCTTTGAAGGTTGTAGAGACAGTGTGGGCATAACTTTAAAACACTTGAAAAACAATTAAGCAAGCCTTCGAAGCGCGATGAAGAA
The DNA here is from genome assembly GCA_036186465.1 of Nesidiocoris tenuis. NCBI lineage: Eukaryota > Metazoa > Arthropoda > Insecta > Hemiptera > Miridae > Nesidiocoris > Nesidiocoris tenuis. The sequence continues at coordinate 5,752,673 of AP028920.1, forward strand.
TGCAATGCCCTTATAATTCGATTTGAACAAAAAAATCAAAAAACTCACTTGCGGTCAACGTGGACGAATTTCATATCCATCGAGTGGATGGTGGTGAAGACGTTGGTCGCTCCTTGGACGACGCACTCCCTCGTTTCCGGCATCGCGACTGGCGTACACGTCGCCAGGAAGACTGGCTCGTTCCTCGAACAGAGCGGAAGGAAAGAGAGGTAATGTCCCTGGACTAGGACGACCTGTGAACAAACGGGAATATTGATATAGTTGAGATGCAAAAACTCCTTACCTTTGTCATAAGTTAAATGCCAATAGAAGAGATAGAAGTGGCAGTTTCCAAAAACCACTGATTTCGCTTTATTAAAGAAAGTTTCTTTCTGTTCCGACCGAGAGGGAGTGAGAGAGAGGCCGTCGTTGACAAAACAAATATGGACGCTGCTTTGTTTACATTTTGGAGGCCAAGCTCTTTCCATCACCCTTTATGTGACTATCATGACAGGATGACCCCTGCATTGAAGGGATAGCAATAGCGATCCATGAACCTCCTCATCATCGTCCGCCTCCACCTCCTCCTGATCATCATCCTCCTCCTCCTCCGCCAAGTCCTCCTCCTTCACCTCATCATCATCCTCTTCCTCCACCTGCTCCTCATCCTCCTCCTCCACCTCCTCCTCGTCATCATCATCATCATCGTCATCGTCATCCTCCTCACCCTCCTCATCATCATCCTTCTCCTCCTCATTATCCTCCTCCTACGCCTCATCATCATCCCCCCTCCTCCTCCTCATCATCATCATTCCCCCCTTCTCCTTCTCATTATCCTCCTCCTACACCTCATCATCATCCTCCTCATCATCCTCCTCATCATCATCATCATCCTCCTCATCGTCATCATCCTCATCATCATCCTCCTCATCGCCATCATCCTCGTCATCATCCTTCTCCTCCTCATTATCCTCCTCCTACACCTCATCATCTTCCCCCCTCCTCATCGTCATCATCATTCTCCTCCTCATCCTCCTCATTATACTCCTCATACACCTCATCATCATCCTCCTCCTCATTATCATCATCATCATCATCATCATCAACCTTCTCCTTCTTCTTCTCCTCCACCTCCTCCGCATCACCATCCCCATCATCATTCTCCTCCTCCTCCTGTAGATGATCTTAGCCTTAACCACTCGTCCTCTGGTATCCACAGCAATATTAAGCGTAGATTCCAATAATCGTTGATAAATTAATTAATCGATAGCAAACCGAAGCATAAATACGATCAAATATTTCACATTGTATCCATTACAAGTGACGTCCAATTCGATCGAACCTCTCAGGTAGCCCAATCCTTCATCGCCTCGTCGCAAGGTTGTTAGAATCCGAAAGCAACGGACAATTAATTAGCCAAATCGTTTGGTAACTCTTCAGACACTGCGCTCCAAGTCACGAACTGGGTCGGCGTTATGTTCCGCCGAAGACTGATCGGCTGTCGGAGTCTCGTCTTCCACGACTGACGCGTCGGACAGTGTTCCTCCGATGCCAGTCAACCCTTGTCTCGCTTGACCATCCCTGATATACCCTCTCCCTCGCTCTCAGGCGCAACATAATCGCCTTCTTTTTCCTCAACATAACGTTGCTCACATATGTCGGTTTACATGATGCGGCAAAAATATGTGGCTACACCACCAGGACAACGTTTAACTGGATAAAAACCCACATTTTACCGCTCGAAAACCACTTTTTTCAACTTTCAAGGGCATTTTTGAATTCAGCGTTAAATTTCCTAAACGCTTTGCGTACTTGCGTGATCATACCGAATTCTCAAAGTCCACAATTGCAGTTCAAAAATTAAAAGATAAAAAAATTGTCTGGAAATGTTGGTACAGCAACCGCGTTTTTGAAAAGGGCTGCTGGCTTTCAAATATCGGAAAAGCCTGGAAATTGAAAGATATTTTGAATGGTATGGTATACTAGGCGATCGTCTGCCGATTCCATGGAGAGATTTTTCCAGTTGGAGCGCAAAAATGTACCTTTTAGTTACACAAGTAAGGCTTCGTTTCGGATTCGTATTTGATTATGAATGTAAACTTGCCATGAAGAAAATTCGACTCAGAAGTCTGAAAATGCCAAAAAAGAGGAGAAGAATATTCTCAAGGAGATATATCAGTTTTTATGGGATAAAGAGTGATTTTTTGGGGAAAAACTCGAAAAATCGTGTGTTATCTCGCATTTTCCGCATCGTCCTTGCAAATTGTGTTCAATGTGAACCATGCTGTGGACCTGGGCCGTGAATTTATCTCTTCCAACAGAGGACGGTGCCGTGATGGATGTTTGGCCTGTGGAGGCGACCGTTCGACCGCAACGCGACTGACCTTCGGGTGGAAATTAACGTCTTTACATTCTACGCGATACACTTGTATCCTTCTTCGGCACGCGAAGTCCTCCATTCTCTCGAATTTTTCGATGTTTAAAAAATCTCCGTTGGAAATTGAATCAGAAGATGGAGATTCGATATTTTAGAAAACTGAAATTTCGGACTTGATATTTGGAGTGTTTTTCTGGGTGATAGGTTGAATAAAGGACAACATTGACCCGACATTGAGCGAGGAGCTAGTTAGTTGTGCTAATGAGGCCCCCCAATGAGCTTTATGGCGCCTTGAGTCGTTTCGGAGCCCTCAGGTTTGAATTTATTGGTTCAAAGTGCAGAAAGTGCCCCAAGAATGTCTCTCCAGGAGCAGTGACTTTGAACTATTGAAGAATTCAAAATTCAGTGCACCGCAAGGACCCAAGGCCACAATTCTTCAACCGGAATATAAAAAAATATACTCATTATTCTGCAAGCCTGTGTTTACAGGATTCTAGTTCCATGGGCAAAGTCTGTTGCGCCAATAGCCGCCCTCATACGGCACAGGGATAATATTTACGTCCTCATCGCCAGGTTATGACGTTCTGAGTTGCGCCGTTGTCAACTGCGCCCTTGATTACGATATTGCCGTTAATTTATGCGAACAGCGCCGCGAACAAGCCGAGCGGAACTGTTATGAATCACTTTTCTATCGCTCCCCTGTCACCGGAGGACGATAAATAATCGAATACGCCCTTTTGTCCGGAGAAACTATGCATATGAGTCCAGCATTAGATGAGTGATACATCCTTATTCGGACAGCTGAAGAATTACCGAGCGAGTGACGAAGTCGCATTTTCCATAGTTGGCAATATTGTTCCATAAAGCGTATCATGCTGATGAAGAACGCACAGTACACTGCTAAGGTGCCCTTTAGCGTCTTCCTTAATTATAATGAAAGGTCAGTCGAAAAAGGGCTTGAAACGGAACAAATTAGGTACCAAGGATTTCCTAATGAGCATTTTTCAGTATGCTTAGGGAAGTACGCCTATCAAAGTTCGAGCGAATTCTCAGAAAAATTGCCGCTCAAGCGACCACGTTGCGTTTTCCCAGTGTTGCGGTGCCTGTCCCAACGTTTTCCCCGGGCCTGCCGCCGAAATTTCCCAGATTAGCTTGAAAATTCCCACATTCCATAGATACCTTAGTTTTCACTCAAAAATGAACAAGTTAGACATTTTTCCGTTGAATAATGAATGCTGTTACGGTATCTTTTCTCATTCTCGCTGATCAGGTCACTTAGTTGCTATAGAAAGTGCCTAGTTTGCCTGCTCATAATATGATTATAATTTTATTAGGTATATTGTATGATTATAATTTTGTATTATAAACATCATGAAGTGTGGGATCGAGGGTGAAGAATTGTTAATCAAAGTATGGAGTGCAAGGAGGTAAAACGAGAGTTGAAAAACACACTCACACTAAAGCTGCAATCACAACTACTACTTTCTCATCTTTGTTTGGAGTAAAATACGCCGAAATTTGTCTATTTTTACGATTTTAGGCCAATTTTCCAGATTTTCCCATTTCTTTGTCAAAATTTCCCTCTTTCTTTTTCATAATTTCCCAGTTTTCCCAGTTCGAGTTGGGGAAGAATTCTCAAGTGACGAAATCGCATTTTCTATAGTTGGCAATATTGTTCCATAAGCTTCATGCTGATGAAGAACGCACAGTACACTGCTAAGGCGCCCTTTAGTATCTTCCTTAATCATAATAATACGCCGAAGGTTTGAAAACATACGAAAAGTCTACGATCCCTCGAATGATGATTATTATACAATTTAATGAGGTCCGTTTAATCATGATGGACCGTGTCATATTCGAAATTATAGGGTTCCTGAACCCGTTATTAGACGATGCACGCCAATCATTCCCGTAATAACTCGAAAACCTCTCCTTTAATAAGCCGTGCTTAACGTCCCTGGCTCTCCCGACGTCTTAATTGAATTTTCGAAATCCGACGCGACGTCGTTAGAGAAAAATAAGGATCCCCGCGAAACCGAAAGCCGCTTTTCCGTAATATTATAGAGCGAATTTGGAAACGGGTTTTATACATAAAACAGAATTAAATGATCCTTGAATTTTGGGTGCATTATTTCCAGGAATAATCTGCCTGTGGATATTTTTCATGTTCCGGTAGCTGGACGTATTTTGATTTTAGGCGGATTTTAAAATTGTCTTATCTGGTGGTTGTTTGACATTTTTGACCATTGTGGTCACCAGCATTCGTCAAAATCGTTTTGGGTCAAAAATTTACGAATATGGAAGTATTTTGTGTCATCTACGTATCACTGGTTTTTACGCTTTAGCTTATCGTATCAATGTCTTAATTTACAGAGGGCACATGTCCATTTTTTCGATTTTGGGATATTGGCATCACTGGATTTTGCGTTTTGATAAAAATCGGCTTTTTGGACAAGTACCTTTTGTGCGTTAAGGTACCTCTCGATATTATTTTGCTGAAATTTTCCTGGTAACTCTAGGCATGGTAAACCCTTGCCCCCACCCCCTGGACCTGACCGCAAATGGGTGATTCTCCGAAAGCAGGGAAATTTGACTTCCATTTTCTCCAGTTTCAAATTTTTTATTTTTAACCAACGGGCGGGTGCAGACTGATGTAGACAAACTCCTGATTCCAGTTTGTGGTCTGCATCGCTAGTGTAAAGTAATTTTCATTATCATTTTCTACCCAATGTGAGGGTCTGAATGAAAACTTCAAAAATGACTGGACATGATAAATTCAAGCTGATTTATAATGCAACATTAAACATTTTTGAATTCCCTTCAGCAGACATAATTTGAAGAGTAAATGAATACAACCTGCCACTTTTTTAGGCAATTAAAATTTTATCCTTCGAACTGAGGGGTGTGGAACTTGAAAAACCGAGAAATTGGACGTGTGAGGGTCTGAAAAATGACACTTTTCGACGCAATTTACTGATACTTATGCGTGCGTGAAAATGGTTATTAAATAATCAGTAAATTTTACTGATAGAATCCAAGCTAACAATGCCCTTAATCCACTGGTTTAAAAAAATTTTTTAAAGAAATTTTTTTTAAATTCTATATTATAATTCTATATTATAGAGTCGCCTTAACAAGCTCGGGACACAAATTTCCCTGTTTTCGGAGAATCGCCCAAGTATGAAATCTATAGCTGGAGATCTATCTTCAGCAGTTGAACTCAGCATAAGCGAAGCGAGCAAACGAGGCAATCGACATTGCTACGTGAACGAGAGCGGACAGCAACATACACATCGCACTCGGACTCGGATGGAATTATAGCGCAGACGTTACCAGTCCGTATCGGGTACGGAACGGAAATATCGTAATGACACCGGCTTCCCACGGCGGGCCTCCCCCGCCGGATTCCCGGCCCTTGATTATAGTAGGCGATCCGGCAATCCTAAACCCGGTCCACCCCGGATAACGATGGCGACCGGACTGTTTGCTTTTCTCAAATCGGCATCTCCCCTTGTAACCTCTTCATCTCCATTCCTCATCGGTCTTTTTTCCGCCGGAGATGCTCGCAACATTCCGCCGTAATGGAATCAAAGGGTCACGGAGCTATGGTTAACTGTTTACACCCTCTCATTATCCCCGTCCACTCCGGGTCGTCCACTTTGGGGCCCATCTCGGATCCTCCTACACCTTATACGTCTACCTCTTCATCTTCTTGTCCGGGGCTCCGACCTCATCTCTCATTCCGGGTTCAACGCAACCGGTTAATCGGCCGTTCTTCGGGTCCGCCCGCCTTCGGACGTTATGGGCATTTCCATACGTCACCTCGGACTGACGTCCGGTCTCAATTCTCAACGTTTTTCCGCTCCGGCGGCCCTGCGGGATGCGGCGTTGGAGTAAACAACCCGCTTTACTTCGCAGGATAAAATTCATTCAGTCTGAGGGCACATTTCCATTTTTTCCGATTTTGAGGCATTGCTATCACTGGATTTTGCCTTTTTGCCAAAAATCAGCAAGTGCCTTTTGTGCTTTGAGGTATTACAATTCGAGTACTATTCCGTGATCATGCGGATAAACCTGTCGTAAGACCTTTCAATTACAGGTACTTTAGCACTGCAGGCACCGAGAGACTAGCATGTATTTATATGTGTATCCGTATTTATGTGTGCGTCGCTATTTATCCGCGATCCTTTCACGGCCCGCTAACCTTTACCGGGCGATAAGGATCGTTCGGCGACCCTCTATCAGGTGGATCTTGATTATTGTAACACTCCGATACGGACCGAGGAATATCTAAATAGTTTTCACCTTCTCTCTCATTATACCCCTTTCAAAAGTAGTGTTGCAGGTTTGCGATGAAAATTGCGCATGGAATTGTGCATGATCGGAATTTGTGGGTATACAATTTTCGGATACGTTATTTGGGGAGGGCACGTAAAATAAGACGGCAAAAAGTCGGATTTTTCGAAAGATTCAGGAAAAATTTATAAAAAATGATATTTTTTCAATGATTTATGCTCTCAAGAGAATTAGTATGAAGTGTTTGCACTTTTTTCATAATTTACATAATCATTTACATAATTTTCATGAAATTCCTTAAAAAACGGACTTTTCCGAGGTTTTACCCCATAAAAAACCACTTTCTACCACTTCACAAAAATATTAGTGTCTCAACTCAAAGCCAAATTCATCAAAATGTTCACTCACCGAAAAGTTTTAACAATTTTCATCAAATTCCTTTGAAAAACTGATTTTTTCGAGGATTAAACACAAAAACCTCACTTTTTACCACTTCGCAAAAATATTTGTGACTCAACTCAAAGCCAAATTCATCAAAATGTTCACTCACCGAAAAGTTTTAATAATTTTCGTGAAATTTCTTAAAAAAACGGACTTTTCCGAGTTTTTGCCCCTCAAAACCATTATTAATGAGGCAACTCAAAGCCAAATTCATCGAAAATTTCGAAAATTTAATATTCGCTCACCTTCTGATCGCCGAATCGCATTTGCCGTCTGGCGTTCCTGGAGACGTTCATCCGGCAGAGGAACATCCGCGTATCGTCGCCGGGCGTGTTCGCTGACCTCAGCAGCTCGCTTTGGATGCCCTGATGATCTTGCTTGTCGATCATGTCGTACATGCTGTCGCCGTGTATCAGCAAGTCCTCCTGCGCAGAATTGGAGAAACGTTAGGGTAAAATAAGAATAGAACAAATGGAACAAGACGAAATAGTAAAAACAGAAAGAAAATACAACGAAAAAAAATGAAATAAAACGGAACAGAACACAAAAAGTACGAATTTCAACGAAAAAACGAAATAGGAATGATTTCTACTCGAAATTCGAACCTAAACAGATTAGTTCAAAAAGTAGCCATCGGGATGTCTTTTTAGCCTTTTATGCCAATTGACTAGTGAACCCAAAATGGCTTCTCTTAATATTTTTTTGATCGGACGCACACATTTTGCACCAGTTGGTCCAAAATCGGTAGTACAATGCGCTAAACTAGCCGATTATTAGTTTACTGTTGTAATATTAGGAAATGGAAATTATTTCATTTCGAAAATCGTTCTTGTCAAAATTTAAGAGCGGCATCAAGTCAAAAATGACAGGAGCCGGGCGGAGATAAGCGTGCGGCGAACAGTAGCCGGGCGGAGAGACCGTTAGCGGAGGGCAAAGGTGGAGGGCAAGGTCTGCCATGCAAATAGTGCGCATTAGGCATCTGCGGCCCGAATGGACGTCACTGTCGGCCGTTTCGGTAGATGGCAGATTGCGCCGCCCGTTTCCCACCATCGCGGACCCGGAACTCGCCTTGGAGTCGGCAGACATATTACACGGATCAAAAATGATGAATTTTTATGAAATTTGAAAAAATCTGGAAGTAGGGAAAAAATTGATTTTTAGCATCATCCTCTGTAAAATTCCAAATTGTCAAAAATTGCGTTTCTAAAAATTTGAAAAATGATTTTTTCCGTTTTTTTTTTCTTTTCGATTTTTTTCCCCAAAAAACCGATCAATCCCCCATCGGACGTTCCGGGAATGAGAAACGAACCCCATAACGTTCACTGGCCTACGGATACCCTAGCATTAAACACCGTACAATTATCCGGCCCAGATTTATTGTCCGGAGAGATTGTCCCGGATATTTTCGTTATTATCTCGTCGCCCAATTTGACGTAGGCCTAATGGCGCCTCGCCGACGATTTATCGCCGGCATTAGGGATTTTCGGAAACCTAATGATCCCCCACTTACGGATATCTACATTACGGATGCGACGGCTCGGGTCGACGACTGCGCGAAAAATCGATTAGTCCCCTCCCCCCTGCGGACAGCGGCCCGATTAAGCGCGGAGTCGCAAGCGTGAAGAATTGCCTCCATCGCGGATTGTGGGTTTTTACAAATTCCGACTTTTTTTCTTGTTGTTGTTGTTTTTTATTTAAAACGGTGGCTCGTCCTGTTAAATATTACGAGACTTCTACTGATTATCAGCCACCTGATGGACTCTTTCGATTTCTCATTTGATTTTGGAAATTTTTTTAAAGTTTTTTTTGGCTTTTTACTTCAATATTTAATTGTCCTAAAATTAAGAATCGGAACGGAGCTTTAGAAAAAACTATTACTCATACAAATTTACTCAGAATCACTTCTCGAACAGTGTGTCCGTCTGTCCGTGTGTCCGTATTTGGTCATTTACAAAAATGGCCTTAGCTCCGTCAAATCTCAACCTTTTTTCAAATTTCTTGAACTGGAATGTTTGTCTCGGCACCTCGTTTGATCGGACTTTGAATAACTCGAAGTACTTCCGATATATTTGCATTTTTAGTGTTTTCTATTTTATGTTTTTCCGGCCACAAAAATGAACCGATTTGAGCGTTCTTGGTCTTAAAATCTTTGTTTTACCTTGCAGAATATGTGGATATTTTTTATATTCCGATAACTTGGCGTATTTTTATTTTAGGCGAGTTTTAAAATTTGCATAGTGAGTTTTTTTGTATTTTTGACCTAAACATCCTCAAAAGCAGTCAAAATATAATCAAATTGTGTCACAGTTTTACGTTTCAAAATATGGAAGAATTGAGTGTTATCCACTCACCACTGGTTTAAAGTTTTTTTTGCCTTTTTTCAAGTTTTTGTAGTTTTTATTTAATTTTTTAGCTTTTTTCAAGTTTTTTAGCCTTTTTTTTGCGCCTTTGCTCTGATACCTGAGAAGGAATTTTCGCGAAATCATTCATGTAAATTGATTTTATTGACAAAAATAATAAAATATATCATTTTGACATCGAAAGATGAATTTCTCAAAAGAAATTTCCACCGATCCGATTCACTCTCGATCCTTAGCCGCCCTAATTGCCGGCGGACTCGTAAATTACTCAACATCCTCAGCCGCCGGGGGGTATAAAACTCAAAAACAAACCTGTAACATGTCGTCTGCCCGGTGTCGTAAATATTTTACAATTCCCGCGCCTACATTGAAGAGACATCCGTATGACGAGCCCATTAAAAGTTGTAGTGCCAGATGGTATAGCTGATATCAAGTGGTAAAGGGTCGCCATTTTCTAATCCTTCGCTTGTAAAGAGTCGAGAAATGTTTTCGCAGTTAAACCTCCGAGTGCCTATTAAAGTTCCTGGCTATAGTTGAAATCAATGATCCGTGCCTGTCTCCAGCATTACCCGACTTTTTTTTTTACTAATTTCTTTAGCTGAAATGGTCGAGCAGAACTCTAGTACCGTGTAATCGTACTAGGTAATCGTGTATTTAACCTGAAATTTTTTGAAGTAATTTTTTCTAGCTCGAAAACAAAGCCAATAGAGGAAATATGATGGTTCCGCAACTTTCGGGGAAAAGGTGTACCGATTGAGGGGAAAATATCCCTATTAACGGGAAAAAGGGCGAATAGCTTTGCAAAAAACACGATTTTGTGTCTTTTCCTCGCTAAAAACATAGTTATCCACGTATGGTGAGTTTTTTTCATCTTTGTCCAACATGAAGTTGAATGACATGAACATGATGAGCTATTGAACAATTTTCCTCTAAAACGACGGAAGAATCACCCGCCACTTCACGGTACGTTAACTTTTTGTATATTTTTACGAATTTCCTCGTATAAAGGCAGAAAGTTTTCTAAAATGTTTCCAAAAAAATCGTTTTTTTTTCATTGCTTTCTTTCAGAAAATGTCTTTTAACTCTAGTATATTTATATTGTCCTCTATTTATTGACCCAGTTGTAATATTATTTCCTTTATTTGATATAGCGGATCTCAGTAGTGGAAATACGGTGGTATGGCGTTATGGGAACTATTCGGGGAAAAAGTGTACCAAGTAAAGAGAAAATTTCCCAATTGAGGGAAAAAGAGAAAATAGTAAACGAAAAATCTCTCTAATTACGGGAAAAAGGGATAATACCTAGACTTGAGTATACGATTTTTTGTGTATGTCTAGCATAAAAAATACGTATGTCAAGCGTTTTCTCATCTTTGTCTAACATGATTAATACACGTATGACGAGTAATTGATAAATTTCCCTCTCTACCGGCGGGGAAATTACCGGGCACCGATTTTCGTCTTTCGGGCATCATTTGCTCTGTGAACACACTTCTTATTCGAAAACTGGGGTTGTCTGTCTCTCGAATCCTATATTACAGTGTCTACCGTACTCTGACAGACTATTCGGCTCCTATCCCGAAGACAAGTGTGGGAAGCGAACTGCTCGTGTGGTCTGGACGTCGCGTCTGTAGTGACAGGAGTGTAACCTTCCTTCTCGTCTTGTACAGCCTTCCGTCTCTTTCCCACTCTGGGCCCCCCCGCTGGTCTCCTCAACCCCTTTAATAGCGATCCATAAATAACCGACCTACCCCTATCGTGTATCATTTGCATGTCTTTAGGAGATGTAAAACCACCCTCACACCAATTATTGACTAACTGGGTATCCGTGTTTTGTGTCATAGTCTCGCATTTTGATTGAGGGGTAGCCCGAGAGAGACATTCTTGTGGGATATCGAGGATTCTAATGAGGACCCTCATACCTGCTACCTCGAACAATATTTATACAAATATTTAGCCCAGGTAATTAAGCCCTCTACACTATTTGTGCATAATTCGTCCCTAAATTAAATTCGTACCTGAAACATGAGTGTCTAATTTTTCGAAATATATTCTCTTCGAATTTTAAAAATTCTGAATGGTCAAAATTTCAAACTTGAAATTAGTTTTCAAAAGTATATTGATACTATATAGGTACCTATTTGGTCAACTTTGATTTCGGGAGCGTAACAAGATGTGTGTGGTCAAGCCCATGGTCCGTTTCGCCGTCATCAGTCTCGGGTGCTGCTTTGAACTGTCCATCATAACCTTCTCAATTTTTGTTGAGCTTCGCCTTTTTGCCTTTGCCCATGCGTGCATTCGTGTTTTGAAGTTTTCCGTTGCGTTTTTGGCTAAATTTGCATTAAAATCCATTCCGATTCCGACAGAAATTTATTTCCGAATACAGTCCACTTACCCTAGGACACGTTTTGGTCCTTCGAGCCGGATATGAACCAGTGTGCATAACTTCAAAATGTTCGTCTTACGTTCATCTTCAGCAGTCGCTTTCTGCTGTAATGGCAATTTATTTGGAAATCACGAAAATTCTCAAAAAAATTTGGCTAGTTAAGGAGCTGCTCCGCACATTCCAGCCACGAAGTCCTCCGCATCATTGGGATTCTTCTATTTCTGCGGGGCTTCTTTTCTGCAAGTTGGAGGTACACAGGCAGCGATACCATCGAGTATGAATCCCCATATAGATCCTGAGCACATTCGAACAATAGAAGCGTCCTATGCTCAGAGTCCAATGCGCATCGCGGGTTTTAAATGTAATTGCATAATGAGTAAAGCCCCTGACCGTCGTATGTTAGGGTACACCCCCCACCCCCTACCCATGCCTGTTGCTTGGAAACCGCTCGTGTTTATTTATAGCGGGCATCCGAGTCGAGGACACAGTCGAAGTGTTGAGTCTCCTGTTCTTATGTAAATTGCGCCAGCGCATTCGCATTGTGCTCCCGTGTTATTCGCTAGCCGTTTCCATACCTTTCGTTTCCCAATCACGGTAAACCTCTTTTCCCCTATTCGTTTCCTCTCTTTTTCTCGCGTTTTCCCCTTAGCGCCAAGTTGCAGGTAAATCCAACGTCAGGAGGGGTAGTTTTCAAACTTCATAGCGAGATCCGTCAAAATATATTTCACCCTCATTTCACAGAGGCCATAAAAAACTTGTAGGCATTGTTTGTGCTGAAAATCTTACCACGAGTGGGGGGTACAGTTTCCAAACTTCGTATCAGGACTCTATTTTCACAAAGGCCATAAAAAAACTTGTAGAAATGGATTTTTTTGTGCTGAAAATCAATTTTTTCCTCAGTCATGCCATGAAGGCATTTGGCCGCGGGGCTGCACTGTATGGGTAAGTACTGGAAATGTTTTTATACTAGGAATAGGAAAATACTGAAAAAACTGAGTATGAATCGACTTAAAACGATGGGTGTGATGGCGATTTTCCCATACGGTTTGACAGGGAATTTTCTCAAGTCATCTGTATTCTTCATATTAGACAAAGTTGAAACAATCACTCGTCATACGAATTCTCAGTGCTGGACGAAGACGAAAGATCGTATCCTCAAAACGATTTTTCCCTTTCCCCGATGATGCGGGACATTTTCTCCTCGATTCGTACACCTTTTTCCCAGAAGTTGCAGCAATAGTACCGCCATATTTCCACTACTTAGTCGTCGGTAGGTATGTTTTATCAGCATTTAGGTAATCAATCTATTTCTTCCTTCCGAAACGTTCCAAAAATATAAAAAAGGAGAAATGACGGTCTTCGGTGAGAGTGTCCACGTTTCTGGACATTTTCTTCAAAAAAACATTTCTTCGCTGAAATAGTACAACTCGAACGATGATGAATGATTCGACAACACTTACTGCTCTCGGAAGGAAGCCTGTATATGTACAGTAGGGTGTCCCTTATATCGGAGAAAAAATTTTTTTTGGGAAATTTGATACGCATACCCTCTCATTTTTTTCTCTTAGGTCTAAAACTATCGTATGTGAAATAGTTTCCCCCTAGGATGACGTTAACCCGTGCCGAATCGTCGCCAAAGTTGGAATATACGAATTTGGGCTTTTTCGCTAAAATCGCCCCTTTCTTGAGACGCTCTGAAATTTCTACTGGCAGTCGCGGTTGTTTGATTGACGTGAAATTTATACCATATATTTGAGTAATATTAACGAAGATCTGGTAAAAATTTGAAGAGGATTGATCGAAAAATACGATTGGTAGAAAAGGTTGAGTATCTATTCAGATGTTGTCTCGTTTTTCCGAAAATAATTTAGCTCTTGCACTCACCCCGTAAGATGTTTACATGAACCTGTCAGTTCATGCATCTTCATAGGCATTAGATAAGGTGCTTGAACTAACATTCAAAAATGTGGGGTGAATTCGTATTATATTATCTCAAATCCGGGATCATCGCAACCGCGCATAAACGTGCAGCAACATGTCGATTCTGGATTCGCGCTCTGCCAATGTTTCATATTCTCCTCAGTAACCCTTTGTCATTGTCCAAAAGTCTGTTGCCTTCCTAGGGGTCGAGTTCTCCTCTTCAGGTTTGTTCACATGGCATACCAAATTGGCAGTTGAGAAGGAGATTGCGGATTATAAAAGTGTCTGGCCGATCGTACTCAGGTCTCAAGCCAATACGCCCTCTTCGTGGAAGACACTTTTTTCGGCAGTGATAGCAAGTAAAGCCCTTTACGCTGCAGAAGCATGGAGTTTTCACCACTGTGAGCTGCTCGAAAGAGTTCAAGTTACAGCGGCCCTTCTTGGCTTGGGATGGAGCACGCCGTATTACCTCGTCAGGGCTTCAACTAGAACCCACCTCAAACTGCATATTGGGAAGGGAATGTTTAGCTGGTTTCTGAAACTCCAAAGTATGGGTAAAGAGCGGCTTCCTAGGACTGGCTTTTACAGGCTTCTAGAGCTTGAAAGCTTGCTGACCCCTGCAGTTCAGGCAGCTGCTCGCTCAGGCGGATTGCGAGGGACTCCTGGAACCGCAGGATTATGCCCGACTAAAACAACAGCGAGAACTCTTTGGAGGACGCTCCGCTCCGCCTGGAGGACGTTGAGGGCGCGAGTCAATCTTCTTTCAACCGAGTTCCAAGAAACGTAGGATGTCTGGGGGGGCCTTCCGTACTTGGAGGCTGCCCTGCCACTGTGCGCTAAGCGACTCCTAGCTCAGACAAGACTAGCAGGTCTCCCCTTCTGTCGGGTATACTTGAACAGGCTCTGTATAAAATTCTCAGCAGATCGGAACTGCCAAGTTTGTGATCTGACAAAGCCAGACACCTCAGAAAACCTAATCGCAGAATGCGCAGTGTTTCGAGCCGAGGGGCTCAAATTTTTGGGTGGTTGCACGCTCTCCAAGGGCGAATTGCTGCTAGTCATGACTATCAAGAACCCAGCAAGTTTTATTGGTTTCCTGCAGACGGTCCTTAGGCTCAGGGCCTTCAAGGTTTCAGAGGGAACTGTTTTCTGAGGAAAAAATGTATTACCTACGTACTTTCCGCTTTTGGCCAATAGATATTTTTGGTAGATGCTTAAAGAAACTAAAAAAAAAACTCCGATGCATAATATCTAACGCTCAAGTAGGAGCTAATCTTTTCTCCAAAAGGAAAATATATATTTTATCTTCACTTTTGTGCCTAATGAAATCTTGCCAACTTTTGTAATGGCCTTATTGGCTTTATACAAATAAACTCTTATTTTTCTTCTTCTTCTACTCCCAGCAGTTCTTTGACAGCCTCTCTGGAGACGGGGTGAACATTTGAAGTCGATTCGTCAGAGATGTTATCTTAAGAGTCAGTAAAACCGTCTGAATGCAAGTTTCCGATAAAACGGGCACCAACAATAGACTTACAAGATTTCTGTAGCCCGCAATTTCCATCCAATCCTCTTCAAATTTTTACCAGATCTTCGTTAATATTACTCAAATATATGGTATAAATTTCACGTCAATCAAACAACCGCGACTGCCAGTAGAAATTTCAGAGCGTCTCAAGAAAGGCGCGATTTTAGCGAAAAAGCCCAAATTCGTATATTCCAACTTTGGCGACGATTCGGCACGGGTTAACGTCATCCTAGGGGGAAACTATTTCACATACGATAGTTTTAGACCTAAGAGAAAAAAATGAGAGGGTATGCGTCCAAAAATATTGAAGTTGAAAAATAAGGGACACCCTAATGTACAGTACATATACTTAACATATATACTTTGTAATTTTTCCCTGCGGGCAAAAACAAAGCGAGTAGAGGAAATATGATGGTTCTGCGACATTTGGGAGAAAGGTGTGCCGATTGAGGGGAAAATATCCCTAATCATGGGAAAATACCTTTTTTGCTAATACGATTTTTTCCTCTCTGTCTAGTATGAAGAATACGTACTTACGTCGAGTGTGATATTTGATCAGTCTAAAATCAAAAATCAAATTCTATCTCCGGCGGATCGATACTTTTCAGATCCTCGGTCGAGACATCAATTAAGGAGGGCCGAAGTCGTCCATTCAGAGTACAAAATTGGTATCACTCGTCGGAGGAGTTATCACCTGTCAAGTGACGGAAAGGCACCTCCTCCCGTCGCCAGGTAATTGCTACCGTTCCTCCGTCCGGTCGCTCCCGTTCGCTCCACGTCACCACCAATTTGGTGGGATGCACGTTACGATCCCATAGGACCGATTCCCGGCTAAATGCACGCCTGTCCAAATCAATCCGGCAGCGATGGACTCTTTGAAATGTTAAAAGTCTTTGAAAGAACGAGAAGACGGCGGTGATTTCGATAAGATTTACCATCGCCGGGCTCCGCATACCTCGCACTGTCACAGGTTCATTGTTGGAGGGTTTTTGTTGTTATTGTAATTTGACTTGGCTGACCATCAGAACCGGTGACTAGGCAGGTTTACTCGGCAAGAACCTGCGCGAGTTACGGACACCGATTAGAGCGATTCCGATATCAACCGTTCTAATCCGTCGTCGACCTCCGTTCTCACGAGCGTTGCCTCCGCCGCTCAACATCAGCATCAAAATTTGATGTTGTATTCAATACTCTTTCATGTTGTGAAGTTATGAATCTTGTCTCGAAAGTGGAAATCGGATATGTTAAAATTTTGGCGTCGCATCTCGAAAGAATCTACTCTACGAAAATTATGAAGAAAAATCGATTCTTGATAAATCGATCATTGAAAGAATTGACTCGTGAAAGAATCGAGATCAAACTCAACTTTGAGATCAAAATCAACTTCGAGTTCAAAGTCAACTTCGAGATAAAAATCAACTTCGAAATCAAAGCCAACTTTGAGATCAAAGTCAACTTCAAGTTCAAAGTCAACTTCGAGTTCAAACTCAACTTCGAGATCAAAGTCAACTTCGAAATTTGATGTTGTATTCAATACTCTTTCATGTTGTGAAGTTATGAATCTTGTCTCGAAAGTGGGAATCGGATAATTTAAAATTGTGGCGTCGCATCTCGAAAGAATCTACTCCACGGAAATTACGAAGAAGAATCGATTCTTGAAAAATCGATCATTGAAAGAATTGACTCGTGAAAGAATCGAGATCAAACTCAACTTCGAGATCAAAGTCAACTTCCAGTTCAAAGTCTACTTCGAGTTCAAAGTCAACTTCGAGTTCAAAATCAATTTCGAGATCAAAGTCAACTTCGAGATCAAATTCAACTTCGAGATCAAACTCAACTTCGAGATCAAATTCAACTTCGAGTTCAAACTCTACTTCGAGATCAAAGTCAACTTCGAGTTCAAAATCAATTTCGAGATCAAACTCAACTTCAAGTTCGAAGTCAACTTCGAGGTCAAACTCAACTTCAAGTTCGAAGTCAACTTCGAGATCAAATTCAACTTCGAGATCAAATTCAACTTCGAGATCAAACTCAACTTCGAGATCAAAGTCAACTTCGAGATCAAAATCAACTTCGAGATCAAACTCAACTTCGAGATCAAACTCAACTTCAAGTTCGAAGTCAACTTCGAGGTCAAACTCAACTTCAAGTTCGAAGTCAACTTCGAGATCAAATTCAACTTCGAGATCAAATTCAACTTCGAGATCAAACTCAACTTCGAGATCAAACTCAACTTCGAGATCAAATTCAACTTCGAGATCAAAGTCAACTTCGAGATCAAAATCAATTTCGAGATCAAAGTCAACTTCGAGATCAAATTCAACTTCGAGATCAAAGTCAACTTCGAGTTCAAACTCGATTTGTAAAACTAGAATCAAAGCTAAACATTTTTACCAAACAAAAAACATCGATTTCTGGTTAAAACATCGATGTGAAAGAAATATCGTGGAAAACATTGATGTTATGGAAAAATACATATCGATACATCGATCCCCATCCCTACAGAGAAATGGAAGCGGGTGAATTATTCCCGTACAAACGCCAGTACTGGGACGGTACACTTGAGACGTGTTAAGTGTTGATTTATCTGAAAGTCCAGACTAGGTACTTTCATGTGAATAGGCGATACGAGTGTGCGCATTGGTGGCCTAAAAACACGAGCGCCTTTTGTTTTAAGAGCAGTTATTACGAAGAAGTACTCGAGTTTCACTGGCAGCTCCAATTGGAGGCGAGCCTGTTATAAATAAAACCTTTTAAAAACATCTCGACTTTTCTCCTTTCGAGATCCTGAAAGCCACCGATTTAGAAGACTCGGATAGATAATGCACCCGAAGGAAAGAGCTAATGGTTCCCCTCCATCGAGGATAAATGATTTTCGGCCTGGCCGAAAAGCTCCAAGTCCGCTACTTAACATTCTTCCAGGATTAAGAATGATGTTCCACCTGATGGTTCGTTTTCATATTCGAAATTCACCTACCGTCGATCGAGGATAGGAGGGAAATCATAGCAATACAGTATACTGCCTTGATATATTTACAAAAGAATGATTAGAATAGTATAGATTCAGCTCAGTCTAATAAACGCTGAAAAAAGGGCCTAGTCCAGAAATCTAGAGCGATTTGCCCGCAGCCAAAGCAAGAAGGGCCAAAAACTGCGAATGATTTTGGACTTTTTACGTTTTTCTGCCTAAAACGCGAAAAATATGCGTCCCACGAAAAAAAATGTTTCAACCAAAAAATTAGCTGATAAGATTTCCTAAATTACCCTTTCCAGATTTTTTTTGTGTTCATCTTTTTACTTAGGTACCTACAGAACTTTGAAAATGCAGGAATCTAGAATAATATTCTGCATATTGCATATTATGCAATTGAGCCCAATAAATGTATAATATGCGTTTAATATAGATACGTATATATTAAATATATTTTCAAAAAAACTCGAATTTGAATTTTCCGCTCAATTTTAACATCCTGGCCCTCGATCCGCGCAAGGCATCGCATTAGGCAAATTGGGCTCGTCCCGATTTCCATAGTTCGACGGGCGATCCGCGATTTCCAGAAAACCGTTGTTCCGGAGACGTCGGTAAATTAACCGTTTACGGAGTGACGTCCACTTTGCTGGCCGTGATGTATGCGGCGACCCCTGGGTCGCACGGATGCGGGGTCGCACGGATTGAAACGTCGCATTGACTCAACGCGCGTCTTCCCGGTCGTCGCCTTCGGCTCGTCACTTTCGTTCGTTCCGTCTCGGCGTTCGGCGAGAAAGCCGTCGGTGACTAATGAGATCGGATTTTCAAGGGAAAATCGAAATTGGAGATACCCTATTCATTTACCTGAATATTTTCATTCCGAACTTTTTCCGAAGATGTGACATTTTTGATCTTCTTACAAAACTATCTTTTTAACTAAAAATATCTAAAAATACGGCGCGTTCGGAAACTGGCGTTTTTTACTTCCATATTAACAGTAATTACTTCCATAATTACATTGTAAATGGATGTATTTTAATCGCCCTAAAATCAAAAATCGCGTCCGTCAGTGGTAATTTACAAAAATGGCCGTAGCTCCCTCAATTCGTACCCTTTTTTCAAGTTTCTGGCACTAAGATGTTCTTCTCGGCAAGACCTGTCGCCCTGTTTAACCGGAATTTGAATAAAGTACTTCGGATGTATTAGCACTTTTAGTGTTTTCTAGTTTATTTTTTCCTGGCCACAAAAATGTCCCAATTTGAGCGGTTTTGGTCTTAAAATCTTTGTATTACCTTGCAGAATATGTCAATTTTTTTATACTCAAGCAACTTGTTGTATCTCAGGTGAGTTTTAAAATTGACATTTTTTCTGATATTCTTGACCTAAACACCCTTGAAAGTAGTCAAAATATTATCAAAATGTGTCACAAATTCACGTATCAAAATATGGAAGTATTGTGTATTATCTAAGCACAACTGGGTCTTTTAGAATATCAAAACTTGAGATTTTTGATCCTCCATAAAAAAGTATCTTTTAACTTGATCAGAAATACATCCAAAAATATGGCACGATCGATAATTTTTCATCCATCGAGATCGTAAAAATCCAAAACCCATCGGTCGGTCGAAAGTAAAATCGGATCAGCCGTTCGGACGGAATTACGCCGCCGAGCCGGCTGTACGGCGGCTTTCTCCGCCCAATTCCGACCATGCCGCCTCGGGACGCTAACAATGTGAACAAGATCGGAATACAAAGCGAGGCGTCCGCTCTCTCCGCGATCGTCTCCTTCCGCGTGGGAAATCCGTAATTATCAACCTCCAAGGTAACTTTAAGGTAACCCCAACTTCACCTCTAAGGTTCTCCTTAAACGCTGTCAATTAATTTTTTCCCCTTTCCGGCGGGTCGAGTCCGCGCTCGATATCGATTTAATCGAGCGCGGACCCCGCCCGGCGCGGAGCTTGAGGTGTTGGCCCCGCCTCCGCGCTATCGTTATGAGAAATCCCGCCCGGCCCTTCAATTTGTCATCGCGCTTTTCCAGTTTGTTTTCGAAGTCGGAATTCCTGGCGTGTAAACGGCACGACTTTCCTTCCCAATTATCGCCGATTAATCGCCGAGTAATTCCGCGTTTTCAGAGTTTTAGGCTGTGTCGCATCGAATCCGTAATTTTTTGGTTCAGTTTTTCCTTAAAAAATGTACCTACCTACCCATGAATTGTTCAGGAAAGAAATTTTGATACCCCCTTGAAAATTTGTTGGTTTACGATTCAAGGAGTGTAGAATGCGAATCTGCAATAAAAGATTTTTGTCCGACCGTGTGTTTTTCAGGGGGAAGGAGTTTTCGAAGAATATCGAAATTTTCACCAAAAATCAGGCACCGTATCTAGTTGTTTCTAACGTCTCGACAGATCTCTACCTCAATATTAAGGCCAGCAAAACAGCTGTCAAAGTGGGGGAAATTCGTGTTTTTCAGGAAAGTTGCAATAATGCCCGCAGTTGAATAAATTTTTAAAAATTAAAAAAAAATTTTTTTTTGATCATTTTAATGAAAGTATGACACGAGATTAATTTTGGCCGTGGGTCACGCTCTGAAGTTCACTTGGAGACAATACCTAACCCATAAAAGAAGAAAATCTGTTCAATTTTTCGAAAGTTGTTTGAAGAACAACTCAAATTGCCTTGAATTCAAGCAGATATTCGTGCAATAATTGTGTCTTTCAAGCACTTTTCAACTCGGGAATATTTCGTCGTCAAGTGTCTGCAGTTTTACAGCGACTAAGAAAAACTGTCGTCTATAGAAGTGCCGAGTAGCATTTTCGCACTTTATTAAACGCACTTTATTGTACAACGCACTGCTGCACTTTATCGTAACGCACTTTATTGTACAACGCCCCGCCGCACTTTATTAAACGCACTTTATCGTTCAACGCACCGCCGCACTTTACCGAAACGCACTTTTTAGTCAACGCACCGCCGCACTTTATCGTAATGCGCTTTATTGTCCAACGCACCGCTGCACTTTATCGTAACGCGCTTTATTGTACAACGCACCGCCGCACTTTATCGTAACGCACTTTATTGTACAACGCACCGACTTTTCGAAACCAGTTTTCTAGTGGTTCCTTTCCGTTTTTGATCCTGAGGTTTCTGCGGTGTATAATTACCTATCTGAACTTGTGGAAAATGCAAAAAAAATTAATTTCTGAAATTCTGGAGTTATCCGCTTTTGATCCTCAAATGTAGCCAGCTACGCACCTACGCTCCGATCTGAGAGTTGAGCCATTAGATAATAAAGAGCACTTCCACCATTTAATGTAGACCGTCGAGACTCGGGTTATGGCGGGCTTGTAAATTACGCCCGGCGTATACTTTTCAAATTACAATCGCGTCCATCTGAATTTTATCATCCACTTTTTCTCCTCCTAATGTGTAGTACTTTTATGGTCGGACAACACAAAGCCGCGGCCTTGACTCGGCTCCATAAACTCCGATGACTGGTAATAAAGCCATAAAGTCGAAACAGGCGTAAAAATCCCGCGTGCGCACCCCGGGGCCCGCACTGACACTTTATGAGTCCTATTAGATGATCATCTGTCAAGAGAGTAGCCGGCGAGGAAGCGTAACGTTTTGAAAATTACCAACCGATGACGTTTTCAAAATTCCTTATACCGACGTTTTTTCCCTTGAATCGATTCTTAACACTTATAGATGTGAGCACATCAAACCATTCCTTCCCACAGTTTTTGCAATGATATAAGCCTCGGAATGCAGCATCGAGAGCTTTTAAACCGAATTTGACTTTTTTTTTGGAAATCCGAAATTGTGATTGTTAAAAAATTGAACTAAATTCATTGAATATATTCCTGTTGTAAAGGCTTTCGAGGAAGCTGATCCGAAAAGACGTATGTTTGAATTTTCAAATCTGTTCACTAGTTCCGAAGAAATTGCTTGAAAAAATTACTTTTTTCGAACAGCGTTTTGCATACTGAATTAATTCTTAGCAAAACCTGAATTTGTTCGATGAACTTTGTTAAATTTCCTCAAAAAAATCGACTATTTTCACGTCATTCTCCATAATGGTGAATTTCGAAAACGCCAGCGTAAAAACATTGCCAGAGCCAATCTCTCGTTTAATTTTCCGAATAAACTGCAAATAATCGTGACAAGTTTATTTGTTAACGTTTATTTCATGTAATTACGAGCAAAATTACGGGATACGTCAGTTTCCTTCCATGGTGACAGTGGCCTTCGTGGGGAGGAGTTCCAAAGCCAGCCAGAACACGCGCATGCGCATCATAAAGTGGCACATGGCAATTAACTTGGACCACCCCCGACTCGGCTGCGAAACAATTAGGTTGTTACATTCCGGCTCCTCCTTTACTACATCGGGTGCTTCCCATGGATACTACATGATGGAAGCCACGCCCCCGCCTGTCACCTGGTGACTTGATGGTTCGTTTGCTCCCAAAATTCCATAAAGACCCGAGGATAAACTATAGAAAAATGATCTGAAGCCTTTTTCAGGAAGTAGGTCCTGCTAGGCCAAGGTTGGATTAGGCACTTGTTCTGACCGACACAAGAAGAATAATTATCGATAATTCCATGGCAGCTACGATTTTTGGCTGTCGCAAAACAACCTCAAAATTGACCCTCAGCTAGCCAACCCTTGCCTCAGCTTGACAGGTTAGTCATAAAGAAGAACATTCAAGTTAACTTAGGTAAATATCTTTTTTTTTCAGCTAATTTGGCAAAATTCGTTCGCTGAAATGTCGATGAAACTTGCCATTTGGTACCACAATTTTTTCTCATTTTTCAGGATTAATATAAACGGCGCTAGGTCCAGCCGAAAGTGTGAAAATATTTTTCAAAAAAATGAAAAATTCTTTTTGAAGCTTCTCAACAATTCAAGCTTTTTCAATGGTCTGACACTTTACCCGACTAGTTTAAGGATTATTTTTGTTTTAAACACACAAATACTAGAGTGAGAAATAAAAAACATTAACGCAAAATAGAACTAACTTCAAATACTCGTAACTGATTTGAAAAAAAAATATTATAGAAAATATTTTGACAGCAATGTTTTTACAATTCTTTAAAATGCGCATACTATCATTTGATGGCTGTGTCTTCGTTAATTTTAGGGTAATAAATAAGTAATGAGTAATGAGTAATGAGTAATGAGTAATGAGTAATGAGTAATGAGTAATGAGTAATGAGTAATGAGTAATGAGTAATGAGTAATGAGTAATGAGTAATGAGTAATGAGCAATGAGCAATGAGCAATGAGCAATGAGCAATGAGTAATGAGTAATGAGTAATGAGTAATGAGTAATGAGTAATGAGTAATGAGTAATGAGTAATGAGTAATGAGTAATGAGTAATGAGTAATGAGTAATGAGTAATGAGTAATGAGTAATGAGTAATGAGTAATGAGTAATGAGTAATGAGTAATGAGTAATGAGTAATGAGTAATGAGTAATGCGTAATGAGTAATGCGTAATGAGTAATAAGTCGGGCAATAATTTTAGGGGCTATAAATATAATCTGCAGATGAAGTAGAGGCATCGACTTCAAAATAAAAATATTCCAATAAAGAGTTCTAATTTTACAGTTTTTTATGCACCTTTTTCGAATAGCTTTTTTTGTTGAATTTCTTTTCCGGTGCATTACAACAAAATATGAGAACAAAATTTTCAAATGCTATTCAAGGGTAGGCCAGGAATGATTTTTCGCTGAACTTTGAGATAGGGGATGTTAAAAGTGCAATTATGAAATCTCCAATACGAAATTCCAAGAAAAAGAATGATCTAATTTTAGGTAAAATGTGGACCTATAAGATGAATAAGAAAATCGCCACCGGTGCAAGATAACCTGAAAACACGGCGACGTTTCGTAATCCGTTTGTCGGCGTCTTTCAAAAGCGCAATCGCGGTGAAAGCTGTTATAACAAGAAGTCGGTATCCACGCAAAAACGGCCGATTAGCGATTTGCTGTTATTTAACTAGAACGAGTGACCATGTCTTACGTTTATTGGAAAAAGTAGTCGCTTGATCGAAGAAACAGTTGCCATTCGACTGGCGGTCAGCCAATACGCCTCGGATTGACTTTCGACCGGTAGTAAAGTATCGATGGTAAATAATCAGGGTAGTAAGTACGTAGAAAAAGTACCCCTTCCAAAATGTCGGACTTCCTAAGAAATATTTCTCAAAAATCTCAAAAACATCGGGAAATTTTTTTGAAAATTCGTCATTCGTCTTGCTGCTTTTTGATGATTGTATAACACAATTGCCAACTTTTTTCCAAAAATTTTCAAGTATTTACTAACATTTTTTCCAGAAATTTCAACTTTTTGAGGATGATACCATGGGTTTGGAATTTTCGAGTATTTTTCTCAGATTTCTCGCCCGATTAACTATAAAAAAGGGCGTCTTTCCAGGGAAAATGGTAATATTTTCTTGTTGAAAAATAGAATGCCTAATTAAAACCAGTGGTGCGTAGATAACACACAATACTTCCATATTTTGAAACGTAAAATTGTGACACAATTTGATCATATTTTGACTGCTTTCGAAAGTGTTTAGGTCAAAAATATCAAAAAATTCAATATTAAAATTTTAAAATTCGCCCAAAATGGAAAAACGCCACATTTTTGGAATGTGAAAAATATCCACATATTCTGCAAGGAAAAACAAAGATTTTAAGACCAAGAACGCTCAAATCGGTTCATTTTTGTAGCCAGAAAAAAATAAAATAGAAAACACTAAAAATGCAAATACATCGGAAGTACTGTGCGTTATCCAAATTTCGATTGAACAGGGTGTTAGGTCTTACCGAGACGCACATTTCAGTTCAAGAAATTTGAAAAAAGGTTGAGAATTGAGGGAGTTATGGTCATTTTCGTAAATGACCACAGACGGACAGACGGACTAACGGACACACGGACTAACGGACACACGGACACACGGACACACGGACACACAGACACTTGTTCAGGAAGTGATTCTGAGTAAATGTGTATAAGAAAAAGTTTTTTCTAAAGCTCCGTTCCGATTCTCGATTTTAGGACGATCACAATACTTCCATTTACTCTGTAAATATGGAAGTAAAAATGAAAAGTTAGGAATGAAAAAATTAACAAAAAAGTATAACCGACTCCAGAAAAAGCTTGAAAAAGTAAAAAATGAAAATGCAAATGGGGAAAAAAGATTTTGGCAGCCATTTTTGAAATGATAAAGAAGAGTACCAAGGACAACTCCTCACTTGAACATCCAGCTTTGGAGCCAGTGCCTTTATTCATTTTATTATGCCTTTATTCATTAGTCATTTTATCCAGGGCCTTCATTAAATGAATAATTGCATAAATAATTAAATAAATGTATGCACTAAAATCAACGAAGGCACCGACTCCAAAGTTGATTTGACTCCGAAGTTGAGTTGGTTTTTGAAGAGTCCGTATTATGGGGTATTTGGTTGTTGAATATCTGGCGTTGTTTTTGTTTCACAAACCCTGCAATCGAGCTAGGGCACCTGGGATTTGCTTCAACTCAACTACAGCTGCAGCGATGTCCTGTGCTGTTTTCTTCACAAAAAATCCTTTTTTTTTGGCTGAGTTTTTCGGAATTTTTCGAAAGCCAAGGTCTTTCAATAATATTCAATAATTTCGCTCCTCCGAGACATTCAGCCTGTTTCGCCTATGATATATATACGCCATCGTTGGTAAAATTGGTTAATAAAGCACTCGGCCAGTATCTAAATCATAGGATGGCCATCGATAGGAACGGAGGACGACGGATTTGTGCATTTCGCTGGCGTTTTCCAAGATCCGAGACGCATGTAGGGTTATAATTTCACGGGCTATGAAACACGTAGGGTCGATTTATTGGCGATGAAAATGCCAAGGACGGCGACTCGGATGAGGATGGCTTTTGACTGGACTTACAACATTGGATGTAACGAGCAATTAACTTGTAAACAAGGGGAATATATTGTGTGTGAACCTGCAGTACCGTTTTCCCGATTCTTCGAAGAAATCAAAGGAATTAAACATTTTTTTAAATGATCTGATTTCAATTACGTTTATTACGTTGGCAGTTATCTCGCAAACAGAAATTTGAGAGCATAAAAAGTCCTTGCTTTTGCCTGAAAAAAATTGTTGGTAGTCCCGTATAATCTGACAACAATTATCGTTGTCAAGAAAAGATTCTTCTCAATGAAAAAACGAGAATTATGATTTTAATACAAGAATGTAGATAATGCGTTGTGGCTTAAATTCAATATACAATTTGACGCAATAAACAGAAAATAAATATTCGTCGTCATTACAAAGAAAAAACTATCTTTTATGCGACTCCAGCCTGAAAATCCTCGACTGACATTTTTTCGTTTCACGGCCGGATCCCCCCCGGAAGAATTCCGACGAGAACTGTGGGAGTTGTATGTTTTCACTTCAACAACAAAACACATGAATGTAGAACAGGATCCTTTGTACTGCGATTACAATCTCGCCGGCAAAGAACACACGTGAGGTTCGTGTAATTCCGTGTTTTTCTAACGCGATTGATATCAACGGATCTTCCAGAATTCGAGCGGTTGGAAAAATTGTCGTCGGCCTCTCCGCACTGAACGCGATGCGGAAGAGTTGAGTTTTTAAGGTATTGCGTTCTCGTCATGCGGCTATTTTTATATTTAACAAGTCGGTATAACGAAAAACTAGGAAGAAACAACAGGAAAAAGTTCGAGTCCCCGAGTAAATTGAAAAAAATCGACGAATAAATTGAACGGATGCATGACCAACAGGACTCGGACGCAGGATTCGAGGGGTCGATTCTTCAGCTAGTTAGCAACAATTTTTGTTCCATGCAATTTTTCGAGAGCCTAAGGGAGGCTGCACTTTTTTTTATTTCAAGTTTTTCCTCGTTTTTTGACTTTGTCTCAACAAAACGGCCATAAGTCTGTTCAATTTTGGAAGAATTACAAAAATTAGGATACCGTTGAAAAGCCCTTTAAATTTCCTATACACTTACGGTACTTGCGGCTTTGCAGCTCTTCGTCAAATACGCAAGAAATCGGGCCGAAGTTGAAAATTGCTCAATTTTTGAGAATTACTATTTTTTTCAATATGAGCTTGGGGCTTGAAAAAATGAAAAATCCCTCGCTCATACTTCGAAAAACTGGTCCAGAATAATGGCTTTCTAACGGTATAATCATTTTTTGATTTACCCTGTTTATTACAGGAGAAATCGAAGTTTAGATGCAGAAAAACGTGGGTTTCCCGAGTTTTGGACATTTTCTCGCAGTTCGTCACCCCTCGACAATTCAAGATGAAAACTATCCATTGTGAAGAGATTCAAGAGCATTTGTCTGTTTTTTATTTCACTTTGGGAAGCAACTGATGAACAAATCAATTTTTAATTAATCAATATTTTCATAGCTTACCAAATTGTTTTCGTTTGCGTGAAAGGATCAGGGAAGAAGGTGTGAAAATCGAAGCGTAAACCAACTTCAAGTTGAATTAAATAATGGTTTCACCGTCCATTTCACGGATGGTGGGCGTTGGCGATCGTTGGGAACCGAAGAGTTTTACTAGACGTCCAGCGAGGCGTCAAAATCGCAAAGGGCATCGGAAGATTTTGCGGGTCAACGTTTTTCGAAACTCACCAAGGCAGCCGAGTTTCACGAAATACGTGTCCTTATATAATCTTCACGGTTTAGGCGGTTTAAACACTATTGGTTTTAATTCACCCGACATTAAATAATTTATCATCGTAAAAGAAGGTTTTTTCAAATTTTTCTGGTTAACAGACGACTTTCTCCGGATGGATTATTTAAGAGCACATTGAGAGTGAAGGAGGAACTTGCTTGCCATAGGTGGCCTGCTAGAAATGACCCCACCACTTTTCAGGAGTCGGCAACAACGGAAGGTTTGAATAGCGCCCCCGTTCTCACACCTTTCCGAACATTTACCATTGACTTCCAAAAAGGAACGGAACAAGTTACAAAAATGAAAAGCGTAGAGAACGGGACGATAGAAGACAACAGGTAGTCAGTCTTTTTTAGATTATGCAAAGGGGCCTTCGAATTCTCCAGAGGATCTGAAGTGATCGCTAATATTGACTCAGAGCCTACAGTCGATGAGGTGGCGTTTTAGTCTGTCTTCGACAGTAATAAATTCTCCAATCTCGAATATTAAGTCGAGTGGGAGCGAACCTCTTCTCTCCGACGATTTACAAGAGTATGTCGAGTGTTGTCACCTACCACGGTGAAATGTTTTCACCCGATTTCAAAACAGCCATCAAAGACGAGTCGGTTGATGCTGGGAAGGCGTCGCAGCTTACGGAAGGATCTGAACAATGTCGGCGGCAGTTTGGAAGGAAAAGATTTGATAGAAAGTATAATATGGTGGTACCAGGCGTTTGCTTTTTGACCGACGAGCGAAGTTGCCCCGGCCGTGCCCTGCCGCCCTCAAGGAGAGAGCCGGGAATATTCAGGAAACGTCGGAGAACCGGAGAATTAATGCGGGCAGAGTACATTCGACGAGAAAGAAGGAGGAGGTGGAAGGGGTGTGAGGAGAAGTAGGAAGGGAGGATTAAGTGGAGGGGGGAAGGAGGTGGAGGAGGAGGAGTAGGTAGATGTGGAGAGGAGTAGGTAGATTAGGTAGATGAGGAGGAGGATTAAGTGGAGAAAGAGGAGTAGGTGGAGGAGGAGGAGTAGGTGGTGGACAAGGAGGAGTAGGTGGAGGAGGAGGGGGGGTTTGTTTAGGGAACCTACGATGCATCTCGAACCAATGATCCGATTTTGACGTTATTGGTCATAAAACCTAGATTTTTCAATAAACTATATTTTTTTACTGAACGAGTGATTGAAAAACTCATAGTCCCCGTATAACGGGCCGAAAACCCAGAAAACAGAGGTTGAATAAAAGAGATCGTAATGTTTGGGTTTTGAGTTGCGTGCTGAGTTAGAATCCTCCAAAAATGCCACTCATCAATTTCCATCCAAGACTTGGATCCCAAGATTTACCTAGGTGCCAATCATATCTGTTATTAACTAAAAATAAAAAATCAGCTGTGAGATGGAAGTTTTGATTAGACTGAACCATTGCCCCCAGACTCCGTTCACTCTTAGGGAAAATCATCGCCAGGAATTTCCCGATAGGTCAATGGTCACCATACTGAATCATGGAAGATTAAGCCATATCATAGACAGAAGTGCAAGTAGTTGAAGCATTTATCGATTGGCAACGCTGCCGTCGAACAGTTGCCTCAGGGACATTGTGCATAGAGTACGCGGATTGCCAACCAATTACCGCCGGCCTTCAGCTGCATAGAACCGCATATCTTAGCATTGGCCAACTTTAGTTAACATTTAGATCCTTATCAAGGCTTCTTCGTCCTCTTGATTTAATATTAGCATCCGAGATTTATTCAGGAAGATCTTTTTCGCGTGGGTACGTTACCGTAGAGGCGGGGATGTTGCATCAATCTTCCGAGCTGAAGAAGCGCTATTATCGTACAGCTAAAATCTTCAATAGTGACGGATGGTGTGCGTGTATTCATAATGTGAGAAGATGAGTCACACCTATCAAATGGCCAGCTTTGCCTAAGAGGCAGTCGACGGAAACGAGTGGATTTTCCAAAACCCGAAAATAGGTGACCATCAGCATCTGACATTTTCGAGTAATATGATCGCTGATGAGAAATTCTCTGCAGCGCAATTGAAGAAAATTCTCCTTTTTCCCTTTCATTCAGACGGGTCAAATAAATTCCCATTGAAACGTGTAGATGGTGAGCACTTGACAGACAAGTGCCCCTTCCGAGTAAATACAATGGATTCCAATTCCAGGGGAATAAGCGAAGCTCGAGAGTCAAGTGCCAGTGGAAGCTAATTAGCTTGGTATTGGAAAGATCCGACAATACAATATACTTGTTAAGAAGTCCTTGAAAGTTGAACTCGGTTGTCAATTAATTCCCTCCGGCAAAGGATAAACGCGAGTGGATTCAATCAGTTCGGCCAGATTGATAAGGAAGTTGACTAGGCGTAAGTTGGCAAGACAATCGCCTAGTTTTCTCGGCGACGTTTTTTCCACGGTTGTCACACAAGGTACCGGATGAGATGGATTGCCTGGAATTCCGCAGTACATGGCTGTGAAATTCCGTTACTGATGAAACAGAAATTACACGCTCTTCAGGAAATCCCTGTAAAGTGCATAAACGTAAGCAGTGCATTTCATCAGGAACAATGTTAACGCCCTTTAAACGGATTGTCTCGCTTTGGAGGACTGAAGAGACGAGGTAGAATTTTCTTAAACTGACTCCCTTGCAACCCATCACGCAAGTTATTAGAACGTTTTTGCGATGCCCTCGATCGTTACGAGCGATGAAATGTTACCTAAGTAGTCACCATTCACTAAAACTCACTTTAGAATAACTACCTAATGATTTGACATAAGACTTTACTCAAAACCCGCATGGTATGGAGACGATCATAGCAACCAAAGTACTGAAAAAATTCAGCCATCCGAGCGAGCGATCAAAACAACAGCACTGTCCAACATGATCATCGCCAGGACAATAAATATTATCATTGGCTTTCTAAAATTACAGTCACTTTACGTTTGGAACTAAGAAATCAGCAATTACACCCTAAGCAAACTATGTTTTACGAACTATGTGAAGTGGTGTTGTTTTCTCTGGTGATACATGCTACAAATCAAAATGAGAATGCTTCAAATATTACACTCACCATCGAATGACCAAGATATTCAGCGGCGTTATCAGAGATGTACAGCAGTTTACCGTTTTGCGTCATCATCATCAAAAATCCGCTCAGCGCCTGTGAAAAAACATGAAGTTTTGAGAAATCTCAGCTCAAAATAGGAAATTATATGCAAAAGATGCGTTTTAAGTATTTTTGAACGGCCAGGAAATCGAAATGGTGTCATAAGAATACAGGAACGGTCAGAAACGTTCGAGTATTCCATGGTCAGAAACGTTCAAGCATGTCAAATTTCCTTAAAAAACATTTCCTGGAAATGCCTGAAGGAAAATGCTTGATAATCTACTGTCATATTAGTTAAGGATGTGCTGCGTCGATGATGAAACCGCAATTTCTTGAATCATATTCTTATCCGAGGTAAACGCGTAGCGAGATAGCGAATCCGTAAAACAACGTCTTTTATTCCCAACTAATTGCGCGAAAGAGAGAGTTTTCCAGTCGGAGGAGAACAAAAAGTTGCCGGAGCGACCTTATTATGCAAGGAGAGGCTTCAAAGTTGGTACGAGTGGGAGGGCTGACGGACGAAATAGGAGTCGGACAAGTTTCGTATTTGAAGTACTTAACGGAGGCAATTAGACAAGTTGAGAAGGCGTGGGAAACTGTGATAGTTTGACCCAGTGATCCCCAACTCGATGGAAAGGATCTGTAACCTCGTCAGCCTCGATTTCAGGACGGCTTTTCCCTTTCCGTCACCGGGAGCTTCTTCAATCAGCTTTGATTTTAAATGAGGTTCGTATCCCCTTCGAGTTTCTATTTTCTCCTGCTGCCCGCATCGGTTGTTGCTAGAATCATTTTGATATCGCTCTGATTCAAACAGCACACGAGCAAAGCCTTCCCATATCCCGCCAGCATCAAATGTTCAGATTTTGAATTTGCACGGAGAAAATCTTAGGCGTAGATGCAGAAACATGAAAGGGTGTGGCAGAGATAATCTCAAGTTTAATCAAAGAGGTAGCAGTACTTACTAGCAATATCAAATCATGAGGAAATACAGGAAATCGCAAAGCTTTTCCTCAGTGTGCAGTGAAAGCGTCAAATGCGTCAAATTCAATCCAGAGAGAGAGAATTTCATGATTTTCAAAAGAGACAGTCGACCTCCGGAAATCCAAACTAATACAATACAGTTAGTTGTTTGGTAAATAGCCCGAAGCTTTAGTATGCTTCAATCTTTGGTATGAGGAAGGTGTTCAAACACGAAACAAGCATGACCGAGCAATTTTTCGAGACTGAGCATTCGCTCCTTGTGGACTCGGGGATTCCGATTCTAGCGAGTCATGTCTCCCTCTTGGAGACCCGATTCAACGCCCCCAACTAATTACCACCCCAAGGGCCACCTTATAACTAGATTTGTCCACGGCCACCTAGGAATTAGATTTCAAGAGCAATTTTTGTCTTGGTGCACTAGGACATCGGCGTTTTACTGTATTTAAAGGCAAAAATTCTTCTTGGCTAACCATCCTGGGTACTTCTGCATTAGAGTCAGGCCGTGGCCCCCCCAACCCAAACTCTTCTAGAATTCCCTCACATAACCTACGGACATGATATCAAGGTTTCCATTATCAAGCTTTCAAGTGCCAAACTCACGATGAAACCGAAACTCAAACAGATAATCAAACTCGAAGTCAAACTCACAATGAAACAGAAACTCAAACTCATCATCGAAATGGAAGTCAAACTCACAATGAAACAGAAACTAATACTTAAACTCGAAGTCAACCTCACAATGAATCCGAAACTCAAACTCATAATTGAAATCGAAGTCAAAATCACAATGAAACAGAAACTCAAACTCATAATCGAAATCGAAGTCAAACTCATAATCGAAATCGAAGTCAAACTCTCAATCAAACAGAAACTGACAATCGAAATCGAAGTCGAACTCACAATGAAACATAACCTCAAACTCATAATCGAAATCGAAGTCAAATTCACAATGAAACCGAAACTCAAACTCATAATCGAAATCGAAGTCGAACTCACAATGAAACAGAAACTGAAACTCATAATCGAAATCGAAGTCAAACTCATAATCGAAATCGAAGTCAAACTCATGATCGAAATCGAAGTCAAACTCACAATGAAACAGAAACTGAAACTTACAATCGAAATCGAAGTCGAACTCACAATGAAACAGAAACTCAAACTCATCATCGAAATGGAAGTCAAACTCACAATGAAACAGAAACTAATACTTAAACTCGAAGTCAACCTCACAACGAATCCGAAACTCAAACTCATAATCGAAATCGAAGTAAAACTCACAATGACACAAAACCACAAACTCATAATTGAAATCGAAGTCAAAATCACAATGAAACAGAAACTCAAACTCATAATCGAAATCGAAGTCAAACTCATAATCGACATCGAAGTCAAACTCACAATGCATTAACATCTCAAACTTATAATCGAAATCGAAGTCAAACTTACGATGGAAGACAAGCTCAAACTCATGATCGAAATCGAAGTCAAACTCATAATCGACATCAAAGTCAAACTCATAATCGACGTCGAAGTCAAACTCATAATCGAAATCGAAGTCAAACTCACAATGAAACAGAAACTGAAACTGACAATCGAAATCGAAGTCGAACTCACAATGAAACAGAACCTCAAACTCATAATCGAAATCGAAGTCAAATTCACAATGAAACCGAAACTCAAACTCATAATCGAAATCGAAGTCAAACTCATAATCGAAATCGAAGTCAAACTCATAATCGAAATCGAAGTCAAATTCACAATGAAACAGAAACTCAAACTCATCATTGAAATCGGAGTCAAACTCACAATCGACATCGAATTCAAACTTATAATCGAAATCGAAGTCAAACTTACGATGATAGACAAACTCATAATCGAAATCGAAGTTAAAGAGTTCGATTTCCATTACGAGTTTGAGTTTTAGTTTCATTGTGAGTTTGACTTCGATTTCGATTATGAGTTTGAGTTTCGGTTTCATTTTGAGTTTGACTTCGATTTCGATTATGAGTTTGAGTTTCGGTTTCATTGTGAGTTTGACTTCGATTTCGATTATGGGTTTGAGTTTCTGTTTCATCGTGAGTTTGACTTTGATTTCCATTACGAGTTTGAGTTTTTGTTTCATTGTGAGTTTGACTTCGATTTCGATTATGAGTTTGAGTTTCGGTTTCATTTTGAGTTTGACTTCGATTTCGATTATGAGTTTGAGTTTCGGTTTCATTATGAGTTTGACTTCGATTTCGATTATGAGTTCGAGTTTCGGTTTCATTATGAGTTTGACTTCGATTTCGATTATCAGTTTGTGTTTCTGTTTCATTGTGAGTTTGACTTCGATTTCGATCATGAGTTTGAGTTTCGGTTTCATTGTGAGTTTGACTTCGATTTCGATTATGAGTTTAAGTTTCTATTTCATTGTGAGTTTGACTTCGATTTCGATTATGAGTTTGAGTTTCGGTTTCATTGTGAGTTTGACTTCGATTTCGATTATGAGTTTGAGTTTCGATTTCGATTATGAGTTTGACTTCGATTTCGATTATGGGTTTGAGTTTCTATTTCATTGTGAGTTTGACTTCGATTTCGATTATGAGTTTGAGTTTCGGTTTCATTGTGAGTTTGACTTCGATTTCGATTATGAGTTTGAGTTTCTATTTCATTGTGAGTTTGACTTCGATTTCGATTATGAGTTTGAGTTTCTGTTTCATTGTGAGTTTGACTTCGATTTCGATTATGAGTTTGAGTTTCGGTTTCATTGTGAGTTTGACTTCGATTTCGATTATGAGTTTGAGTTTCTATTTCATTGTGAGTTTGACTTCGATTTCGATTATGAGTTTGAGTTTCGGTTTCATTGTGAGTTTGACTTCGATTTCGATTATGAGTTTGAGTTTCGGTTTCATTGTGAGTTTGACTTCGATTTCGATTATGGGTTTGAGTTTCTATTTCATTGTGAGTTTGACTTCGATTTCGATTATGAGTTTGAGTTTCGGTTTCATTGTGAGTTTGACTTCGATTTCGATTATGAGTTTGAGTTTCGATTTCGATTATGAGTTTGACTTCGATTTCGATTATGAGTTTGAGTTTCTATTTCATTGTGAGTTTGACTTCGATTTCGATTATGAGTTTGAGTTTCGGTTTCATTGTGAGTTTGACTTCGATTTCGATTATGAGTTTGAGTTTCGATTTCGATTGTGAGTTTGACTTCGATTTCGATTATGAGTTTGAGTTTCTATTTCATTGTGAGTTTGACTTCGATTTCGATTATGAGTTTGAGTTTCGGTTTCATTGTGAGTTTGACTTCGATTTCGATTATGAGTTTGAGTTTCGGTGTCATTGGGAGTTTGACTTCGATTTCGATTATGAGTTTGAGTTTCTATTTCATTGTGAGTTTGACTTCGATTTCGATTATGAGTTTGAGTTTCGTTTTCATTGTGAGTTTGACTTCGCCTTTGACTATGAGTTTGAATTTTTTTTCGAGTTTGTCTTTGCAGGCTCGTGGCAATGAGGGGGGGGGCATATATAGATACATATGATTTCTAAACCTGCATTACCATACCTCCGCCCTAAAATGCCCGTCTTACAATTTCCAACAGTCCACCGTATCTTGATTCCAGTTCGTGTGCACAGTCCGAATGAGAAAGTACATTTCGTCGAAGAGAAAATCACGATAGGAACCGGTCGAGTGCGAAGAAGACGATGAAGACGGGCCGCTGAGAAAAGGGATGAAAGATACAAAAGCCGCCTTAATAAACCACCGATGATTTTTCGGGAGTTTGTGACTGGCCAATTAATAGGTCCTATTTTCTGCCCTAAAGCGTGAGCTGGCTCAGCGATGAGAAACTAAACGTTTCGACGCTTGATTCGGCAACATTAAACGAATTTTTCGAGACCGTCTTCAGTTTTCCATTTCGCTTTCGGCCCTACACTATTTAATTCCGATTATTTATCATCCACGAGCCAGAAGAGGCCATGAGAAACGAGGTTATCCTACGGAAGGATAAATACCGAAATATTTACTCTTTTGCTGTTTCTCCGACTGAAAATCGTCAAGTGCGCTCTCGATTTCTGACGAAGCACAACGACCAGATTTTTAAGTCGACGGATATTTGACAATTTCGAGGTTCAAACCAGAAGTACGTAGGTCAATTTCGAGAATAGGACTTGGGACCGATCATCAACTTCACCAGAAAGAAGTGTGGGGCTTCTCCAGCGGTCACCTACTCTATTGGTAGGTGGAATTCAATGAAAAATGTTAAAATCAATAATTGAAGATAACATTTTTGTGGAAAACAATTCTTTGTCTCTTTAGGCTCAATAATTCTATAATTTTATCAAAATTCAGAATTTCATTCAAAATTTCTAAAAACCTAGTATACAACAGTGTCAACCTCATTCAAAATGAGAACCTGATTTTTTACGCATAACATTTTCCGACTCGAATCATCTCGGCCCATTCGACTCAATGAGAAAGGAAAAATTCAAACGCCCGCCCGTTTCGTTCATCATTCACACAAACCAGAGTTGAAGAAATAGTACTTACAAGTACAAAGTACAAAGTACAAGTACAAATACTTGAAAAAGTAAGTACAAGTACAAGTACACAGAGTACTTGTACTTGCAACCAGATTGACAAGTACAAGTACAAGTACTTGACAAGTAAGTGACAAGTACATTGTGTATTTGTACTTGCACTTCGAGTGACAAGTACAAGTACATTGTGTACTTGTACTTGTAATCGCACTTCCAAGTACAAGTACTTGTACTTGTACTTAGTAATTGTACTTGAGTACTCCAAGTACTGGTTCGGGGACGATCCCCAAAACCATATCATGATGTGCCGTGTGTGGGTGGGTGAATTTTCAGTGTCAACCTACCCTCCTACCACTGGGGGGGGGGGGGTCTCGATTTCAAGATTATCATCTAATACTCAGGGGAAGTGAATACTCGCACAGATCAGAAGAGGGACCCATTTCCCATACCGGTCGTCATACAATGCTGAAAATTGGTATGCAAGGATCCCCTCAGCAAGATTGGCTGGGCCAAAATACTTTCTGATCAGCTGAGAAGCCAGTGGCGGTAATTTCAATACCGCTGGTCAGAGGATGCTGAAATTCGGTATTCAGCCTCAGAGGAGTCCCACAGCAAGATTGGCTGGGCCAAATTACTTTCTGATCAGCTGAGGAGCCAGTGGCGGTAATTTCAATACCGTTGGTCGTAGGATGCTGAAATTCGGTACACAGCCTCAGAGGAGTCCCTCAGCAAGATTGGCTGGGCCAAAATACTTTCTGATCAGCTGAGGAGCAGTGGCGGTAATTTCAATACCGTTGGTCGTAGGATGCTGAAATTCGGTACACAGCCTCAGAGGAGTCCCTCAGCAAGATTGGCTGGGCCAAATTACTTTCTGATCAGCTGAGGAGCCAGTGGCGGTAATTTCAATACCGTTGGTCGTAGGATGCTGAAATTCGGTACACAGCCTCAGAGGAGCCCCTCAGCAAGATTGGCACGGCCAAAATACTTTCTGATCAGCTGAGGAGCCAGTGGCGGTAATTTCAATTTGATATGGAGCCTCGGATTAGCTCCTCAGCAAGATCGGTAAGGCCAAAATCCTCAGCAAGAACTTAGGTCTTGCCAGTCATGCTGAGACGATTCTTGGAGGCAGCATACCGAATTTCAGCATCGTACGACCAACGGTATTGGATTCAGCACCATGGGCGCATCAGCTGATCAGGAAGAATTTTGGCCTTACCAATCTTGCTGATGGACTCCTCTGAGGCTGTGTACCGAATTTCAGCATCCTACGACCAACGGTATTGAAATTACCGCCTCTGGCTCCTCAGCTGATCAGAAAGTATTTTGGCCCAGGCAATCTTGCTGAAGGACTCCTCTGAGGCTGCGTACCAAATTTCAGCATCGTACGACCAACGGTATTGAAATTAGCGCCATAGGCTCCTCAGCTGATCAGGAAGAATTTCGGCCTTACCAATCTTGCTGATAGACTCCTCTGAGGCTGTGTACCAAATTTCAGCATCGTACGACCAACATTAAGGAAATTAGCACAATGGGCTCCTCAGCTGATCAGGAAGAATTTCGGCCTTACCAATCTAGCTGAGGGACTCCTCTGAGGCAGCATACCAAATTTCAGCATCGTACGAAAAACATTAAGGAAATTAGCGCCATAGGCTCCTCAGCTGATCAGGAAGAATTTCGGCCTTACCAATCTAGCTGAGGGACTCCTCTGAGGCAGCATACCAAATTTCAGCATCGTACGACCAACGGTATTGGAGTTAGCGCAATGTGCTCCTCGGCTGATCAGATAGTCGGGGAACGTCGTTGCTTATGAAGCCCTCAACGGGTTCCAGTTCTATACGACCAACTCAGTCGGTCCGACTGTATGGGTTATGGCGAAGTGGGCCCCGCTGCTGATTTGTGAGGGTTTCCACTTCCCTACTGCTGCCAGAAGTTTCCTAGAATGGCTGAACGCGGTAATTCATCAGTTTCTGAAATCAATTTCTTTTCTATAATCCGCCACACACATTCACCCACCCACGGCACATGCTTTTGAGGATCGTTTCAGAACCTGTACTTGAAGTACAATTACTAAGTTCAAGTACAATTACTAAGTACAAGTACAAGTACTTGTACTTGGAAGTGCGATTACAAGTACAAGTACTTGTACTTGTCAGGTCTGCATTCAAGTACAAGTACTTGTACTTGTACTTGTTCTCATTAGTTCAAGTACTTGTACTTGTACTTGTTCTCATTAGTGCAAGTAGGTACAAGTACTTGTACTTGTACTTGACTTGGCAAGTACTTTTTGCAAGTACTTTTAAGTACTTGAAATAAGTACTTAAGTACAAATGTACTTAAGTACTTTCAACTCTGACACAAACGCACATATGGTAATGCCCAAATACGATTCGAAAATCAGGTTGAAAACGCCCCGGGCCATAGTTCTGGTTACATTGTCAGTAATAGCTGGTTTGTAGCCATATGAGAAATGTTCTGCCCAATGTGCTCGGCTCTCATTAGACCAACGTAAAATTAGGCCCGCCTCGGCTGATTTGAATAGCTATTATTATAATGCGAGGAAAACTATAATGCAGTGTTCACCAGATTGCTCATTCTCATGTTCTCGGAGCAAGTTCGATTACTTGTATCAAGCATAGTTGTTACGCAGTACGAGAAATATTTTCTTGAACAACCATATTTTGGCGCCTGGGGTTCGATAAAGAACGTCCACTGTTTCGTAAGCCATTTAAAATGTTAATGTAATGTATATTAATTTTCTATCGCGTGTAAAACTCGTTTATAGCCTTTGGTCGAAATCTATTGGCTTGCCGACCCAATATTTGATCGAAAAATTGAAATTGACTTTTCAGGAAAAAGTTTCAACACCATGCTGAAGACATACAACAAAATGTTGCTCAATTTCTCGACTGAAACTACAACTCAATCTGACACTGTTACTCTAACTCAAATCCAAACTGAACCTCAAACTGAAAACCAAAATAACTCAAACTGACACTGATACTCGATCTCAAACTCAAACTTGAACTGAGAATCAGACTGAAACTGAAACTATGACTCAGGCTCAAACTGAAACTGATACTCAAACTCAAATTGATATTCAAACTCAAATTCGAAGGTCGAAACTCAAACTGAAACTGAACATATAATCAAACTAGAATTTAACCTCTAACTGAAACCAAAACTCAAACTCAAACTGATACTGACACTCAAACTCAAACTACAACTCAATCTGAGAATTTTAAACGAACTCAAACTGAAACTACTGCTCGAACTCAAACGCGAAGGTCGGAAGAGAGGTAAAATCAAACAAACACTCAGAATTTCAGTTGAGTTTGATTCTCAATTTTAGTTTGAGTATCAGTTCGAGTATGAGTTTCAGTTTCACTTCGAGATTGAGTGTCAGTATGAGTTTCCAGTTTGTCTTCGAAATTGCGTATCAGTTTTTATTTCAGTTTGTGTTTCAGCTTGAGTTTGAGCTTTAGTATCAGTTTAAGGTTCAGTTTCAGTTTGGATATTAGTTTGAGTTTCAGTTTGAGTTTTAGGTTCAGTTTCAGTTTTGATATTAGTTTGAGTTTTAGGTTCAATTTGAGTTGGAGTATCAGTATCAGTTAAAATTTTAGTTTCTGCGTGCGTATCGGTTTGAGTTCGATTTTTAGTTTGAGGTTCAGTTTCATTTCGAGTTTGTGTTAGAGTTCGAGTTTCAGTTTCAGTTTTAGGTGCCAACGAGACTGTTAGTCTTGTTAGTTTCAAGTGAAAATTAACTTCTCGAAACCTGTCGTTAACTGTAATTCCAGTTAGCGCCAGGCCCGTACAGCTATTTACGCAATATATAAAAATAAATACCTCCATCGATAACCGCTCGCTTATGTGATGGTCATTTATTACAGGCTTGATACACGTAATTAGAGCGGTTATCGGTTGTTACGATAATCGGCCAACGGCAGAGCGTTATAATAGTGAGAACCACCGATGGCTA
This sequence comes from Nesidiocoris tenuis, assembly GCA_036186465.1. Taxonomy (NCBI): domain Eukaryota; kingdom Metazoa; phylum Arthropoda; class Insecta; order Hemiptera; family Miridae; genus Nesidiocoris; species Nesidiocoris tenuis. Next base: position 5,793,176 of record AP028920.1, read on the forward strand.
TCGAAGCCCAGCGTTCCACGCATAGCTTCGGATAAAAGGCACGCGTGTGATTTTATAACTTCGAGCCTAAACTCGATCGATCGTTCACACGCATGCGGCCTATTGAAATTTTCGAGCGCAAGATTCGAAATGAATTTATTTAGGTAAATTTCTCGGGAAAACAAATTGTCTTCAGGCGCTGTTGCTTCAATCAACAAACTTGCCAACATGACTTTTTTTTTCATTTTTCTTCATCTTGTCTTGATTCGTTTCGAGCCTTCGCTGGGCTTGATTGAGGAACTCCCCCCTTTTCTTTAGGTATATGTATTTCATTTCTCACAATTCGTGTCCCATTCTCAGTGACTAAGGTGTAAGACCTACTCCCTTCCACTCGCTCTATCTTCCCTTTCTTCCATTCTTTATCATTTGTTTTCTGTTTATAGTATACTAAATTTCCATCTTTCAAGTCGGGCCGATTTGCTGCTTTCTTATTGTAAAATTTTTTTGTCGATTGTCTCAATTTTCGAATAGATTCTTCCACCACTTTTGCGTCTAATATTTTTTTCTTTTGCTTCTGTTCTTTTTGGCAAGTTACATCGCAGCCATCTTCCAAGCATTCGGGATTCCTAGCTTAAATTTAGTGTGGTAGTACTCCAAAACACTGGAATTTGAAAATACCGCCCATGGCTTTAAACAGCTGTTTTTGAAACAACAAAAGCGCTGTACCATACCGTTTGACTGATGCGTATGTCGAATTGGACCGTAAGGAAGAGGTTCCTCCTTCCCTGGAGAGTAGATGTTTGATACTGGTTCTTGAAGCCACAAGTTATGTTTTTTTTGCAACTTGACCCATGATTAACTGATTTTGAAAAAAATTCAAAAAAGCGTTCACATGAATTTTTTTAAAATTAGGTTCTAAAACTACGAGTTTTACTATCCAAGGTTCAAAAAATGTTAACAACCCAACATTTTTTCAAAATGTTTTTCGGAATTGGAAGAGTTTCAACAGGAATTAACAATGTGCAAAATGTTTCAAAATTTCAGCAAAATACATTTTTAGTGATAAAGTGACTACTTAATTGACAAAACAGTTTCAACAAAAATTTCACTTTTAGGAACTTCTTGGACAAAATATCAATGAAAAAAAAATTAAATTAATTTCAAAAAACATGTTGTTTGGCGACGCTTACGGTCCTTAGCTGAACGTGGAGAAGGGATGAGAAAACTTCCATTAAATTAAGTACCTACTCTCCTACTCCCTATTCCAAAGTTTTATACTAACAGAATTTTCGGCTGTGTGTGAACTTGGCTAAACTCCCAACATTTTTGACTGGACTCTCACAAGCCGCCTTCGATCGTTGATTGCTTGGCTTCAGTATTGGGGGAGTCTCCGTGCGCTATGAACATACACGCGGGAGGCCATAATTGGCGAAAACTCGTCCCCCCATGTGTGGAGTACATGATCGTCCCAACAACCGACATTATCGTAATCGGTATGACCATCATCACACCTATCGTACCGATAACTCCTCTCTGCTCAGCGTGACGTCTATAGGGATCTGATGATTAAATACGAAAATATCAATTCATGATTTCGATAGTAATTCTGGAAAACCTTGAATTCTAAAGAATTGTACAGGAGGTGAAAAAAAACATCCAACCGCTGGCTTGGTGGTAGTTTGGAAACGAAAATGTATTGGATTCATCTGTGAAAGCACCTCGACCAATTAATTTAATAAATTGTCTTGATCAGCTTTTGGATAGTGAATGGGTGCCTTAAAAGTGTCATATTATCTCCACTTATTAAGTCCATTTTCTTGACTCAAGGATGTGCGTTTTGTTTACCAGGAAAGCTCAGAATCACATTTTCTCAAAAAACTAGACTTACGCGATTTTCCAGTTTCACTGACGATTTCAAGAAATAGATTACTAGAATTAACGTTCGAAAAACCACCATTAAAATCCAAATTTTAGCTGAAGTATTTGAGCTTTGGAAAATCGAGGATTTCTGCTGTCCCCGTGTCTTCTCCAGGTTCCGGGGCAGCTGAGAAGTGGTTTTTTTTTTTTTTTTTTTTTTTTTTTTTTTTTTTTTTTTTTTAAGGGAACCAATCCATATTTTCCAATGGATATAACCATTACAGGAGGTGATATTTATAGGTATTTATATAAATGTGTTACCTTTTGAAAAAACATTCCTTGCTTATTGCTGTATCATAAATCACTTCATGAATTTCATTAAATTGTCAGCGAATTTTGTTTATTGAAGCCTGGCAAACCCCAATTTTGAACCATAATTCGTTATATCATAGATTAAGTAATTCATAGGCATTGTATGCACCTAATATTTTAACCTTCTAGGATCAGATGACTATTAGGAGCCCCCTTCGCTTGGCTATCTTCCCCTGCTTATTATTCAGGTTGCGGGGAAACAAAAATAAGCAGAATATTGGCGCCTTCAATGAATACGGTGTGACACAGAAGCAGAGCAAAGGCTTGTAAGGGAGACCCGGCCGATAACAGCCGACCTAAAGTATCAGCGTCCAGGTTCGAACAAGTGATAAGAATCTGTTATGAGACAGGCTTATAAGCTGCTTTAGCCTCCGCCGAAGGTCTGTCTCCCATAGGTGGCGCATCTTGGGGGAGTCTTCTCAACAAGGCGCATTCACACGTAGGCGTCTCGTCCTGCTCGAAATTTTGTCCTGACCCAGCGGAAAATTAATTTTGTTGATGCAACATGAGAATTCTATCCTCGGAAAAGACGGTTTCGAAAAAAGTGTTCATCCACCTATACTAACGTTTGAATGTTTTTAGGAAGAAAGTCACAGTGGGTCGATCAGAATGTAACCGGCCTTGAATCGTCAAAATAGGTCCAGTAAATTGGTAGTGTTTGAAAAACTTCCCGTTTTCGAGTTTTCTCATTTTGCATCTGAACTACTGAACCGATTACGGCAGTTCGATGCTCTATCACAACCCTCTCTATATCCGAACATCAATAAACGGCCGATTAAGTTTATGCTATGCCTTATATCGACGAAGAAATTGCAACACTGCCCAATTCGTGTCTTTTGGGAGCGTTTGGGTTACTTCCTTCTCAAAATTTGGATTGGCAACTTGGCATATCACGCTTCCATAGATCGCATGGCAAAAGGATTGGGCAGTGTCGATTCTACGTTAATTATTTGGGTATTTTCACAGAGAAGTATGATAATATCAGTATATTATACTTACATTGCTACCATCATATTGAGCTTTAGATAAAATACATTTCGTCGATAAATTCGGCCCCCAACTTGCACGCATTGGACGGACAGGAGAACATTTCACACGGAAAAGCGAGGCCATGTCGTATAATAAGGTACGTGTGAATCGACTTTCAGCTATACGTCTCGCATACTCAACGAAGGAGGTATTTTCCGGTGAGATACTGACTGGACCCACCCGTGTTCGTGTTGCTGGACACTCGGGGCTATCAGCTATCTTAGATGGGCTACACTACCCAGCACTCAACGAGTATCCTTCGTTTTGTGCGTCGATAGGCTATTAAGGTCATAGATAACCGATTTGACAACATTGGAGATCCGCTGAAATTAAAAGATGTTCCAGTAGCTGACACGTACGAATTTGCATACGAATCGGTTAAAATCTCGTGGTAGAATTAAGTGAAAACCCTCATACGGTCGGATCGGTTGCTCGTCGTTTCGAAAGGACTCCTCAAGAATACATGCGAATCGATCGAATATCCTGGGACTTTCCCTCGGATCGATAGTAGGGGATATATGGCGGTTCTGGGACAATTGCTGCGACTTTCGGGAAAGAGGTGTGGGGAAATGTCCCATATTAATGGGGAAAAAGGGATAATGTACATCTTTTGCCTTCGCTTAGTAGGGAGAATACTCATATAGAAACAGTGATTGTTTCATCTTTGCCTTTCAAGACGAATACATAATAAGTGGAATAATTGATAAATTCCCCAAAAAAAAACCCGCTGGAAAAGTATCGTTTGTTGTAGTCTTTGTGAGTCGAGTGAATAATTGTTGAGTGAATTGATTCCGGGTTCTATCGATAAAAAGTATAATCTTTCCTCAATGGTACTGTCGATTTTTGAGGTCCCAATTTTAAGGTTGCTCACTGGCTACCTTAAAATTGGAACCTCGAAAATTGTGGTTGCGATTGACAGTACCTAGATTTCTGTGCTCGTCTCCATACCATGCGAGTTTTATGGTAACGGAATGTTTGTTTTTTCGAAATTGACCAATGAAATGTGCAAAAGAGTGCTGGCGCATCGAGCGGCCCTTAAGCATAGGAAGTGTTGTGAATATCAGCCTAAAAGTCTGATACCTCTACATAAAAATCTATCATCCTTCTACCCTCAGTTCAATTCATATCATCGTCTACAAAAACATTTCAGGGAAGGAAATCATACTTGACCGATTCTCCAGGGTACAAAACCAACAAAATCCACCATCTTCACTGATTTTTCACCCAAAATTCTATTCCAAATGATTTCTCAGGCTCGTCTATTCGACACTTAACCATTAGCGAGTTCGGTCAACTTATCGGCCCCATTGACGAACTTGTCGTACATGACGTTTTGAAAGGAGCATTCACAAGAACTTGTGAACGTGCCGGTATCAGCGGTTTCTCTCGAACTGGAACTCGAAACAAATGGATCTCCGTGACAGTCGTATCAGCCAGAAATCTCCGGGTAACCTCTTCCATTACACGCGAGAGCGATCATTCCGACCATTCATTTCTGATCCGTGTCTTTTTGATAAATGGAAGGAAACAACAAATATCGCCGGACTACAGGACTTTCATTGTGAACGGATATACGGCTGAATCATCAGTCGGTTCAACTTTCTTGTTAATATCCAGATTGTACATAATTTTTTTTTTGTGGGCTCTTATACTTATCAGAAACAACGAGCTATTGGTAACTGGTAGCAGAACGCGCAGCAATCAAAGGCTGAAGTTTTAAGTTGAATCTAACTGCTTTTCTCACAAAATAATTAACATTTTTTCTAAATCTTAAAACGATTCCGTTTCCATATGAGCCATTTACATAGACGTATGTTAGTTTTTCTTATTTTCCACATTTTGAATTTAAAATGTCAAAATTTTGAATCCGAAATTTCATTTTTGGAAAAAACGTCTTATACCCAGATGCTAGACGTAAAACTGACGAAGTTGCAAGAATCCGTTTGAAAATTGCTTTTCAAATGGCCGCGGAAAGTGGGGAATTGAATTTTCTCTAAATTCCCATCAAGCTGTTGCCACTGAGAATTTTCATTATTCTTAGTCCAACACATACGACTCAACATCAATTGTTATAGTCACATATTGCTCGATATTGACTTATATGGCCGATATTGCGCAATATTGAATATAGCTTAATATTGTTCTGCATCGTTAAATACTGCCGGATATTGGCAAATATTGCCCGATACTGCCCGACTTTGCCCAATATCGGACCTATCGAACAATACCGAACAATGATTTTTTCGACTTTTTGAATGTTTTCCGGGCATGACCTTTTTCTGAGGCCAAAATAGTTTTCACAGTACTCCCAAAACGTTCCCTCGTCAAGTATTTTCAATTTTATTCCAACGGTTACCTTCTTTAGCGTCAAACAAATGAACTAAACGCCTCTCGGCCAATCGCCTTTCCGTAAACAGATCATTCCAAAGATTCCAAGTCCAATCATTTCCAGAAGACCGCAGTATAGTCTCACTGGCCCGTCATTCGCCAGATAATAATCCACGACTCAATCCCAGCACCACCTGTTGATGAACGAAGATGATGTCACGCGGTATTAAATCTTCCAACCGTAAATAGACGGGGTTGTTGTTTTTTAAACAGTAAAACCGAAGGCGGCCGTTTCAATCAAAAGAGAACTGTTCAGATCGAGGCTAATTGAAGTCTTGAAAGAGTGAGGACATTTGTTACGATTGAAATCTCGGCGTTGGAAGGTTTAATCGGCCGATTAGTTATCCGTTTGAGCGATGGGCCGATATTAATTAGGCACGTCGGTTGAACGATGGCTCGTAGCTACTGTTTGGCCCCAAGGCTCACGCTAAGTGACACTGTATCAGTCAAAAAAACCTTGGACCAACACCTAGTTAGCGGCCGTTTTTCAAACTAATAGTTTTTCATCTTCGTCCCATCTCCGGCTCGAGTCCTTACATGAAATTGGTCAGTTAGTACGTAACGTCCCACCATTAGACACAGATACGTATATGTAGGAATCCTTTTTTCTACGGTCTTCAACTCCGAGGTCGGAAATCGAGTATAGAAATACAGGCAGAAACCATTTAGGCCGCTTATTTACAGCCTTAATTACAACCTTTCCCGCGACTTCCTCGGAGGTCCGTTCCCATACAACCCGGACTCGAGCGGCCGGCTGCCCATCACATTCGAACTCTCCGAGTTTCTGTTGTCAAAGTCTTCCACCGTCGGAATTTCAGCCGGGGCCCACCTTCTCAGCATCCGCCGCCCTCTACACGATCTCTTCAATCTCGGTGTTCCGTAGGGACGAATTAAAAACGGCGCTTTCATAAAGTTCCGAATAGGTACTGGAGAAGAGCCGTGTCTCAAATTTTTAAAAATGATTTTCAGGTGCATCGAAATCGTGTACGGACAAAATTGCATTCGGTCTCAAACTGCGATGAGAAATAGGTAAGTGGTGACGGTCTGTTTGTGAGAAGTGCAAAAATATCCGTATCCGTAGTGCGTATTATTTCTTTCCTGTTGCCATTTCTCTCATGTCATTTCTCTAATCCCTCTGGATGTGGTGCGTTCGCCGAGAAATATCTAAAATATCTTATGTTTCCGCTTCCACATGATACCATGTCCACACTCTATTTACCAACATCTGGCGAAAAAAGAAGTGAAATGTCGACGCGTTGGAATTTACGAGCGGCCGCGTTATCAGGTCGAAGAACATGAAGAATTACCGAGCCCGAGATTTTCCAAAGACTCATTACATCGCTCGATTGTGGCTGGGAGAAGTCAAGTTTTTCTGTCCGCAACCTTCGGCGGATATGCCACAAATCAAACGACCGGTGAGCCAGCTGGTAAATAATATGTACGGAGGGAAAAAAGCGACGCGAATAACTCCCGGATCGGCGAACAAGAACGACAGTCGGTTGATTAATAATCAGTAATAAGACATAATCAGTCGGAGCAATGCTTTGAATTTTCCCCAGCTGCGCAGTCGTACATGCGGGTGACGGTATTCGGAATGCCGGCTTGGAGTCTTTTTCAATAGATAATTCGCGATTGAACGACTGCAGGAATAGTTATTAAATTATTTCGTCCCAACGCATAAGGAACGAACGGTATATCTGAGCGGAGCCATCGATCACTCGAATAACAGTAGGTACATAACTATTTCCATTCCATAGTGTGAAAGAAGACATATTTGCACTAGGTCTGAGAAGTGCCTAGAACACTATAAGATATTTATAAAATATGGTTTTTGGCTCTGAGCATGGGGAAGTAATAAAATTGTTTAGTTTTAAAAATATAAATTTCAAAAAATGAGAGATTCAGCTTTTTGTAATGCAAGATAGTGGAAATAATTTTTTTAAGCTATATTTTTCCTTCTGATGAAATAGTCGGGATTCAGCCAACTGAAACCTCCTTCATTTACTACATTTATTCAGTCCTGAATCTGACTGTTTCATCAGAAGAATACTCCAAGGCCGACGATTTATCACAAAAAAAAAATTTTTTTTGCCTCACAAACAAGTTTTTCTCAGACTTAACTGTATTATCAGTAGGCATTACCTATAAAACTGAAATATGATGTACTTCGTATGATTTCCACGGTTGAGTCGGAAAAATGTAAATCCAGTGCAGGCAACCTATGCCAAAGATTGAGGGCGTTTTCGAGCAATTTTGAAAACAAGTACCAGGAGAAACGATCATCTTCGAGATTTCTACAATGGCGTAACACTTTCCTCGACCCGCACCGAATTTCCTGTGGATTTCTGTGGGAAAGAAACTTCCAGCCCACAGTTGAAGTTCAGATCTCCATCTTGGAGCTCCAATTCCATCGGGGCAACTCCCATTTTTCGCCCGAAAGGCCAAAACGGTATCGTACCGAGACTTCCGCGGCCGCAACCTCAGGACCCTCAGGGGTCACTGGCCGACCGGGGTCCCTGTGGGAATCGGGGCATTTTTTCCGTTTCTTCTTTTATCTCGGTCACAATTACACCCTCGCCAAAGTGGAATCAGATGTGGAAAAAGGAGTATTGGATATCTGAAACTGGCCCGAGTCCGAGTATAGTTAGGCCCTCTGCGGTGGTCGAAGATGCTAACGAGCACTACAGTTCCCACAACCTCATGTACTTTGCGTGCTAAGGAGGCTTCGCCTTCGCCTGTTATTATCAAATGGAGAAGAAAAGATTTTCGCACTAAACGGCCCTCGGGAAAAGGTTAAGTTTGGTTTAACCGGAGTCCTGCGGAACTTTACGTGGGAACTTCGCCCCCGATATTATAACTGTGGGCAAGGCGTCGGTTCAGCAGGGCCTTTCGTTCTAAAACTATTTGCATACGTGGGGAACATGAACATCTTGCACGCCATCGGCTCTCTGCGCGCATGCGTCGGACGCAATCTCATCTCTTCTGGAATGTCAAGTTTGTCGGTGTCATGCAGGACCTTCGAGAATTGTTTCAAAATATGAACAAAAGTATCTTAACCCCGAAGCCTGGAGAGATCATACCCTGCAGAGAGCCTTACTTCAGTCAACTATGTTTTGAACGAATTGAACAAATGGACAGTCTAAAAACAGCGTATCCATTTTTCAAGAAGGATTTGCAGAGTTTGGTGGAAAATTGACCATTTGGGTTTTGGGATATGAAACGATCGTTCTTTTTGAAGCCCAACGATGAATTGCTGAGGCTTAATTTGGAAACCAGTGGTGCTTAGGTAATTCACGATTCTTCCATATTGTTAATGTAAATTCTTTATATGCATTCATTATATTTTGATCGCTTTGGAGGTCGTAAGGATCAAAAATGTCAGAAAACTCACTGCATATTTTAAAACCCGCGTAAAATCACTTAACAAAGTAAGCAGTACCAAGTTAACACTTGACTTAGTAAACGCTTGTCTAAGTTAAAACTCGACTAAGTAAACACTTGAATAAGTAAATACATGATTAAGTTAACACTGGACTTAGAAAACACTGGGATAATAAACTCTTGATTGACTAAACACTCGACTAAGTAAACACTTGACTAAGTGAACACTTGATTAAGTCAACACTTGACTAAGTCAACACTTGACTAAGTAAACATCTGATCAAGTTAACACTTGACTAAGTAAACACTTGACTAAGTGAACACTTGATTAAGTCAACACTTGACTAAGTCAACACTTGACTAAGTAAACATCTGATCAAGTTAACACTTGACTAAGTAAACATCTGATTGAGTTAACATTTGGCTAAGTATACACTGGACCTAGTAAACCCTTTACTAAGTAAACATCTGATCAAGTTAACACTTGACTAAGTAAACATCTGATTGAGTTAACATTTGGCTAAGTAAACACTGGACCTAGTAAACCCTTTACTAAGTAAACACTTGACTAGCTAAACACTCGACTGAGTAAAAACTTAACCAACTAAACACTTAGTAGGCTGCAGTATTGCTCAGAAGATATGTATGCGCTCTTCCTTTGGAGTTACCAAGTGATACCACCTTACCATCTGCCTGATTGTACCGGGGCACACTCTGCAAGAACACCATGACCAATATCCACCAAAAGGACACCATACTGTTTGTTGAAACGTAAAGCCGCTCCTCGAGCCGAGCGGGGAAGAATCTTTTTAAGCCCTATGAGTTACGAGCTTCCAAGGATCACTTGTCATGGAAGCTGAGCTGTAAATATCCCTAGTCGGAACCCTGGTACCCCAAGTCGGCGCCTCGAAGGCCTCGTGTTGTGTTCTTTGGCGGCACTTAATGATTTTATTAGCGCGCTCGCGTCTCTTCATCGCCATTCCTCAGCAGCGAGGAATGCACTGTAGGCAGTCGGGTGTTTGTCATGTGGATTACATGCGGATATGGCATTCATTTTGCTCAATTTTATTTCCATGCCCTTGTACTGCCAGGTATTGATGTAACAAAATTAATTTTTGAGGAAAGAACCGCAGGACTAGAATATCTATCTAGCATGAGGGAAAAATTCATGAGGTAAGACGACCAACTTTATTGCAGTTATAAACCCATGCAAAATTTGGTACCCTGACGTACCTCAATTGATAATTCAACCTCCTCGTCCTAGGCCATTCCTGTCAGCAGCTGGAATGCTATCCTCAACAGGTGCATTGTTCGCCCATAAGCTACCGATACAGTCCGAGGTTCCCATAGTTCTACACGGGAGTAGCAAAAATTAGAAAAGGGTCGACTGAATCCCCGTAAGCGCCAGTATAAATCTGAGCCCTATTGTCGTCTGCAGGGCTTTACCACAAATGCAAGAAGAAGAAGGCAAGAGGAGACCCCACAGAATCCTCGGACACGACCCTCCGAAACAATGCGCCTCGCGGCCACATAAACATTCCACTACATGACTCGACCTCGCGTGATTAATAATAAGTTGAACTACTTCTACTTCTATAAACAATAAGGGCACGATTGCTAACTGTTCGGGTAGCTAGTCGCCGTGTGTATTCGTGTATGTTTGTGCCATCTTTTGAAAGTAGTCGTCGTACCAAGATGTTCCCTGTGGGATCGTCTTATATTCCGAAGACATTGTTTTCCATTTTTTGGGGTCTTTTTTGGGCTCCGGGGTTAAGAGGAAACTAAATTCATATGTAATACAGAGGGATAAAACCATCATCATTTTCAGCATTGAAATATTTTGTTAGTCTTCAGTGTAATGTAAATCAACATTTTTTCATAAGCCAACTTTATCACGTACTTATAGTACGGTGCTTAAGTTGCATTCAGTCTTTGGCTGGTACAACATGGAAATGAATGAAAATAATTTACCGGTGGCAGGCAAAAACGGATCGAAAAATTCATAAAATCGAATACAACATGCGACAACAGCGAAAATTAGCATTGAGATAATGCGACGAGAGGATTCCCTTGGCAGTCGTATATCGAGCATTATACTGAGCATGATTGCGTGCGGATGTCGATTCGTTTTTATCGATTGGTGGGAAGATGCTGCTCTTCAAAACAAGAAGAACCCCCCTAAATTATATTAGTTCGACTCTCGTTCCATTCGAATCCGACGATTGCGAAAACGTCCCATTCTTGCAAGCCGTCGTTAGGAAAAAGGTCATCCGAGTTCCACCGTTGTAGACGCTTAAATAATATTTCGTTCTATATTATTCAGAAAGGTGTTCCGAAACTCATGAATAAGTTTTCATAATGCGAACGGTTTCATAACATGGCACTCTCCGGCGATGGTAATCTCAAGTCTCCGATCTCGTTGCTCGTTTATGCGAGATTTTTGTCTAAATGGTTCGTAACGCGACGTTCCTTTCTCAATTTAACATAATGGCTACCTTGAAATGTGTAGAATGGAGTTTTGGCCCTGATATGTGAGATAGCGTATAAGGAGTAGGGTTCAGTATGATGTGCAATTAATTATGGAAAATACGTCGAAACGAGAAGGAAGCAAGTGACAAATGAGGAAAGATCGATCCTCAAGAAATAGTCGAGTTTCCTGAACTAATGATCCGATTTCGACGATTTTGGTGTCCAAATATTTGTGTCTCACTATTTGAGGAGAAAGCCTTTTGGAGTTATTAGCTTATTAAGTACAAATTGAGGAATAATGATCCAAAGGAATGATCGGGTGGCAGAAAAAACGAGATCCTCAAGCTTAGAGGCCGTACTGGGCAAAAATCCATGTGAAAATTTTCCGGAAAAACTCAAAATAACACCATGAATAGAATGTCAAAAAACTCACTTCACTCAAAAGTAAGCGCGTACAAGTTTTTCATAAATCTGTCTTTGCGATTCTACCATTTCACTTATTCTTGGAATTTTGGCGTGCCGACGATTCTATCACGTTCTCCAGACATTTCCGAATCAGGGTATGTCGTGGTTTATTGAATCCCTTGCCCTTAATTCCATGCAAAATGAGAAATAGCTGAAGAGACGCACTTAACCCGCCTCACCCTACGAAAATCGCCTCGCTCTGCTGACGTCAGCTATTCTTCGGCTCCGCCGCTGGCGACATTTGTTTACCGGCATGTGACAGCCAGATGGATCGGAAGGGGACGGGTTATAAACTACATTAGCAGTGGCTCCGAGGCGTTGACAGGGAAAAGCTCTGCTGAATATTACAAGAGCTCCCACCTCCTCTGGTAGAATCTTCAGACCTTGGCCTCTGCGCAGGAACGTTTATATAGTCGCGGGAGACGTCTCAAAGCCCAACTCTACGCCTATTTAAATAATAGTCTTTTGTGAACCGGGAAGCGGAGTAATAGCGCATAAAACTGCCACCGACGGACGATTGACACATTCTTCGATCCGTCTGGTCGTAAAAGAGCCTCTCGGAGGACTCGGAGTCCAAGAATTGCCAAGCCCTTGTCATTGGGGAAGTCGAAGCGCTTGAATCGGATTAGTTAGCGATTCATCACTGTTGACTGGTCTCCGACTGACGAGCTTTGAAGGACTGGGGAATTTTTCCCTGCCCGAGCTGTGCAACTCGCATGTCCACCTGCGGGTTTCGTAAGACTTTCAAGTTTCCTATCAATCCGAGTAAAACATTGGATTCCTCCAACTTCAGGCTAATTAGCCATGAGCCGCTTAGTCATCGGACGGGTGGACCGATTTTGCCATACCTCATAAATAAATCAGGTACGTTGGTGGGCCATTGGCGGGTTAATTAAACTTTGAAGATTAGGTCCTAGAAGTTGAGAGAAAGAAAATCGTGTACCAATGCGTACCAGCCTGACATTTTTTTCAAGAAACTAATCTTGATCGGCAGAAATCAAATTGTAATAAACCAGAATAATAGATATTTATAATAGGTGCTTGGAGTATCCCCTTGGAATATCCAATGCAAAATCCATTCTTCATAAAAACGTCTCGCGTTATACGGAAGCGATACTTAAGCCGTACGCTGGTGCGTGGGCGACCCTCGGATCGCATCGCCAATAAATAAAATCTAATTGGATAATTAAAAGAATGTTAAGACCATAAACGCGCGTTATGTTAATCGGTATGCGCGTCGAATGACGTGCGTGGGAAGACCGATGCTCTGCAATTAGTCGCGTTTTTCCCTTCCTTTTTCTCTCTCCGACGTTTATTTTTGTTTTTGTAATTTGATTAGGTCAAGACAGGCACGTAGTTTATACAAAGCTGTCAGAGCCGATTGCTCGCATACAATGTTCCGCCTATTATATCTGGCCGCGCACACACCTACGCCTCGTTTTAATACCACCTGTTTTATAAACTCAGCTACGCTCTGTTTGTTTACCTTTATCGATTTTTCTAAGCAACTGATTATCTAAGGACGCGGATATATAAATGTTGAAGGAAATCAGATCTATTGATGCTTCGAAAAATTCAAATTTTCAACTAACTATTTAGAACAATGGGTGAGCTGACGTTCTATTTACCTACCATAATCTTCAAGAAGACTAATTTACCAGAGGGTTTTAAATGATAATGAATTTACTCGAGACACTAACACAAGACGAACAAATTGGTTTACATCCATCATGGACAAGACGATGTAAGGGGGTTATTTTTTCTAATTACTTCCAGGTAATTATAACCCACTAGCGCCAGCATCGAGTGAAACGAAGTCAGCTCACGTACGGGTATGGGGAGAAAGCAAAAACTAATTTGGTTCATAGGCTTAAATGGTGAAAAAAGCACTTGGCTATCAGTTGACTATAATACGAATAGAAAGGGGTGTGTTACCGGGAAAATCAACCGTTGATTACAAGGAAGACTATACCTTTAGCCCCCTGCTCGGTACAACCTATCATTAGAGAGGCCTGACACCGACTTTTTGCGCTTACCTTAGAAAACCCGATGTTGGGGGTGGGCAACTGAAGAAGACCGTGGTGACTCTCGTGTCTCTTGAAAACTGCAACAGCGTAGAAAAAAAAACGGGTTAAAAAAATCGACTAGACGTTGAAAAACTAGATATTAACTGCGTAGTTAACAGTTCCATGGGGGAATCAATCTTCCGAAAAACTCCCGTTTCTGTGGAGGCACAAAACGCCCAATTTGTAAGAAGCAGATTGATACCTGAGGTTTACCGTGTCGAAGGAAAACCTGGATCGAGATGTGTGGGAAAGTAAACACCCCAAAGCGACAGGCAAGGGGTGGCCAGTGAGGCGTAATTGGGTGAAAAATCGGCAGAAGCCCCCAAAATATAATTATATGCTTTTGCATACCTAGTTATAAATTAGGGATGCTGGACTATCGAAAATTGGAGAAAACTACTAATTAGATTAAATTTGAACGAATTATTCTGTATGTCAAATATTTTGAAATTTAACCAAAAATAATTAGGTGCATCAAATGTGACGAAATTTACCTGAAAATACGTCAGTTGTTATAAAATGTTGCCATATAATATATGGCAGTATTTATCGGCTATATATGGCAATAGCGATATTATCGGCTCCTGAACTGCCAAAGAGCCAATCTGCTTCAGCCAATAGCAGATTGGCCCTTCGGTTGCTCAGGTGTCAGTCAAGACCAAGTCATAATATGACTTACATGATATTATCATGTAAGTATATCAAGTCATGTCAAGGTCAGGTGTCATGTTAAGTATGTCAAATACTATAGAACGTAATGTCCATAAAAGCGATCAATCAAAGATAATTTTTTGTCATTTCCATCGTAGAATTGCAATTGAGGTCCTTTAAGAGTTAATTTATGAGTTACATTAAGCTCAACAGGTTAACTCAATGTACACTTAACATAACGCTGAATCCAAAAAAGCGCCCAAAAATTTGAAAAAAGTTGGTAATGGGCAAAGAAACGTAAGTTTCTATTAAAAATCGCAATTTTCCTGAAAAAATCATGTTTTGGCACTTGGTTGAGTAGAGAAGAGGGGTTTGGCGGCATTTTGTTTCATTTTTCCATACATACCTATACCCTTAACTAACTTTTCTCTTCACCACCAATCAAGAAAGAACGTTTCAATGCTGTAAAATCGCAACAATTAAAATCTTCTGCGAAGTGGAGAAAATTGAAGTCGCCCCATTAACAATTTCTGTCGTTATCGTTCTACGCCTTCTACATGTTCATTTTGAGCAATAAGTTTTCAGCTCTTACTACGAAGCTATTGACTTTTCAACGGGACAAATAAACAAGACTCGGTTCCTATTAAGAGTTGTTCCGCCCTCGAGCGATTCCCAGTTGGGTAAATCCAATAACGCTCCCTCGCTCCCAGCGATAATAGGTACCAGATCCCAAGCTTGGCAGACAATTCCAATCGAATAGTTTACAACCCGTCGAGCGTTACTTTCCACGGGCATAACTCACATGTTACCCGAACTGTTTGAACCCGGTTTATTTATCTTTTTGCCCCTCGGAGTGGGGGGAAACGTTAGCGGATTGGAAGGTTTCATCCCTTATTAACATAAGCGTTGATTCGAACAAGCGGAATCTTTCTAATGGCATTTCTTGCCTTACAACTCCATTGTGTCTCTGAATGGAAAGGGTGTACCGGTGTTGACTATACGTTGGCCTAGTGCTCTTTCCATGGTACCATGGTGAGCCCGTATACCACTTGGGCGGTCTCAATTAACATCCAATGGCTTACCATATGACATGTTAATTTGCGAGCTCCACCAGCATCTAAATCTGCTCGGGACTTTTTGAAACACTGCAATACTTTTGAAAGTTTTTGGGAAACGGAAAATTTAGGTAGATAAACTGTTGGTAGCGAAAGATGCCTACTTTTTGATGCTAAGCATACTCTTCTTTGCTTCTCGAAAAATAACAAATTCGTCGAAAAGTAAAACTCTCACCGATTCTCTTGCCGAACAATCAGATGATACAAAAACATCGACATTTAGTTGAAATGTCGACATTAAGTCGATACATTGGCAACAACATTCGAACGATGCATCGACATCAAGTTGGAAAGTTGACATTTAGTTGATGTTCAAATAAAAATTCGAATCAGCGAATACATTAATTTGGTCATACATCAATATCGATACATTCAGTCGATCCACCAATATCAACATTTAGTCAAATCATCAATATCGACTTTTAGTCGACACATCGATACCTACCGACATTCAGTCGATACATCGATATTCACATTCAGTCGATACCCACATCAATATCGAAATGTAGTTGATTCATCGATACCGACATACAGTCGATACTTCAATATTGACATTCAGTCGATTCATCAATATCGAAATTTAGTCGATACCTACATCAATATCGAAATTCAATTGATACATGAATATCGACTTTCAGCAACACATCAACATCGACGTTCAGCAACACATCAACATCGACATTCAGCCAATAGACACACCGACATTAAGTCTGATAATCGAAATTAAATGCCGAGGTATCGACTGAAGATTGATCATCGGAATGATACATTGAGGTCCTGTTGATACATCGACATCGGCCTTCGGTCAATACACATTGACATTACCGATACATTGACATTAATTCGATATATAAACATCGATATTTAGTCGATACATCAACATCGACATTTAGTCGATACATCGAGCTCGAAATTCAGTAGATGCTTCGACATCCTTTCAATAAGTACCTACGTCAATCTTCGAACATTGACATTTGAAGTGAGGCAAAAATTCGATTTATCGTCTCCAAATTCATGAATAGCTATGACCAGGATTTAGTGTAGAAGACGCTCGACTGGCCGAACATTTTCTTCAGACTCCCATAAGCTTCACGCTTCCGTTGCGAAGAAATGAGCCAACGAGCGGTCGGGTAATTGAAGGAAAAACGAAAGGCGACAATAGGCAGGTACTTGAAGTTGTCCCGGGACATAATAATAATTAACGTCTAATTAAAATGGGCCGTGAAATACACGATAGGGCAGACAATGGAGGGAATCAATCAGACGGTCGGATCCTCGTGTCCTGCGCCTGCGCCTTGTTCAATCGGCTCGAACTGCGGTTGTTTCTCTTTCCACCGCTCTGTTCTATTACGAGGCTCCTCAAGGCGGAACAAGAGGCCGGTTCGAATTAAGGCGACCAATTACAACAGTTCAGCTCCTTCTTCGGTCGTAGTTATTTTTGCACCCAATCGGAGAAAGCCGAAGGGCAGGGGAATTGGCAATTTAACGCCTTTACTAAATAATGAATGGGCCTGATAGAGCTTACAAATAATAGTAATTATAAAGCATTTTTCAGTGTTGTATGGCAGTGTACTGTTAGGTAGGGTAGAGTAGTGTTGAAGGATAATTTTTGTCATTCGACCCGACCGAAAATTTGTTTTGAGTTTTGGGGCTTTAAAATCCATTTTAACCCATGCTGAAAATTTCAGCAAAAATGTCGGAAAATATACCCACTTTTTTGTCATATTATACGACAGTGAATAACAGTTGAAAACCCAAAATGTTAGAGGAGGTAAAAAAAGCTTCTGAAAAAGAGATGTCCATGGGGGACTTGGCTTAGAAACGCCAATGAAATTTGATGGTTTCAACTTCGAAGGCACCACGGCCAATTAAATTAATGAATTGTCTCGACTCCACGACCAGCTTTGGGATAGTGAATAAGCGCCTAAAAAGCAAATTGGGTCCATTTTCTTGGCTCGAGGAGATGAGCAAGGATTATTTTTCTGGTAGGGCTAAAAACTTCATTTTCCCAAAAAACTTAACTTAGAGGTTTTGCAGATTCACTGTCGATATGCATGCATCGTTTTGCCACTTTAACTTTTTGAAATTCTGATGTGAAATGGTTAAGAATTTCCACCAAATTCACGACGTGCAAAATTCTAGTCTCCAATGACGATCATAATTAGAGTATCTAGATTTTGATGAAAATAACCGTTGAACTTAACATGTCAGCTCATAGTTTTCGGGTCTCAGTGATTATTTTTTAGAGGCATAAACAAAACAACTATAACAAGTGATAAGGTCGGTCGGCTTTAGAAGAACCAGAATAACCAAGTGATGGCTTGGTCAGTGTAGAACCGCAACGGAGCGACGAGGTCGGCACAAACACAAGTTCCTTGATCACGTAGACGTGGCTCACACTAAAGCTCCACGTACGACGGTAATTACAGCCCTGGGGCCAACCTTGTCCACTGCTATTTGACCCAGCGAGTGGCCTTACCCCCTAACCGCCTTGCCTTATGGGCCCCGCATCCTCTAATCTCTGACATAATGCGTTATACTCTGTGTTTTTCGAACCCTTCGGCTCACAGAACATGTGGCATTCCTAGCTGTACTGATCGGACTATTACGTAGTTTCCTATTCGATCCTATAAATCAAACAACGGTCTCCTCCGAGGGCAAAGAGATTCTCGCATCCGAAGGATATATCCTTTACCAGTATACTGGTAACAGTGCGCCCATCAAAACTTCATTTGGGAATACATATTTTTTGATAAAATTTAATTTTATATCAATACAAGTTGGAGAACCTCCTGAATTTCAGGTTAGCAGTGGCTCAAAGTTGTTTCCTTCCACAATGCGACGATTCGATGACAATTGCAAAAAAGTGATTTCTGGACATCGGGATGCGCCCTGGAGCAAAAACTATGAAAAACCCCGTTCAAAACAAACACGCGCTGAATAAAAAATTTTTTCCGTCTGCCAATCGCCGTCTACATTTTTTTTTTTTTTTTTTTTTTTTTTTTTTTAGTAAAGTTTAATTTGAAAGGGCCGTATTCAGAAACCTCCCTGAAGTTCCTCCTTAGTTGTTACCTTGTTAAGGAGAAAGAGTTACCTAAGTAGTTACTTCATACAAATCAACTTTCATAAACCGCCCGTCACTAAGCATCTCCCTAATTAAGTTTTTACCGTAGAGAGGAACAACTAAGGAGCAACTAAGTAAGAGCTGGGGAAGACGCAATCTAACAGCCATTCTGATTGGCTCGATTTCCTGGGCGGGTTTGATTTTTACCTCCCTGGCCTGTCTGTTATCTACTATCAGTTATCTATTTCGGACGCGCCCTTCTTTTCTCAACCTCTTTTATGCATAACAATCGCAGGTTGGAAATTAATTTTCACAAAAGAAAAAATCGAGTCCTTATAATTCTGAAAAATTACTAGATTACTTGATACTTGATTATTAGATACTTGAATCACAGTGAATCTGATAATTTATTTCCAAATTTGTGAGTGCTGCCGGTATTATTGATAACGTTCCATCGTCGTTTCGCGTTGTGTCTACGAACTGTCGTCTGTTGATCAATCTTTTGTTTGTTGAAAAAAAAACAAAACAAACGAGAGTTTTGAAAAGTCCCACGCCATCGAGGATTTCCGAAAAATATACCTATCTCCGATTGACGCCTTCGCCCAGGCTCCTGGGTAGTTCTATTGAACAGTTAATTGACGCGGGTTCCTACGTATTATTTGTTAACGATTTCTGAAGATCGTGCTTTTCGGTATTGCTACTATTGTGTGAATTTAATAAATAGCGATTATTTAAAAATCGTATTTATTTATTCGACTGTTCCCCATTTTTCCGGAATGAAGGTTAGTACCCAAGTGCATAGCTGCTAACTAATTAAAATAAAAATCTTAAAATAAAATTAAAAATTTTAAATAATAATAAGTGATGGTAATAAATTTCTTTTTTTTTTAATTAAAAATTTAATCAATCAATAAATTTTGAAAATATAAACCGGAATACATTATTATTATTATTATCAAACATCAATCATAAAATATATACATAGGTAGCTAATCGTCTTTATCAAATTCGACCGATCAGATTTTCAATAAAAGGGTGAAAATCGAATCGATGGACGCTCTGAAAACCAATTTCGAGCTCCTTAGGAGCTCTTAAGAGTGCTCGCGACCATCCTTAATAATAATCGACGATTTTGGAGGGAAGAACTTAGGAAGACGGCCATTTTCTTCTTCCTTAAGAGCTAGGGGAGGTTTCTGAATTGGATTTCTCGTTAAGGAGTTCACTAGGTAACTCCTAAGTTACGGGAAGAACTTGAGGGAGGTTTCTGAATACGGCCCTAAATCTTGAACTCGATTTTAGTTCATTGCTTAAACCGGAGCAGCTCATAATCGGTTGCCCATAATTGGAATCTATAATCTATTTATTTCGGGCTCTTCCGTTTACAATCATCCCATTCCACGTCAACACTACAAGCGGTAAATCTCCGAGGTTTCTCGAAAGCACAATATGGATTTTAACCTTTGGACGCTTCGCCTATGAACGGTAAATGCCGCTGCACTTCATCAAGGTGTGCGCTGTGGTGGCGGGCATGTAAATCAGACGCGTTGAGCTTCTTCCCATATACGAGAAGGACTTGGGCCGAAGAGAAGGACTTAACGGAGGAGGAGGCCGTTATGCCGAGGGAGGCCAAGGATATATCGGGCTTGGCGATCCATCTTTGAGCTTATTGCAAGGGCAGCATTGGACTTAAGTCGGGGAAAGTCGACAGTTGTCCATCTGCAGATGATGAATCAACCCTTAGGGTAAGGGGATGTTGTCCAATTGCTCTGTATTGCAGAATTTCAGAACTCTCCCATATAGTTTAATGAACGTCCTCGAAATTTAAGGCCATCGACTGCTATCATGATTATTCTAATAGCATTAAATTATGAGCGAAGTTTTTGTCAGCTTAGCAAGTACGAAGGGCAAAGGAAACGGAACACGAGAGGTACGACCATGGAAGTACTGTGAATAAACCAGCAAATCACTTATAACAGGTGCCACCACCCAAATCATTCATTAGAACGTTTTTGGTAATTTCATGCTTTTTGCCTTTTCGTAGCACGAAAAAGTAGTTTGAAAGAAGTAGTCACTTGGCAAATCAAGAAATGCTATGAAAACTCCCAACTTTCGTTCAACAGTCAACGAAAAGTTCGGATTTGATTTTGTTTGCATTAGGTAGTTATAATAATGCCAACAACATCGTACTCCGAATTTGCACGATTTGAGTACGAATTAAGAGAAGAACGTTTGTATACGAGTGTAAAAATTCGTACGGATCTTCGGAGACGAATTCGTGCCATGGACGTTCCCAAGCCGAACAAAAAACAGAACAACTCAAACCCGGACTTTTGGAAAAATCAATTTCTGTAGATTAAGGGCCGCTTTATCAATTCAGCTAATCAAGTGATTGTCCAAGGACGCACCGACTAACTGATTTCGTGGAAACATGACGTATGATTTTTCAGCATGAAGTCACCTGGAAAATAGTCGGTGCGTCCTTGGATAATCAGTTGATTAGGTGAATTGATAAAGCGGCCCTAAGTGTCTAAATTTTCACTGCATTCTCAGGATTTGCCAGGTAACTACTTCGTGCAGACCATTAACTTCATACTACGAAGTGACAAGAAGTACGAAATCACCAAAAACTCTCTAATAAATAATAAATTTTCCGCAGAAATTTCGACAAAAATTTTTTCGTACCACTAACTGGTTAACGGAGAGAAATTTGACACTCCCTCGAAGATATTTGAGACAGCTATATGAAACCCGATACCACCCAGTTGATTGCCAGAAATCGGTACGGAAAAGGCTAAGCTCCAGATTTACACAGGAAAGGTTGGTCCCGTTTCGAGGCCACCTTTCATCGACTTGTTTCCAATAAGTCTTGGGAGACAAAAACCTCGTGGTACCAGGAGCGTTCAAATCCGCTAAAGAGCCGAGACCGGTCCTGCGGATGTGTCAAAAACAAAATTCTTTCAGCCTCTCTCAAAACCTTGGGGATTGCTGCAGTGAGGTGGCTCCTATCGGGGGATAATGGGAATGGCTAATGGCGTATACTGATTTTTGTTTTTTGTGGTGCTATATCATAGGACCAAGAATGGTAAGTTAAGCTTTATTGATAGGTATTTGATGGATACCAACGTGGGTACAGAAATAGAAAGGAAAAACCATGCTGAAATGAAGAAATCTGTTCTTAAAGGCGCAGTAGGGACAGGTTATCAATTTTACGAATAACATATATGTTATATTAAATTGAAAAATTTCGTCTTGATAAATCATCCCAGATCCGGACACACGGACTAACGGACACGCAATTTTTCGTATTTCGCAAGAAATCTGAAGAGAAGACGCAAAAAAACAGTGAGGCGTTCTTTTTCTAGGATACACACGCGGAGATGACCCGGTTTGAAACCATGTACGATATCTAGCGTAATTACAAAAAAAGTTTCGACTCCTGGCATACGGAGAGAAGAGAAAGCAGTTCTAGCGAGAAATGACCTGCTGTACAAACGCGGGTGGAAGAAAAGGAAAAAGACGGAGACTTCAACGTCTGGGTAAGGGAGGAGTCGGGCATGGAAACCGAGGCCCTTGTGGCTGGGCTGGGGGTCAGGGGTGGAAATCTAAGACATAAATCAAAGGCAGTATCACGATTTTGGCGGGGTCAGCCTCTCGAGGTGAAAGGGGATTCGGTTATCTCCTCCGGCCGCAGACACAGCTCGGACCCTGCGACCGTTCTATGCGCATGTGCAGATCTTTTTGACTAGTCATCGCGCGCAACCTGGGTTTGTCACATCTACCATCATCGAAGGCTTGACGATTTCTGCAGTCCTATGATTTCAGTAAACTTTTGGTTTATCAGTTTTCCTCACAAAATATGGCACTTGCGAATGGATTATGGCGATAAAATTATTTACGGGTTAACCTACAGTGGACCCAGACCATAAAAGATCAATATGGGTTTTCAGGGGCCTCCGATGGCTATTTTTAGTGTTACTCTAGTCTCCTGCTGCTTTTTATTAGGGTGGATTCTACCATCTGGGCATTAACCTTAAAAATCTTTTTTACAGTTCCCTTAAGAGAACAATTCTACAAGGGAAAATTTTACGATTGTAATCTTTTGGAAACTTTTTCCGGCAGCCTTCCTCTAGTCTTTCCACCTTCCCAACTGTTCTCAGCAGTTTCATCAGCTTCCTGCAGGCAGTTGAAGCTGAAACGACATGTAAACCTAATTAGCTGCCGGAGAAAAATGCCTCCGAGGTCGATTACCATGGACGATTGTATACGGAAGATACCTCGATCCGCATAATTCTACGGATACCATATCGACGTTTCGAGCCAGCTTAAAAACATAAAAGGCAAAAAACCGCAAAGCGTTCGTGTGGAAGTTTAAGATATTGTCCCGAGGGTCCCTCCGATCAGATATGTCGTGTAAAACGTTGCTAGCGTCCCCGGTGCAAAAAGGATTCGCGTAATTAGTAAGGAACTTCACGCGACTTACGTTATCTGGCGATGCTAAAGAGTTGAGCTTGGTACATTAGGTTTAATTGTACCTGACTGTACGTATCTCCGCTGTACCCTTTTGGTTCGGAAGTCGCAATTAGCGTTTACATCTGGAGCTGCTATCGAAAACGTTGGCGCCGTTTTCTCTACCTGATCGCTAGCTCTTTATAATCTCTACCTCGTAGGACAGAAGGAATAAATTCCACGTATTTACTCCAGGATAGATATCTTCTAAGTAGATTTATTTATGCTGGATCTTTGGTAGAGATGATTAGGCGTTTTTGAGCAAAAAACCTTCTCTCGCTTTTCGATCTGAAGAGCAGATGAAAGAAAGATGAGACTACTTGGTTTACGAATGAAAGCCGACGTTTTCCAGACTGAAGCTGAAGCTACCAAACTGAAGCTTTCCAGGGGATGTTCTGCTGCACTGAGAAAAATCGTCGGTTAAAAATTTTGAAAATATGCGGTTAATGACGAAATGCGGTCAAATTTCCGACATCAACAGACTACGAAAAACCGAGAAATGCCGAAATGTTGAAAATGCCGCCCCCCAGGCCATTTTAACCAACTATCCTACAGATTTGACCGACGTTTGTCTCGCGGCAACCGTAAAATGCGGTCTAAGGATGACCTTGAAACACTAACCGTATACAAAGGTCTGTCAAAGTGGAAAATATTCGCGCCGAAACTAAGAATAGGTGAGGTTAGGAAACCAGAAGTCGGTTACTGTTCATACTTCAACCGCGTATGGGTTGTTCAATTGACCGTTCAAGTTGGTTAATGTGCCGTGAACACGGTTAAAGAAACCAAGTCAGTTGTTTTACATAAGTTAAGTCGGTTAAAGCGTACTGGGGCCCAGTCGGTTAACCCATACTTTTGACCGTATAAGTCTGTTATTGCACCCCATTTCCGTCAATTACGGTCAAACCACTACAAGAAGCCAGTTGTTTTACATAAGGTGAGTCGGTTAAAGCATACTCGTGTATAGTCGGTTAACGCATAGTTTTGACCGAATTCGTACCAACACAGGTCTGGCCCTGGTTATTGCAGTACTTTCACCGTATGCAATACGGTTAAAACATAGCAGTAACAGAGTAGAGACCGAATATCTTTCTCTTTCCGTCCTAAAGGTCATTGGCCGATTGACATTGACTTGTACCTTTCCCCACCCCTCCAACTTATAGTCGGTTATTGCACTACTTTCACCGTATGCAATACCGTTGAAACATAGCAGTAACAGAGTAGAGAGGCGCCCTGCGCATGTGCTCCCCCTCCAACTTGTAGCCTCTACTTGGCTGTAAGGAGAAGTAGGGATCATTCCTCTTTCAACCTCGGTCGTAGTTAAAACGTTTGTGCGTCCACAGTTTTTGAGAGATCTACTCCCATCACCTCTGCTTCATCAGCAACTTATCCGTCATTTATTCCGGCTTTGACTCGCGCGTTTCTCGGCAATCGGCTCTCACGGATCGGATATTTTCGTTTGACCTCGGCTCTTCTCTTGATTCTTCCTACTTCCTGGCTAACACGGGTACGCCTATTTTTGGACAAGAAAATGGTAAGTAATTGTGTACGTTCGGTGGATGATTTGCAGTATATTGGTTGAGGCTGTGTGTGCATAAGGCTGTCTTTCTGATTTTTTTCCATTTAGTTCTGAGGAACTGACGGACGACGCCTGCAGCCAGCAATAAAAAAAAGGAAGATTGAAGACGTGATCGACGTTGAGGGTAAATACTATTGAATGAAGAGAGATTGATTGTCAGGTTCATTGTGCATTGAGCATTTTTTCACGATCTAACAAACGTTTTTCCCAGAAATAAAAACGGCTCTTCTCGACGACCCCGATTCTCAAATAGTGCAAGAGCGGCAAGAGGGGTGCAGGGCGGCGCTGAATCATCTACATTCCTCGAATCTTGGAAGAAAACGGCCGGTAAGCGAATAGCTTACGCAAAGGTCGCGAGTTTTGAAGACTACCTCGACACGGTGATAATTATCGGACTTCCCATAATCGGCCATAAGCTGGTGAGAAACTAATTTTTTTTTTTGAGTGGTACTTGCTCGGTTGTAATTTTCAGCCCTCAGATGTATTAACAGTGTTTCGTGTTTGGTTTCTCAGCTATCCCTTGATTTCCAACAACTATACCCGGCACTTGACAGTATCGCCCTGCCGAACAACGTCGCCAAGTTGAAAAACGCTATATTGAGGCTCACTTATAGTTACCATTATGTACAAATAAAAAAAACATATGTAGGTACCTATTGACTGTATCATACAGGTTTAAAATGTTTTATTAGTAAACGTATGTTAACAACTGCATCCATCACATTTATAACTTAAAATGTTGAGATGTTCCTGTTATGCTAGTCAAATTTTATTTTTAGGTCGCATATTTGGAAAACAGTTATGTACCATGAAGAATCAGGCCCACTTTCTCATTATCATTCTAATAATATGTATACCTAATTCGTTTTTATTAAACAATATATTACCAAAATGTTACTCAAATTTCATTTTCAGATCACATGTTTGAAATTCCATTTCAAGTGGGCTACACTAACCGTATTTCTGGTCGGTTGATGTACTCCACTGTGGAATGCGGTCAATGTAGTACAGTGACCGACTACGCATACGGTCAATGAAGCACCATGACCGATTAGGCATGCGGTCAATGTAGGAATATAACCGAATAGGTATGCGGTCAATGAAGTACCATGACCGACTAGGCATACGGTCAATGAAGTACCATGACCGATTAGGCATGCGGTCAATGTAGGAATATAACCGAATAGGTATGCGGTCAATGAAGTACCATGACCGACTAGGCATGCGGTTAAAGTAGAACTATAACCGACTACGCATACGGTCAATGAAGTACCATGACCGATTAGGCATGCGGTCAATGTAGGACTACAACCGACTAAATATACGGCTAATGTACTGCTTTAACCGATTAGATGCAATGCAGGTTTAACCGACTTTTCTTAGGGTTTAACCGACTATTAGGCGGTTGCTAGCCATTAACCGCATTCACGTAAATTAACCGACTTTTGTATTAACCGACTTTGGCTGGGGGCGGCCCTACATTAACCAACTCCGGGGGCGGCATTTGTATTAACCGACTTTTGACATTAACCAAGTTGCAATGCGGTTGCTAGCCATTAACCGCATTCCCGCAACCGACTTTTGCCCTATTTTTTTTCTCAGTGTGCACAAGGAAGAGTCCAGGGTTGCTGCTTCCAGTCCAATTCTTCCCCTGCTTAGAAGACGCCATCTTTTCCAGGCCATACGCCGCTTCATCAGATGCAAATAATGTGCTCCCTCAGTGCTTGAGTGAATTTTCGCTTTACGTCATCAAAAAACTCAAATTTTAAGCAAAACTCTACCCGTTGGTAGTTGTCACATCATCTCGAACTCCAATTTGACGATCCGCCCCACGTATCGTCCATTTCGTATGCAAGGCCCCATCGTACGGAAAGTGAGGAGTTACTACGCACTAAACAACGCACGACGCCACAATTAAAGCGTTAATTAATATGCTCCTCGTCGGAGCACGTGTTTACCGAAGATGAATCATTCGATGGTAGCCATTTTGAATGTACGAGGAAAGTGTTACTTCCGTTTTCGGCTCCACGTTTACTGCATTCATTGGCATGACCGGGACGACTCGTGAGTCACCGGCCACCCGCCCTTCGGACAATGGCGATTCGTTGCACGTCGGGCCCATCAGGCGTCGGCGACTTACCACGTGCCAGCCGTTCAAGTCTCTTCATGCCTCGAATTGAGAATTTTTCTGGAAAAACTCAAGTAAAAAAAGAGAAATTGCTCAAAAAACTCTAAAAATCTTTATGCTCGACGGTGTGCAACGGTATTTTGCCTCACTAACCTGGAAAAAATGAAAATGCGTTTCTCCGCAAGTGCAAACGATATTAACGATCGATCTGCCGACGATAATAACGACGTGGGTGGTCCAAAGACGGACGTAGGGGCCGATCTCATTGCGACCCTGCGCATTTGATTTCCAAGGTGTCGTTGGGCTGCACCTTCTTCACTTGTAATGGACTGCCGTACGATTTCGCCAGATAAGAAGTCCAGCCGGAGAATCGTAGGCGCAGGTAAATGAAGCGGATCAGTAAATTTCGTTCCGATGCAGTTCCCAGGTTGTAATTCCCGGTTTCGTTTCACCGCAGGTCTTTTGAAGTTGTCGAGAACGGCCGCGAAAGATTTCCATACGCGTTCGACAATTGTCGATCCCGTTATTCCAGGAGAAGGTGCGCATCTGATTGAGAGGGAGAAAATTATTATGTTTTTTAATCAATGAGTGGACACCTGGAAAATTAGGACGTCAGAACGCCAATGGAGATTCAGTTCAAACCCTCGGGAAATAAAAATTCGAGAGACGGCCGACTTGTCTGCCTATCTGTATGCCTACTAAGGTGTCAGCACTTCCAATGGTCAAAAATGAAGGAAAATGCTTTTCAAATCATTTCCGACAAATCCCTCTCTCTCGCTGACAATTTTTCGTAGTACGAGAGAAAACCCTGTTTTGAATATTGTGTTTTTGGCCTTTGTTCATTGAAATGGTCGCAATTTTCCTATTCATTACCTACCTGATCATGTCTTGAACTTTTCAAGGTGAGTTTTATCCGAAGAATTTTCCATAGTGAAATCATCATTTTTACAGCGGATTTTCATTGAGAAATAGTAATTAAATTGACACATAGTTATGGGTTTGTACCTAACACTCACTCTTCATTGTTTAGTTTCCTCAGACCTGGAGAGGTACCTATCGCATGAAAATTCAAAGAACAATACGACGGCTTCAGTAACTGCAGGAAAACAGTGGGGTTTTTTAAGGTCGAGGGTATTTACAACGATTCTCAGGATTAACCAATGGATGCAAAAATATGCGCGTTTTTCGTCGAATATGTAATTTTTTGAAACACATTGAAAGGTCCTTAAAACACCTCGGAAGGTCCTTAAAACACCTCGGAAGGTCCTTGAAACACCTCATTGGGTCCTTAAAACACCTCGAAAGGTCCTTAAAACACCTCATTGGGTCCTTTAAACCCCTCGAAAAGTCTTTAAAACACCTCGAAATGTTCTTAAAACACCTCGAAAGGTTCTTAAAACACCTAAACAGGTCCGTAGAAATCTTTAAAAGTCCATACCTTTAGGTGAAGTACCTACGTTCCATTTACTATAGGTCCTTTTGCTTTCGGTACTAAATTATTACCTACCTAATTATTCGAATTCGAGAGGGTAGTCGTACTGGCATTCATAACAATACTGATAATGCAATAACCTTGAGGTATTACATAGACAGATTAGCATCAACGTTAATGGGCCTGTTTGACTGGCATTCGGCGGGTGTGGGAACTCGAATCAACGATGGGTTAAGGTGATGAAGAGGAACTGGGTCATGAACTTATGGGACCCCCTAGGCCTTTACTCAGGCCATAGGGTTCAAGATCGCTTTAATAATTCCACCGCTCGAAAGGTCTCCATATCTGAACGATAATATTTATTAGATTGATGATAAAACAGGAACTCAACTTACAAGGTTGGACAACGGCTTTTGTCGATTGGCTCGTAGCGTTGATATGACTATTGCGAAACGGAACTTGTACCTGGCTGATTAGGATGATGAACAAAACAAAACAAACGTCATAAGACGACATTTTAAGGTCTTAAAAAACTCATTCGGCTATTTTCGTTATTTTTTTATTCAAGCGGATTTTTTTCGTTTTCAAGGGCAATTGAAGGATTAATTAAAAGGACAACTAATGCCAAAAAATCCTTCCAAATATTCCTTTTCAATTTTCAATCAGTTTTCCACGATTGTGAAAGATATCACTTCTCCTCATATAAAAACGACTGAAAAGTTCTAATGAGAAGACCAACAAGAAACAACCAGGGTCAAAAAAATCGAAAATTGAGATTTCAGCGCATTCTGGTAGCTTTTGGCAGCACTCATTGAATAGGTAGTTCTCCTGAAAATCAGCTATCTTTGACATTGGTTGTTTTTGTAATGAGCTCTTCAATTTATGGTTTTGTCAAATGCTTTCATAGATACTTCTGTAAATCCTCTTCAGCTTATCTTAATTCGAGGCCAAATTCAGCCGAGATTGACTGCTAGAGATGATTTTTCAAAAAGCTTCATTATCAGCTGTTAACTCGTATAATTTCTTACTCGGTTTTATCAATGTTCCATTTCAGACAGCCTCCGGGACACCTACGCGTCCTCCTCGGCTAATCTCATTCATAGGTCATCTCCGATTTCAATATTTCCATTATCTCATTGTGAGATCGTTTCACAGGTTTCCTTCGGCGGCAGCCTTCGAAAGCAGTTTATTGGGTTACGCTCGGGCCCCGAGGGAAGGTAACAGGTACCCAAAACTGAAGAAGGTCCAGGAAGAGTTTTGGCGGCGAATCCATCCCGCCCACGCCGGAGACTCATTGACTATTCATGACGTGGAATATCCGCGGCGTCCCAGTTTGGGCGAATTGAATAATTTCAAATCTTATTAGCGAACGAGCGTAGGGCGCCCTGGGGGATATTTCGCTTTTAACTGACAACAACGAACCTATTGCTAAGCTTGGATTAATATTTGCCGACTAATCGCAGATTAGAAATCAATGAGCCTCCAGGTGATGAAGATATTTTCTCACCTGTCGGCTGGCAAGAGTTGCGAGAGGAGAATTGAAGATTTCATGAAATGACATTTGAAGATTTCATGCATGACAAAAACAACCGGTTACATAGGTACATTATTTCAGGAAATAATGTACCAAAAATATGGTTGGTTTTTGTGGAATCATCGAAAGTTTGGAGCGCTATAACGCCTGACAGAGGCTGTTTATAATTAGAACGACTACCTACCTATTTAATGAGTGCTACCAGAATGCGCTGAAATCTCGATTTTCGATATTTTTGACATTGGTTGTTTCTGTAATGAACTCTTTCATAGTTTTTATAAGAGGAAAAGGGATATCTTTCAAAATTGTGGAAAACTGATTGAAAATTAAAAAGGAATAATTAAAACAAAAGTTAAAGAGGGATATTTTCAAAATTTCGGAAAATGTTCATAATAGATTTGTTCCTGGAGCGTGAGAGTAGGCATGAGGTAAACAGGTTTGTTGTTATTCGTTTGGCATTTGTTTGTGGTACTTTTTTGTTATTATTATTATGCCACAGGCATGGAAAAAATCGTAGTAGTGCCTAGGTACTTACGTATCCTTAAAGATGTGCCTACACAAATAGTAAGGAAAAATATTTTGAAACCCTTTATTTGATAATCTTTCTAGCGTTTCCTTCATCATCTTCGCTTCACATTAACAGTCTTTTCTTTGATGAGCACATAAGTTCAGCTTATCCTCTCAGCTCTTGTCAGAAATTAGATTTCAACTTCGGTCCAATCTTCTCGGCATTAGAGGAGGGGTAATAACAACTCTGGACGGATCTTTTGAAAACCACCTGTTTCCTGGGCTTCACCTTTTGACGTCTCGGCCGGCGCCCGACGGAAATCCGAGCTATACCAAAGTCTTGATGCAGTAAATACACAATAAAGAATTTCGTGTATGAGTGATTATCATAAAATTTTGTTCAAATTAAGACTATTTTTTGACTTCTTCTTTGTATCGGAACTATGGGGTTTTTCGGTCGTGAAAAATACTAGGTAATCTAGGTATTGCTGAACTTAGCTGAATTTAGCTCAGTAGTTAGCCATTGATAAATAGTGGGCTGCGAAGTGATATAATTTAACGACTGGAAGAAAGCCGTAAAAACCGCATCTCGAGTCAATAGTGTCGTTTGAAAAGGCATAAACACCCTAGCAGAGTCTTATCTTTCGAATTGCTTATAACAGCAGGTAAACCCGCGCGTCGAGTCAAATGGCGGAAACGGCTCTCGAAGGTCGCACAAGAGTCAAGAGTCAGAATCCCTGCTGTGTTGTTTTATTGGACATGGATACTCATCTGCGATAGCGTATTAGAATCGTCTAATCACTGAGTCACCATTACCTCATGAAATATAATACAGAAATTCCGCGTTGAATTTCTACTCTTCGCTCGATAATTGGAAACCAGAGGTGCGCAGATAACACACAATACTTTCATATTTTGAGTGAGTTAAAAGTGTGACACGATTTGATCATATTTTGACTGCTTTTGAGGGTGTTTAAGTAAAAAATATAAAATGACTCACTATACAAAACAAAAATACGCCAAGTTGTCGAAGTATCAAAAATATCCACATATTCTGCAAGGTAAAACAAAGATTTTAAGACCAGGAGCTCTCAAATCAGTTCATTTTTGTGGTCGGAAAAAAATAAAATAGAAAACCCTAAAAATTAATAATAAAAAATTTGTAATTTACCGGAAGTACTGTGAGTTATTCAAATTTCGATTGAACAGGGTGTTAGGTCTTGCCGAGACAAACATTTCAGTTCAAGAAATTTGAAAAAAGGTTGAGAATCGAAAGAGCTATGGCCATTTTTGTAAAAGTTTTTTCTGAAGCTCCGTTCCGATTCTCGATTTATGCCGATTACAATACTTCCTCTGTGAATATGAAAGTAAAAAGTTTCAAGAACTATAGTCGAAGCTAAAATTTATGATAATGTTTATCTCGAAATTGTCGTAAAACCAGCCATCTATAGATTAGGATAGATTAAGATCGATATTGAAAATAAAAACATTTTTGGAAGCTCCAAAACACTTCCAAAACATCCAAACTCAATTCCTCCTTCCAAACGCCGAGCCCTTTGAGAACCTGTTTCTTTTAGCTCTTACTTTTTTATGGCAATTATTTGTTTCGGTGACATTCCTTCGAAGTTGGGTACTAAGGTATGTAACGACTTCTCGATTTCTCAATTCCAAGTTGGTAAATCTAACAAGTTCGCTAGGCATCCAGTATCAAAATCTATGCCTCGATGCATAATTCATGAGGCAATCCGCGGGCCCAATCATTAAACAGGTTAATGAGATTGTCACTATAAACTTCTCATATAGTCCGACGACTTTTGCGATGTTAGCATTGCTGTGTTTCAAATGGACGTTTATGCGGCTCGTATCGTCATGGAGATTTAATGGTTCGCCCAATGGGTGATATACAAGGACGAGAAAGCATTTATGACGGAAGTGTTCGGTGCGTTCTCTCATTTCTACGGGCTAATTTACAGCGCCGTTGTTTTACGATCTCGTTGACCGAGAATCGGCTATGAATGCTGAGGGCGAAAATATGCGCCGCGCATCGATGAAATTGGAGCTGGCGATGAACTTTTTTTTATCCGGGATTCTGACATGGATACATGCCTAATTGGAAGTTGGCTATCATGATATATTATCATGATGAATCATTCGTGCTGTAATAATAATAGGCAAAATTCGCGGTGCAGGAATTTTTCAAGTATTTTTCAGCTTTTGCGCATGATTTTCATAGGATATGAGGGGTTTTCCAGAATCGCATGCGCGTCATTTTTCTGGGCATCCAGTATTTTTGCGGTTTCCCTTCGATCAGGCTTTTGCCAACAGGACCAATTGTGACTTTTTTAGACTCGATAGTCCTCGGAAGGTTCTGCGCATTTTGTACTGCCTAATCGTCAAACCTGAATTTTAGGGGCCAAAACGCGATTGAAGATCAGGTTGTCGAAATTCTTCCGAATTGTCAAGCCTTTTTACTCCCATATTTACAGAGTAAACGGAAAAAACTTTTACTTATACACACCTACTCAAATTCACCCCGCACAAGTGTCTGGGTGTCCGTTTGTGGTAATTTACAAAAATGGCCATATCTCCCTCGATTCTCAACCCTTTTACAAATTTCTTGAACTGTAATGTTTGTCTCGGCAAGACATAACACCCTTTTCAATCGGAATTTGAATAACTCACAGTACTTCCGGTATATTTGAATTTTTATTGTTTTCTATTTTATTGATCTGAGCGTTCTTGATCTTAAAATCTTTGTTTTACCTCGCAGAATATTTGGATATTTTTTATGCTTCGATAACTTGGTGTATTTCATTTTAGGGGAGTGCATAGTAAGTTTTTTGATATTTTTCACCCAAACACCCTCACAAGCGACAAAACAATATTTTGATCAAATCGTGTAACACTTTTACGTTTCAAAATATGGAAGTATGGTGTGTTATCTACGCACCACTGGTTTTAACCTTAGTTTTATGAACCATTTTATGTGTTTCAGGACGTTTACCGGCGTTTTAAGGTCTTTCCTAGATGCTTTAAGAGCTTTTGAGGTGGTTTCAGGACTTTTTTAGCTGTCTTAGAACGAATAAGGGAGTTTCGGATGATTTAGGGTGCCATACCTATACCTCTTGCATGAAAATGGAAACGAAGGTACCTAAATTGTTTTTCCCTTATTCCAAGCTGGGTTAGGTGTTTTCACTATGAGCCCCCGCAGCACGATGATTTTTCTCCAGCTCAAAAATTTAGATTTTAATATCTCAAATATCAAAATCAGTTCCCTGCCCATGGAGGGGCCAGTTTGAATATTCGTCAGTGGAGTTTTTCACTCCAAGCGTGGAAGCCGCAGAAACAATAACAGTAAGTAACTGCTGCTTCAGTATTGGCAATCCTCAAACTTCTGGCGAACCTGGATCGAACCGCATAGCTGAGCGGACGGAATGATGAAATGGAGGTTTTCAACTGTGGAACTTCAATGGTGAAATCGTAATACTTCATTACCCTTCAAGAGAAGAGCGGTCAAGAAAACGGTGGGAATGGAAGGCCATTTCCAAGTTGATCCTTACATGAATCCCGGGCCGGCAATATCGGATGCTACGGTATATCGATCGAAAAGACGTTATAACTGAAGCCGAAGGCCTCCCAGCTTCTTCCCGACGATTGTTCAATCTTCAGAACGTAATCGGGTACCTAAAGCTCTGGAATTGGATCGGCTTCAGTCGAAGATCTTCTGGAATTGAAAATAAGAGAAAGCCCCACTCCATCCAACGTTGGAACCTTGCTCAAAGGTTCTGCCTTGGAAGTTACAGCCTTTGCCATGGGAAGATATCGAACGACGTGCTTGTCCTTCTCTCTTCTGGCTTCCGATGCCCAGGTGACCCATTCCAGATGAACGTATGAGTTTGACAGCTTTTACTCTACCCACCTCAGAAATAGGGTCAAAACATCAAATTTGAGTCATTGCCATCATTTACCAAGATTGAGGTACATTTCGAAAATCCTTATCCATACATAATTATTTTCAACAGTTTTTCTGCTCATCTGCCACAAACTGTGATTCCTGCTAGTAAAATTGTGATGGCTCTGCAACAATTCCTGCAAGATGTCGTCGAAATTAGAAACTCAAGTGCATCATACAAACCAACTTTTATAATTATGACCGTGTTCATCAAAGTGAACCAGTTGGCGAACATCTGTTTTCTCGTTTGATTGACTTTGCAACTTTCAGTTCACAAAACATTTTCAATTTCCATTTTTTAATCAACGATCTAATTCGCAAGATAGATACCATACTGTTCCCCTTTCATTTCTATGCCTTGCGGCATTCAAGTTCTTCGCACGGTTTAAAATTGAGTTGTTCATCATTGAGGCTCGGGACAGTGAGTATCACCTATGGGCTAGGAATGTGAGAAAATTCGTTCAAAACATAATATTATTGAAAAAAGCCATAATTGCTTTGAAAATTCCTTGAAGGCCCTAAAAACACCTGAGAAGGCCCTCAAATCGCCCCATCAGAAAATAAAAGCAATAATTTCTTTGATTTTTACTTTTATTTCTATCAATCAAACGTTAGTTTATCAAAATCGACGTCAATATCAATGTCAAAAATAGAAACCTCTTTAAATGTTACAGAAGCCTTCAAAGGTCCTGCGTACAGCTGCAAGGACCTGATATCACCTTAAAGGACTCTCGAAAAGTGGTTCCGAAACAATTTTCCTCCCACCACTTTGGTTGAAGAAAATACGCTCTTTTAACCCCCCCCCCTCCCACATCCCGGATATGGAAATGATATTTTAATTTTAAGGTTTAATTATTAATAAAAAAGGGGGGAATTGTGGGAATTCCCAACTCCTGCGCTCCCCCGGCGATCCAATGCCTTTCATTTTCTTCTCTTCAAGAATTGACGTTTTGCGAGCCCGTAAGCTAGCAGACAAAACTTTGGAGAGAAAGTATAGCAGATTGATATCTTTCCGAGCACAACAGCTGGAACAAAGTCTGATGGCACAAAGAGGAAAAAAGAAGGTGACAGTATGTGCTCGACGGATCTCGTGGGAACCCTGCAAACTATTCTTGCATCACAGAATGGCAGTTCCGAACGTCAACAATGGACGATATTGATGTTATGCAATAGGCGATGAAGACGAAGAGGTTTGACCTATATTTGGGACCGGAGCTCATAAAGGGGTACAGGGCCCCAGACCTGCCATAGGGCATCCTCCACAGAGATGATACCCCGGTGATAAGATGGAGATTTTCAGCGATGGGCGTACCTTTCCAGCTATTAGCAATGCAGATCAAGTTAATGCACTATCTTGGTCATCTAGAGTGGGAGATATGCCCCCGAGCTTATATTATATGGTAATAATATCCAAGTATCGATACCCCAGTCTATAACATATAGTGTACTTCCGTAACTGTTCTTCGCCAGGCATTGTTTCAGAATTGAGCTGCAGGCTAACTATAGGTACTATTTCCTATGTAACTATCAATATTGAGAGGGCAGTTTTTCATCATCTAGATGCCTTTCAAAATAGTGTGAAGTGACAGAGTTTAAGACCCCGCTTGGAGAATCCCGAAAACGCCATAAGAGGTCTTAAAAACGCTAATCGAGGTCTTGAAATAACTTCACAGGTTTAAAAAAACAGTGAAAGAAGGCCTAAAACACCTTTAAGACAAATAAATTCAGTCTTAAATGGTTAAAGTCACATATTGCGACTGAGAAAAAGCAGCGCGAGAGCGAAACTTCATTCTGAATCTGAACCTCTGATCCGATTTTAGCATTTTCTAAATCGCGACCCAGCGCATTTCGACCCCCGGGCGCTTCGTACCTCAAGTCCGGGCCCGTACTTGACCGCGCTTCACCCGCTGATGCGCCTGTCCCGCGCGGACAATGAGGTAAGTCCATTTAATTGCGGAGAACGCAACCGCTCAGCGTGCAAAGCGTCCGCCGAGCGGTCCCAGATGGGCGGACTCCGATAGGCGTTCCTCGCTGTCATTTGACCCGAGGTAATGAGGATGAGGTGACAGCGGGACATCACCTCCGCTCGGGCGGCTACACGAGTAGCCGGGCGGACCCTTCCCCACACAAATCAAGGTCTCCGCAGGTGTCTCGAGCCGCCCGTCCCTCCTACAAATCACCGTCGTCCTCTTTCATCAACGCTCCACATTGTCACCGCATGATATCGAACTGTCCGCCATGTGGCAGCGAGGAATTCCAACAATATCTTGATGATCGAATTTGAGAGAAATATTGCGAAAAAAACACAAAAGGAATCCCACGGCTTTTGACCGATTCTGGAGCAACTGGAAAAAAATAAGACGTACAGGGAAACTGGGATACGTGAATTATATTGGCGCTGACCATCAATTTCGACGTCAATTTCGATACGGCAGGCGTTAAAACTCAAACAGAAACCCGAACTGAAAATCAAACTTAAACACAAATTGAAACTCAAACTGAAACAAAACTCGAGCTCAAACTTATACATTCTAAAACTGAAACTCAAACACGAACTTCTAAAACTAAAACTCAATCCCAAACTGGTAAGTAGGTACCTACTCAAAATGAAACTAAAACTAAACAACCCCAAATTAAACTGATGTCTTCTAATATCCAAACTGAAACTGACACTTACTCAAACGCAAACTGATACAAAACCTCAAACTAAAACTGAAAATCAAACTAAAACTCAAACTGATACAAAACCTCCAACAGAATCTGAAGCTCAAACTCGATTCAAACTCAAATTTAAACTGAAATTCAAAAACGAACTCATTTCAAACTCAAACTGAAACTTTCATTAAAACTGAAACTCGGACTCTAACTGAAATTTAAACTCGTAGTCATAGTGAAATCTATTCAAAATGAATCTTGAACTGATACTCAGGCTGAAACTCGAACTCGAGGTTAAACTGAAACGAAACTCAAATTGAAACCCAAACTATTGTTCAAACTTAAACTCGAACCCATTTGAAACTCAAACTTAAACTGAAACTCAAACTCGAACTCATTCCAAACTCAAACTGATAATATGAGTCAAGCTGAAACTCAAACTAAAACTGAAATTCGAACTCATTTCAGACTCAAACTCAAACTGAAACTTTCATTGAAACTGAATCTTTCATTGAAACTGAAACTTTCATTGAAACTGAAACTTTCATTATAACTGAAACTCTAACTCGTAGACATACTGAAATCCCTTCAAACTGATTCCTAAACTGAAACTCAGACTCGAGCTCAAACTGAAACGAAACTCAAACTGAGACCCGAACTAAAATTCAAACTGAAACTCGAACTCATTTCAAAGTCAAACTTAAACTGAAACTCGAACTCATTTCAAACTCAAACTGAAACTTTCACTAAAACTGAAACTTGAACTCGAACTGATACTCAAACTGAAATTCGTCCTCGAGTTCAAATTGAAATTCAGTTTGAATTTCAGCTTGTGTTTGAAATGAGTTCAAAGTCAGTTTGAATTTTAGTTTGAGTTTCGTTTCAGTTCGAGTTCGAGTTCGAATTTTAGTTTCAGTTCGAGGTTTTATATCAGTTTGAGTTTCAGTTCGAGTTTTTGAGTTGAGTTTCATTCGAAATTTCAGTTCTAGTTTTTGTTTCAGTTTGAGTTTCAGCTCGAGTTTACGATTGAGTTTGAGTTTCATTTTCAATTTCAATTTCAGTTTGAGATTGAGTTTCAGTTTGAATTTGAATTCCAGTTCGATTATGAGTTCGAATTTGTGTTTCAGTAGGCATTTATGATTGAGTTTCAGTTCGAGGTTCAGTTTGGGTTTGCGTTCAGTTTGAGTTTGAGTACCTAAGTAAACTTTTCAGTTCAAGTTTCAGTTTGGGTTACTATATTAGAAGGTATCAGTGTGAGTTTTTTCCAGTTCGAGTTATAGTTTCAGTTTGACTTCGAGGTTGCGTTTCGGTTTGAGTTTTTGCTTTAAAAGGTGTCACTTCAAGTTCGAGTTTGAGTTTCAATTTTTAGAATGTACGACTTCGAGTTTCGGTTTGATTTCAAGTTTATTTTTCAGTTTGGGTTTCTTTTCTAGTGGGTAGGTATCAGGTTGAGTTTCGAATTGAGGTTCAGTATGAGTTTGAGTGTCTGTATCAGTTTGGGTCTGAGCGTGTGCATCAGTTTGAGTTTGGCTTGGAGGAGCTTTCAAGGTTCGTTTGGACAAGGTTTTTTGGATTTTTTTGAACTTTTGATATGCTTTCAAGACCTTCTAGGTGTTGGGGGGATCCTTCGAGTAGTTTTGCAGCCTCATACGTTGATTTCAATATCTTTCTGGGAGTCTTAAGATCTTTTAAGAAATTTTCATGACCATCAAAGGCGTCTCAGGCGGTACGTCTCAGAAATCAAAATTTGTGATAAAATATTGTTTTTAAATCGAAGTTTTATAAATCCTCCTCGGCTTTCAAGGCTAAATTAAAACTTTTTCGGTTTTTGGCTTCTATTTAGGGCCTTTGTCAAAGTTGATACTCTAGTTTGCCACCTTTGCCTAAAACTGCGTGGTCTTCGTCCTCTACCAAAACGTTTTGAAGTTTTTGATAATGGTTACAATTTCATAGGAGGTTTAATATGGGCATTAGGAGTTTTTCCTCCAGGACACTCTTATTGAAAGGCCGATTCTTGAAAATAATGTGGTTTTCTCACTTAATAATGAATTAAATGTCCAAAAATCTATCGAGAATCTAGGGGTTATACATGGCATTTGTTACAGCCAAATCCCCAGTTGTTAGAACACCTGTAAACCTCTTCTACGTTTGATTTCGACCGTCAGGAGGAAGCGGAAGGGAAGTCGTCGTTATCGATCATGTCCTATACATGTCCGATTCGTAAGAGGAAACTCGACGCCAACGGTTCATTCAAAAACGCACTCGGTACAAGGTGGAGTCGGATCTTGAAAACTTAATAAGCCGCCTTTAATTTAAGATTATGGCCGGATGCCCAGTGATAATAAGACGAATGGCCACCTAAAATCTCGAGACGCCAAGTTCACACGAGGCCAGCAGATCGAAGCCATTGAGCTGGGGATGGCCATCGATACGAAATTGTCGATAAATCGATAGTATGTGCGGTAGAATATTGAAATCGATATAATATCGTAGGCCAACTATCGATAGTATGTACCACTAATATCGACCTAAAACTATCGATAGTATTTGAAAAATATCGGTGAAAGTAAAATAAAACAAAATAAACAATCAACCTCAATTCATCGTAGATCAAATCAACACAAAAGAAAAAACCAGTGGTGAGTAAATAACACACAATACTTCCATATTTTGATACGTACATTTGTGACACAATTCTATTATATTATGACTACATTTAAGCTTTTTAGGCTTATATAGTACGGAGTTAGGTCCTATTTCATGTGAAATAGTTCACTCTTATTTCCTCCATAACTTCTTGGAGTTTTTTCGGGGATTTGTTTTACTCATTTGGAGGGATTTGGGGGTTTTTGGTTGTTGCCCCAGGGGTTTTTGACGTCCGAACCTTGGCAACACTGCGATTTACCTATGTTAGACTGACTCCAGTAAAAATATTAAAATTTATGTTGCAATTCACGGAAAATTTCAGTCGAATCTACTGGCGCCAGTTCAACTGGACCAGTGTAAACCTGGCGTAACGTCGGCTTAATGGGAGGGCCCCGACTTCTACGCCGACTGTTTTGTATTCATGTGCGCTATTCCTCGTCGGCAGCATCTCTTTAATATGTTACCATAGCGTCTCTCATGTAAATGATTCCGTTCGTATGGGAGCGAAATATCGAAACGTGAATCATAAGTGGTAATCAGTGTTGGAAATGATTGATAACCCATCCCTACTGTATGAGCGAAGTTGGAATGGATAGAGGAGATAAAATTCGGTTTCATCTCTAAAATGCGTTTCTCAATAAATTAAAAAGCTAAAAAAATCAATTTTTCATAAAAACTGTAGGGGAAGGTGGGGCAGTTATGACCATGGGGCAGTAATGGCCACCTCTTCTTCTTGTTGGTTTGAATATTGGCGCCAAGTGTCCTACTGCTGCCTTAAGTACCAAATAATTTTCTAAAAATTGTGCACTTTGGAACAATTACAAGCGTTATTTGAGTTTGATAACTTCTTCGTTATTGAAAAACAATTTTTTGCCCCATTACACCACTCCAGATATATGTGGTCATATTTGCCCCACATGTGGGGAACTTAACCCCAAATATTATCTTTGGTAAAAAAACCTTAAATAGAGATTTTAGTTCGGATTTCTCTTAATCTAAATGGGGATTCTGCTGGCAAATATGTCCTACTTCTTGGAGAATTTTTCAGTTCCAGAAAATTCAGTTCCCTGCCTGAAATTGAAGGATTTCTGGAAAATGGTCACAACTGCCCCAACTTCCCCTACATAAATAACGTAATTGTACATAATGAACGTAAATATTATCTACGCACCACTGGTTTAAATAATGAAATTCAACTAATATCGAGCATGCAATTTCAATTTCATAAGAGCAACGAATATCTAATGGTATGGTCCTCCGGGTTACTTCTCGAATCGACGATCGGTGCGCAACATGATTTCTGAGGGACACCTGAATGCGCCAGAGGACAGAGCGCAATATCTGCAATTCTCGAATTATTATAGCCGGTGCTTCTGATTCCTCGTTGCTCGCCGAAGGCCAGAAGGTCAGGGACACGAGTCCTCTACTAACAAGCAGAAGCGCCACAGCTCCTTAAAAGGCCGTCCATATTTGTTCAGGCGATGTGTTAAAGGAACTGGCGAAACGGAGTTGGCACTGTAAACAATGACGAAGGGAGTTTTCGTCAACGGGAGTACAATAGCTTTTTGGGCTACCGCTTTTTTTCTGCAGACGAGGCACAAACCGACTGACTGTTGGAATTGACGAGCTGGAATGCGGAGCGGACAGTTACTCAACGTGTTCCATAAGTAACTGTTATGGTGTTGGGAATTAAATCCCTGCAACCGGAATTAAGATTTTGATTTTTTCTCAAATTTTGCCTTGCGTCAAGATTTATGACCTCCGGGCCTGACATGACGAAGGACTGACGGAATTGTGGGGAATTGCAATCGAAAGATTTCTGGTCTCTACGAAATGCATTTGACTCTTTCTCCAAGCCTTTGCCTCATTATGGGACGCGCAACAGCATACAGGCATGAATTCAGGGTTTTCACTTTCAATATTGACCTCCTCGATTCTTCAGCTCATTCGATACAATTTTCGTCCCATAATGCTTTTCGTGAACCCCAGAAAAAGCACTTTTTTTGCTTTGGAGTTTTTTCGCCTTAGCTTCGGTAAAATTGCCTCAGGTGCCTCAAATATTGGAGTAATCTCAAAAATGAGGATACCGTTGGAAAGAGCGTTAAATTTCAAATAATCGTCAGCTTTTTATATGAAGTTAAGAAAACAAAAAATCATACCACAGTCGAGAAATGCTAAATGTTCAAAAATTACAATTTTTTCAACGTTCGTTCAGGACTAGGAAGTCTAGGACTCGACAATTGTATCAAAATATTCCATATAAATGATGTATTACGATTTATCGAAAAATTTAGCGTATTTTTCCCTGTTGAACTACAGTAGGTTACAACCTCCGCGATGAAAAAATGATAAATCCGGTATAGAGACGGAGGACCAACGGCAGTGAGCTGAAAGGTGGGTGATTGCTTCAGTCAAGGACAAGGTCAGTTACGTTCACAATCGTAGGTACCTACTATATGCCAACTTCGCGTTTCCTCGGAATGTCAAAATACTATCAGGTAGGCAGGTATGCTGAAAAATATGCAGGATTACATAAAAATATAGTTTGGACGATCTGAATTCGCATAATGATGAGTCATGGCAAAAATATAACAAAAATATCATCAAATATTAATAGGTACCTATAAATAGCTGTAAAGAATACCTATAAATAACGTTTAAAATAATACCTATACACAGTTATAAAGAATATCCATGAATAACTTTAAAAAATACTCTCAAAAAATCAAACAATATTGACAAAATAAAACCTTATTGAGAAAAATGTTATTTTGAGTCGGACGAACTTTAACCTGAATCTGAATTCACATAATGATGACATAATTTCATTCAGATTCATAACACATTGTGTTATGACAAAAATATTGAGACGAAAATATCATCAAGTACCTATAAAATATATAAGATAACCTATAAAATAATACCTAAAAAACAATAAAACAATATTGACAAAAATGTTATTTTGAGCTGCACGAATGATAACCTGTTATTTTGAGTAAGACGAACGATAACCTATAAAATAATAACTATAAAAATAAAAATAAATAAAAACGATATAAACAAAATAAAATAATTTTGACAAAATCTGATTCCGAGTAAGACGAACGAATTAAGATATAGCATCACGAATTAAGATACCTATAACTTGAGTCGTTTATTGCAAGCTCTGGCATTTCACCATGCCGTAGGTGGCCTGCCGTTGGTTCTCTGAATTCTCAAACTCCCAACATCTGATCCGAAAAACATTTGGCCTACGCGTACAGCTAAAAAATATAAATAGATAATTGTACCTATTTTTATGCATGAAACGTTTATTAACGGCGAAAATCGAGCAGCTTCGCCAAGCAGGTTTTGCTCTCCTTGAGATGTTCGATAACTTTGTACCTCTTCTATTTCTGTAGGGGAGTTACTGTGTGGTAAGGCGAGGGAGGGTAAGCCACCTCGTGAGAACTGGACCTCCTCGGATCGTCTGGGCTTATTTATTT
Organism: Nesidiocoris tenuis; assembly: GCA_036186465.1. Taxonomy (NCBI): domain Eukaryota; kingdom Metazoa; phylum Arthropoda; class Insecta; order Hemiptera; family Miridae; genus Nesidiocoris; species Nesidiocoris tenuis. The sequence continues at coordinate 5,836,433 of AP028920.1, forward strand.
ATACTCCTTCGGGGTCTTTTAAGCTAATTAACAAGTATACAGTGCAGTCTTTCGTACCTCCTTATGGGGATGGAAGTTCCGAGAAACGGGAATTATAAGGAGATCGTCTGCGCGGACGAGGATCGTGAATAATGGTGCAGCTCTGCAGTTCTTGATAAGGATTTGCTTCAAAATCAAATGGTGCGAGACGACTTTTGATCAAACCCAGAAAATCCAAGACTCAAATTTTTTTTAATTTTTTAAATTTCAAGTTTCATTGTTGTACCTGACCCAGAAACTCGGACAAATTGGTTCATCAATTGTACATAACTACCTAAACCAGAATAGATATTATGATAGTTCTTCAGATCGTAAAAACATTCGATGCTCCCCGACTCATTTGGGCCCCCCTTGAAGTAAAAGGTACCGCGTTTTGATTATGAAATATCCACCGTAGAAGCGGCGATTTCCTCTGATGCCGAACCCAGGCCCCTTCATCTTCTTAGTTATGTTGTTAATCTGTTTCGAGAAATATGATCGATGTTTAAACGGTTTGATATTTTACGGTGTTTCATGGACGTTACCCGGCCTCCCGGTGACGTACTCCGTTCATGTGTGCAGCATGGGGTCCCCGTCCGACGGAGGATTAAAGAGGGATAAATAAAAAATGAGAAGGAAAATCGTCGTAGAAAAGAGACGGGATATGTGACTGATGTAATTTGTGTGGTCCGCCTTTCCCTTTGACACGGCCGTCCGTCCGTTTGATTGACTCGTCTATCGGTGCCGCCTTTTGAATATTAATTGTGACCGTGTCACTGGAGCATTGAACGACGATATTGGTTTATTGGTATGATACCTAAACCATTGAGTACGTTCAGGAGCTTATTATGCTCGAGTCTATTTGGAATAATAGTTTTAAATGGAAACCAGCTTTTTTACCCCCCAATCGATCAAAGTCTAGAAAAAAGGTTGAAATTTTTATTTTTTTGTGTCAGTAGGTGCCTCAAAATTGGTTTATAAAAGTACAAAAAAGGTAACTAAACTAGATTCTCGGAATTTTTGTTGGATACCGTCATGGATGGACCGATTTTTTTTTTATTATTTTGGCCCTTCCCGGGAGATTTGATAATGTACCTTCTCAATGGATACCGAGGAATTTCTTTAAATTTCAGGATTAGTTTGAGATAAAAAAATAGGTAGTTTTCGGATATTCCAAAACTATCTCGCCAACTAAAATTCGTCGATTTTGACGTGTGAGGATTCAAAAATGCGCAAAAACTTTCAAGGACTGTTACAAATCCCGGAAAACACCCTATTCTATGATAAATTGAGCGAGAAAACGGGATAACTCGCAGAATTACCATATTACCTTCAAAATCAAAAGCAGGGTTCGAGAGGGTTGTCGAAAAATGTCATTGACCGATTAAATAGGTGCATTATTTTGAAAAATATAACAAATCTTCACACTATCAAATATTGGGGTCGAAAACGACCGTTTGACGACCTCTTTGCAATATGATAGCGATCTTCAATATTCGTAGCTCTTGAAAATTTATTCCATTTCAAAGTCCTTTGTAATTTTGAAAGTCGTCAAGTCCTAAGTCAAAGGGCGATCCCAGGCCTGCGATTCAACAGTGTGGGTTCGTCGATGAGCGTAGATTCAGCATAGTATTGGTATCGGGCGATTAGATACGATCGCCTACTTAATCATTCAACATTATATCGGATTTATCGATAATCGATAGGCAGATACGGCCAAACTGAATCTAAATATCGTCCATGGCCCGGGGCGATTTGTTGTAAAAGTGTAGGTGTGAATCCGGTGACTTTTCCCTTCGAAACTCGTCCGTTGTTTATCACAGTCGAGTCTTATTAGGCCAACACGCCCCCAATTACAAATTGTTTCGCGCGCATGCGCCAGTTGATCTTATTACGTATGTATAGATTCAGATGAGCCGTTCACTTTTCGATCTCTCTTCCACTTATGCGTTTTCACCTTTCTCTGTTCGAGGATGGGCCTATATGATCAATATCTATCTGCCTGGCGAACCGTTTGCAAATTGATTTGAAATTGTGACAAATTTTGAAAAAAAAACAGGTGGTACGTAGATAACACACAATACTTCCATAATATGGAGTATAGTATCAAAATATTTAGTTTTTGCCAAAAATTCATTAAATTTTGACTGGTTTCAAGGCAGCATGGATCAAAAAAGTCACAATTATTTCTGGTTTGTCGGGGTGATAGGTAGACGAACATAAAATTTCAAGAAATTTGAAAAAATGTCGAAAATCGAGGCTGATGCAACCATTTTTATAAATGCTCACAGACGAATTTCGTATCTGGCCATGGCAATTTCTTAAATTCAATTTTTTAAGTCCCTGATGCTCAAAAATTAGATCCATTCAAAAAACCAACACAACGATTCATTGCTTCCGTCATTGACGTCGATTTGGGCTCCACATGAGCTTCCAAATGATTCTCATATCCGTAACAAAGGCTACGTAGCCCTTTATAATACTGGTCGGAACGAAAAAATAGGTATCGTCCTTGGTAGGCTATCTTAAGACCGCATTACGACCGATAAAGGAAAAAAAGGTGAACCCAGCTTTCGTAAAACGGCCTCTAATGTTGGGCACATTATGAATGAAGTCTCCGGAGGCGCAGACATCCCAAACAAAGGGGACCTATTCAAAAGAGCGCGTAGGAAAATAATGGCGTTAACTCCGGCTCACACGGGATCACAAGTGAATCTTTGTCTTTCTAATTACCATCTTCTGCCCATCTATTTCACTTAACAAGCTTGAAGACCAAAAAAAACAAGGCCGAACGACTACATGGGAATAAAACCAACAGCTTAAGGTTTGATACAGTCGCTTTCTGAGTATTTTGAAGATTAGGCGAATATACGAAGTGATAGTATTATCTATTGATGTGTGGCACTCCTATTCGACGTATGTTATATTGAAGTCGAACTCAAAATGTTCTGATCATCATGGAGGTCTGAGGAAACGCATGTACCCGTGAAAATGCAACCAAGAGAAACATAAGGTATGGAGTACTTAATATTTGAATGGAAAAGTCTGATAATGAATAAAAGCAACAGGTAACCTAAGAAAATACCTTTTAATAAAAACCTAAACCGACTCCAAAAAGACGCATGAAAATAATAATAGAAAAAAAAAACATTTCGAAAGCAATTCTTGAGAGAAAACTAGGAGATAGTCTAGGACCCTTTTTACTGAATCGCTCAGCACCAAGGACACTTCGGTGCCTTAATTTCTTCTGTAGCTTATATTATAATAATTTTAATTATCAATGAAAGCACCTACTTCAAAGTGCGGTATTCAAGGAGTGGGGGTTTGCCTTTGGTGCTGAGTTATTCAGTAGAAAGGTTCCTAGGACACGAATAGTTTCCTTATTCCAAGAATTGCTGTCAAAAAATGTTTTTTGTTAATTTGGATTTTTATCAGCTTAGTTTTATAAGTGAAAAAGGATAGTGGTTGTAAAGTAGTATTGTATATTCAAAACGCCTTAAAGATGCAAAATTTAATAAGAATTCTCCAAAATTGACTGCGTAAAAACGGAACTGACATTATTCCGAAAAGAAACGGAAAAAAATCCGTAAGAGCCAACTTGACAAACCCCTTTTTTCCAAGTTAAAAAAATTGGCTAAAAATAATGCACAAAATTCGAAAAAATAATACAATAAAATCCTAATTTATTAGGAAACTCGGTTAAACTATAGATCAAGATAAATGTACCCCTTTGGAATATCAAATACTAATGGCCTTGGAGTTGAGGTTAAATTGCTTTTCCAACTTTTTGCAAAAAACCCCTCTGCCCCGATGAAATCTCAGCTAAAGAGCAGTCGACATCGGTTGGAGGGCGGTTAGTGGCGATCGCCTCAGATAGTCCTCGGTTACCAGGAACTCCCTGGGAACGGTTGGGGGACCCGATGGGAAAAAGAAGGCCGATTAAACACAAAAGAGAACGCGTTTCCAACGAATGGCCAACGTTGCTAAGGAGGCAAAAAGGCAAAGCTCCGGAAAACGATGAGAAGTTACCGTTTGCACGTTAAATGGCCGACCATAATTCAGCAGATTACTAACCAAAGGAACTGCCCTTTATCTGCAAGCGGCGTCTTTCTCTATTGCAAAAGGCTGGCCCTTACAAGCACCTGGTCGTCTAGTAAATCATAGCCGATGTACAGAGGAGTCGGTATTGCAAGTCTCTTCACAGCTGCCAAGATGTGGAAGATTGTTGTAAGTTGGTCAGACCGGCCACTTTGATACAGGATACGTTAACTGTCTGGAAATGAGGAGTTGGACAATTTTCCCACTTTGTACGCCAGGATTGTAACTTGTCGTCGAATCGTCGCAGGCTGTACTGTAAAGCGCGAGTTCAATGCTGAGAAGACTATATAGTCAATTTCAATTGGACTATATAGTTAAATTCAAGTGGATTGCATAGTAAAATTCAAGAGGACTTATAGTGAAATGAACAGTGGAATGTATAGCCATTTTCAAGTGGAGTGTACAGTCAATTCCAAGTGGACTGTATGGTCAATGTCAAGTGGACTGTTGAACGAATATCAAGTGGACAATTTAGTCAATATCAGATTGATGGTATTTTAAGCATATTTAATTTACCTATCTGAACAATTAATTTAACCGAATATTCTATTTTACTTGAATTGTAATTCGATAAATAAGTAAATATTACTTTTGAACCGAGAAAACACTGTTTACAGTTCGAGTCACGATGATAAATAGTTACTCCATCCTCACAAACGTGTAGTGGGCGGAGAATAACAAAAACCACTCAGAAAGTAAATTGACGTTGACGAGTGCTCCAGTTCGTTAAATGCAAATGCGAGGGAACACAGTTCAATTCGAGCACATTAATTAATGGAGCGGAAAGATGATACTTCGTGGAGTTTAAAGAGCAACAGGTCGTGGGTGGATCTGAACTTCGAGGATGTGCCCCGAGGCCTGAATGTGAACGCTTCCATTTCATTGGAGAAAGCAAGACGAGGTGATCTCGACGAAAATCATTGTGCAACCTCCTCGGCTTGTTTTCCACGGAACATTCTCATATTGTCCAAGATGGCGTCGTCAGCAATCGATAACAGTTTCCATTCCGAACTAATACGTCGGAGAAAAACACGCCGAACCTCGCACGTAGTTTTATTATGTAAGGAGGCGTATTCGTGAATTTCGAAATGGACGTTTTTTTCAACACTTTTAACGCTGATGAGATCGTGTGAAAAAGTTTGCACTTCCTCGGTAAACTGGGACTCAATTCGCTTGAGGGCGTTATGCTCCATGAGATAGATCACTGGGCAGGACGTGTTCAGGTCGCGGGACAAAGGTTGCACCATAAAGAATCGAACGGTCGTGAATCTTGAAATAGTCCGATAAACGTAGTTAGCGTATGAAAAATGTGAAGCAGGCTAAACTTTTCTGAAGAAAAATTAAATAAATCCCTTTCCTACCCAAAAAACCGTGGATTCAAATTTTATGGCATTGGTTAATGTCTAAATGATATAGACATAGGGAATTTTGAAAAACAAAATTTTTTTGGTATACCCATTTGGCAGTAGGTATCAAAATAATGGGATAATACTGGATCTGAAGATGAAGATCGACAAAGTCTTCTATGGACTCAAGGAATCCGAATTATCGACGACTCTACCGGTCTCGGTGCTTTTCAAGTTCGAAAACGTCCGAACCCTCATGAATAAACATGTGAACCTCGGGCGCTCGGCGTCTCCGGCTCGGACAGTCCTGACGAGGATGAGTCACTTACTTCATCCTTGGATCATCTCCGTTCTTAGGATCCTTCATCCTGTGATCGACTGGAGCCAGATTGATCTCGGGTCTTCGGCATCGCCTGTTCGTCTGGGCACCCGAGATTGTATAACTGATTGGATCGTAGATAAGATTTGAATTCGACACAACCAGACTCTTGCAGAAGCTGAACTTTTTTGCAGAAAGATCACTCGAAGAACCGACGAGAAAATTGCTGTTCGAGTTCACCCCAATTCGAACAAATCATGGGTGTGTAGATGAATTTTATGTTTTACATCGTGAATTTTTGTGTCAAATCCTTGACAATTGAAATGGTTTTGCGGCTGCGGGAGATTTCGTCGCACGACTCTCCCAGTGGACTTGTGGTGAAGGCTTCTGGATGAATATCTGGAAACGCTGGGTTCGATTCCCGCCTATACCGAGGACTTTGAGATATTATGGCGAATTAATTGTCTTCTTTTCATGTAGCCTATAACTAAAAGCCTCATTATCAAAAATCATTACAGTCGAATCGACCCGATTTTCAAACAGACATGTAGCAGTCGGAAACGGGTGATTACCCGTTAGTTGATTGGACGCTACCGTTGGCTAACGATTGTGAAGGTGCTTTACTTTGGCCCTTTCTGACGTACAGGAAGCACATCAATCTCTATCCGTCAGAATGCGCTCTCAATCAGAAGGATTACGGCTTATTCACAGCTTCTAAACACGTAATTAAGTCGAGCCGAGTCATTCCGTCTCATTATAAAAACCAAGTTCGAGGGTCCTAAGGACTTTCAAGGTCCTTCCCCTCTAAGGCAGTCTCTTCGGCGATTATCCTTGCCGGTTTGGCTCATTGGAAAGCCGAAAATATCGAGTATTTCGCGATGAATTGTGATATTTGGGTCATCACAATGCCAAAAAGCGGGATTCATTGGAATCTTGTAAAATAAAGTGTCATATTCGATCTTATTTGTCCAAAAGAATAGCAAAAGAAAAATAAAGAGGAAAACTCACCAAAAACTCTGAAATTTTTATTGTTATGGTTTTTTTTATGGTGCATGATTTTATGAATAGCATCTCGAAATTAGGGGAATCTCATGTTTTGTGCTCTAAAACACTAATGTCAGCTTCAAAATGCTGGTTATCGAATGAACGTCTTTGGTTCATCGTTTGACTATACCATGATGGTTCTTGGGGCCCCCACACCTTAGTGGTAGTAGTGGTTGGCATTAGTGGTAGGTAGTGGTAGTAGTAGCGGTTTTGGAATACACCGAGTCATAAAAGTAGAGTTTTGGGACAAACCCCGAAGTGCGGGAGTCAAAACCAGAGGAAAGGAGACCGTTTTGCTTGATTCTGATGTCATTTTTCGAAGGAGCGCGCGAACATGATCAGAATCCACTGCTAACTCGATTTGGCCAAATGTGGACTGTTTTGGAATCCACCACCTCATATCAATTATCAAACGGTGGTGGGACCGGTGCATAATCGGACGGCGAATAAATAAACAACGTCTCTGCTCGCGGGCTATGGTAAGCAGCGTTCGGCCAAGCCCCGTGTGAAATTCGTATCCCCATACCAGGGGGTTCCCATGTCGCTAGGAACAGAGAGCCAAACGGGCGGTCAGGCTGTGGCTAATTGCCGAAACGTAGGCGGATCTCAGGCCGAAGGGGCGGAGCGCTAAAAAGAACAATGATGCGACAGAAAAACGGTTCACACTCCTCCACGCAACGGGATCGGACCTTTAACCTGGGCTGATGAAGGCTCGATGGCGTGACAGTTTTCTCATCATTTACCATCGAGTGATGAAAAGATGATGGGTTGTTGTTTTCCTTTTGTCAGCGGGACGTAACGTCCAGCTGCGGAAGACAATGGACGCCGGGCCGTTCGCTGCGCCAGAGGATTCGCCAGCCCGACGACCGCCCCATTGTCGTAAAATCTCAAGCCGATTTTCCACGCCCAAAGCCTTGACCGGCGTTGCGAATCGGCTCATCCGTAGATGAGTTTCTTGAGATTTCCCCCGAAAAAGTTGAATGGGCGATTTCACCAACCGAGGATCAAGCAAGGGATAATCCGATCCTTGGAATTAACGCTTATCCTCACTCTTGAGAGATCAGTTTCCCAGATAATCCATATATTAGGCTTGATCCGTGGTGGTGAAACCCAATTTTTTCATATTGCTGATCTGGACCCTAATCCGAGTAGGTGAAATCGGCCATTGAGGAAGTGGATTTTCCTATAAGAAATCCAATAAGGAGATTCATCAGAACCAATTGAGGATTGAGGAAAAAAGTGATTTGGGAGAGATGATAAATGAAATTTTCAAATTTTCTTCAACTACAAACATCGGGAGCTTATACACCGATGAAATTCGAGCTTCCATTCATATCGTCAAATTTTATTTTCGATGCCCAGTGATTTTTCTTTGGAAAATTTGTAGACCCGGATTTTTTCGGTTCTTGAAGCCAAAATGGGGGGTCAAATTACCACAATTCTGACCCTCGTCTGTGAAATTACCTTGTTGGAAGTAGTTCGCTTTGCGGACGTACACGCACACGAGAGCCATCAGTTGCAATTGCGAGAGACGTTGGCGCGTCGACGGCGGTAAAGGAAGCAGGTCCCTCAGGTTTGCGATTTCAGCGTTGATCAGGTCGCGTCGCAGTTTACTGGCGCCCTTGGTCGACTTGGTCGCATCGAACCTGGAAAAGGCAAAATTATTAATTAAATCTCAATGAATGTATGTTTATGCATTTGTTCATCTTTTCACGACTTCTGAAGGGGTAAAATTGAAGTTGGTCTTAGGGGGAAAACGTTTATTATCATGGTACCTATAAGTTATAGTTTCCTTCCCCCTTTTCAGACCCAAAACCCAGCCGAAGTCAAAAATCAAAAAGTTGCCTCCTAGACGATTGAGCAAGCATGACATCCTCGGCGCATCTCACAAATCCGTCCTCCAGGTGGGAAATACCATGCGCATGCGCGCAAAGGGCCAAAGATTCCGTTGGTCAGATAAAGAGATCCAGCCTCGCAAAAGCACCGATGGCCGATGAATGATGGTTTGTTGTTGGAAGACCAAAAGGTAGAGACAACGAAGGTGATTTATGTTAGCACGCGGTCGGGCACTGGCCCGCACTGAGTGCCACAATCAAGTTCTCTTTTGAACCTATTCCGGTCGTTGGAGGAATATTTACAATTTTTCATTCGGGAGATTTTCGATGAGACGATGAATTTCGAAACTGCTCAGTGAAATATGAATAGGCGAGAAACTTCTTAAGGTACATTTCGTGCAAAATTGATCATACCTAAACGATTTGGAGGCTACCAGGATAAAAACCCAAAACATACTGGCATATTTCAAAATCAGCCTGAAATAGGAGTACGTTAATTCACACTTGAGCTGATAATCTCTTCACCTATCATCCAAAAATTTTTCTGAAACTAGGTCATAAACCAAAAAATTGAAAAAGTGTGCTTTGAAAAACTCCTCACTTCTCGTGCTAACACGAAGTATGTGTGCGCAGCCTAAGCCCTCAGCTCGATGAGTACTTTTAATTGTAAAATGTAAAAAAGGGATGTAAATAGTACTTTTCATTATATTGCACTGTAGGTAGGTACGTTTTCACAAATGGCTAATCAGCAGGCCGTACAGTAAATGCCGCAACGTAAATCGCGGCTTATGCTCATCGAGGGCGGATATAATATTGTCGAGCTATTTAGCAGATGTACAAAGAAAACCAGAGAATGGACGCAAGGGGCCGCTTTTTGAAATATGGCCGCCATCGCGAGCTCTAAAGCGACAAGTTATGGCGAATTGGTCATTCCAGCCGTCCAGGGCGGGACCTCCTGGAGCAAGTAAGTACTAACTTGGAGCACCTCAGGACCTCGTAAATGGCAGCAGTGACGGTAATGGCAGGTTCTCGGATCTGCCCTGCCGTCTATCACATTACACGCCCCGAGGCCTAACACTCGACCAACAGGGGCAAAAAAAGTTACAAAGTCCGCCCGACTTGAATCGTTCTCACGGTGACGACTCAGGATTACTAGTTACCTTTACGGAGTAATCCGGCTGCCGGAATATACTGCATGTTTCGCGACGAAGGATCGAGCTACAAAATATGACTAGCGAAGTAAAAAGTAGAAAGATTTGTAGACTTGAGATGAGCAGAAGAAAATTGTATGAAGAATATTGTGAGCCTTATTCCAAAAAACGTCGCCGCATATTCAGCAGGTAGGGATAGAGAAGGTGTCGTGTTACGGTTGATTGCCAAGTCGAGGAATATCAAGTGAGTACGAGCAGAGGTCAGGGTCGCGATTCCGTATGAATTCGTTACACGGCGATGTCTTTGACCAGGTCAACTCAGGACTTGTCCTGGAACATGGCGAGCAGCAGCATTCGATGGATTCAACATGAATTTCAGCCATCATGATCTTTGTCTGAAAATGACGCAAGGTGAAGTGATAAACTAGGTATCACTAGAGACTTGAATTTTGTTTTTAAATGTATCACTTTATTTTGACGCCGCCAGAACTGATTAGCCAATTTTACATGAATCTCGGCTCCGAACACCGATTACAATTTCATCGGAGGAATTGGTTTATGGAAATGTTTGGCGTCATTCCCAGCCCCCTACCCCTTCCCGTCTATCCAATACATCAGAAAATGTCAGAGTTTGGCCATTTTATTTTTGTAATTTAGTTTAAACAAATTCACTGGTTGGAAAAATCCCCAAAATATCAATCAAGAACCAGTGGTGCGTAGAGAACACACAATACTTCCATATTTTGAAACGTACTTATTTGAAAAAATTGATCATATTTTGACTGTTTTTAAGGGTGTTTAAGTCAAAAATATCAAAAAATTCACTATGCAAATTTTAAAATTCGCCAAAAAAAAAATTTGCTACATTTTTGGAATATAAAAAATATCCACATATTCTGCAAGGTAAAACGAAGATTTTGAGACCAAGAACGCTCAAATCGGTTCATTTTTGCGGCCGGGAAAAAATAAAATAGAAAACACTAAAAATGCAAATATATCGGAAGTACTGTGCGCTATCCAAATTCCGATTAAACAGGGTGTTAGGTCTTGCCGAGACAAACATTTCAGTTCAAGATATTCGAAAAAAGGTTGAGAAATGAGGGAGTTATGGCCATTTTTGTAAATGACCACAGACGGACAGACGGACAGACGGACAGACGGACAGACGGACACACGGACACACGGACACACAGACACTTGTTCGGGAAGTGATTCTGAGTAAATGTGTATAAGAAAAAGTTTTTTCTGAAGCTCCGTTCCGATTCTCGATTTTAGGACGATCACAATACTTCCATTTACTCTGAAAATATGGAAGTAAAAAGCACACAAAAAAAAATTTTTTACGTTTCACGTAGGTATATTAGTGAAGTTCAGTACTTAAGGTGCCTACTATCCGATTGCTGGTCGTGGGGCCAAGACAATTCATTTACTTAGTCGAGATGACTCAATAAACAACTAAAATAAATTTCATTGGCGTTCAAAACCATGTTCCCACGTCCGTCCTCACAACAGGTAGTAAATGGGCACCTTTACCATGGTAAGTATGCAATGGTAAAGTATGCATACTTTTCGGCTTTTCCATGCGTTTTCAGAATTTTCTGAGTGGTCATCTTCAAAGATGAAAAACCGCATTTTGAACCGCATTTCCAGGCTTTTTGGAGTATTGCTATTGGTGTTGAGACCATTTTTATTGATATTGGTGATATTCGTGGATAGTATATAACTGCGTAGAATAAATTGCGTAGGTATTGTACCATTTTTTCCATGCATACCATTCTCTAACGATCACAGCTTGCTGTTTCGTATCATTTCAGACATAGTCAGCTGATTGGATTAGGCATTGAACTATACCTAGTAGTCCGTCGTTATATTGAAAAATGCTCGAATAGCACTTCTGGATCCAGAATGAGAAAAAAACCAATAACATAATCGATCGAATCGAAAGCCTGGAAGCTAACATGTGTTTTGTCAGGGCCCTAATGCTCGCCAAAGAGCCGGATCGATAGGAAGGATAGAATCGGTTGATGAGCAGCTCCGAATTTGCATAGTTAGAGACCAGTCGACGAGGCTGGCGGTTCCGGCTGCAGAAGGTCCGTACTATGGTATAGTAGTGGAGATCGGGTGGTGCTGGGCGGGGCACTTACGGAGGCCTCGGTCCCGGGTAATCCGGTAGTGCCTGGATTCTCACGGTCTGGCCTAGGGCGAGCACGCAAACACTATTACATACCACGTTATTGGGGCCCTCGAGCTGAAAAATATTTCCGACTCTAATTATGTGACGGGTATGGCCCTCGGGGCTGTCCACTTTGCCAACGTGTGTTTTACCGGATTCTACGATCGGGCCACTTTCCACGACCGAGTGTAGGCCGATTCGATCGATGGAATACCGAGCAAAAAAGTGGTATTCCAATGGTATTGTAAATCGAGCATAGGAGGTACCTAATGGAAGAAGATCCTCCCTAGACATTATTTGATGCCGGGCTTCCGACGAATCCCTTTGAACGCCTCCAACCCGTGTAAAACATGGATTAAACATCCTTAGGCAGGCTAGGTAAAGACGAAATTTCTGCATTTTTCAAAAATGCGATTTTCTTACATACCTGCTCATATTAGTTTTAGAAATTTTGAAAAAAATACGATGCTCAACTAGGTTCTCATTTTTAAGGATTAAACCATTTTTGGATAATTTTACAATATATCTAGTAAAATTCAAAATTTTGAAGAAGAGAATTTTGAGGTACTCTGATTGAATTATTTTCTTTTTTTTCTTGAAAATGAGCCTTTTTTTGTAAAATCTATCATCACCACCAAAACTGGCTCCACTTTCTTCAGCGTGTCTCCTCAGCTGCTCGAACAATGATTCATGCGCATAGTGTCCTTGGAGTTGGCTCGTTTTTCGTTGAGGCAGCGGGTGATTCCATCCCTGGAAACGAAAATGTTTCCACGCAAAAAGCAAGATGGTGTCGGAAAAATTCGATGAAACTTACCACCTAATTCAAATTCTTTAGAATTCTAGTTCAATTAAACCGAGGGATGCTCAATAAAAGTTTTACTATCCCATAAATACTATTTACAAAGTATGCGGCGATTATTACCTTTCTGTAAATCTGTTACCGATTCGGTACGAAGGTGTATAGCCGGGGTCCTTGTGTACGGGCACGTCAAGGCCGTCGGAACTCGAATAGCCGACCGCTGTAATTACAGTCCGGTGATTGGTCGAGCATCCATCCAGCCAGCCATTTCAAGCCGAAAGGTACCGGTCTGGACGGGCCGGATAAGCCACCATCACCGAAACCGGGGATCAATTATTTTAATTATTTTTAATGCCCGCACCGACCGATCGCCTTGAAGCGGTCATTCGGTAAATTCGAAGAAGTCTCATGTTTCATTTTCCCACCGGACGAATGTAAGGACAACGTATCGATAGCGAAGAGTTTCACGAGCATGAAAAATTCGCAAAATGTTTAAAATATAAAAAGGGTGAGTCGGGGTAAGTGCGTACCTGTTTTTTATACATCTGTCTTTGCAATTCTTCCATCCGAATTTCGGCGTGCCAACGATCCTATCACGTTCTCCAGACATTTCAGAATCAGATTAAGTTGAGGTTTATTCAATGCACGCCCTTAATTTCATGCAAAATGAGAAATAGCTGAAGCTTTTGAGAGACGCACTCGCCTCGGTAATGGGGCAAGTGCGTTGGGGTATTGGGGCAAGTGCGTTTTCATTTTTCCACCTTGAAAATCAGTTGGGTACCTTCAAATAATCTCTCATCGAATAAAATAATTCTCATTCATGACCGCAAAGACTCAGATGGACCAGATTAGGTTGAGAGGCACATAATTGATTAAATTAAATTGACAAATTTAGTTCTTCACGATCATTAGTTCCTTGGAAATGTATTAATTAAAGTGGCCTCATGAAGAGAGAGAACGAAGAAACGCACTTACCTCGCCCTATATTACTTGCAATAAAGGGAAAAAACAATTACTTCGATTTGAACTGAATGTATACTTTTTTTTTCATTGTATGATTGTATGACCCTTTTTTGCAGAACCGGGCAATTTAGGTATACGTCGAAAAAGAGGCACAATTTTGAGTACCATTATTTGCACATGCGCGTCTACTCCTCAACATTCGGTGGGTTAAAATTTTCATTGGTAAGTTGAGAACCAAAAGCCCTTAGTTTGAGTGTTAGTAGCGATAAAACCCCATAATATGCCATATTATGGCACGGGAAATTTTCGAAAAAATCCTCCTCGACGGGGGGGACGGCAAAATAAAATGGGAAACACCAACTTTACTAACGATTCTTCCCAAATCTTAACCTCCTGTCAATTTATTTTAGTAACCGTACTTGAAAAAACTGCAGCCTGTGTCGACCGACGGATAACAAACCGACAGAATTGACGTGGAACAATCGTCCGCGTACCAATGGCAGGTTGACCGCAAAACGGTATTGGCCAAGATGAGTCGGCCTCGAGATAAGGGCCATCTCGTTAAGCCAAGAAGGTTCTTTCCCCATATAACAGTCAACTATCTGGAGTCGAAAGATTGGACTCTTTTTAGAACAGAGGATCCGAGATAAGGCGAAGACGAAGTCCGGCTTACGTGAGGCCGATAAAGCATCGGACGCCCCGTGAAACGTGATAAGTCATTAAGAACTTAACTTCACACCTTCTCCATATCATCCCCTCAGTCTTCTTCCCGATTAATAAGTTGGTGAAGAAAATTCCCACTTCTAACGCTGAAATCGCTAGCCCTTTCAACTCTTTTCTGATCTTATCGTTTAAATAACTTTATGGTTGTAGGTATAATGCGTCGTAAATATCTAAACGCCGTTGCGAAACTTGAGATTAATCGGATTCATTAAGTTCAAGGTTGAATCTGAGTTCATTTCATGCCTTCCTATATTGTCCGCCGTGAACCTGTTCGAGGAACCATGATCTTTCCATTGAATAATTCGAACGATCGATTATTAATGAAGAAAATTAAATTTGAACTTTTTCGCATTAAGAAGGTTTTAGAGATCAGTGCATTTTTGAAGCTAAAAAAATATAAATTGTTGGAAAAATTCAAAATGACCATGGAGCGGAGGTACTGTGTGTGTTATCTAAATTCGGGTTAAGCAGGAATATAGAACTTGATTGAACAAGCACGACTATGGAAGAATTTTAGAAAAATATGAGAATTTAGGTAGATAAGGCAATTTTACTGGCCGGTGCGCACGGCGGACAGACGGACAAACAAGAGGCAAAAAAGTCGAAAAAAAAAGAAAATCATTTGTTGATACTGAAAAAGTGGGATTTTCAGTGAATTTTTATTTTAAAAAATTTGATCGAACCTCTTATCCGATTTTTTTCTGGAAAATTGAATGCCTCAGTAAGTCGGATACTTAACCGCAGATTGCTCAACTTAATCGAAGACGTTTCGCGATAGAACTGTCCCGTGTTATCAGATCTACCTAAAGAATGAATGCCATCCTGCGCTTTCGACGCCTTGGCGCAAAAACGTGCACGACTTGAACCGAGAACGATTCGCAGGATCCGAGGAACACGATTTCGTGCTAAATATTTCCCCCGACAGGCTAAACAATGATTTGAGAATTTTTCGCCGAAACAGTATTGCAAAGGCGTCGAAACGGATTGCGAATGAGATTTATTGCGTGGCGAACCAGATAGGTACGTACGAATGAAGGCTACAGGGTAAAAACGATGGAATTTCAAAATATTTGTGCTTCAAATTTTCTGGAATGTGAATTTATTTAAATCAAAAGAAAGTAATACATTTTTCAGATTTTCCAAAATTATACATCGTCATTTGATGATGATTTAAAGCATAAATATTTTGGGCTTTCATGATGTTTTATCTTCTCTGTATCCTTAAAATATTTTTAAAAATTGTATGAACCAAAAAATCATTTAGTTTTGAACACAAAATTGGTGTTTTTCCTGAAAGTTTTACTTGAAGTCAACAAAATAAGTTGACATTTTGTTCATAATGCTTGTTAGGTTTGGAGTAGTGCCTAGAATAGTCAAAATCGGTTCAATCCCCTTTCAGACCATAGATGAACGAAAATTCAATAATTTCAATGATTTCTAGGAAAGGTACAAAAAAATGTTAGGTATTAATCCCATGAATCTCATTCATAATAACAATGGGACATATAAAATATTAGCAGAAAGTAAACAAGAGTGAAAATATCAGTTGCGAACTTTTGGGTCGACCATTGATCATTGGACGTGTTAAGGACCCGCTTGATATGGTGTCCTGCTTGCAATAACGAACACCATGGATGAACGGCTAGAGCTACTAACAAGGACACCCTTCAACGGCAGATATAAACACATGGGGCATCATTAGTGGCATACCCTCATTAGCAGAGGACTCCGGGGTTAACATATTTCTCTTTTCCATTATTATTTTCCTCGAGGGAAGCTAATAATGTGGCTGAACATACGATCAGCCATGAGGAGAACTGACGTTTTATGCAGGAATAAAGAAGACTGCGCATGCAGCTGATCCGGAAGACAAGCAGATAAGTCTCTGTAACGGGTTTGGAATTCAGAAACATTTTCCAAAACTCATGAAAACTAACCACGCTCCGAGGCCTTTCGATTACTCTCCAACAAACCAAGATCACAACATAAATGAGATGAAGCGGAAAATTTCAAAATGATCGGTCTCCAACAGGAGTCGAACCAGACGCCTACTGCTCACTTGGCAGCAAACTACCTCAATAAACCAAAAAACAAATAATTCGGCCGTCTTTCCCCATTTTAGACGATGAACATTAAAAATCGAGCAAAAATTGCAAAAACAAATCGGTTCTCAAGGAGATGGGTGCCACCTTCGAGAAACACCAAAGAAAATCGTTCAACCTGCTGAGAAAGGAGAAAATCAGGCGGACGAAGTGGTAAAAGAAAGAAGCGGACGACCGATACCTCCGTGGAGAGATCGTTCCTTTGCCAGATAGGATCTACCGTCTGACGTGCACACCTTTAAATTGTCAACCAATCAATCCCTTCGAATCGTAGAAACCGCACCAGGTTCTTGAGTTAACGTTAGCGGGTTCCAAAGTGCGTCGTCCATCAGATCATCTCATTTAACCTCATCTTATCTCGGTCTCGTCGACAAGAGGTTTCTTCTATCCTCCATGATCGCAATTGTGCTCACTGTCGCTTCAAATCGTCCAAACAGGTTGCCTATAAGCATCAATTTAGAATGCGACTGATGTCCTCCGATGCAGGAGTCTCACGGGTTGTCAGGGATTCACCGAGTGGCCAAGTGCGAGCCTAGGGAAAAAATTGGCTTATTTCAAGACGTGGGTTGTACATGGTTAACTGATATGCAGATACCCTGCTCAAAGGACCTTCACATTCATGACCTAATGACTTAGGCTTGGTTTGTTCAGGGGTGTTCACACTCGAGATTGCCGTTTCTGCTTAACGGCTCAACCCACACCGCCCCACGGCCTGGCGGACACCGTTGGACCGAAAGATTCGACAACGGAATCTTCTGCGGCCGGCGGTTTGAGCCGTCGGTGGGCGTGTCCAGCCGTCGCGTCTCTGATTGGCTGAGTGCCGCACGTCCAGGGGCAATGGGACCGCCTGCCGCCCGGCTGGGAGCCGCAGAAAGGGGTGGTGAGGTAGACGCGACGGTCAGAGGATGACGGTTGAAAATTTCCCGTGATTCCCACTTAACACGGGCAGCTACTACGATTTTTTGCTGATTTTATGAGAACCCGAAAAAATTCCACATAATTCGCTTCAACGTTTATTTTCGTGTTTTCAACTTTGTCTCAGCAAAATAGCCATAAGTCCTCCTTAAAAATTAGGACATCTTAGGAAAGGCCGTTAAATTCACCATAAATCAAGGGTTGTCAGCTTACTAACACAAAGTTAAAGGGGAAATAAATTGGGCCAAATCCCAGAGTTCTTCAATGTTTCGAAATTAGCAATTTTATGGACGTGAGTTTGAGGCCAAAAAAAACTCTCGAAGTTCTCGTTCAAAAACTCAAAAAGCAGGACGTCTACCTTAACGAGGCTTCAAATCAAGCTGAACAAATGACAAGCGTATCGAAGTAAATGGAAATTTCAAGAGCTATCCTTCCTCAAAGAGCCGAATGTGTGAGAATGAAAACTAGCGATCTCTTCGACGAGGCGACATGCCAAATAAGAATGAAATTCTTCAAAGACACCGACGAAAGAGTAAATTGACGAAATGACGACAATTTTATCTAAATAGCTCCGAAAAACAAGCGAAGCGGCGAAGTTTGGCTATTTGATCTTCCCAAACTAATTAAACCCAAGTCCCTTTTTCGGGGGATTTTTACATCTAAATCGTCAGAGGAGTTGGAATTGTTGTAGCAGGGGCATCGGTATTAGCCTAAAGGCCTCAGGCCTAAAAAGCTTTTCGATCTTTCGAAGCCTCGATATTCAACCGCATAGTTCCCCGCTTGAAATTTGAATCGCATCCGAACGGAAATGTTCGCCTACAAAGTGGCATT
This sequence comes from Nesidiocoris tenuis, assembly GCA_036186465.1. Classification (NCBI taxonomy): domain Eukaryota; kingdom Metazoa; phylum Arthropoda; class Insecta; order Hemiptera; family Miridae; genus Nesidiocoris; species Nesidiocoris tenuis. The sequence goes on from AP028920.1 coordinate 5,854,750, forward strand.
TTGGTAATGTGGCGCATTCCACAATGGGGCAAGGGCGGTCTTGATGGATGGGGCTGACCTATAGGAAAACCTATTTTTTTTAACATTGGTAATTTACTTAACGGATTGATACATTGAAAGGTTCTGAAGGTACGGATCTTGCTTAGGTACTTAGGTGTAGTCAGGTATACCTATTAATAATATTAAAAAAGGTTTTTTGAAATGCATCGATGTTTATTATTTATTATCTTAAATTGTTTCATAGAATGATAACACTTTATAAACCGTAGCAAACATGTTAACACAAAGTACAAAATTTATCAATAACCTGCACCACCACTCTAATTTTGGAAAAGAAAGACCACCCAGAATCGGTAATGAGGTCATGTTATCTCCTCAGCAGCCAACTGAATGAAACGATTCGCTGAACCCTGATTCAGCGGAGGATCTAAACTCATGAATCTCGATATTTTGAATTCCGAATCGCCGCGAGTTGAACGAATTGAAAATCGAAATTCCTCTCAAACTTCCAGTTCATTAGAAGTGCAGCGATAATGAATACCCTCGGTTTCCTAGTGCCATTCAATCGGTTTCACCATACGAGAAGAGGAAAAAATCGACTATTATTTTTCAAGTTCTCACGGTACCGAGTTCACCCCCGAAGAGGAGAATTTCCCCTCTAATAATTGATAAATTACCCTGCACTTATTGGGAACTTAGGTTCGGTGCTTATTGGTCTAACGAAGGAGGCCGTTTCTGGGCTGTTTCGAAAACGGGTAATTGTCTCGTTGCTACGTTTCTTTTTTTCCCCCTCGACTGTTTTCCCTCCAGATTAATTGACCTTACCGAGGTCAGTGAGTGAGCCGGTACCTCGGATTGTTATTACACCATTGATGCCACGCCATCCGGCGAAGCGCTCATTACCGACAGCCGGCAACTAATAGATCCCTCAATCCTGCAATAATTGCACATCCAGCGACTGACAATTAGCCAGAGATGATCGGACTCTCCGTCACCAGTTCAACGCTCGAATGGAACACAAATCGCTCGAATGCCGTGAGAACAGGCGGAATAGCGAGAAATTCCGTGGGAATGGAGTGCAAGTGCATTTGACATTATGCGCCGTGTCATTGCATTGCAAATGAAACCAGAAGGTGTAATTTCCAACAGTGCGTCAATTCCCTGACCTCTACTATATGCAAAGTTCCCTGGAGATACGTGCATAGGCAGCTAAAGTCCTATGAAGGATGGAAATAAAATTTGAAAAATAATTTCTGTTCTTGGTTTTCTAGTTTGCGCATTTTGTCAGACATTCTCGACGGCCAGGATAGTCTAGGACGTTAGGTACCGCAATTGCCTCTCAAGTTCGTCGGGCAATCACTGGCGGGTTGCGAAAAGAATTATGTCCTCCACGGAGGTTCTGAAAGTTGCTTGAATATCATTTTTTCGCGCGTACCATCCCAAGGCCGAGGAGACGACCTCTCGGATAATAGGTACCCGAGTATCCTCATCCCGGTATATAAACGCCGTATTGAAAACCCATGATTGTTAAGGTTCATCACCTATTTTACACTCATTAGACGAGGTGGTATACCGAGGTTAGAGAATCAGTGTACCATAATGTTCCCAGGGTGGAATTATCGATAATTGGGGGTACTCTCGGTATCGGAATTATAATACTCTTCCTTAACGACGGGCCATCTGATTTTATAAGGAGGAACGCGTGAGCGGCATCCGACGAGCGATGTTCTGAATATTCCTACAGACCATGAAAATTGAAGAGCTATCAGTTTTATCATATTTTCAATCCGAACAGGCGATTGGATAATTATTTTCAGATTTTCAACACATTATTATTGAGGACACAACTCCATCTTAAATGATTTATCAAGTTAAATGATAGTAGAGCTTTATAAAATATGTAATGCCTGCTCTTTTCTCAGTTTAAGGCTGATTCCAACTTTTTTTTTGTTACGATCATGTTCTAAGTCTCATACTTTTTTGGAACCTTTTTGGAAATAATGTAAACGTTAAAATTTTTTCATACCTATTCAAGGGGATTCTTCGTCGTTGAAGATTATAAAGCAAGCGAAAACTCTATTTCCGGATGAGCTACGATCTCAAATGTTCAAGGCCTGCTTTAAATTCTTCGTCCTCTCTCGAGTTAGTTTCAATAAATCTCATTGTGAACGATGTGGGCACGTTGGAGCTGGAGCATTAATCATTTCAAGTGTGAAAGCCTTTCAGCGGGTAGCCGAAGGTTTGAATGCCTAGGCAACCAGTTCGATTGTCTCAGAGAAAAACGGAAGAACTGGCCAAACATTAATCTTTCGAAGTGTTGGGACCCATTGGTCAACGGGTATGGCAATGACGAGGCCGTTCTCACAATTTGAACTTGAAAATATCTTTCCCAGCCGGTAAAGTGGGTACTTGAATATTATGAGTTTTCGTTACCGAGGGGTTGAGGTGGTATTTTGGCCAAAATAAAAGGGGCGGAATCCTTCCCGAATTTAAGAGAGCATGGGAGAGCTCCAGCTTCCTGAACCCTCCAATCTCTGAATTTTCGTCCGCCTAATAGTACATGGGTGATGGTTGATGGTTAGTGGGTAATGATCAATGGGTGGTGGTTGATGGTTGGTGGTTGACGGTTGATGGTTGATGGTTGACGATTGATGGTTGATGGTTTATGGTTGATGGGCGATGGTTGATGGTTGGTGGTTGATGGTTAATGGTTGGTGGTTGATGGGTTAATGGGTGATGGTTGATGGTTAGTGGGTAATGATCAATGGGTGGTGGTTGATGGTTGGTGGTTGACGGTTGATGGTTGACGGTTGATGGTTGACGATTGATGGTTGATGGTTGATGGTTGACGGTTGATGGTTGACGGTTGATGGTTGATGGTTGAGGGTTGATGGTTGAGGGTTAACGGTTGATGGTTGAGGGCTGATGGTTGGTGGGTGGTGGTTGATGATTCATGGTTGAGGGTAGATGGTTGATGGTTGACGGTTGATGGTTGACGGTTGATGGTTGACGGTTGATGGTTGACGCTTGATGGTTGACGGTTGATGGTTGACGGTTGACGGTTGACGGTTGACGGTTTACGGTTGATGGTTTATGGTTGATGGGTGATGGTTGATGGGCGATGGTTGATGGTTGATGGTTGGTGGTTGATGTTTGATGGTTGGTGGTTGGTGGTTGGTGGTTGGTGGTTGGTGGTCGGTGGTCGGTGGTTGGTGGTTGGTGGTTGGTGGTTGGTGGTCAATGGGTTAATGGTTGGTGGTTGGTGGTTGGTGGTTGGTGGTTGGTGGTTGGTGGTTGATGGTTGGTGGTTGGTGGTTGGTGGTTGGTGGTTGGTGGTTGGTGGTTGATGGTTGATGGTTGATGGGCGCAAATTGCTAGGACTTGTTGAAGGTTTGAACGTAAGATCCTCTTGAGAAGGAGAGCAAGAGCGTGGACATTCAGGGAGCAATCGTCTTGGAATTCATTACGTAGTTTGCACCAAGGCATGAAATACTTGGCGCCAACAAACTACCATAAAATATGCGGGTAAAAAAGCTTTTTTTGTAATTACAGCGGTAGGTAGTTTTCATGCTACTTTCCCTTTTCAGAGGGTCGGGAAAGTAAAACTCTTCAATCCGCCGTCGACAGCGAAGGAAAAAACTCCTGGAAAGCATAGAGTTGACTGACCTTGCTGTTTGGCCAGCTTCCCATAATGCTTCGTCTGTTCACTTCAAACATGGGGGAGAGAGGGGGAGGGTTTCAAAAGAAATGACTTAAGTTCGTGATGAGTTCGGCCCGATTTCCCTGGTACAAAAGTGCCATTGGGGTCCTCTAAAGATAGTTTCCGCCTAATGGACCAATCTCGTATTAAGGGTACCTACCAACAGGCTTCCTAATGGTCCTCAGATAAAGCTCCGTTTTACATCAGAATACGAACTGTTCTTTCTGTTTTCGGGCTTCGTTTCGGTTTTCTACTTTTCAATCGAGGACACTATCTCTTGTATCTCGTCGGTAATTTGGTTCTCCGCCGATTCTATAAGTAATAAATTGACTTCTGGGAATCACAAATTTTTTCCAAGATCGAAATGCCTTCGATGAACATGAATTGCACGCCCGGATGACTTGTTTAGGTAGTTACCTATATTGTCAAAAAAAAAAAAAAAATCGAGCTCCAAAAGACGAAAAAATACTGTTTTCTTCAATGTCCGAAGAGTTATTGGAAAAAAATCATAATAGATAGGTAAGTAAATGTCTTTAAAAAATTATGAGTAGTCCTGATTCGCTTTTTCGAAATAAGCACCAATCTTCAGCTTGTAATCATTGGTCAATGGTGAGACAGCATTCCTGGCCTCTGTCGTTCCATAAAACGACCGATGCTGTTGTGATTAGGCGGACCTCCCCTTACGTGCGCCCCGGGTGCCGGGTATCGGGCGAGTACCAGAAGGTGGACTAGGGAGCCTCTCGTGGTGGGGGCCCTACGCGTGCCCGTTGGAAGGGGCCCATGCGGTGGTGGGCCCCAGGGACCCTCGAAGTGCCCACTCTTCGGACATCACAAAAATCGCTCGCGGCCGTTTCCCACAGCCCTTACCCCGCCTTTGGGTTCAATACTCTTTCCTTACTAATCTGAATTGCTTTTTTTATTCGTTTTCTCATCTCCACTTCGAGATATAGTGAGGATTCCGGATTCTTTGCTTTTGATCGGAATGAGAAAATTGGAAACCTTCGGTCGAGGATGTCTACGCATGCCTTGGGAATTCATGTACATTATGTCATGATGAAGAGAGATTGGCTCCCAAGATGAAAATTAGTCGAACGAAAAAGCGATGACATTCCCCGAAAATCGACCGAATCGCAGAAGTTGTCTACGATCACAGTAGATACTGCTAGATTAAATTCCGCACAACACCCGTGCGATACATTAATTATAAAATTTTAAAAAAATTCTCCAGCCATGTACATACTAGGTGCTCGGTACCCGTATCGGTCGTCCATTCACTTATATGGGCCTCCCTTGATTCGAGCCGACCGCCTAAATCAGCGGCTGAAAAATACGGTCGTCTGCGGTCGCGTCTTTTTTCTCGGCCGCGCCTCGTCGTCGTCGTTTTTTATCAAAAGCGCCTCTGAGCAGGTCGACGTTGAACATACAGGTGTCCCAAGGCGGCAACTCGCGTTGAAGGGTTTCAATTATTGATCACATCGACTGTTGAGGTGTTGAGACAACTTTTTACTGAGAGACGCGTGTCGTACCTACAAATCGGAACATTTTGTTGATCGCTGTTCCCTGTCGGATGAGATGGTTGCATTTCACATCATTAGGAATGTGATTCCTTTACTGTTTTGTTATTTGTACACAGAACAAGAGACCTTTTATGTCCTATCTATGTAAAACATATAGCGAAAATACCTAAAAATTCCAAAAACGGCTAATGGGGCATATAATATCATTATCGAAATAACAATATTATAATATAATCTTAGAAAGCTTCAAACATTTTGGGTTCATGTCAAATTCAACGGCCTTTCCAATGATTTCCTTATTTCTGTGATTGGCTCAAAATTTGAAAGACTTGAGTATAGCTTTGAAGAAATAATCGCAATTCATGTTTTAAAGAACAAAATGCTTATATTTTTACGGAGGTGACTTTTTTAGGGTTCACGAGAAATGTGCGCAAAATTCGAGCTGAAGAAGGTAATATTGAGGGTGAACACTTTTCATATCTTTTTTGTCCATATTTTCGCGGAAAGTTAAATTTTTCAAAAAATTTGCCTAAAAAAGTTGCTTGAAAAGATTTAATTTTGAAAAATATTGACGTTCAAGAGCGGTAGTGGTAGATTACATTTTTTATTACGTTACGCAACAAGATCGGTTATTCAGTTACGTGATTGAACAATCGAATCCGCCGATTCCTGAGGTACAAGGATTCCTTCGGTCCCATCTTCTGTCCCGGCCCAAGGTCTCGATCAGGGAAAGCGGTTTTTTCGATGATGAAACAATTTGATTCTCCAAGTCGCAAGTCCTCGGATGAAACAAACTCCCTACAATTATTGTATATCCTTGAAAGAGTCGCCGTGAGCTTACGGTCTGTGGAGTCGGTTTTCTGGCGACCTCAACGCGTTTCACAACTGGCGGCTCGGGTCGCGGGTCGTATACGCTTTTGAACGTCAACCTGCGCCGGGCGATTTTGGAGTAGTTTCCGAAAAAATCTGCAATAGATTTGACTGAAGCCAGTGAAAATTGAAAACACTCGACTCAACCTCTGCTTTTCGAAAGAGAAATTCGCCATCACTCGCTTGAAAAATTGCCAATAGTCGAGTTCTCGAGAAAAACAGTATACCTAACTGATTTCTAATTTTAAATCGATTTTTCGATTTTAGACCGGCTAGACTCTCGAGTTGAACGGAGGTCGGTTCGCTTGTCAACGCTGCTATCTCGGCAATCCATCCTGGCGGTTAGGGACGTACTATCAGCGACATCCGACAGAGGACTCCAGCCTCCAGTTCTTTATTACGAGCTACCAACTTCGTCTTATCCTCGACAACTGCAACCTTCATCTTAGTCTTCCCGGTAGAAGAATAATTACACGTCTCCGCACATTTGTCCTTCGATCCGATCGCATTTTCTAATTATTCGACCGCTTTTCCATTTTTATTATACGCTTTTTATACGTCCGTCCCCGCTCGAGAGCGATAAATAATTTACGACACCCATCGCAAACAATCGATTGCGCAAAAGTTGAGATCACTTTTAATTAGCATTCGGTTATAAATTAAAGGAAATCCGTCGAATCATCAAGTGCCCCTTGGCAGCAGCTGATGCGCTATCTCCATCCCCTCTATGCTGCTGTGTTGAGCTCCGGTGTGGTTTATTGAACAGGTCTTCACCTTTGTAGAACTTGTCGGCGACTTGAATTTAGTGTCTGTTTCACCTTCGTTAACGAATGGGAGAACCTCTGTTTATACAAATGTACAACTGCTAACCTGCGGTACATACAGTGAAATCGCCTAATTAGGGTTACTTTACTTGAAACTCAATTTTCCCCCATATTTTCGAGTTATGAGCGAAAAACTGAGCCAGTGCGTATATAACACACAATACTTCCATATTTGGATGCGTAAATTTTCGGAACTATTTTGATTTTGACTAGCTTGGACTACCTTTAGGTGCAGATATATTGGAAGCACTGTAAGTTATAGAATTCTAATTTAAAAAAAAAAAAAAAAAACAAGGGAAAGATGGAACTAGACAGGAAACCAAATCCACGCCTCGTTTCCATACTCAGTTCCTCGAAACTCTCGCCCGGGCCTGGGTCCCATATTTTCGATCACATTTTATCAACGCTTCACGGTCCGACCCACCCACACCTGTGGAGCCAATTGATAGCACCTATAATCGGTCCTTTGGACCTATACCTTGGCACTATCGAATCTACGATCTATGTTATTGGGAATGCGTTTATAAAGTACAATGTCGCACCTCTGTAATCATTGTTCAGCATTTTTTGTGTGTGACGGTTGCCAAAGCGACGATTCCGATTCGGTCAATCGCTGAAAACCATGCGAGCGATTCGTATCTCATGTAATAATACAGCCCTCGCAGCGTAGGCAACTCGGCGGCCAATAGCCTAGAATTTTCATTTTTCGAAAATGTCAGCAAAAATTGCATCGGCGAACAATGAATTTCAAAGAATACAATTACCTATCAAACTAATAAATTAACGCCCCTCTCGACCGAAGAGGTTAAGACGTTCGGAATGACTGGTACGTGGAGCCCAGTCTGAGATAGGGTAATTTGTTTTTTCTACTCCAACAGACGCCTTCCCATAGCCGACCTCATCGTTTGAAGGAATGCTATGAATATAGTCACGTCACCACTCATACGCCCAAACGTCGGGTACAAGTTGAAAAGTAAGGTACCTAATACGGGCCCGAGATCCGTCTACGTCTGGACTCCAATTCTCATAATGGTTCAGAAAAGGGCGAAAGTGGTTTCCGCCGTCATAATGCGATGCGAGGTCGTATAATCAATCTGAGGATTTTTCAAAAATACAAACGAAAATCCGAGGTACGACCAGGGAGGCCCGTCCGCATCAAAGTTGTCCAGACGTACGCCCGAGCGTTTTGATGAGCAAGATTTCTGACAAGTGTACAATTACGGGTGAATTCTTTCGAGCAGATCTGTACGGGCTGAAAGCTTTTCAGACCTTTTATTTCTGCTTTGTTTGTTCTTGGTTTCAAAATGAAACGAATAGCTTCAGTTGCGATTTTAAAGTGTACCTACAGGTGTGTTGACAGGCCGCAAAAATAAATGCCAGTTCATGTTTTTGGGTACAATCCACGAGCCAACGAGTCAAAAAATGTTAGGAGAAATCTATTCATTTTTTTAATGCAAAAGGCAGTTTATTTGCAAAAGGTTATTTTTTGTAATTTTTGTCACTTCATATTTTGTGGTTTTGTAATTCCAGTCTCCTCTCCGTACCAAAACCAATGATAGAATCAGCAATTGGGCTAGCAACCCGAGTAAAATTGATACATCATTATCATAACATTACTTCGACCTGCAAAGATTTGAAATAGAATATATCAGGATATCCCTCGACCTAAAGAAACTCCTTGGATGGAATCTGGACAAGCAATGCAAGGCGGAGGATTCCTTTATCGTTGCCACCCCATAGTTGCATCTCGTGCACAATACTCTATGCATCACTCCCCCGCAGGACCTCTGGGCAGGACCTCATGACAGTTCCGAGACCTACCGTTTATTCCCACGTTTATTCCAGGACTCGCTCGTAAAGATTGAAATTCGACAATCATGATGGCCCTTTTTACAACAATAGGGAACTAGCGGTACCGCTGACCAACTGTAAGAAATAAATACGAAAACTTAGAACACACCTATAGGTATGGTACCCTAGTACCTACTCGATTTATAGAGCTCATAGGGTTTCGACGCAGTAATCGTGCTACAGGTGTGTGTCAACACTCATTGGAGCACAGCTACGCAGGTAAGGCAGCCGTTGTTTTACTCAAGAAAATCACGCACATAAAATATTTATATGATTTTCCTATTTCAATTAAGGGTCCTCATTTTCTGTAAGTACACTGAAAGAAAAAAAATTCTGGGGCATCTTGAAAACTACTTTTTGTAAACTTTTCTATTTTGAAGTCAATTTCTCTGTAAAGTCTGCAATTTCAACGGAGTGTACAAAGCAAAAATCCCGTTACTGATGGCGGAAGCCCCACTGCAGGAATGAAAAACTATGAATAATTTCCAATAGTCTGTCATCCCAATCAAGTTTTTTCTCTGGTGAGGTGGCAAATTCAAAATATTGTGACAGTAACAAATCCATGAAAAATTGCTGTATGAAAAGCAAAGCCAGTCCCAGAAACTCGAGTAACTTAACCTGTAGTTCCCAAAATGGGGGCGGACTCCCACCAGGAATGGAGCCTCCAGTTCATTTTTCGATTCTAATAATTCTGATTCGAGGAAAACCCGAATTCGGGCTGGCATAGGCCGATTTAACAGTAAAACAAAACTGTCAATGCTCAGCAAAGAAGAATAGTTGTAGAAAAATAATAGCGTGACGGGAGCATTAAGAGGTGAATGAAAGCTAGGTAAATCGTGACAGTCCATTCAAGCAAAAGACTCGAGAGCCATACAATTTTCAGGATTTCGGAAAGTTCAAAAATGAATGGTTCAACAATGAGTCGAGAACTCATTGTGGCCGAATATGAAAACCATTTCGCCTCAGCTGTATGCAATTGTCGCGCTAAGAAAATTACTTTCCATCAAAATCGTACTGTACGTCAGGGAGTACAAAGAGACCAGTTCATTCAAGAGTTTTCAATGAAAGAATGAAACGAGAATTTAATAAGGCGTGCACAGTTTATTAACGTCACTGAAAATTACGGTATTTTGATTGCGTCCACGAGTTTCTGGCAAAGGACGAGGGAGACACGAGCAAGTTCTGCTGAATACCAGAATATCGGAATGGGTAGTTTTGACGCTTTAAAGTTCAAAATTTTCAGCATAGAGATTCGTAGTAGCAAGGATTTTGAAAAATTGAAAAATTCAAATTTGAGAGCACCAGCGGGACCCATGGCCCAGGCATTCATGTCCCAGTTGGCCTATCTGGCCCTCGTTGTAGTTCCCATGGCGACTTCTATTGGACACAATTTACGTCTTCGTTTAGGAACGAACAACTACGTCAGCAGAAGGTTGAGATAGGCCAAATTTTGTTCTTCAACGACAAATTTTCATTGACCGTCATACCGAAAATATCTAGGGTATTAGTTAATGCAAGCGTCCTTGGATAAATCTAACTTTAAATAATTGATAAACCGGACCTTAGTGTTGCATGCGATGCAAAAGTATTTCCGTCGTAACTTTTATGTTTGTTTACTCTGAGAGGCGATTTCGCATACTTCGCAAGGTATCATTATTGGAGATTGTTCCCCTGTTTTGACCGATAAGTGATCCTTCCGAAGAGAACAGCCCTTGATGCGCATAAACAGGAAATTAATGTTCTCGCCCACGATGTTCGCATGTAATTTATGTGTCTTCAAATAGCCGGTCATCCAATTCAAATTAAGACCCCGCAGAACAGCTCACTCGGCAAAAAGCCTCACACGAACTCCATTGTTTCAAACATGGGCTGCTAATGAAATCCTCCTTAACCGTCCATGATGTCATTCCGAATTTGGATGGTTCCGGGTTGAAATCAGCATACATTTTTGCTCTCACGGAATATGGACCCCGGATTAGGACCCTACATAACTCCTGTTTATGGTTTTGTAGAAGGTACCTACTCAAACCTGCATTTTTTAAATTGAGGTCTTGAATTCGTAATAAAACAACAAACTGAGTGAAATTTGATAGAACGTACTTACCTACACAACCCGGAAAAAACATAATTTGGCAAAAAAAGTACCTATTTTCAATCGATAAGGCAAACCAAGATTCAAACAACATTGTTTTTAATTAATTTTAATATTTTACTTATAGTGCATTTTGGTGGAGTTTCGTTTTTGTTTCTTGGTGTTTAGTATGCCTGCGTCCTCAGAGTAACGATCCTACATTCTCATCATTAGTGTCATAGGGTTTTTGATTTGTTCATAAGATCATAAAATTTATGATCTTATTATCTTATCTCCTATTTAATAGGAGTATTGTATGGAGTGTAGTATACCACACGGCCAAGAGTACTTGATACTTTTTGCCTTACTTGCCAGAAATGTCAAAAATTGAAAACTACCAAAAATTTTGTGAAACCCGGTGAACTTCATGGATCGAAGCAGTTTTGTGCAATAAACCTTACCTTATACCACCTCTACCAATTCATTTGTCATTTAATTTTTTCAGGAAGTTTGTTTTTTGAGACTCCATCAAGTTCTGTTCCGAAGGGGGGGAGGGGGGGGGTTGTCAGGGTACTTCTGTCTTTCTAGGCCTTTCATGGCGTTCTTTGTTCATGTATTTAGCAATGGGAAAATGTACTCAACTACTTTTTAGAAGAAAAAATCTGGTCACCCTATGGCAGGAGGGGGTTTGGCCAAAGTTGTCCGGAATCAGAAAGGTTGAGGACCGGTTTATCAATTCATTTAAAGCTAGATTTATCCAAGGACGCCTCTAATAAATTTCACACATATTTTCATTGAACGGCATACTAAAAATCTCTTGGAAATTCGTTATTGCAAGCGTTTTTGGATAAATCTAGCATAAATAAATTGATAAGGAGCTGAATTCAAAATCGTTTTGGCGGTTCTCTATGAGTTTTACCGGCATACCTGACATCTATGAATTTTTTCCAAAATTAATGGTGTATCATATTGGTGAAAACCGCTCCAGAGTACGGACTCCATTCAAGATTTTATTGTTTTTCACACCATATTCGCAATCAAGATTTAAAAAAACTTACCGAGTGAACATTGAGTGATTTGGATTGTTGGCCGCCAGTTTGACTGATGTCTCGTGCAACGTGAAACAAGAAACGTGAACGCGTTCGCGTGCTTCGGAGTTTCGCGCGTTTCGACCAACGATCACACAACAGGCACAGTGTACTCGCGAATCATTGTCACTGTCCTTACAAACTATTATCGGCTTGAGGGACCGGCAAGGTCACCAGTATCGGACTGATAAGGGAAATGTCAATACAGCTTTGATCTTGGAAATCGACGGGTACACGTAACGTTCGCGCGGACGGCGTCTGTACGACTGAACGCGACTCGCTGGCGAACACCGGCCACTGGGTGCCCGCCCATCGGTTCCGGCTAATGGAGCGACTACTCATTGGTTCCTCCGAGATCCCAGCACGACTCCTGATTGGCCGAAGCGAGAGGAGTCGGCAGGGGCAAGGGAAGACGGGGACTGCGCTCCTTCGGGTAGAGGTGCAGGTCTCTGGAATAGCGAACCGGCCGGGTTTCTACATAGCCCGAATATATTCGGCAGAGTCCATTTTGGTTATCCACGAGAGGCGACACGTTATCAGGCGGCCAGGGGGAGGAGAAATATTGTGTTCTTCACTCCATCACAAATGCATACATAAAACCAGTGGTGCGTACATAACACACAATACTTCCATATTTTGAAACGTAAAATTGTGACACAATTTGATCATATTTTGATTGCTTTTGAAAGCGTTTAGGTCAAAAATATCAAAAAATTCAGTATTAATGAATTTTAAAATTCGCCCAAAATGAAAAAACGCCACATTTTCGGAGTATGTAAAAAACGGTACTTAACATATTCTGCAAGGTAAAACGAAGATTTTGAGACCAAGAATCAGGGGCTCAAATCGGCCACATTTTTAGCTGGTCGTACATAAGGTGACACTAAAAATGCAAATATCGTCCCGGAAGTACTGGGCGTTAGGCAGTCCCGATTTGGAACAGGGTTGTTAGGTCTTGCCGGTGTCCCCACGATTTCAGTTCAACGGCCAAATTTCAAAGGTTGAGAAATGAGGGAGTTATGGCCATTTTTGGGTAAATGACCACAGACGGACAGACGGACAGACGGACAGACAGACAGACGGACAGTACGGACGTTAACCTACTCGATGACACTTGCTAGATCCAGTGATTCTGAGTAAATGTGTATAAGAGAAAGTTTTTTCTGAAGCTCCGTTCCGATTCTCGATTTTAGGACGATCACAATACTTCCATTTACTCTGTAAATATGGAAGTAATGATCAAAGTCAACTTTGAGTCACTTAACTTTGAGTCAACTTCGAGTTCAAACTCAACTTCGAGATCAAAGTCAACTTCGAGATCAAACTCAACTTCAAGATGAACGTCAACTTTGAGATCAAAGTCAACTTCAAGATCAACGTCAACTTTGAGATCAAAGTCAACTTTGAGATCAACGTCAACTTTGAGATCAAAGTCAACTTTGAGATCAAAGTCAACTTCGAGATCAAAGTCAACTTCGAGATCGAAGTCAACTTCAAGATCAAACTCAACTTTGAGATCAACGTCAACTTTGAGATCAAAATCAACTTTGAGATCAAAGTCAACTTCGAGATCAAAGTCAACTTCGAGATCAAAGTCAACTTCGAGATCAAACTCAACTTCGAGATCAAACTCAACTTTGAGATCAAAGTCAACTTCAAGATCAAACTCAACTTCGAGATCAAAGTCAACTTCAAAATCGAACTCAACTTTGAGATCAACGTCAACTTTGAGACCAAAGTCAACTTCAAGATCAAACTCAACTTTGAGATCAACGTCAACTTTGAGATCAAAGTCAACTTCGAGATCAAAGTCAACTTCGAGTTCAAACTCAACTTCGAGATCAAAGTCAACTTTGAGATCAAAGTCAACTTTGAGATCAAAGTCAACTTCAAGATCAAAGTCAACTTCGAGATCAAACTCAACTTCGAGATCAAAGTCAACTTCGAGATCAAAGTCAACTTCGAGTTCAAACACAACTTCGAGATCAAAGTCAACTTCGAGATCAAACTAAACTTCGAGATCAAAGTCAACTTCGAGATCAAAGTCAACTTCGAGATCAAAGTCAACTTTGAGATCAAAGTCAACTTCGAGATCAAAGTCAACTTCGAGATCAAAGTCAACTTTGAGATCAAACTCAACTTTGAGATCAAAGTCAACTTCGAGATCAAAGTCAACTTTGAGATCAAAGTCAACTTCGAGATCAAACTCAACTTTGAGATCAAAGTCAACTTCGAGATCAAACTCAACTTCGAGATCAAAGTCAACTTCGAGATCAAAGTCAACTTCAAGATCAAACTCAACTTTGAGATCAACGTCAACTTTGAGATCAAAGTCAACTTTGAGATCAAAGTCAACTTCAAGATCAAAGTCAACTTCGAGATCAAAGTCAACTTTGAGATCAAAGTCAACTTCGAGATCAACGTCAACTTTGAGATCAAAGTCAACTTCGAGTTCAAACACAACTTCGAGTTCAAAGTCAACTTCGAGATCAAAGTCAACTTCGAGATCGAAGTCAATTTCAAGATCAAACTCAACTTTGAGATCAAAGTCAACTTCGAGATCAAAGTCAACTTTGAGATCAAAGTCAACTTCGAGATCAAAGTCAACTTCGAGTTCAAAGTCAACTTCGAGATCGAAGTCAACTTCAAGATCAAACTCAACTTTGAGATCAAAGTCAACTTTGAGATCAAAGTCAACTTCGAGATCAAAGTCAACTTTGAGATCAAACTCAACTTCGAGTTCAAAGTCAACATTGAGATCAAACTAAACTTCGAGATCGAAGTCAATTTCAAGATCAAACTCAACTTTGAGATCAACGTCAACTTCGAGTCCAAAGTCAACTATGAGATCAAACTCAACTTTGAGATCAAACTCAACATTGAGATCAACGTCAACTTTGAGATCAAAGTCAACTTTGAGATCAACGTCAACTTCGAGTTCAAACTCAACTTTGAGATCAAAGTCAACTTTGAGATCAAAGTCAACTTCGAGATCAAAGTCAACTTCAAGATCAAAGTCAACTTCGAGATCAAAGTCAACTTTGAGATCAAAGTCAACTTCGAGATCAAAGTCAACTTCGAGATCAAAGTCAACTTCGAGATCAAAGTCAACTTTGAGATCAAAGTCAACTTTGAGATCAAAGTCAACTTCGAGATCAAAGTCAACTTCAAGATCAAAGTCAACTTTGAGATCAACGTCAACTTTGAGATCAAAGTCAACTTCGAGTTCAAACACAACTTCGAGTTCAAAGTCAACTTCGAGATCAAAGTCAACTTCGAGATCAAAGTCAACTTTGAGATCAAAGTCAACTTCGAGATCAAAGTCAACTTCGAGATCAAAGTCAACTTCGAGTTCAAACACAACTTCGAGTTCAAAGTCAACTTCGAGATCAATGTCAACTTCGAGTTCAAAGTCAACTTTGAGATCAAAGTCAACTTCGAGATCAAAGTCAACTTCGAGTTCAAACACAATATACTTGGTTGGTGGTATAGGTGGGTCAAGGTACTCGAACTCAAACTCAAACTCAAACTGAAACTCAAACTGATGTTCGAAACTGAAACTCTTACCGATGTTCAAAACGGAAACTAAACTCAAACTGATGTTCAAATTCAAACTGATAATCAAACTCTCAAACTGAAACTCAATCTGATAATCAAACTCAAACTGATACAGAAAATGAAACCCAAACTGACACTCGATCCGAATTTAAAACTCAAACTAAGTCAGTTCGAGCTTGACTTTGAATTCGCCTCTCTTTTGCCTTTCGAGTTTGAGTTTGAGATTCAGCTCACCTTCATTTCACCTTTGAATTTGAAAACCAGGAGGTATAAGTTTGACTTTTGAGGATCGGTATCAGTTTGAGAAATTGATGAAAATTTTGAGTAGGTTATGTGAAACGTTCATTTTATTTCTTGTCTATCAGTGCCGTGCGTTGAGACAAATAATACTTTTGTGCTTATCAGATATCCTCCCATTAACAGATAAGATAAGAGATAACTCTTCTGTCGATTTTGTTTTACTTGGGGCCTTGTTTTCAAATCGAATGTACTTTTAAACTGAATTTAATTTGTAGAAAATTTACTTTAGTTTAGTCGTAAATTTGTTACCGGTTGCAAGCAGGATCAAGGCGTTCTATTCGATTTATCTGAACATTTGTAAATATTCTACTGAACTGTCCTTCCAGTACTTAGATTCATGTGCCCGGTGGATGGAATGGGAAATAAATAATTTTCTGAGATCTACCTTGAATTTTAGTTATTGAAGAATAATGTTCCCATTACGAAGACGTGGGTTGCTGTTGCCGTTTTCTCTTCGTTCGATCGTTGGCCAACGCTTCAAATCCAGAATTTTGAGTGCTAATGAAATCAGGAGACATTTTATTGATTATTTTAAATCCACCGATCACAATTACATTAGATCTAGCCCTGTGCGTCCTTTTTCCGACCCGACGCTAGAATTTGTTAATGCCGGTATGAATCAAGTAAGTACTCAAAGTAACAACTCGAAAACGCTGATTTTTGCCTGATGAACAAATTAGGTACCTACCTCGTCGAAAATCTTGAGTATTTTATTTGGACCAAAAATGTCAAAATCAGTTTGTTCCGGAGATAGGTAACTGTAGAAGGCTCAATTGAGAAAAGGAAAGTAATGTTTTCAGTTCAAAAACGTCTTCCTCGGGTTAAGGAAGCCTCCTGCCCTTAGAGCGACGAATAGTCAAAAATGCATCAGAATCGGAGGGAAGCACAACGATTTGGACGTGGTCGGCCACGACACATACCATCACACGTTTTTCGAAATGTTGGGCAACTGGTCGTTCGGCAATTATTTTAAGGTGAGATTTTTCATAAAGTGAGCAAGAGGTGCACGGTTCGGGCCCTGCCAGAGAGAGAGGAATTTTCATAGTTTTTCATTTGATTTGATTTGCGTTCAAAGCATCTGAAGGAGAACCAAAATAAGCGCCCCTTAAGGATACTAAGACATATTGTCGTCTGGAAAGTTTTCTTTTTTTTTTTTCTTATAGCACTTCGAAGTCAATTGGAAACTTTTTAAACTAAATTGAACTTGTTTTATATTTAGCTGGCATGGAAAATTCGAATTTTTACCAAAAGAGTTCAAATTCATTTTCAAAATTCTCAAAGTATAATTTGTAGGTATGGGCATGATGCCGAGTTACGTTTCTCGTTATTACTATTTTACTTTTTTTTATTATTCTGCCTAATTTTTTATTTTTCATCCGTGAAATACATAGAAAGAAGCTTGCGAAATGGCGTGGAAGCTGATCACGTTGCCGCCGTATTCTCTCCCAGCGGAGAAGCTGTACGTTACTTATTTTGGAGGAGATGCAAAACTTGGTTTGGAGCCCGATTTGGAAACGAGAGACATCTGGCGGAGCATTGGGTGAGCTAATATGAGGGTTGCTGACGTCAGATAATCGAATGGACATTTTGGAGCTACTATTCCAATTATACGGCCACAGTAACGCTGAGTACTGCGTAATTTTGAACGCAAAGTTTTGGCGGATTTTTAAATTTTGGACTTTTGCCTGAATGGACTTGCCCCTACTAGTTCCAATCATCTCCTTGAGGGCGGCAGGGTACGTCCGTGGCAACTGCGCTTATCTGGTGAAACGGCGCTTTAATGATCAAGCCTTTTTGTGTCCGAATATCATGTTTTTTCGGACCTTCAATATCTAATAACTCATTTAGACAAAATATTCTTTTAAAAAAATTTTTGGAGATTAAAAGACCAAAATTGGATTAGTATAGCAACAGGTTTCTAAAAAATTATGCCATCTTGTCCTCTAACCGGTCTCATTGACGACCATTTTCAGCATTATTGCCTTCTGAAAGCGAATCGGTGTGAATCATTTCAGAGTGAGCCCAGAACGAATACTTCCTTTTGGGCTGAAAGAGAATTTCTGGGAAATGGGTCTAACAGGCCCATGTGGGCCGTGTACGGAAATCCATTATGATCATGCAGGAACGGCTTTGCGGCCGCACCTTGTCAACAAAGACCAGTCCGACTTGACGGAATTGTGGAATATTGTGTTCATCCAGTACAACAGGTGTGTTTATCATTTTCCCGAAAATATAGCCAAAATAAAAAAGCAGCAACGCCTGCACAACTTTGCATAGAAAATTCAAGATGGTAAGGTCCTACCAAGCTGAGGAACTCTGTTGATCCGCAACCTCAAAATGCAAAATATGGTTGTGGACATCATTCCGTATCAGGTCGTTAGGTAGGTATCCTATCTTCTAGAAAGATTCATTTCTGTATAGCTTCTTTCGCCCGTTTTTAGGTTACCTATTGATTTGCAGACAGTTGATCCGTAATGGAGCCTCGTTTGATAGAAATCGGTTCTGTAGTTCAGACGCAATATCAGTTAAACACCATTTCTTGGATTGCGCCCCAACTAGTGAACCAATGTTGACCGTTTCTTTGCTTCTAAACCACATATTTATGGGCCAAAACCCGATAATATTTTGGTTTTGAAACTTCATCTTCCAGTTTTGGATTCAACACACTCTCTTAACTTTATTATGTTATTTCGTTAACTATATTATGTTATACTATACCTTCATTTGAATATTTCTTATATTCCAGAGAGGAAGACGGCAATTTGACGTCACTGCAGCAGCATTTTGTCGATACTGGCATGGGTTTTGAACGGCTCGTGGCAATCCTGCACGGAAAGTCCTCAAATTACGACAGCGATCTGTTCAGTCCGCTATTCGGCGAAATAGAAAAGGTGACACGATTATTCGCTCAATTTTTGTCCGGCTCAGGATCAGGTTGAGCATATGATGTCGAACCATGTTTACCGAATGAACCCATCTCTCAATCGTTGAACCTCAAAATAGATAGTTGGTGTTCCCAAATCTATCTTGAGACTAAACAGTTCAAAATCGGCTCATTAGATCAGGCAGTATCGGGGGAATTGGATAAAAAAATCCATAACAAGAAAAACAACAAGAAGAATAGTTTGTTCTATTAAATAGAAATTGACAATTTTGTCAAAATGTTTGTCTTTTATGTTAGCAGCAATCACATTTACAGCAACAATACGATTGTTCTAGATCTGCAAGATTCAAGCGTACAGGGGGAAATTCGGAGCAGAAGATGAGCTTGGGCTAGACACGAATTATAGGATATTGGCCGACCACGCCAGAATGGCGACTGTTGCCATCGCTGACAATATTTTCCCTTACCAAAGGTGAATTTTTTCTCAGTTTTTAATAAGTACGAATGAAAACTGTTGTTATCTGGTGAAGCTGGCATTTTTGCGAACTGCGCATGCGCGGGAAATCCTCGTGGTTTATCTTGAGACCCCTCCAGAAGAACGTAGATACAATTATGTTCGCACCCTGTAGAATACTCAATTTTCCAGCAATGGACTCAGAAGAGTGGTGAGGAAAACATTCAGAGTGGCCGACTCTCTACTGCCGGGGAAAAGTTTGAAACTTGTAACCGCCCTGTCCAAAGCTGTTCGATCGTCGCTGGAAAGTGCGTACCCCGAAATCGGAAATAACGGTAAGCAGGTAGGTGATGATCGGTTCATGAAAAGTAGAAATGTTAAAAATTTGATCCGATTTCGATTTTTTGACCAACTGCCCACCACATAATCACCAGGTCGACTGCGTTTTACAAGACGAGCACCAGCTTTGGATGCAGATTTCATCGAGCACGAAAAAAGACTGGAATTCTTTGGTGATGAAGGATGGCAATTTGGAGAAACTAGCCGACGTTGTCAGCCCCGGGCTGATCGCAGCTCTGAAGGAGTTGGAGAAATCAAATTTTCCCGACGGCAGAATCTCCGACGACTTGGCGTTGACTTTGTACGATAGATACGGAATCGACGTACCTCTTATTGAAGAGTTGGCTACCATTAAAGGTTAACACTGTTTATCAGTTGCACTGAAATCCACGATTGTGGCTTCAGATGATGTGTATTTCGATATTTTCAGGCGCATCTGTCGACGTCAGATCCGTTGAGAAGCGAATCGGAGAAATGAAATCGGCGAATAAAAAAGCGCTGAACGACAGCGCTGCCTTGCTGACAGCTCAGTACTCGATCCGAGATTCAGTCCGACTCCCGCCGACGGACGATTCGCCAAAATACGAGTATGTCAGATCAGAAAATGGCGAATATTCGGTGCCAACTGTCACGTCTGACGTGATCGCGTTCATCGCAAATGGCCGCCATCTTGAATCGAACGAACGGTTAAACAATGGCCAAGAAATCGGCCTGATTCTCGATCGGACTAACTGTTGGTCGTCGTCAAAAGGAGATACGGATATTGGGAGGATAGAATTGTCCGAGAATGGCCAATCCCGAGGAACTTTGACGTTTGACTGCGCAACACGGATCGGCGACCATATTGTGCATAGAGGCATCTTCTCTTGCTCCGGGTAATGATTCGAATTTGAACTTATTTAAATATTTTCAAGGCATTGCGACAGTCGAGGACCTTATCAGACGAATGGTTCATCCTGCACCACTGCGATTTTTTTCTGAATCGTTCGAATGATGAGGCTGTGGAACATTTTTGTTGTAACAAAGTATCCATGTTCAACAAGTTGTAATCCTCTGCCCCAAATTAGTGCAAAATGTCCTCTTGGAAACTGGAAAGCCGAGGTGTGCGTCGATTTGGAAAACCGAAAGGCCCTCATGAGGAACGTAACGGCTTCTCACCTGCTTTCCGACGTTCTGCGCAAAACCTACGTCGGGCATATGATATTCTTCGCCAACAGCCGACGAGGGTTTACCATCAAATTCGTTATTTTCGATCCCAACGTCTCAGAAGCAGGTACGCCCATACAGCTGATCAAGATAGGGATGCAATATTGAGAGAAAATATCGGCAATATTGATTGACTGTAGATAATATCTATATATCTAATATATTATATTATCTTTATCTAAATCTATTATATTTACCTAAATATATTATATTTATTGATAATATATTATATTTATTGATAATATCATCTACTGATTCGATATAATCATCTATTAATATTATCGATTTCATAATCACGTGGATTTATTGTTAGCATTTTACTGCGGTTTACTGAAGTAATAGATTTATTGATAATATCTACGCATTAATTATATTGATTGATCATATCGATTGACAGTATCGATTGATTGTTAATATCGATTTGCCTTTAGCAGGGCTACCAACTGATCTACCAACAGTTGAAAAAGATTTTGGTTCATTTTCGCTTTTTTCCCGATATCTGCCTCATTTCTTTGGATTTTTTTGGTTTCTTACTCAACCGCTGCGAATGTTATTGACTATACCTGCGTCATCATTGACGTATTGGTAACGCCGAGTGCAAAATGTAGTTGTTAATTTGATTAAGTCAATATCGATATTCAGCAAAATATGGTTATTAATTTGATTAAGACAATATCAATGGATGGTTATCCATTATTTTTATTTCCAGGACTAATATTGCTTGAACATTCCGTCAATCGAGCCATAAGACTGGACCTACCACTCGAAATTAACAAAATTTCCCTCAACGAACTGCTAGGGAATGACGAGATATCAATTCCCCCGACGATCAATCGGCTTGGCGACCATTTCCCATTGGTTCGACTGCAATCGTCCGTCGATGAGAAAGTTTTTAGGTAATCGCAGCAAATGATAACCACTTTTACGAGCCTAAGAAAAGTTGAGCTGTCTTGCTCAAAACTGTTTTTGACAGCTTTTTCTACCAAATTCGAACAAACCAGTGTTACCAACAGGTTCCCCGTCAAAAAACCATTCCAGTGATACCAATAACTCATTTTTGCATGCCAATGACAATATAATTTCTAATGATCCGATTCTTCTGTCCGCTATTGGTGGTTCAGTCACTGAATTTCGTTCTTGTTCTTAGGGAGATATCCTACGGTCCTAACCTCCTAAAAACTGGAGATATCGGGGAATTTTGTATCGCCGACTTGAGTTTCAACAGAAAACGGAGAGAAGTCACGATGAAATGCGTAACTGGACCTTTGGTCGATGCGGCGTATAATAAAGCCGAGGAGCTCTTGGACTATTTGCGAACTCTGGGCGAGTCGTCTTCGGTGAGTTTTACATTTTTGAATTTATTTTTCAAAAATTAAGTCCTTCTGCGAGTATAGTCGAAATTGATAAATAGCTGAACGATTTAGGTTTTTGATTGTACCTACTGATTTAATTTTTACCCGTTAACTTCAATTTATATTTATTTCATAAAATAAAGAGGGGGTATATTTATTTTATAGTTACAGTATTTTTTTAGTATCCCTATATCTAGATACTATTCAATTCTATATTCTCCATATTCCATTATCTATCTTTGAACTATTCGCAGGTCGAAGAGTTGGACGGCGCAGTGGCCAGAGCTAAAACGCAAGTTACCGATAATCAAGTGCCGATCAGCTATCGGGTGGAGTTGAATCACTTGGTCCACAATATCGAGAAGATCAGGAAGTCTAAAAATCTGTAAGGCCCATATTCCATAATTTTTACGGAATTTTCGATCCTCGCAGCTACGAAATTCTGATAATCCGAAAATAGCATGCGACTTTCCTTTTCTCAGTTTTCGTCGATTTTTGACGTGAAATTCGCACATTCCAAGGATTTGAAGATGTAAAGAATCGTTACAACAAATTGAGTTCGAATTTTGGAATTTTTCGAATTTTCGCCTAGATACATTCTGCACTATATCTGTGAGCTGCTGATTTCAGGGGCGCAAAAGTCAAATCCATGAACGACGTGGTGGCCGACGCGAAAAATTCCGGACTTCCCTTCCTGGTCCATTACGCCGGCGAAAACGCCAAACTCGAAAAACTGACCAGAACCTGCCAAGACGTGCCAGTGATGTTGTTCGCCTACAACAACGGCCATCTGACAGCGCGATGCTGTACGCCACAGGTATCAAAATCGTAAATTATTCATGTACCCACCTTGTACATGTGTTTTTACTATCTTCACCCCAAAAGCATTTTTGGACACTGGACTAGTTGGACTCTGTCGCCACTGAATAATCGATTTCAGGACTGTTCGATCAACGCCGACGATTGGATGGGTAAAATCGCTCAACACTTAGGTACGGAAATCGCCTGTTACACGGGACACGACAGCAAACGAACTTGCGGCCTCAAACCTCTGAAAATGAACAAAAACCAACTTGCGGAAGTTAACGGGGAATTGAAGACAATCGCGGAACGAGCTCTTTTCAGTTGAGGTCGATGGTAGGTTGTTAACCGATTTCTCATGAGCCGTTTGTACTATTTGTACTTAGTACAGATTCGTCAAACACCCTCACAACCTCTGAACCGACGATCTGATTTTATCGTTCTCAGTGTATTTTGTAAAATGTTCATCCAAAAAGACCGCTGAACAGTTCGCTTGGTGATGTCAAAAACAAAAAAAACGCCAAAAAACAACACAATTTTTTTTTCGCTTTTTCTCATCTTAAATTGAAACATATGTTCGTTCGACCGTAGATATAAAAATAAACATATTTTACCGATTTCTGTACCAAGTTATTACAACAATATTTATAATGTGCAATATTTATTATTAGAGGAAAGTGCCCAAAAGTGGACCCCCATTTTGTTTTTTATCAATAAAAAATATAGAACAATGAAAAACACATTTTTAAATGCATGTAACGATAGCACGGTAATGTTTTGTATCATTTCAATTTCAATTTATAAAATTATACTAAGAAATAGTAATAAAAAAATATATTTTTCAAAACCCTGCAATTTTTCAATCCCAAAAAAAGTTGCCTAAAGTGGACCCCTACTAAATATTACAAAGATGGATGGAAAATTAAATGGAGGAATGAGATTAATTCACATAAAACAATGCTAAGTCAATAGTAAGTATATAATAACAATAAATTATCCTTTAATGCTAATGAATATATCGATTTCCGATTAGGCATCATCATTTTTTGAAGGCGTTACTCCATGCAAAGTCTCCATCACGGACGACCCAGACGAAACGCTGTCTTCTTCACTGCTTGATTTCTCCCCGAAGTTGAGACGTTTTTCAGATTCAGCAGATTTTTGAACATGAAAAATAACGGGTTCCGCATAGGACACTAAGGGGGGTCCACTTTAGGCGACTATAGCCTAATTATTCGTTACTCTTTCAATGTTTAACAGACCGTTCAAGTGAGATAACTTGATGATAAATATTACCCTTATTCCTTACTATTTCAGAATAATACATGCTGGAAGCCTTACCTTCAAAAGTGTAGGAGAAATGTCGAATAACGTATGACACTGTAATAATTCTAAAATACAAGATTTCACATAATGGCGAACTGAAAGCCGGCAGATGAAGTGGACGACGTGAGGGCTCCTACATGTTGTCACAGAAGTGGGAACTACTAGTTGCGATTGGTTTCGGTCAAGTTCAGCACCGTACAGAGCCTAAAATGCCAGGGGTCCACTTTTGGGGAGGGGTCCACTTTTGGGTACTTTCCTCTACTATTTTCACAATTAGCAAATTCATTTTTTACAGAAGACGCTAGCGGGCAATCGCTGTGAACGTGAAACATTATGGCCGACAAATTTTTATCTAGTCACTCTAGTGATTACCGTTATCGAATGTTTCTCGCCCGAATACAGTGTTCTTTTAAGACAAAAAATTTCCCTCCTTGCCCGCTCGTCCGAATTGGTGCGAATCAGCCGTTAATCTGTACATGATGATTACAAGAGACTGGAATTTGGCATCTTGTGATTTTCGGCAGGATATTTCTTCACTTAAGAGTTTCCGACCGATTTCCCTTAAGAATTTTAATTTGGACAGTTTTTGGCAAATTTTGCATATTCTACAAAATTGTACATAATCGTCGGTAACCTTGCGTTTTGTGCTAGAATGGTCGAAAATTTTGGAAAATTGAGCCATAACTGAAGTTATCCTACTGTTTCCTAACATTCGTCGTTGACCTGTCTGTTGGCATATTTGAGGCGTTATTTACCATTTTCACAGATGTATTAATAATGTTACATTAAATTTTTTTATATTGTTACATTAAAACTTTTAATGCCAACCTTTTTTTTGCGAAAAATTCCAGTCTCTACTGAATACTATAGGGACATCTTGAAAACGAATCAGGGTTACAGTGTTGCAGATTTCGGTCCGCCTTGGTTCTATGCCAGGTTTGCAAGAGTCCAGTTGACTGATCGTTGAATAAGTGTAAAACCTCTCTGACTTTCAAGAACGTCGCAGAGCGTTTTACAATAGTCCGATTCACAAATCAGTCAACTGGACAGGTGCAAACCCGACACAAGAGACGGTCGGGTGCGACATGGCCGAAATTTCGGCACCTTTCGCCAATTTAACGTTACAATTTTTCAATCATGACCGACGAAGCGCCGCCACCGCCGTTGCAGATGGACGCGACACCTTTCTGGCCTGGTTTCAAAGCGTAGCACAAATGGAGGACGAGCCGTGCTCCGGACATTCTAAAATGAAATAAAAAAATATCTCAAGTTCTCCATGCGCTCGCCCGTAGAATGTGTGAAAATCGCAGCCACATTACCCACCAATCAGATCCTAAAACTAATTTTCACCCATTATACACCAGTTTATGCATTGTACGCAATGTACTTAACGCATTGTGGGCAGAGTACACGCATTCACGCGTTGTACCCACTTTTACGCATTATACGCACTTCTATGTGTTGTATGCACTTATACGCATTACGCACTTTTATGCATTGTGCGCACTCTTACCCATTGCCGGCAATTTCACGCAATGAACGCACTATTAGGCATAGCAAGAACTTGTACACATAGCACAAATTTTTCAACATTGTATGCACTTTAAGACGTTGCATGCACTTTCATACATTGTACGGTGAGTCGGGGCATGTGCGTACCTGTTTTTCATAAATCTGCCTTTGCGAACTCCCAACAGGAGTTTTGACGTGCCGATGGTTCTATCACGTTCTCCGGACATTTCCAAATCAGGATAGTTTTGGGTTTATTGAATTGATGCCCTGAATTCTATGCAAAATGAGAAACACCTCGAAGACGCACTTACCCCGCCTCACTTTACGCATGTATGCACGGATTTCAACAATAGAAAAGCGTGACCGAAGTCCAGCATTGTTTTACTGCAATTGACTTACCCGATCGGGTGACCCAGACTTACGGCGCCCCCGTGCACGTTAACCTTAGACGGATCCAAGCCAAGCATTTTGATGTTGGCCAGGACGACTACGCTGAACGCCTCGTTGATCTCCCAAAGAGCGACGTCGTCAGTCTTCACTCCTGTTTGCTTGAGCAGCTGATAACAGATAGATAACAGGTGATAATAGATTATCGCAGTAAGATTTTTGAAAAGAAGTCTAGGACACTCACAATCCTTGGATCCCGATTTCCGGCTAGAAATGACGTGCGGCCGATATACGCAAGCAGATATTTCGTTGGCATCTTAAAATACGCTGAACTGACTCCCCCCCTATACTAAACCTGGCATGAGAAACCATCGCCTACCTTAGGAATGGCGAATGCAGGCGCGATAGGAAAATCAATAGGTTTGGTCTCGCCATCGGCGAATCCGACAATTCGGGCGAGCGGGGTGGCTTTAGAATCTTTCAGGGCTTGGCCGCTCATCAGGACCATAGCAGCGCCACCGTCGTTTAGGGTAGAAGCGTTGCCGGCAGTCACGGTGCCGCCTTCTTTCTGAAATCAAAAAATTAATAGATCAGCAAAAACGACTTTTTCAGATTTTCAGAAAAGTCTGAGAGGTCTTTGATGATTTTAAAGTTGAGATAAGACCTTTTGCAAGCTATTCAAAGATTTTGAGGTTATCTTACTTGAAAAACGGTCGCTAGCTTGTTAAACTTCTCAAAATTGACTCGCTTGTATTCCTCGTCTTCCTCAACGATGATGTCTTCTTTTCCTGAAACGTATTTACACCGTCTTCATAGGTGCCAATACGAACCATGGTCCATACGAGACATAGAACACCAATCAACAAGATCAACTACTTGCGTTTGGGAAAATTAGGTACCTACCTCTTTTCTGAGGCACACGGACGGGGACGATTTCCGATTTGAGAAGACCGGACTTGACAGCCTCGGCGCTTTTCTTGTAACTGTTGATGGCGAATTCGTCCTGCTCGGCTCTGCTGATCTTTTGAACTTTAGCAGTGTTTTCCGCACAGTTGCCCATGTGGAATTTATTGTAAACGTCGGTCAGCCCATCGTACAGGATGGCATCCTGGGAAAAACAGAAATGAACCGCATAAAAGGCGAGCAACGGAATCTGTTTTCAATTCAACCGCCAGCAAGGACTTACATGAAGTTTTACACCGCCGTACGGCGAATCACCGCGGAACATGTAGTACGGAGCGTTGGACATGGACTCCATACCGCCGGCGACTATGACTCTCTGATGTCCCAGCATGAGGCCCTGCGATGCCAGCATCACGGATTTCATCCCAGAGGCGCAAACTTTGTTGACTGTCGTGCACACGGTGTTTTCGCTAAGACCCGCGAAAAGCGTCGCTTGTCTGGCTGGCGCTTGCCCGACTCCTCCTTGGCAAACGTTTCCCATGTAGACTTCATCGACGGATTCTTTCGCAACATTCGCTCGTTTGATTGCTTCCTGTAAACATTATGCTGCACATTTCACACGGGCGTCTTTCAAATTATTATGGTGCTTAATGTGAAAGAAATCGATGACCAGAATATTCACCCAAACTATCGTGGAAGAAGCTCAAAATCACTAGTATCACCCATCAACCGAGAATAGTGGTTCCGGATGACGTCATATACCCAGAGCAAGTGAAAGATGTTCAGAGCCCAACACTACTGTCAATTTGAGCCCATTCCAAAATGAAAAATCGGTCAATTGGTTGCAAAAAAAGTGGAATACGCACTTGAATAGCGGCTGCTCCAAGCTGTGGAGCTGAGAGGGATGCTAAGCTGCTTCTAAAGGAGCCCATCGGCGTACGAGCGCCGCTGACGATAAACACTTCATCAACTGCTTTTGAACTGAACTTCCTCGTTTGGCCTTTTTGACATACCTGCAATGATTGGGCATTTCTATAACGAAGTCATTATACGAGTTGAATTTTCGTTGTTTCAGAGCTCAACTCGATGGTAAACTCAAATTCACACTTAAGCTGTAACTCAAGCTTTAACTCAAGTATAAACAACAAGGAAATCATAAACTAGAACTGAAACTAAAATTCTAACTGAAACCCAAACAAGTTCAAATGCTGGGATGTCCTACGTTTGCGAAGAACTTCTATTCAAACCTAAACGCGAACTCAAACTGAAAATCAAACTGATACTCAACCTAAAACGTAAACCCAAACTCAATCTGGAACTTAACCCCAATTCGAAACTGTAACTCAAACATAACTGAAACTCGAAATGAAACTGAAAATCGAACTGAAACTGAAACCCAAACTAACTCAAAGTGAAAGGAGTTTCAGTATCAGATTGAGTTTGAAGTTCAGTTTGAGTTGGTGTTATACTTTCAGTTTGAAAGTCAGTTTGATTTTCAGTTTAGGTTTCAGTTCGAGTTTACGATTGAGTTTGAGTTTCATTTTCAATTTCAGTTTGCTCTTCTGTTTCAGTTCAGGTTCGGGTTTCAATTTGAGTTTGAATTCCAGGTTCGCGTTTCATTTTCAGTTTGTGTTCGCGTTTCATTTTCAGTTTGCGTTTCATTTTCAGTTTGAGTTTCATTTTCAATTTCAGTTTGAGTTTTAGTTTCTTTTCAGGTTCGAGTTTCTGTTTGAGTTTGAATTCCAGTTTGAGTTTAATTTTAAGTTTGAGTTTACTGTTGAGTTTGAGTTTAATTTCCAATTCCAGTTTGACTTCCGGTTTAAGTTTGAGTTCAAATTTACGTTTAATTTCGAGTTTACGTTTTAGTCAGAGTTTCAGTTTGAGTTTAAGTTCCAGTTTATGTTTGAGTTGGAGTTTGGGTTTCAGTTTGAACTCGAGTTTGAGTTTAGCTTCAGTTCATTTTCAATTACAGTTTAAGCATTAGTTTCACTATGAGTTCCAGTTGGTTCTCCTTTTTTCCCAGCAAGATGATATAATATATCATTATGTATTATTTATTCCTAACAAAACTCGTAGGTAGGTAGAACACTTTTGGCAACGAGCCACATCATACGACGTTGTCAAATCTCGCTTTTTGTAATCGATAAACGAAGATAGGTTATCTTATCGTACTATGTACCTAAATATCGGATAGGTTTGACTGTTTATTGTTTCTCAGACCTAATTTCGCACTGTTCTGTAATGAATGCTGTTTTTCCGAAGATGTCCTCACAAAATATTCATCCCCAAAGTCGTGAGAGGAGTCGGCAACCCTTCTAGGATTGCTCCTTTTTATCTGCCAATTTCTCAGATTATCCGTTTCGTGGAAATGCCAAATTGTGGAAAATTTATTTGAATTTGTAAACGAACTAGGTGCTTACATAGTACGCTAATTTAACTGTATTACTTACATTTCGGAGGAGCCCGGCTTTCGACATGATTTTCAGTTTTGGATTGCCTCTGTAACAATGATACAAAAGGAGAGGCTCGGCTGACTATTTGAATGACGAACTAAATATACGATTGTGAATTAGAATTACATAAGCCTCAAGGGCAACTGCATAACTAGCTGAGATAATGCGACATTAGTGATAAAGGAAAATGACGTTAGCTCCGACAGTAAAGCTATCTACAGTTTGTGCCCCGAATTACGTCGACAGATAAAATTATTTTGTATTTCTGTAGTAGGCAACACGTCAGTTTTACATGCGTTACCGGTTCACATAGCTTCATCTTGGAAGGAGTCGTGGTTTAAGAGCCGGGATCAAAATTTACCTAAATTTAATGTAGGTAATACACAAGGCTTCCATATTTTTGTGCCCAGAATTTCCGGACCGTACCCATAACATGAGGCTGATTTTTGTTAATTGTAAGACGTGGATAGGTATCTGAAACATTCATGCATTTTTTCTAAAAATGTGCGAACGCTCAGATTCTTTTCATTTTTTCGACTTTTTTGGTGAGGGAAAACATAAATTGGAAATACAAGAATGACAACATCTCGCAAGTATAGTGGGTTAACGAAATCCTTATAGAGGAAATGGAAACATGGCTGAGCAAAGCGAAAGAAAGTTGAGCAATTTGGGCGATATGGACGTTTTTACGCCCCTACGTTTTTACGTTATCTGGTTGTTGGTTGTGTGGCACGAGACAATCCATTGGTCGGGGTCACTCAATATGCGACTCAAATATATTTTATAGGTTTTAAAAACCCCGATCCTGTGGCCCATGGGTATCCCCCTCTCTCAAAGCAATCGGGTAGTTATCCATATGGATAACCATAGAGATTTGGGGGTTTTTCTTTGCCAGAGGGGGATTTTGGGGGTGACATTTTTTGGGTGTTTTTCTTGGGGGTTTTCGTGGAAGTTAGGGGGACTAGGAAAAAGTTTAAAAATGAAGAAATAACAGCTAAGACTGCCGTTCCATAGCTATTTGGTTTGAAAGATAGGTACTCAAATAAAGTTGCGAGAATTTGGTTGCTACATACCTACCCGATTTGTATTAATCTTTTAACTGTCTTTGCGAGCTACACTTGTCAGTGTAATAGTCAAGTTTGAAGGTTCGTACCTATAAAAGTTCGATTGTACGTATAAATTGGTTGATAGGGAGTAGGAGAGAATGAGCACTAAATATTTTATAGTTTTAGGTGCAATTTAAAATTGTAGGTGTATAATATGGAGTTAGGTCCTGTTTTATGTGAAATAGTTTATTTTTAGTTCGTCCTTAACTTTTGGGGGATTTCCGGGGATTTTTTGCCCTGATTTGGGGGTTTTTTGACGTTGTCTCAGGGGTTTTTGACGTTGTCTCAGGGGTTTTTGACGTCCGCACCTTGGCAACACTGCGTGTCATGGCGAAGCATGGCGTCATTGAATTTAACGCGGACGCCACAACTCAACAGGTCACAAAGCATTTTCATACCTATGATTGGTCGAGGTGGCGTAGGCGTTGAATCCAATTAATCTCATTGCCGTTACCAACTCTCGAACTACGTCCCCATATTCAGAGAGGTTCGCACAAGCAATGCGATTAGTTGATGAGGCGTTGGCGTCAAATCTTGACAATCTCATTGGCTGGGTTAATCAAAGCTCCCTCGCACAAAGTCTTCCCTACTCCTATGGTTTCTCATGTTTGTATTGCAGTGTATGGTTTAAAGTTTCCCATCACTACATCGAGGCCTGGCCTATGAATAAGAAGCTTACTTGTGTATCGTGTATTGTGTATCGTGTATCGTACCTTGGTCGGAATGATGATATGGCCGATGTTCGTGCCTGTCGGAATCCAATTTGCAAGTTTGGTTGTCGTATTAGTTTACGATATCATTTACGCCCGGGGACTAGAAAAACAATCTGAGCGACGCCAGAGGCATCGTCCAGTCCAAGCCGATTCTTTTTACGACCCAGGACAAGGCTACGACCCAGAAACATGGAGAAGCTATGGACAAATGTTAGATTAGAATATTGACTCTGAAAATATCCATTGTTTCGTCAAAATTGTCTGTTTACTAAAATAAGCCTGATAGTTTGCAAAAGATCGTTACGTGCTTTCGTGGAAGCTCCTCAAGATCATCAAGCTTATCAAGGCGTTACAGCTGAGGTGTTGCTGCCAAATACTGTTCAAAAAGCAAAGTTTTGTTTACAGAGGGCGAGATGGACGACTGCCTCCGATTTTATTGAAGACGTCTCCCCTGCCGGCTCCTCACGTCTCAGCTCCGGACCCGATCCTCGGTCCCTTCATGGGCGCGTTGACAGGCCACTACCGCGAATTCCCCTACAACTTCTGCCCCGAAGTTTCCTCAAGACCCTGCTTTACAATAGCTAACAGCTCACAATTTTACCTACAGGCCGAGGGCCGATTTTGCAAGACAATTTCGTACTGCGTAGCGGCATTCGGGCTTTTTTCTAATAAAGGTTCGTTGGGCCGATTTTTGAATTACTACGTCCGATCATACACGGAAGATTGGCAATTCTGCGTTATGGACTCCGAAAAATGTTATGCTCTCGGTTCAATAGAATCGAGGAGGGCGAAATCTGGATTGATTGAACCGGATTATGGCGACCACTTGAGCCTTGGTATAGCATTGAATATAACTGCGATATGGTCGGAACATCCGAAATCGCCCAAAATGGGACGAGGAGAAGAAGAGAGAAAATCAGAAAGAGAGGGACCGACAGGAAGAAGGAGAAGGATAGCTGAAGAAGATGGCGATGAAAAAATCCATGAAAACCAGGGATACAATAGAGCAGTGGAAACATCGGCCACGGTGAAACCACGGCACACGCCAAAACCTGGAAAATTTTGCAATGGCAGTTGTAAATTCCATCCAAGATTGCTCCACGAAAACAGTGCGTGGAAGTTGAAGAGGAAAACGTCCAAGACTGGAAGGAAATCATCGCGCAAAAAATGTACTGCATGCTCGCGTTATTATTGGCTTCGAAAAATCACAATTTTACTGCCCACCGTTCTGCTGATACTTTCCTCGCCAATCCATGCCTGGATTTTCGTAATTTACTATAGAAAAACTCAACACTTTGAATGGTGGCTCAGGGTTCAGTTCGTCTACGTGCTGCTCAATTATACCGCCCTAGTGTGGATCTGCGTTTTCTTGATCTGCAATTATCACCCGGACAAGGAATTGATGTTTTTAGCCTGCATGCAGTTATTATTCCAGTTCGTAATATTCTTAAACTCGATTGCATGTTTGTGCTTGGCCAAATACTCAATAATAAATTCCGAGCCCACCCAATGAAGAAAACACGACGCGTCTTCTGCTTGCAGTTTTGAGGAAATGTACAAAAGACATACAACGGAAACAAATTTTGTTGGTGAGTGGTGAAGCCACGTCAGAATTCTGCAAAACTGGGACATTTTTAGTAAATAAAACAAACGAACAGTCTGCCGGTTTTTTTCAGAGCAGTCCGGTATGCAGGGAAATTCAATGGCCGATTCCAGCAAAAGATGGTACAAGAGGTGAGGGTAACAAGAGCATACCGACGACTTGCTCTTGACATTATTTATTTCTCCAGCTCAGAAAATAAATAAGCTGAAGCCAGAGAAATGAATAATGTCACTGGGAAATCGTTAGTATGCTGTTGCCCCCCCTCGTAACAATTTTTTATTTTCCCCCATTTTTTTCTCAAAATTGAAACCCTTTTATACGAATGCACGTTTATTGATCTCGTGAATGAATGATGTTGAGCAGTTTGTATTTCAACTCCGACTCAAACATTAGATAAGAGTATTCGGATAGTTCTGGACCTTTATCTCCTCGAAAATACAAAATACACGAATACCTACCACTGATTTACTTCGGAGCTTTAATCGATAGAATTTCGTTCGATCGCTTCTTGGTTCTTTTCCCTTGTTGAGAAATCGGGCTGTTTTTTATTGACCCAGTGAACGAAGAGACTTGAATTCACCGTTGAGATGATCATCGAGACACTGAAGACAGCGATCCAAATAGTTATTGAATCTCTAGGTATGTCTTGGGCAAGCAGCATGGCAAACATGGCTGCAAATGTGTAGTTCATGCCAATCACTACGAATTGGAATTTCGTCCACTTATGGAAATCCGCGGTCGCGTTCAAGTACATCCATACAAACCACGATACCACAGCCATTTCATAGAACGTTCCAACAAAAGTAAATTCCAATAATGCCAACATGAACCAGTACTTTCTATTATACTGCCAATAGTCCATGTTTCTGTAAATGAAATTACGAGCCTTCTGATTCCGAAATCTGATCCCCCGAGGTGGACGTACCGTTAACGGATATTGGCACAACAATTTCCGCTTTGGTGGCTGTGTTGTTGGCCTTGTGAATCTAGTTGTCGGATCAGTGAAATACGGATCTTTTGTCGTTTTTTGTCGTGGGAGAGGCGGGTACATATTGTTTCTCACTGATACGTAGACCGTGTGAATGGTAAGAGAATATTCTTGATTATCCGAGCGTTTCGGCGAAATCAAACCTCGTTTGCTGGACCGTGAAAAATTTGAAAATATAGCGCCGCAGTAAAAATTTAAAGACCGGCTCATACAAAATTCCCAATCATTCATGCGGTTATTGAGCCAGTCGTCGATAAACTTTTCAAGGTTGCCGGATGGCAACGCCGTTTGCATTAAAATACAGCTTTCACCGTCTGGGGGGCAATACAGGCCGGCTTTCGCTTCACGTCCTTTTTTCGAGTCCTTCAGATTTTCGCACGGGTCCGGAGTTTTCAATGACAGGTCACAATATTCGAAGTAGTTCATACCTCTTTTTAGCACTCGCATGAAGAAGTCCAAATGATCGTATTCGGACAAAGGCTCCAGCCCATGAAGATCCGGAGTTTCCGGGTTGAACTCGGATATCGGCGCGACTACCCGCGATACCCATGGATTTGGCGCCCGATCCTTTTTCGCTTCTTGATATATCCGATGCCCTACTAGTAGAGATCCGGCAATTAGAACAAGAAGCCGAAGAAGTGGAGTAGCGATCGCTGCCACGAGAGGAGCAGGACATCTATTGACCATCCCGTATCCCAAGCTGCAAGGCCGTAAATCTCAAGAATGTTTTCTCTTGCAGTCGCAGGAACCAAGATGAATAACAATTTATTGCTGCCTTTCAGGTCCTTTTGAGGCGTCAATAATCACTCACTTTGCTCTTGTTGTTGGTATTTTGTTGTCAGTGGCGCACTTCACGTCCCAAAAACGAAAGGGGTAGATATTCGGGTTCGAGGGGAGAGCCCATGAACATCTATGTACAAGTATCATGACAACAAGACATGGTTCCATGGTTCATCTAGGGCTCTATAGAAGGTTCGCATTATTCTCCTACGAGGTCTTCCAAGATTTGAATCTTACCAAAGGCAGTTTAATTGCTGCCCACTGTAACAACTTCAAACGATTTAGCATAGTTTCTTACTAAGAGATTTTCCTTTATCTGTTGCTTACCAGGTGTTGTTTTAAAAACCGCTTGATCAGCGTTGGCCTGATGCGCATGTCGAATCGGACTGATGAGGGATGTTTTTTTCCTTCGGAGACGCGAGCGTCTCAAATCCACTCCAATTCTCGGCTTAGGCCAGGTTTTTTGACATGAGATTGTTACATTGGAATTTGATGCAAACCACCTGGGTGATGTTTATCTGGAGTTTCCTTGGATATCGGGTAGACAAATTGTGTCAATATACCAGCCCTTAGGGGGGTTCATCAATTCAGTTTATTCATCGATATCCATTATTCTCCGAATAAGTTCTTGGAAATGTAGAGAATGAATTTCCCTGACAACGTATCCATGAAAAATTTTATCTGGAGAATAATGGATATCCGATGAATAAACTGAAATAATGAACCAACCCTTACTCAAAGCATAGGAGTTTTTGCATCTTTTCTACGATAAGTCACAGCCCGGGAACAAAATTAACCAATTTGCCTTTTGTTCTTGAAAGGCTATGAATTTCTCGACCAAATACCTAGTGGTAAATATGGCGAAATTTGCAATAATGTCATTTTAGGAATTCGGTTTACTTCGTATTTACCGAAATCCGACGAAACCCAATTATAATCTCTTATAATATAAGACCCCCGCGAGAAAAGTGTTACATCTCAAAAAAAGTGATTTCTGGGAAAATGAGTTTGAAAGTTTCAAGTAAAAGTATGTCCCCTCAAATTTCTATGTGCTATTCGATGGGCTCCAATTTTTTTTTATCCTTTACTTCAGTATTCTAGTATTGGCTTCTCATTCAAAGAATCGATTATCTTCGATTTTGGGTACTGGAATATAGCAGAATTTAATTAAATTTAGAGTTGTAACTTTGTTCTTCATCGTCTATTTTATTTTTTTCCGGCCACAAAAAAGAAACCGATTTGAGCGTTCTTGGTCTTAAAATCTTTGTTTTACCTTGCAGAATATGTGGATATTTTTTATATCCCGATAATGTGACGTATTTTCATTTTGGGTGGATTTTAAAACTTGGATAGTGAATTTTTTGATATTTTTGACCTTAACACCCTTGAAAGCAGTCAAAATATGATTAATTTGTATCACAATTTAGCGTATCAAAATATGGAAGTATTGTGTGTTATCTGGTTCCAAGTCTTTCGCGTCGCAGCTGGAGAATATCTAAGATGTAACCATGTTCTTCCAACGAACACCGCCCAAAACAGCCAAATTTCCCGTCGGGGAACACCGTTTCATCTGCTCTCTAGCGGCGAATATTCAAGTTAGAGATATAACTATCATCTTGCTGTGTAGAGCTTTTCAAGCGCTATTTCACTATGCATTTAACTCAAAAATCGCGTTTTTTGAGATGTAACACTTTTCTCGCGGGGGTGCGAGAAAAGATATTGAGATATTGAAAAGATATTGAGATATTGCTTGAGATATTATCTCAAGCAATCGATGCATGTTTTTGTAAGAAAAATTGCATGGTTTCGACACGATGGTATAGGAGTGGTCTCCGATGAATTTCATTGGCTTCATTGAACACAAACTTCGTATCGTAATCGAAAATACGAACAAAAACGAAACTCAATAGCGTGACCTACACCACTTCCTTGCCCTCTTCTCGTCTTGATTTTAGTAGGTACCCAGCCTGAGCAGTGCCTATTTAACTATTGGCTATTAAGTAGGTACGTAGAATAAATTATTCTTTCAATCGGATGAATAGACATTTACTTTCATTGGATTGCTTCCTGATCATCAGCTTCAACGGAGGAACGAGGATGTTTTTTATTGGCCCAGTAAACGAAGAGACTTGAACTCACCGTTGAGATGATCATCGAGACGCATAAGACAGCGATCCAAATTGTTATTGAACCATTCGGTATGTCTTGCGTCAGCACCATGGCCAACGTGGCTGCAAATGTGTAGTTTACGCCTATCACTACGTATTGGAATTTTGTCCACTTATGGAAATCCGCGGTCTCGTTCAAGTACATCCATACGAACCACGATACCACAGCCATTTCATAGAACGTTCCAACGAAAGCCAGCACGAATAACACCAGTATGAACCAGTACTTTCTATTATACTGCCAATAATCCATGTTCCTGTAAATGTTTCTTGCAATGGTTAAATCGTTTACATCGAGCTTTGGTGGCGGTTTCACTTTCGGTTCTACGCATTTCATTTTTAGCGGAATATTAGGTTGCGTTAATTGATAGTATGATGAATCATAATAAAAATCATCCGGGTCAAGATCATTCGGGTGATCATAATCCGTACGTCGGGTTTTATTCTCAGGAGGAGGATATGTGTTTTCTCTCACAGATACAAAGACGGTGTAAATGGTAAGTAAATATTGTTGTTCAGCTCGGCGTTTGGGCGACATCAAACCGTATTTATTGGATCGTGAGAAATTTGAAAATATAGCGCCGCAGTACAACTGCCGTTTCCTGCTCGCGCAAAATTCCCAATTCTCCATACTTTTGCTATGCCAGTCATCGATGAACCTTTCAAGGGTCCCGTTGGGTAATGCCGTTTGCATCAGAATACAGCTTTCCCCGTCAGGGGGGCAATAGAGACCTTCTTTTGCTTCTCGTCCCCTTTTCGAATCTTTGAGATTTTCGCAGGAATCATTTTTCAACGACAGGTCGCAATATTCAAAGTAGTCCATACCCCTCTCCAGTACGCGTATAAAGAAGTCCAGATGATTGTAACTCGATGTAGGTTGTAGCCCTTCCAAATTTGGTTCACGCGGGGTGAACCTGGTAATCGTAACCATCGTCCGAGAAGGCGGTG
Source organism: Nesidiocoris tenuis (assembly GCA_036186465.1). Lineage (NCBI taxonomy): Eukaryota > Metazoa > Arthropoda > Insecta > Hemiptera > Miridae > Nesidiocoris > Nesidiocoris tenuis. The sequence continues at coordinate 5,892,452 of AP028920.1, forward strand.
GGGTTGGTCTTGGCGCCCGATCCTTTGGCGCCCTATCCTTTGTCGCTTCTTGATATATTTGATATCCCACCATTACAGCTCCTGCAATTAACACAAGGAGCCGAAGAAGTGGAGTAGCGCTTGCTGCCACGAGGGGAGCAGAGCGTATATCAACCATTATGTTGAATAATGTGCTGCAAAACCACAATTCGATTTCTTCCAGGAGCGTGAATGTAGGCATTTGTAGTTGCCTAGAGCATGCTTTTGTTTGTGTGTGTTGGTGTTGTTGTACTGGCTCAAAACAAACGCCGAATCCGAGTAAAAATAATTTCATTGATCTGCAATTGGTTCAGGATTTGTCATGAACCATGTGTTACTGAGGGTAACAGGGATGAACATGTGAACGTGGCTTGAAAATCCCAATCAAATTTTTTGCGTTCAACGCCCCCGCCACCTCGACTAATCACAGCGATGTATTTTCTTATCCCTTCCATCAGCCGATTGTAAAGTGTGTGGCCGACTTTAAGTCCGACCAATCAACGAACGGTGTGCATCGAACGCCCCTCGACCAGTGCAGCCTGCGCATTGTAACCTGCCATAAATGGCGGTGCGCATGCGCGGAGTTTTTATCTGGCACTTGTGCAATGGTAGGTATTAGCAATCAATTTCACTCGGTAGGAATACCTGCTCATGATGTTGCTGATGTTTGTGCCTATTGGAATACAACTTGCAACCTTTGTTTTTGAGTGGGGTTATGATAGCTTTCATGCCCGACTGTTAGAGGAACGTTTAGAGTTTCGGCAAAAACTTCCTCCAATCCGTCCCGATGATCCTCAATACAGTTCCAATCCAGAAGAATATTACGATTACGATCCGGAACCACCAAGAAGCGATCCAGATGATGGTATTTCAGATTAGTATGTTGGATTTGAGACCATAATAATTACATATTATGTCACTCAATTAATGTCTGTGCAGGTTCCTGCCTAATAACTAAAAAGTTTCTTTCCCATGCAAGGGATTTCTCAAATTTGACCTGAGGCTCAGTCTCATAAAGAATACGGGTCATTCTAAGACTATTTCAGGTGTCGGAAAAACAAAAAAAAGTTTGATCTCCCTACTCTTTTTTGGTGTTACGGTCTTTGTAGGGTTCCCTCAGTACAATTCTGAAGCGGGACCACACTTCACCACGTAGTTTCTGAAATATCGAATTTTGAAAATTTGGACAATATACTTAAGCAAATTGTAGGTACTTTTGAGGTAGTATTCCCTCCATTTTTCTTTGGACACCTTCTTTTTTGGGGCCATTAGGTATTTGTTTGGGGGATCTAAAATAAAAAATTACATTCAACTTAATTTTTTTCGTAGTCAGCAGATCAGGGATAGGGTCACACAGTAAAACGCAGTCTCCTTCGCCGAGCTTTCGATAAATATGTAATCTTCATCAGGGTTTGGAGACAGGTTGGTATCGGCCCTTGCATCATCGATGGAAAAAAATTGATTTATCGGAGAAAAACATTGATATACTACCGATACTAACGATGGCCATCATCTGAGTCATGCTAATGGGGACAATGAAATGGGGAATTCGGCCCCTCGCCTATTACCTAATTTAAAGCGTATTCTTGTTACAGCGACCGATCGAATGAATTTACGATCATATTGACAACGTCTACCTTAACCGCACCTCCTAGTTCTGCACCTACTCCGACCCTCGGCCCATTCATCAGCGCGTTACTTGGGCACTACAGAAAATTCTACTACTACTATTGCCCCGAGCCGTTCGGAAGAAGAAAATGCGTATACAGCGAGTACGGCGAAGATGCATTGATGCACTCTCAGGAAGGAGTATTTTGCAAAGATATTGGGCTCTGCATATCAGCTCAAGGCCTGATGGATGATTGCATCGATTGCAGGGCCCCAATCGAAAAATTAATGGCCGCTTACAATGTTGATTTTCAAAAGCCATGGCGTTTATGCTACGAAAACTTCACGAAATGCTTCAAATTCAATTCGACAGAATCACTAAACGCAACCACCGCAGTGGTTGAACCGGATTTCGATGGTCACCTGATATCTGGCGCCGTCAATCTAACGGCGACATGGTTAGAGCATCCGGAATCGGCCAGAATGAAACGATCCTATCCGACCGTCGAAGAGGAAGACAGGAAATATGGAGAAGAGAAGGAGAAGAGACTAAATAGGGTAGAAGCAAATACAAAATCTACGGGGGGAGAAGAGGAGATGAACAGCGATCAATTCAATGAAAAACCAAATGCCACCAAGATGTTGCACAATTTGGGGCCATCGGCTACGGAGAGACCAATAATCAAACAACCTTGGAATGGCAGTAGCAAACTCCATAAAAAACGGCACTCTGACCTAAGTCCATCCGAGGTGGAGACGGTGAAATCTAAGAATGAATGCCCAACGTGCTTACGATATTATTGGCTTCGAAAATTCATCATGCAGTTACCCTTAGTCTTGATGATTATTTCTCTTCCAATTTATGTCTGGTTTTTCATAATTTACTATCGAAAGCCTCGACAATACGGATGGTGGCTTAAGGTTCAGTTCCTGTACGTATTGCTCAATTATACGGCTGTGCTGTGGATTTGCACTTTCCTAATTTGCGATTACCACCCGGACAAAGAACTGATGATTATAGCCTGCATACATTTATTATTCCAGATAGTAATATTCTTCAACTCGATTGCGTGTTTGTTTTTGGTCAAATATTTCATACGAATTCCCCAGCTCGCAGAATGAAGAGAACGACAACCCAATGCATCTGCTGCAGTCTGAGAAAATACCAGAATGAAGGCAAAAATGGAAGAAGGATGCGGATTGATGAGAGGTGGTCAGAATATTGTTCTAGTATGCAAAGTACAGTGAATAAAGTTAATCGTCAAGTATCACAGGACTGTATTCCTCTGTAGATTGAAGACTTTTTTTCGTCATTTTGGGTCTTTTCGCAGGCAAGTAGATGTGAAAATAATTCTGGGACACGTACCTACCTCGGTTCCATCCCCTCTCCTCGTACCAATCGCCAAGAAAACCTCCTTCCTTTTCACCCATTCCATCCTTCCCTCTATTGAACATTTTCGTCATTCCATCGCCATTCCTTCTTTCCATCTTGTTTAATAATTCCCGCTTGTCATGAATGATACTGCGATTGAATGCGTGCAATTGCAATAATATCTATAATCTCTGGCGAACGACACTTACGAAGCAAGATGGAATTACGAAAACGGCAATGGAGGAAGATGGGAAGGGAAAATGGAGGGGAATGGAAAGGGGAAATGGAGGGAGTGGCGATGGAAGGGGATGGCACCAAGGTCCTCGTCCCAGAAATCCCTTCGCACTTCTACTCGGGCAATGTCGGACTACAGTCACGGGAAAATCACTAACGGCGTCAAAAAAATTCATCAGATACTCCGTCTTAAGATGATTTCTTTATTCGAGTTATTTGGATTTAAGCCACCAGTTTCCAAACAATTTTCCAAGTAGTTATTTGTAGATAAGTAGCTATTTGTTTTTTACTTCCCTATTCCGTTTCCGTTTGGGATCAACTTCATCAACATTCATTTGGTACCCTCTTGATTTCCGCCTTCTGTTGAAATGCGTTGCTTTCTGATGAGCCAGTAAACGAAAAAACATGAATTCGCCGTCGAGATGAATATTGCGACGCTGAAGACAGCGAGCCAAATCGTTACTGAATCTCTCGGTATATCTTGAGTCAGTACCATGGCGAACATGGCTGCTGAAGCGTAGTTAATGCTTATCAATACGTACTGATAAAATACAGTCCATTTATGGAAACCCGTGCCCGCTTTAAAGTACGTCAGGCAGAACCAAGCGACAAGAGCCAATTCGTAGATCGTTCCAGCAAATGCCAGTACTAATAATACCAGCATGAACCAGTATTTTCTATTGTACTGCCAATAGTCCATGTTTTCGTAAGTGAATTTCGCATCTTTCGAATCAGGGGTTTTCTTGTCCTGCGGTGGGCGTTCTGGTGAGTTACTTCGTGTGGTGACATTCTTATTCCCCTTCCCCTCATACGGATACGTGTTGTTCCTCACTGTCACGTGGACAGTGTAATTGGTAAGCATGTACGGTTGTTTAGCAGCGCGTTTGGGCGAGATCAAACCGCGCTTGCAGGACCGTGAAAAATTCGTATAAACATTGCCACAATAAAATTCCGATGCCTGGCTCATACAAAATTCCCATCTTTTCATGGTGTGATTGAGCCAGTCGTCGATGAACCTCTTCAGGGTTCCGTTCGGAAGAGCCGTTTCCATTAGAATACAGCTTTCTCCGCCTCGGGGGCAATATAGACCGTTTTTCACTTCTCGTCCTTTTTTCGAGTCCTTCAGATTTTCACATCGAGCCTTCGTCGGCGACAGTTCACAATACTCGAATAGGTTCAAACCTCGGTGAAGCGCGCGAATGAAGAAATCCAAATGATCATAATCGGATATAGCTCCCAGCCCGTACAAAGCCGGAGTTTTTGAAGAAAACTCAAATTTCGGTTTTTGCTTTAGTTTTGGCTTGTCCGTAGGCAGTGCGACCGTTGGTTTCGGCGTAGCTGCGTTTAGCCTTACTGGCTCCCGATCCGTTTTAGCTTCTTTAATTATCCGCGGCCCAACAAGAATCGCACCGGTAATTAAAACAAGAAAACGAGCAAGCGGAGAAGCGATCGCTGCTGCGAGAGGAGCAGGACATCTTTTAACCATTCTGATCAGATTTGCAGAAAAAGCACAAGTCTTGGAGATTTTTCCGAAATTTGATTCCCACTGTTTTGACTTCGAATTCGCCTCTCCCTTGGAAGCGCGGGAAACCATGAAGATTGAGTTACCGGATCATGTGGATCATCAACGAATACCCATATTTCATAAGGTGCCCATACGCAACCGATCCGATTGCTGGTCGTGGAACCATTGATTTGATTGGCCCAGATGACTCAATAAGCAACTCGAATAAATTTCATTGGCGTTCAAAACGACGTTCCCATGTTCATCCCCACGACAACGTACTGCAATCGGATAGTGAATGGGCACCTTTACAATGGGCACCGTTAATGTTGGAAGGCGTAAGAAAATGCATTGGAGTGATTGGTCGAGGTGGCTTTGGGGTTGAATTCCAACGGCGTATCCACGCCACGTCTCCATGTTTTTTCTCTAAATTTTGAACTGTCTTGACCCCACGACCAGCAATCAGATAGTGTATACCCATACACAGTCCACACGTACACTAGTTGACGATTGTTGCTTGGGTGTTTTCATAATACAGTTTTCAAAAAAATGTACAGGTAGCAGTCGTCTCCTTATGACACGATCGTACTAATTATGGGGTAAAATGTTACCCACTTATGCGTGAATAATTTCAGCATCATTTACTTAGTTCAGTTGGGAAGTACAGCTCGTCATGATGTGGCCGATGTTATTGCCTATGGGAATCCAAATCGTGAGCTTTGTTTCTGAACTTGGCTATGATATCTCTTACGCCTGGGGAGCAGAAAAACAATTGGAGCTTCGGCAGAAATATCGTCCAGTTCAGGCGGATAAAGCACGATACGGTGGATACGATACGGTGGATTATTACGATACCGAACCGGAATATCCAGAACCTGATTAGTAAGTTGAATGTTGGGACCAATAATTACCTATCAATGGCTAAAACTACTAAAAATGGCTTTCTTAAAGTGAGGATTCTTATCCAAAGGCCCAATCACATCATGTCATGAAAGAATGATCGTTTTTTGAGATGCATTTCTCAATGATTGGTACTCGATTATTTTGCCGTGGCGCTTTCTCAAAGTTTATTTGAATATATAGTTTTCAGTATAGGTAGTGAGCAGAAATGTTAAACCTTGGAAAGAATATCTATTCATCGAATATGGGAACAGGAGACTGCGTTTTACTGGCGGCCCTATCCCTGATACCACGACTACAGAATTTCAAGGGTCGATCATCTACAATAAGCAAAGAATTATTGTAACTTTTGGATGAAGAAAGCTACCTATCATCCAATGGTCTCATTCGGTTCAGCATTGAAAAAATCCTTCGGATGAATAATTGTCTTTTTCGCTGAACAGAAAACACACAATAATTGTTAAAGTTGGCCCATTAGGTAGCTTTGCTAAAGAATCAGGGCTGTCCCGGAACAAAGTAGATTTTCCTGAAAATTTCAACAGAAAAATCCTCAGCCTTTTGGGAGAAAAAGTGTCCACGGCGGACGGCCGGATTTATTGCAGATTCAGATTCTACACACTTTAAAACATAAACCATAAGAATTTCAGGGCTTTTTAAACAAAGTTCTTGGGCGATTAGAATGGTATATTATTTAATAATAATCTAAAATGGACTTGTGCTGTTGGCGTAGCGGTGGGATTTTGAGATTCTTTGCAGGAATCTCACATGTGAGATTCTTGCTCAAAATCCAAGTCCCAAAATAATCGAGTAGCAATTGAGAAAATGGCAGTTCAATGCGGTTTTGTACATTTCGCCTAATAGATTTTTGCCAAGTTAGTTGCAACCACGTTGGTTACTGTTGGTCACGAATCAATCAACAGAGCTACCAACAGCAACCATCGTGTCTGAAACTAGGCGAACCTTTCGTCGGAAGTGGCTCTCAGAAAACCTTTTCTGTCCTTCGGGAGCGCTTACCTGGGGTTACTATCATTCGCCCCACTGTCATTCGCCCCAGCGTCATTTGACCCGAGATTATTCGCCCCAAGTGCAAACGCCCCACCGTCATTTGACCCGCGATCATTTCCCCCAATATTTTTCTTATTTTAATTTATTTTTTCAAAATAATTATGGTAAATATTATATTGAAAATAAATACTGTGTCATTCGCCCCACTGTCATTTCCCCCAGCATCAAACGCCCCAGGATCAAACGCCCACGGGCAATTAGCCAAAACTGATAAGTAAGCTGAAGCGGAAGAAGCTACTGAGCACCCACCTCCCAGCTCTCGTGGAGTACGGAAATTTGAGGGTGGTAGAAATTATCGTATTTTCGTACACTCATTAAGTGCACAAAACACGCGAAATTTGCGTAAGAATTTAATTCTTTTAGAGACCCCCACTACCTACAGATCAGGTGACCTGGATGCTCGCTGCGCTCGCATCTCCAAGACAGAAAAACATCCCTCATCAGTCCAATTCGACATACTCATCAGTCAAACGCTAATCAAGCAAGATATTTTATAGCCATTCTACTTATTCGAGTAGGTGTTGGATACACCAAGGTGTTTGATACTCAATACTTTCGGTGTTTAATACTTGAAAGAAAATATTAATAGAACTAGAATTAATTTTAAATGGAAATAATGACGGTACGGTATATAATTTAGTGTACGGAAACTTCTTGAAAGTACGATAATACGATCCGATCGACTGAACAGCTATTCCTTATCAGTTGTTGTTGGATCGAATGACATGGGGACGGATGACGCCATTTTTAATTTCTTATTTATTTAATATTAACTGGGGCGTTTGACAGTGTGGCGAATGACGATGGGTCAAATGACGATGGGGCGAATGGTGTTCTCCCCTTACCTGCATTTTTTCTAAAAAGTGCTTTTGTTGCAGCTGGGGAATTGGAAATTTGCCTCCGATTGTATTCGTAAAATATCCCCGACATCATCCAAGAATGGAGGCACCAATGCCGAACCTCGCAATGTTCCTGCACTCGCTAAAAATGCACAACGAATACCAGTACTACGAATTTTGCCCCGAACCGTTCGGGAAAGTACCCTGCCTCCGCATACCTGATCCCACAGGAGAGTATCTTTACGTTTTTCAAGGACTATTCTGCAGAACCGATGTTGATTATTGTGTACAGGCAACTGATGTTGGTTTGAATAACATGATTCCGTTGCTAATCGATGGGTTGCACAGATATTTCAGGACTCTGTGGCATTTTTGTGACAAATCTTTCGATAAGTGCTATTATATCAACGATTACAAAACACATGGAATGACCTCCGGATTTTTGGAGCCGGTCACTCCTCGCCGCGGAGGGGTTGGTTTTGTGAAAATATCAACGACATGGTTGAGGCATCCGCTATCTCTTACGACATACGACTATTCTGGCTATGATGAATATGAATATGAATATGAAGATGAATATGAAGATGAATATGAAGATGAAGATGAAGATGAAGATGAAGATGAAGATGAAGATGAAGATGAAGATGAAGATGAATATGAATATGAAGATGAAGATTCAAAATATCCAGAAGACGAAGAAGGAGAAGGAGGATCCGATCATGAAACCGATAAAGATACAAAATATAAAGACGAAGAAGGAGAAGGAGGATCCGATCATGAAACCGATAAAGATACAAAATATAAAGACGAAGAAGAGGGAGGTACAAAGATCGAAATAAACAGCCAAATCGGTGTGGGTATAGAAATCAATGGCAAGAAGGAATCAACCGCCACAAAGGAGCCTTCGCACAACCAGACATCAAAGACCAGTAGGAGGCCCATGAGACCAAAGACCAGTAGGAGACCTGGGAGACCAAAGACCAGTAGGAGACCTGGGAGACCTAAGACCAGTAGGAGACCTGGGAGACCAAAGACCAGTAGGAGACCTGGGAGACCAAAGACCAGTAGGAGACCTGGGAGACCAAAGACCAGTAGGAGGCCGGGGAGACCAAAGACCAGTAAGAGGCCAAAAACCAAAAAACCATGCAAAGGGAAGTGTAAATCGTCTCGAAAAGAGCATCCGGAATCCAGATCATTGGAAGAGGTGAAAACTGAAAATGGAACAAACCGATTGGCCGAGGAATGTGATACGTGCTTAAGGTATTATGGGCTTCGACAATTCACTATCCTTTTGCCCACCGTCTTAATGGTTTTTTGTTTCCCAATGTACGTCTGGTTCTTCGTAATTTACTATCGAAAACCTCGACAGCTCGAATGGTGGCTCAAGATACAGTTAGTCTACGTATTTCTAAATTTTACGGCAACATTGTGGATGTCCGTTTTCCTAATCTGCGATTACCACCCGGACAAAGATCTGATGCTCCTTGTCTCCGTACAGTCATTATTCCAGTTCGTAACCTTCTTTAACTCGATTACGAGTTTGATTTTGGTCAAATATTTCATCAAAATTCCCCCACCCGCTCAGTGAAGAGAATGAGCTGTTATTGGAATCCTGCGCATGGGCAATCCAAAATAAATATCTTGAAAATGAATGTACCTATCAAAGCGGCGTTTATTGGGCAAGCACATCTCACAATCAGTGAAAAAAAAGGGAAAAAATGGTGTTCAAATGATATGTGCCGCATGAAAAAGCGAGCTTGTGCGTACCTAATTTATTTGTGATTTTTATTAAATTGTCTCGGTCCGACGACCCACAATCGGATTTTGTATGGGCACCTTTATAATAAAACTTTTCCCCCGAAATGGTAAACTGTTGGTGCCTTTACCATAAAAGTTAGTTCAAACTGTCCATATGAGACTGTGATTTCCAAAACTCGCTCCTTGCAATTTTAACGAAAATTGGGGTGACAGCTGTTTCTGAAAGATTTGTGTCCGCTCTTTCAGAATCCGAAGTCAGAATTGAGAAAAACGCGCTCCTTCTCCGTTTAATTGACCTTGAAATACCTGGATGAGATCCAAAACTCGTTCCTTGCAGTCAGTTGTGAGTTCCAAAACTAGCTCGATGAGATTTTGGTAGTAAAACTCGCTCCTTGAGCTAGGTAACCTTGTCAAGAGAAACCTGTCACCTCAGTTTTCGCCAAGACGCCAAGCGCCATGCGTGTCTTCATGGATTTATGTGAGATCTCTAAAGACTCTAAGCTGGGTCAGTTCCAAAACTCGTTAGATGCAAGGTTTAGTGCCAAAACTCGCTCCTTGTGAATTTAAATTCGTTCCTACGCAATTATTTTTCAATAGATTTATCTTTCCTTGCATACAGAGCTCCATTGATGTAATCTAAATCATGTGGTGCAAAAAAACATGCGAATCGGCTGTATAATAACGTTAGAGCTGGGAAATTTGATTTCTGGTACCTTGCAAGGAGCAAGTTTTGGAAATCAGTGCCTCATATTATCGGACAGACTATCGATATTGAGCCAGTACAAGTTCAGAAGAAAAGCTTGACGTATGCTCCAGAAAAGAATTACTGCTTTTAATATTAATTATTTAATTAAAGCTTTTGAGCACACGACAATTTTTGCAGCGGACAGACCTGAAGGTACCTATTATAGTTTTTCATTGATTTCGGGATATGATTCAATCAGTTCCAGTTCAGACGATTCCAAAGAAGGAATCTCTGGCCGCTAAGGCTTTATATATTTTTTACAATTTGTACAAAATGAGAGATACCGTAACCGAGATAGGTAACGAATCTATTAGAGCTGAGAAATTTGATTTCAACTCTGGATTTTTACCTGGTATAATTGATAGATATTCAGTGTTCTCATACGACCAATCAGCAATGATAAAATTGGAAAATTAGAAAAATTCTCCTTGGTACATAAATACGGTAGTTGATCATCGACCGAAAAGTAGCTAGAGTCAGTCGCGCTAGCCACTGTGCCTCCGGGGACACATACTATTTTTTGATCATCCACTACATGCAATTCGTCAATGGATACACGAAGGGGCGATCGAGTCAATTTATTTTACCGTTATTGGTGACCTGCTCGGTTTAGAGCTTTCAATGTGCGTAATCTCGAAAATTAATGGAAGCCTCTCGTTTCGAAATAACTGCCTACTTCATATTTTTAATTTCGTTCCCCCTTCCCCACTCGGGTTGTTCTTCAGTTTTTTGTTCTTCTCTCATTTTTCGGGACCTTCTTGATTTCCTCCATCTGTTGTGGAGGCGGGTTGCTCTCTAATAGCCCAGAGAGCAAAGAGACATGAATTCACCGTTGAGACGACCATCAAGACGCAGAAGACAACGATCCAAATCGTTACCGAATCTTTCGGTATATCTTGAGTCAGCACCATGGCGAACATGGCTACCAGTGCGTAGTTTACGCCAATTGATACGCATTGCCATTTTATCCAGTTATGGAAACCGGTGACCCCCTTATAGTAGATTCGGCAGAACCAGGATACGAGAGCTATTTCGGACATCGTCCCGACAAACGCCAAGATTAATAAGGACAATATGAACCAGTACTTTCTGTTATATTGCCAATAATCCACTTCGGGTTTTGAATTAGCATCTGCCGAATCCGGGGATTTCTTTCCCGGCGGGCGTTTCGTTTTAAGCGGCGGAGAAACGGTTTTGTTTTTAACGGCTTCATGTTTTCTCCTGTATTCGTACGGGTACAGGTTGCATCTTATGGACACGTAGACTGTATAATTGGTCAGAGAATATTTTTGATTGGCCGCACGTTTTGGAGAAATCAATCCCTGTCTTGAAGATCGTGAAAAATTCGTAAAGATATCGCCACAGTGGAAGTTCGAAGACTTGGACATGCAAAACTCCCAATCTTCCATTCGGTCGTTGAGCCAGTCGTCGATAAACCTCTTTAGGGTCCCGTTTGGCAAAGCCGTTTGAATTAGAATGCAGCCGTCAGCCGGCGTTTCGGCGCAATACAGCCCTTCCTTTACCTCTCGACCTTTAACCGATGTCGACAGATCTTCACATGGATTCTTTTCCAACGATAGGTCGCAGTATTGATAGTAGTTGAGCCCTAGATCTAGCGCTTTTACAAATGTGCCCAAATACTCTTCATCACTAATAGGTTCTAGCCCAAATACATCTGGCTTTTTGGGGAAGAACGGTATTTTTCGGTTCAGATCCGGCGTAGTCGATACGATTGTGGGTTTTGGCGTTGTTACAGTCGGCCTGATTGGCGCCCGATCTGTCTTCACCTCTTGAACTATCCTGGGCCCAATGATGTACGATCCAGCAGTTAGAACGGAGATCCGGAGAAGTTGAGTAAAGATCGCAACCACGAGGTGAACAGGGTATCTTTTGCCCATTCGGTTGAATAGTGGTGCTCTAAATTCTAAAGACGTGAGATCTTATTTATGAGGAATTTGTCCTTGTTATTGTTTTGAGTCTGCTCGATGAGGCCAGTCGTGGGCGAGTAGCTACTGACGCCAAATTCTACATAAGGCCGTATCACACGTCAGACCGTTCCCCTCCCCATCCCACGAACAGACACACAGACCCTATTCTCTGATTGGCTGAAGCTAAGAAACCTTGTAACTTGGAAAAATTACCGATTAATTCGCGTGTCGAAATTACCATAGAATGGGTCGATCCAGACGGTCTGTGGGATGGGGAGGATTGCAGGTGGAGGAGGTCAGAAAATGCATTGCTGTGATTGGCCGAGGTGGCGTCGGCGTTGAAACAAATGAATTTTATAGGCGTTTCCAAGCCACGTTCCCATGTTCATCGCCCTTCGAACGGCCAGCAATCGGGTAGTGTACATCCGATCGTACATCCAACGTATCTTTGCTGTCAAATTACATTTTCGCTAGATACCCAAAAGCACTTGGCATGGGACGCACGACACAGGTTGACATGATGTTGGCACACTGAAGCCACATGAGCCATGAGTGTGCCAACATCCTCATCGGTCTGTCCAGACGGTCTGTGGGATGGGGAGGAGAACGGTCTGACGTGTGATACGGGCTTTAAGGTTGACTCGTAAGCTCAGTGACTGACGGGTTGGTCCGATTTCACGAAACGGTTAACAGAAAAATGTTTTTACAAGGCGATTCATAATTCATTTTTTCAGTACAGTATTTTCACTAGGTACTGCAGTATAGCATGCTATCCGTAAAAGCGTGGCGTGGCTAAAAGCGTGCCCAGTCTCTAAATTTTTGTCGTAAGGGGGTAAGCGAATGCATTGCTGTGATTGGCCGAGGTGGCGTCGGCGTTGATCCAAATTAATTTTATTGGCGTTTCCGAACCACGTTCCCATGTTTATCGCCCCTCGAACGGCCAACGATCGGATAGTGTGTGGCCGACTTTATGGAGAAAAATTGATAATGGTTAATGATGAGTCACCAATAACAATTAGGCAGCGCATTAGGCGTTAAATCACTGTTGAAATTAGACCCACTTACGTGAGGGTGGGTTAATCAGTTCAGTTCATTCATCGAATGTCCATTATTCTCCGAATAAAATTTTCCCCGGATGCGTCGCAAGGAAATTCGTAGTCTAAATTCCCAAAAAACTACTTATCCGGAGATTAATGTTTATTTGACGAAATGATGAACTGAATGAAGAATCGAATAAGGTTTTTTTTAAGGGCCAGTTTATTGACAAAATTTATCTCTCTGATATCCAAGGAAACTTAAGATTAACATTTCCAGTGAAATTTTTACCTTGAAATTTGATGAGAATACCACCAAGGTGTAGTTTATTTCAGGCTTACTTGGATAAATTTTGTCAATAAACCAGGCCTAAATAGAAAAAAGGTTCGAAACATCGACCGAGTTTTATTTACTGGAAATATTGCATGGTTACGAAATTCCGATGATGGTTTTTGATTTTATTTGTCCTCCGAACACATGACCGAGGAGAAGATTGGCTGTTGCGTTCATAGGGCGGTCATTCTAGACTCTATGCAGTATTTGGCCAAGAAGAAACTCAGAATTGATACAACGAACAATAAGAACTGGTTGAATAAGTTCATGCAAGCTAAGAACATCAGTTCCTTGTGTGGGTGGTAATCGCAAATTATGAAAACGCAGTTCCACAAGACACCAGTGAAATGGAGCAAAATTTGAAGGAACTGAACCCTGAGCCAGCATTCAAATTGTCGAACGATCCGGTAGTAGAGTATGACGATCAGCCAGATTTGCATCGGAACAGAAAAAGTACCGACGATCGGGGTGAACAGCATGGTGAATTTCCTCAGCCAATAGTATCGTACACATGAACGACAATCCTCGGGTAAGGAGTCTGTTCCGTTTTTAGATGTTACCATTCGACGCGGCGAGTCATTGGAAGATTCTGGGCGCAATTTTCGGAAGGGCTCGTCTCTTTTACAGGGATATTTCTTAGTCGGGGCCACATACTTCATCTTGCTTGCAGTCGGTTTGACACTCGAACTTTTCCCCACTCGGGTCGGTAGTTCCGAATATATAAACCTTGTCATTGTTAAATTCAAGGCGCCAACGTCCATCGGGCAACCATCGGCTGGTTCAACCAACCCAGTTACTGCGCTTGTTGATAATACAGAGCCGAAACTATCGCACCGTACAAAATCTTCGTTGCAAAAATGCCAAGGAGAACTGAGATAAGGTGAATTATCGAGGTGCGATAGAATGAATATCGGAATCATATTATTGAAACGAATGTCAGTTGCTGCTACGCAGTATGACTCTCCATAGCAAAACAGTCCTTGGAATGATCGGCGCAATTTTTTCGATTTGCTCGTAAGGTCCAAACACGGCTCCACTCCAATCGGTTCAGGGCAAAATTTGTAGCTCAAATCGCGATTTACAATCGAACGCATGAAGGCTTCGAGGGTCGTTTGAGGGAGATTAGTACTTGGAGGATACACAGGGTAAAGCTTCAATGCAATCGCAGGCAATTCTGTCATCCCCACACTGTACAAAAAGGGTAAAAGTCTTTTAGAACAATTATTGCAGCAATGACTATTTAGAATTGCAGGATCGACGATAAATCCATACAACGTTACCTGAGTTGTTTATCGCCTGAAATTTAGTCTGAATCGGCTCAGGGCCGTTTTATCAATTCACTTAATCAACTGATTATCCAAGGACGCACCGACTATTTTCCAAATGACTTCATGCTGAAAAATCATACGTCACGTTTCCACGGAATCAGTTAGTCGGTGCGTCCTTGGATAATCAGTTGATTAGGTAAATTGATTGAAAGCTTTGGATTTTTTTTTTTTAAAGATTGCATTGGATATAGTTATTCAAGTACACAGGTAACCGAGCATCCTAACATCAAATTGCCATAATGTAGCTTTGACATTCATTAAATAAAAATATTTTTAGACAAAAATAGTCAAGCGGTCGAAATTTGGATCAAAAACATTTGCTGAAACACAATGTTTCTTAAAATATGGGAAAATCGAAAAGTCATCGCTGTTTACCCTACAAGCTGCCCTGCGCGCCCACCGAAAAGCCTGTAACTTTTGAACAAAGAAAGCTACCGATCTGGCAATGGTCCCATACGATTACGAATGAAAACATCTAACAAATGAGACATTTTATTTGCAAGTCGAGAAAAGTTTTTAGAAAAAACGATTTTTTAAGATTTCAAAAATGTTTCTAGAGGGCGTAAAACTGAACGATTGGCTGTCCTGGAACTAGATCGATTTTTCCTGAGAATTTCAAAGAAATCTCCAGTGGTTTTGGGAAAAAGTGTTCGGCGGGCGGCAGATGCCGGTGTGATTGCAAACGCCACGCCATCCGTGTGATACGGGCTTTACCAAGGTTTTCTCTTATCTGGTGTATGGGGTATAGACGACATTATCATTTTAGCATTTCACATACTCTTCTTGTTCTGGTGGTTCTGGTCTGGGTGGTTCTGGTCTTGGTGGTTCAGGCTCTTGACTTGGTGGCTCTGTACTTTTATGTGGACTATTAAACGCAAAATCCGACCAATCCGCTCCTAGTCCCGCAGCGAAGCCAACAAATAATCCATAACTACCGACCATTATGATATCCACCGCGAAAAATCCAACAATAAAAATGGCCGCTGCCTGCCACATGGGTATGTAAATCCGAGATGATAACCACGGTCCTCAAAATGATCTTGTCACTCAAGTCGCCAGAGGCAAAATAAAGACTAGGGATTTTCAGATGAAAAAGTATGATGCGCATGCGCAGGTTCGGGAAAGAATGCCACGCTTCGGGTGCCTTGGTTGCTTGTCCGAACATGCAGGGTATTCCCTGAATAATGTACCAGCTCGTTTTTCCCAGGTAAATATTAGAGAAGGGTAGGTATTTCTGTGCCGATTTATTCTATTCATTATTTTAGATTTCTCATACACAGGTCAGACCGATCCCCTCCCCATCCCACAGACCGTCTGTACAGACCAATTCTTTGGTGATTTCGACATCATTAATAAATTTTCCGCGAAACAATGTTCCATGGATAAAAATAGTCAGGATCCGGCCAATTGAAAACCTCTTTCACTCTTTACTCCATTTATTCAGCCACGTTTCGGAAGCGTACAGCTTCCATCTTCAGACTCTACTTCTTCAATTTGAGCGCTTAAAAAATAGAGCTTGTCAATCTTCGTCCGCACACTGCAGCCAGAAACTTGAAAATAATTATTTTTTACAAGGCGCAGTTTATTAATTTATTACTTTTAAGTGACGACTTTCTGGTTTTAGCTGAGCTATTAAGAGAATGTCGTCAATAGCCAAATCAATAATAAAAATAATAATAATTATTATTGTTATTGTGTGATGACTTTCTGGATTTAGCAGTGCTGTCTACAGAAAGTCGACAATATCCGTTTTTGGAATTTTTCGCGGTGTGATAGGTATATTTCAAGTGTATGGGCAAAAAGGGGTTTTCGCAGTAAATTTACCTAAATTTTGATAGGTTTGTTTAGGGTCGTTGGCTGGGCTAGTTCCAGAAAGTCGTCGATAGACAAAACGACTTTCTGCTTACCGGAACATAGAAAATATCCACGTATTCTGCGAGGTAAAGCAAAGATTTTAAGACCAAGAACGCCCAAATCGGTTCATTTTTGCGGCCGGAAAAAAATAGAAAACACTAAAATGCAAATATATTGGAAGTTCTGTGAGTTATCCAAATTCCGATGGAATAGGGTGTTAGGTCTTGCCAAGACAAACATTTCAGTTCAAGAAATTTGAAAAAAGGTTGAAAATTGAGGGAGATATGGCCGTTTTTGTAAACGACCACAGAAGGACACACAGTCACTTGTTCAGGAGGTGATTCTGAGTAAAAGTGTATTAGTAGACTTTTTTTGAAGCCATAATCCGATTTTCAATTTTAGGACGATTCCAAAACAAAATATGGATGTAATAACAATAATTTTACTTCCATATTTGCATAGTAAATGGAAGTTTTGGAATCGTCCTAAAATCGACAATCGGATCGTGGCTTCAGAAAAAACTTAGGATCATGGCTTCAAAAAAACAATCATTGTTAAGTCGGCCCCATACTATCCGATTGGTGGCTGTTGGGGGGGGGGGGGGTGAACATGGGAACGTGGCTTGGAAACGCCAATCAAAGTTATTGGATGCAACGCCGTACATAAGGGAAATTATACCACTTTTTATTTCGATTTTGTACCGGATAGCATTAGAGTAGTTATCTAGGCTGTTCAATTGATTTTTGCTATACGTCTACCAAAGTCAAATCATGGGGTGGTGGAGTTCTTTATGGAATGGTGCGAAGGCCGTCGCCGAAGTCGCTACCAAAGCGGTCACAACTGTCGCCCGAGCCACTGCCAAAGCGGTCACAACTGTCGCCCGAGCCACTGCCAAAGCGGTCACAACTGTCGCCCGAGCCACTGCCAAAGCGGTCACAACTGTCGCCCGAGCCACTACCAAAGCGGTCACAACTGTCGCCCGAGCCACTGAAAAAGCCATGTACAAACTCGCCACAACACCTCCCATTCAGACCTTGGGTGCTATACTTTATGTAGGTGCAGTTGTCACAGGCTTTGCACTGGGAGTGCTCGCATCCGCAATCGTACCGGGTGTATTATTAGATCGTCTACGAGAATTTCTACAACCCGTGCCGTCAGAACCGGGGTAAGTTGAATTTACTGTGTAGGATACAGTCGGACACACACTACCCGAAGCTGAAAAAGCTGAGAGTAATGCTCAGAGTAAAAGAAATGCAGCAATATTCTATAGTCTCCATGATCTGTAAAATTCTGTCGACTAAGCATCCGTTACCTATATCTCTACGAAAAACGCTGCTAAGTAGCTTAGTGACATGGGTACATTATTTGTCTGGGTATCACAGAAAATAAAGTTCAAATAGTTGGAGTAGGTAGGTTTATCATCATATCATTTGTGGAGTAATGGTCAATGGTGAGTTCAATGATGCTTAAATGGTACTTTTTCACAATGATGAATAAATAGGTATAAAAAGAAGAAAAAACACTGAGCGATTAAACAAGACCCGTTGACGAGGTCTCATCACGAGGGGACTATGCCCCTCCCCAATCCCTTCCCCTATACCTGGACGCAAACCAGGTCCCTGCGGGTCCCTCAAATACGGTATTGATACCTGAGATTTCCGAAAAGGCCTGACTCGGGATCGCATCTATTCACCGCACAGCTCTTTAAATTCCCTTAATTAATCTGTCCACCCTATTAATATGCGAGACTGGCTAATCCCAATAACGTTCACTTTCTAATAGCCGAATCGCAGTTTTGCAGTTCCAAGCCTATAAACCGACGCCCTCGGATAAAACAGTCGTTATCAAGGGTGGGAATGCATCTGATAGGGAATTTATCACCCGACGTTTTCTCCTGTATCACGTTTTTGCTTAACCCCATAGGTGCTTGGGCCGTAAAACCAAGAAAATTGCGAAAAAATTGACCCTGGTGACCAAAATCTCGAAAAAAATGCCAAATTTCATGTTTCATAGTCAATATCTAAAGATTCCCGCCAAAAAACCCCGAAGTGAAATCCATCATTTTTTTGAAATTTTGGTACATTATTTCCAGAAATAATGTACCTATGTAATTGATCAAGAAAAATTTTTTTACAACACCCCCTGAAAATTTTTTCTTTCACGTTTCAGAGGTTCTAGAACACGAATCTGCAATAAAAATTTTTTGTCCGTCCGCCGTACGCCGTACGCCGTCAGCAGCAAAACGCATAGAAGGAGTGGTCCGATTTCAAAAAAAAAACGAGCGTTTAGCAAATTTTCCTGTGACGTGCACCTCCTATACGGGAATCCTCTGAATCAACTCTAGACTACTCAAAAACGATCAAATGTAAAAAAGTCATGATCTCAAAAACAGTTTTTTTGGGTTTTCGACCCCTTAAAATTTTTGATCGGATTCCCCTGACAATATGCCTCAAGTTGGAGCAAAACACAACTTTTAGGACCAACCGCACCAAAATCGGATCAGCGGTTCGATACGAAGTGGACGGACGAAATTTTGGCCAAAAATTTCGTCCAGCCACTTCGTATTGAAATACTGATCCGATTTTGACTAAATTAGTCTTGAAAGTTGTGGTTTGCTCCAACTTGAGGCATATTGTCCGGGCAATCCGATCGGAGAAGGTTAACGGGTCCAATTCGGCATAATTAGGGTATATTTTTGAAAAAACACAAAATCTCAATTTTGAAAATGATGCCGTGGGTTTAGAATTTTTTGAGTATTTTTCCCGGGTTTCTCGCTTGATTTACCATAAGATAGGGTGGTTTTTCCGAAAAAATTCGAAAATTTTGTTTTTGAATCGGTTTGGCTTGAATTTCTTAATGCGATTTCTGCGTTTTCGCGTTTTTGGCAATTTGAGGGAGTCCTACTGAACCGATTTTGAATTTTTTGAGCTCATTGGATTCCTTGAAGGTTTTTACACATTTTTCACTCCCTATAAGTCAAAATTGATTGGGGTTTAGTAATCAAAAACTGGTTTAAAGACTAATTTTTGACCTAAAAAAAAATATTTTTTTGACCCTTTAAAAAAAATGTTAAAATTCCAAAAAAATATTTTTGAGTAGGTTTTGGGCAGGTACATGACACAAAAAATTTGCAATTTTCTACAACTCTCCAGGACTAAGAAAAATGCAAAAAACCGATTCCAGCTGGAAAATCCAAGGTCCTAGCCTAGGAAAAATTTCAAAAAAATGATGGATTTGACTTCGGGGTTTTTTGGCGGGAATCTTTAGATATTGACTATGAAACATGAAATTCGGCATTTTTTTCGAGATTTTGGTCACCAGGGTCAATTTTTTCGCAATTTTCTTGGTTTTACGGCCCAAGCACCTATGGGGTTAAGCAAAAACGTGGTACAGGAGAAAACGTCGGGTGATAAATTCCTTATCAGATGCATTCCCACCCTTGATAACGACTGTTTTATCCGAGGGCGTCGGTTTATAGGCTTGGAACTGCAAAACTGCGATTCGGCTATTAGAAAGTGAACGTTATTGGGATTAGCCAGTCTCGCATATTAATAGGGTGGACAGATTAATTAAGGGAATTTAAAGAGCTGTGCGGTGAATAGATGCGATCCCGAGTCAGGCCTTTTCGGAAATCTCAGGTATCAATACCGTATTTGAGGGACCTGGTTTGCGTCCAGGTATAGGGGAAGGGATTGGGGAGGGCATAGTCCCCTCGTGATGAGACCTCGTCAACGGGTCTTGTTTAATCGCTCAGTGTTTCTTCTTCTTTTTATACCTATTTATTCATCATTGTGAAAAAGTACCATTTAAGCATCATTGAACTCACCATTGACCATTACTCCACAAATGATATGATGATAAACCTACCTACTCCAACTATTTGAACTTTATTTTCTGTGATACCCAGACAAATAATGTACCCATGTCACTAATCTACTCAGCAGCGTTTTTTATTTTAGGCGAGTTTTAAAATTCTGCATAGTGATTTCTTGATATTACTGACCTAAACACCGTTAAAAGCAGTCAAAATATTTTGATCAAATTGTGTCACACTTTTACGTTTTGAAACATGGAAGTATTGTGTGTCATCTACTCACCACTGGTCTCAATTGATTTTTCAATTCAATTTATTAATCAATTGGCTCTTCTTTCAGGCCGTATCCTACTACTCATTACTCTACGATTTCTACAACTACTACTCCGTGTCCACCGGTTGAACCCAGAGAGTATGCTGTGCCCACACCAAATGGAACTTTTCCACCTCCGACTCTTCGCGATTTCGTAGTTGAACTGTCTGGCCATAATGCCAATTCGTATGACTTTTGCCCCGAACCGTTCGGAAGAGAACCATGCTTAAATATAAGTACATCCAATTCAAAAGCATTGATGAACGCTTCCCAAGGACTATTTTGCAGTAGTAGACTGGACACTTATTGCGTTACTGCACGTAATATTACCGGTAGAGATATGATCGGGCATCTAGTCTTAGCGCTTCGTCAACGTTTTGAGGATCCGTGGCATCTGTGCCAGGCAGACTTTACACGATGCTCGTTGTTAGGTGATAGACGATCAAGAGAGGCGATAACTGGATTACTTGAACCGATAAGCTACGATGACAAGCACCCACGTTTTCTGAATGTAACAATGTCCTGGCAAACACATCCGGAGTGGATAAACGGTACAAGACATGCGATAACAAAGCCAACCAAAAAACCTACACCAAAACCACCACGAACAGTTCGACCGCCAGCAAACGAGGCAGCAAGACCAACTACGAGATACCATAAACGCCCTCAATACAAAGAAGTATGCTTATGCTGGAAGTTGTGGTATGATTATGTTCTGAGTCCAGATTACTTCTGCGATTATGTCGGATTGGGAGTTTGCTATAAAGAGAAGTGGAGAATCAATAAACGATCAGTAATAACAAGAAATGTGTCATTGCCGTATTCACTCAAAACGAGAATAAATAACGACTGGGTCAAAAACAAACTGGCAAAAATCAAGACCGTAGATGAATTTTCTACGAACATGAATTGCAGATGCAAAAAAGGGTGGGACTTCGACGACTCTTACGCATTATGGCATACCTGCAAAAAAGGTTACCCACGATGCTTCTCTGCCGGTTCGACCAGGTCACAACCTCCATTGATCGGACTCATTACTCTGGGCAAAGATAGGCGCAAGATTATTACCGCCCTGAGACTCACAACAACGAGGTACGACCTTCTGGAATCGACAGAAGGCAGTAACAAATTCGCGATTCGGAGGAAAGCAAAAAGAATTGACGCCGAAAATGAATATCCGATGAACATGACATGCGAGTGTCAAAAATCATTAGGAGCAAGCTTATTTTATTACGATGTCTGGTACCATTGCAAAGAAGGGCATCTGAGATGCATTCCTATGAATCTAAACCAATCACGGTCGCCAATAACCGTTGAGCCGGTTGGTGATGGACCCATGAGTGATTGGCCCATGACTGAGGGACCCATCACCACTTTGAATCCCGAAACGAAATATCAACGTGATAAAGAGACACAAACGGTCTCAACAAGATTTTATTGGCTACAAAGATTCACTGCGATGTTACCTAACTTCCTGGCACTTCCTGCCTTGATAATGGGGATCTGGCTGGTCATAATACGTTGCCGAAAACTTCAGCAGCATAAATCTTGGTTGAAGGCTCAGTTCGTCTGCATAGTGGCCAATTTCACTGGTCTCTTGTGGATCTGCGTGTTCATAATCTGCGACTACCACACGAACAGAATACTGATGATTCTGAATTGCCTTATGTTGCTATCCCTGATCATAATGTGCTTGTCCTCGATTGTGAGTTTTATAATTGTCTTGAAAAATTACAAGAAAACCCAAGAAGTTCCAACAGAGCAACAAAGAGAGTGAAGCCGCGAAGAGATGGAAAAACCCCGATGATGAAACCACAACCTCGGAATTCGACACGCATGAGAAATTTTCCACCAAATAAAATAGACGTTACCTAGGGCCTAGAGTGTTGTTATTTATTTTTGAATTTTGGAGAAACGCACTTCAAGGAGCAATAATTTTAGCTAACTATTAATAATAGGCAAACATTGCCTCTACCTTGGATTCGGCACCAAAATTGGTGCCAAAACTGGCCAGCTGGTTTCAATTTTTTATATTTTGATTTTATTTTGGTGTTGTTCTGAGGAGGGGCACTGGGTGAGAAAGTTTCTTATTTATTTTTAGCACCTTAAATACATAGGTAAGTGTAATTACATCTGATCAGGTAGGTAACATAGATTTTTGGAGGGAATAGCTGAAGTACAAGTATAACAAACCGTTTGGAATAATAATAATTCCGTAGGTTCATTTAGGAGTTTTGGCATACAAAAAAAAAACCATTTTAATCGCCCAAAAAAATTAATTATTTTCAAACCCACACTGACATTTTCATGATTTACGTTTCAACGGGTGTAGAAACCAAATCTGCAATAAACAAAATCCGTCCGTCCGCCGTAAGAACTTTTTCTCCCAAACGTTAGGAGATTTTTTTTATTGAAATTTCACGAAAAACCAACCTTGTTCCGGGACAGCCTCAATTCGTTGCCATGCCCTGTAGAAAAATTGTTGAAATCTTAAAAATTTTTATTCCAAAAACTTTTCCGACTTTCGAATAAAATGTCTTATTTGATACCTTTTGGTTCTTTTTCCTTAAAAAATGAACCTTTGTAATAGGTCAGGAAAAAAAATTTCAACACCCCCTGAAACTTTGTTGGTTTACGTTACAAGGGGTGTAGAATCCAAATCTGGGGGCATTTGCATTTTTAGTGTTGTATATTTTATTTTTTTCCGGCCACACAAATCAACCAATTTGAGCGTCCTTGGTCTTAAAATCGTTATTTTACCTTGCAAAATAAGTGGATATTTTTTATATTCCGATAAGTGGCGTATTTTCATTTGGGCGAATTTTAAAATTGGCATAATGAATTTTTTTATATTTTCGACCTAAACACCCTCAAAAGCAGTCAAAATATGATCAAATTGTGTCACACTTAACCTTTTCAAAATATGGAAGTATTGTGTGTTATCTACGCACCACTGGTTTTTATGCTGAATGGAATGGGGCTATTTCCAGATCGGTAGCTTCGTTCGTTCAAAATTTACAGCCTTTTTGGTGAGCGGGCAGTGCTGAAATTAGGGTAGACTGTGTTGACTTCTCGATTTCATCGTATTCGAAGAAATCTCGCAAATGTGATTGAACCGAATTCGGGCCCTCATTAGGCCTCATTTTAGTCACAAAATATTTTTATTTATAAAGAAGTAGGTACCTGTATGGGTTCGATCGAATGTAAAGAATTTTTAACGAGTAAGGTAGTGAGTAAAAATTAGACCTAGGACAGATTGTGGTATGCATCAGGTAAAGGAAGTGAATGGCAAGCCCCTGTGTTAGAATTTGCAGCATTTCAAAAGAAGAAACGACCAAAATGCTGCTTCAACACCACCACAGTTTAGGGTTGATAAACTTGGTTTGGCCGAGTATCCTGGAGAAGGAGCCGCCCAGCGGGAGGAGCCGGTAGCTCGAAGCCGGCGAGTCGCTCCAACGACTCAGTCTGTGTAGTGGCATGTCACCGTGAACATGACTCCTCACCCTCCCATATGGCGAATGTCATCCCACCCGATGACGAGTCATTCAGGTACCAAGAATTATTGTTACTCGATATTTCATTCATCTCTAGGGCCAATGTTTGTGATAAAAGAGCGAAAACAATAGCCAACCGCGTCCTAACTTTATCGGTCATTATGCCGACTATCATGTTTACACTTGTCAAGTTTACCTGCAACTGCATTATCTATTATTGCGTTTTCATCATTTTGGTTCATTCGTCTTAAAAAATGATCCTATGTTTACAACTCATGTTTACGCTTGTTAAGTTTACCTGCAACCGCATCATCTATTATTGGGTTTTATCCTTTCGGTTCATTTTTCTTGAAAAATGGTACATAGGTCTATCGGCCGGAAATTTTTTTTGACACCCCCTGAAAATTCGTTGGTTCACGTTTCGAGGGGTATGAGCAATGAAAATTGTCCGTCCTTCCGCCGGGTTATATCTATTCATGAAAATCTCGATTTATCCAAGGACGCTTGCACTAAATTGTACCTAGGGCGTAATTTCATTTATCACACAGAAAATTGCTGGGTACCTACTTGGTTATTTAGTGCAAACGTCCTTGGATGGATCGAGATTTACATGAATTCCGAAAAGTGTGAGGTGATCGAACCTGAGTGCTTACATTGACATGGGAGCATGATCATGCGGAACATCTGATTCGATTTTAATCTTTATGACGGCCCCTACGCTTACCCAGGGACTTCGTATTCGTAAACATGCGATTTTTATATCACCCGGAATTCAGGAGGGATGCTTTACAAGCGTATGACGCGTTTTATTGCGGATTTCGAGGCCGACCGGCCTGGGCTTATAGTCGAATAGCGGCTAAAGGACTGGAACTCGTTTCTCACGCACTATTTTACTTCCTCCCGGAGCAGAGCAAACTCTTCTAATGAGCGAACGTGAACTTTCTCCACTGGGCGAGTCCTCCGACGAGAAAAGGGAAGTAGTGGGGTTCCTAAGGGGCAATAAATTTGTCACATTGCCATTCTCGAGCTGCTCGGCCACCAGACAGATCAACTATGCTAGCAGTCCTCAGTCATGGCTAGAACGGTGCCGGAATTCAAATCCGTCTCACCTAATCAATTGGCAAATGCCCCCTATCAATTAGCTCCTTGATGAGGTTCGGGTTGCCGTGGAAACGCCGCTGGTACTGCCAGTATGCCGGAATTATGGACTTGACTAAATGTTTTATGGAAGTAAAAAGACATCGTCGCTTAATGATCGTGAGACTGAGCAGGAGGCCTAACAAGCGCCATGGATATGCTTCAAGATTGGCCTTTCAAGGGTTCGATAATGCCAACAGAGATATTATCACACAGGGTCAAAGGCAGAAGTTGCACGGTTGAGCCAAACGTAATCCCATGTTTAGAACCTCCGCAATAGGTAAGCCGATCAAATAGGCGCATGAGTGGATGAAAGTACAAATCATGGAGGTAGTCGAAAATCGGATCGGAGGTTCGAGTCTCACTTCTCTTTGAGAACATTCACTCATAACAGAATCTTTTCTGGATTGTGTCATTCTGCTCGTTTTTCCGTCGGTCTGCAATAGCCCGTTTCAGAAAACACAAAAACAGATAGGTACTTTCGTGTTACTTTTTTCCTGATAAAAATTGGGACATTCCTTCAAGATGTCCCAGATTGATGCTGTTAGGATCCTTTCGTGATAAGTACCTACCCACTTTTCGTACTCGAAATAAAGCGAGTTCGAGGTAACTTAGCCGTTAACGTGAACCAAGTTCAGAAACCATTAGCTGCAAACTTATCTTAACTCGAAATGGCGAAATGCAAAATAGATACGAATAGTTAATCTCGGGAACTAGCAGTTAATTCGTCTCGAAAGCACTCAACTTATCGGTCGGAATGAAATGATAGTTTCACTTCTAAAAGGCATCCCACTAGTCGGAGTCGGATTTCCTATTTAGATGGAAGGATAGAATCAGGACTCGAAAGACTTGTAGTGTTCGATTGCACACCTCGCATTTGAATATAGAATGGAATAAACGTGTTCATTTTAGATAAAATTACCGCAAAAAAATAAACTTATTCGCATTCCAAGGAAATAGGAGGTCCCATAATAAAAAAAATCGAGAAGAAGCTCCCGAAGCATCAATGCAGAGGGAAGACTTAAAACAAGAGCAAACATTAGTTTTATTATAACAAACATTTAAGGATATACAAATATTATATAGTAGGTACTACTATAATACTAATACTATACTAATACTTATACTAATCTTATACTTATCTATAAGTACATTGGCAGAACGTATAGATTAGAGTATACGTTCTGCTATTGTACATTATAGTACGCATAACCTACAACAGTACCAGGTTATAGTTTATCTACCTACCTCAGCACTTCAAATAATATAGTCCCACCTTCCTCATTATCGCCATTGTCAAAATTGGATCACTTAACTTGCCAATTTTTACAGTTACCTATTTTATTTTACTACTGTACGACGCAGAGTATTTTCGTGCCTTTAAGGTTTATTGATCGGTTGTAAACTTCGAAATTTGCGCCCTAATCCGCCAGAACGCTGTTTGCAAAATGGACGACAAGAAAATTTCTAAGCTCGCTAAATCTCGTTAACGCGATGTAAAGTCCCCCTATGCAAAAGGGGCAATTCGTTAATTAAGCCGAGACCTTGGGATGTACCGAGCTCACGCTATAGTCACCTTAAAATAGTCGCATAATATTCACGATGGGCTAGCTTGGCCACAAGCGAGTGTCTCATAACTTTAACATTTTTCTAACCAAAATCGTACTTACCCACAATTGTATTGAAATTATCGTAACTTGAGAAGGCGTTGCGACCGATGGGACCACGGAAGATCAATTTGGATGGGACATTCGAGCTTCAGATGGTAATTCTCGACGGTTGCGCGCCTAGCGGCCGATGGCGCATGATCGTCCTATAGATCCAGCTGTCTCCTGTGTGTTCCTAATGGGGGCCCCTTGCTTGTCCAACACAAACTATTTTTGGCTCGAAAACTGTTGGGTTATCGGCATTTTCTCACATAATCTCATTTATTCTCGATTCAATTTTGTATCGATTGGCGGCTGCCGGAAAATTATCGGTTGATCCGTTCAAAAGCTATGGTGGATTGAAACGGTAGTGTTGTTGATTTTTCTCGATTCGACTCGGCATCGATTGACCTTGAAGTGAAACTTGCCTAGGCAGGTACCTTACAGTGTTGCCAAGTTGGGGGTTTTCTCCCCAAATTTGGGGGTTTTCTCTCCGCCAGAGGGGGATTTTGGGGGTTTTTTCTTGGGGTTTTTTGTGGAAGTCAGAGGGACTAGAAAAAAGTATAAAAATGAAGAAATACCAGGTAAGTGCTGCAGATAAATAACAGCTAAGGCTGCCACTGCGCAGCTAACTGAATTGAGAGATAGGTAGTCAAATAAAAGCCATTTGGGTTTGGGATGTACGTCTACCAACTTCCATTGATGATGATGTTTTGAAACCGGATGATGCTTGATGACTTTACTGATAAGTAGTCAGGAAGAGTGAGTATTAAATAGTTTATAGATTTAGGTAATATTTAAAATTGTAGTTATATAATATGGAGTTAGGTATGTTTTATGTGAAATAGTACCTATATTTTTAATGCTTAAAAATGAATTATTCATCCTTAACTTTTGGGTTTTTCGGGGATTTTTTCATATTTGGGGGATTTGGGGGTTTTTTGACGTTGTCGCAGGGGTTTTTGACGGCCACACCTTGGCAACACTGGTACCTTATTGTAAACAAACCGCGGGACGAAAATGCCCACCGTAACCGCTACGCACGGCTCACAAGTCAACTCTTACCATCTTCTATAGAAAACAATTAAGACGATAGATAATTATTTTGACGGTGCTAACGCAAACGTCTTCTTCGCGTCGCTTCTTCTTCTTGGCCGAACCGTGGCGTTCCTTACTTAGAGTGCTTGTGAATTTCGGATTTCCTGCCCTGGAAAGTTCTACGTTAGACATGAAAAATCTTGAAAAAAATCCTTACAAGGGGGGGGTCTAAAAATCCGAAAAATGTCCTTACGTAATTATTGAACGGCCCCTTACTTGGGGTAAATTCCATTGATGATGATGTTTTGAAACCGGATGATGCTTGATGATACCAATTCCTCGGCGATAGAGATTGGATAAAATTGAAATGAAATTCAACGCCACAATATTATGTTAACCTTTTGTACATAGTGCAGCTAGGAAGACGATGATACAATGGAGGTACAAACCGCGCCTTCCTACAGACTTTCAAATGTTTGTAAAATAACGTCAGCGGTAGTTTTCTGCAGATCGAGGAATGCCAACTGGTATCTGCCTCTCTTCTAGTTTTAACGGGCCGTTAAAGCAGTCGCTATTACCACAACAGGATTAGGGACAAGTTTAGACGTTATGGGATAGGCCGTTAAAGGTAACTCTGCCTGAGTGCTCACTCCGACCGTTGAGTAAAGAAAAAAGCTGAATGGCTAAAAAACGACATGAACAGGCCATTCGGATCGAAGCGATGTGGATATTGCATGAGCTCTTGGTTTATCTCAAACCATTCCATGTTGCCTGGTGTCGAGTTGAAACTAGAACAATGATCCTAGACAATGTTGGCACTTCTATTATGGACTCCAGTAGTTCCGATAGTTCAGCCATTGGGAGTGTTAAAGTAGAATGTGGAACCATGATGTTCCAGTATAGGTTTTCATCTACATTGCGAATGCCAGGTTTACGCGAGTATAGCTGACCAAAGCCAGTGTTTATGAATGAGTTGTTATACTTAGTTTGACATTTTGATTTCGCATTTAAGTTACGTACAGCCTACACCCTCGGTAGTAAAATATGCCCAAGAGCTTCGATTCGTTCTCCAAAACAAAATGGTATGGTGATAATCATTATGAAATGGTGATGATGCCCCAATGATACACTCAATAGCATTTTTCGATCGATCGCGTTTCCTCCTTGCGAGAGATTTTGGTGAGTCGGGAATCTTATCACAGGAAGATGGGTAAATGTTATTGGTCAAAAAATAAATTTTATTTTTGTGGTAAGTGGGTAATACGAAAAAAACGCTCGGATCGACGCTTGGATTTCTATTTAACGCGATAAAACCACTTTTTGAAAAGATTCTCTTCTGGGTTTACGCAGTGGTGGATATCCCATATCTTAGCGTTAAAAAAGACCTTCCTGCAAAAAAAATAATGATATCGCTGTCAATACAACCCGAATTACCGAATAGAACGATCAAATTGGAAATTCAACTAAAATAGGCATGTTACAAAAATAGAGCGACATGACTTCAAGTTATTTTAAAACCAGGTAATTGTATTGTATTAGGTCTATGATGGGGTAAAATAGAAATTACCTTTTGGCCGTTTGTGAATATACAGGCAGTCAATTCAACGCTGTAATCACAATTGTTTTTCCCCTCGGACGGCACTGAAACCACAAGGATGCGTTATTTCTACTATTATTATATAATTGTTTATCGACCAGATTACCCGACCTCAGTTATGGGATGACAATATTTCGATACCTTAAAGCACAAAGGGCATATGTCCCAAAATATCAATTTTGAGATTTCGGTACCGAAAGAATCTACTCATCAGGACCTATCGATCGCTCCAAGAATCATGATCCTTTTATCTATTTTTGGGGCCAAAAAACGATATAATAGAAGAACGACACATATTTAAAGAGCTTTTATCTTGGAGTGTTAAGTGCTACCAAAGTTTTGGTTAAACGAGGTTGTAGATCTTGGCAAGAATAACATTTTTTATTTAGCGAATTTTTTTATGGAATTGAAAACTATGGGAGAAATCTTTATTTTTGTAAATTGATCAAAAACTTTTTTTGCATGCCATTTTTGGACATATGCCCTTTGAGCTTTGAAGTATCGATTTGTTTTTTGAGATCGACCAATAATAAGTGCAAAATTTATTTAGATTTAGACACCTCATGAAAAAGGTCTATTGGTTTCATAATGTTGCTCCAGTTCTACTAATCAGCAAAGGACGATGCTTTTTATGCTCTACACATGCAGGCCAACAAATTACGCTCAGAGTAACAAATTATACTCAGTAAAAAAAAAAATCAAAACCTTCCGTGTTGCACTGAACCACGACGTTGTCAACCTTCTCGAATTCCTCAGGCCAATGCTGTTTAGTTAGGCTGCTGAAGCCATCCAGGTTTATCTGCCCATCTACAACCTGGAATGAGATTATACTTCAAAACAAGTGCAGACTTGCATTCGAGTAGATAAGAATAATTATTCTAACAAAATAATAATAGTTCTAAAACTCATATAGTGGCAGGAAGTATTCCGAAAAACATACATAATTATGTTAAATCCCCAGTTGACTAAAATTATAATTCCCTCCAACACCAATTTCATACCAGATCGAGTTCTTTCATCATACAAGCTACAAAACATTTTCCCGTTTCTGTTGAGGGTAGCTCCAATGTATCGAGTACGGCTTCGATCGCAGCTGAAAGCAAGATCGTAAAAAACCGTCATCTCATCGTCCGATCATATTTTAGATAAATTAATAAAGTGTGGTAGAATTGGGCATTCCCGGAAAAACTCCGGCCGGTTTGACAATCGATAAATATTCAATTTTGAAAAACCATCGATGCTTTTTGGATTGATAAACTTACAGTCGCTTACTTGGAAATCCTTCTGGCAGTTGATCTTCGCAGCAATAAAGCCGGCAGTGGATTGATCTACCTGCTGACAGTATATAGTTTATAAATCGTTGTAAACTTTTATAGGTTCTGTAGGATTGCGATCGTAGAAAAGCTGAAACTGCGACTGACTGCAATTTTTCTGAATTAATGGCCTTCTCAAATTTCATAATTCGATTTCCTGGTTCAAAATGCGGTTAAAGCTCCCTAAACTGATTGTTTGAAAAAAAAAATGTAAACAAATTATTTTGTAAAAGAAGAAGTCAAGTTAGCGTTTAACAAAAATTTCATTCTAGCTCCACTCAAATTTTGTTTTGTGCGGGACTTCTATGTAAAAGTAGCTATTTTTATAGTGCCAATATAAATATTCATCAGTAGGTGCAGGGAAATCGATTGAAATATAGGACCTTGGAAAGGGCGAAACAATCAAGAAGTACCTACCCCACATGCAGATTGAAAGAGAGCCACGAGCACAAAAGCGATGCTGAAACAGATCATGTTATTCTCGTTTGTATAACCAAAATGACCAATTCTCATCGAAAGATGTGTTGGGACTTTTATGCGAGCCGTAAAAACCCTATCAGTGACGGCTTTTCAATCGTTATTGTCACTTTTCATTGTTTTCAAAAGCAATAATCCGTCGCAACATATTCGACCAAGGATCGACGTGCCTCGTGCACCAGTTGTGCGTCACGGAATTCCTTTTTGATGCGATATACAAATGTCATTTACTCCAGTTTTGATGTAAGAGTGCAGACTAAGCTGAATAATGCAGTTGTGGAGGAATAACGGCGGCAAATCAAAAATATCGTCTCGACCGAGTCGAAAAAACGGAGATTCGAAAATCATGCTAATCCATCGCCTGACCGAACGAAGGGGGTTCCCCAAGGTAACACCATAATCAGACAAATTGGTCAGCTTTTTGCGACGATGAAATTGCCGCTGGTCGTGGTTCAAAAATGAGGAACATTTAGTTACGGGAATGATGGCCGGAGATGCCAGTCGAGATAGGATGTCCAGAGATGGTTTCATTCCAATGGCTGAACAGCTCGATTGGATGGCTCCTAGTTGAGATTGGCTCCTGCATGCGAAGCAGGCGTTGAATTTTTAACGACCATATCCCAACTAGGTATTCTTCTAGCCGACTCGAGCAACAGCGGAAATGAATATCAGGTGTTGGCAGGCCCCGATAGAGCCATCCAGATCTGAACCACCTGAGGTACCCGGATATTAAATATTGCTGTTTAATATTAAATATTGCTGCTTAAATGTTTGGAATTTTTTGAAATTTTTTTTTTCAAAAAAATTTTTGGAAATTTTTTATCTAATCATTTTTTGGAAAACATGTTCGGGAAATTTTCCAGGAGCAAACATGAAAAAAATCCTAGAATCCTTCACAGACTTTTACTAAAATTATGTTGACAGCTACCATTAACGTCCCAAACTGTTCGAAATCTATGGGTTCACATAGTGCCAAAACAAGAAATAAAATCAAATTTCCCTAATATTGGCAAGAGAGGTAATACCCGGATTTACCATAATCCATCTCCTAGCAGGAGATCGTTGCTAAGCTGCGCGCATCCGGCTTCTCTTCAGCGAACATTACCACTCATCATTCATCTCCAAAGGTGGAGAAGTCGAGCCGTCAGATCACACGATAACGAGGTTACCCTTGTTAAAATCGCGATCTCATTTTCGAAGACCTCACTAGGAAAGATGAAAAAGAGTTGAAAAATATTCAGATAATCGGCTCGAGTTGCGAGCTGTCAGCGAGGAACGTTAACCGAAGAAATAAATCTGCGGCAAGAGGTCGCGTTCCGTCAGGCGACGAAAGGGCAAACGTCCAAGAAGATGAGGCGGCCGACTCTCGACGCTTGCGTCCTGCCCGAGAACCGAGTCTCGGAAGAACGAGATCTTCCTAAAATTCAAATTCGGAAATTAAGAGAAATCCAATACTCCCTAGGACCCCGTCCCCTCCAATCACAACTTTCAAACTCCACCCATAATATACCGTATTATGGTCAACACCCAAACTCAACACAGCAGCTCAACTCTCGAACTCAACTATCAAACTCAACCCGCTAATTCAGCTTTGAAACTCAACTAACAAACTCAACTCTCAAACTCAACCCGAAGACTCGACTGGCAAACTCAACCAAAAGAGTCAACTTTCAAACTCAACTCTCAAATTCAACTGTCAAACTAAACTTACTAACTCAACTTACGAACGAAACTTTTAAACTCTACTCACTAACTTAATCCTCAAAGTCAACACTCGACTCAGCTTACAAACTCAAATCAACCTCCACCCAGACACTCAAAATTCAATCTAAACTCAAACCGCAAACCGAACTTACAAACTCAACCCATAAACTAAACTTTCATACTCAACATACAATCTCAACTGTCAACCTAAATTCACAAACTCAACCCACAAACTAAACTTTCAAACTCAACATACAATCTCAACTGTCAACCTAAATTCACAAACTCAACCCACAAAATCAACTTTCAAACTCATCTCACAAACCCACGAGTTCGAAAGTTGAGTTTGTGAATTGAATTTTACAGTTGAGATTGTTTGATGAGTTTGAAAGTTTAGTTTTGAGGGTTGAGTTTGAAAGTTTAGTTTTGTGGGGTGAGTTTGAAAGTTTAGTTTTGTGGGTTGAGTTTGAAAGTTTAGTTTGTCAGTTGAGTTCGCAAGTTGATTTTGAGAGTTGAGTTTGAGAGTTCACTTGGTGTGGTGAGATAAGTTTGAAAGTTGTTTTTGTGGGTTGAGTTTGTAAGTTCAGTTTGTGGGTTGAGATAGTTGGTTGAGTTTGTGAATTGAATTTTACAGTTGAGATTGTTCGATGAGTTTGAAAGTTTAGTTTTGAGGGTTGAGTTTGAAAGTTTAGTTTGTCAGTTGAGTTCGCAAGTTGATTTTGAGAGTTGAGTTTGAGAGTTCACTTGGTGTGGTGTGTTAGTGAGATAAGTTTGAAAGTTGTTTTTGTGGGTTGAGTTTGTAAGTTCAGTTTGAAAGTTGAATTTTTGCGGTGAGTTTGGAAGTTCAGTTTGTGGGTTGAAATAGTTGGTTGAGTTTATAAGTTGAATTTTACAGTTGAGATTGTTTGTTGAGTTTGAAAGTTTAGTTTTGTGGGTTGAGATTGAAAGTCGAGTTGGAGAGTTCACTTGGTGTGGTGAGCTAGTGAGATGAGTTTGAAATTCGAATTTGTTGGTTGAGTTTGTGAGTTTTGTGTGAAAGTTGAGATCGTAATTTGATTTTGAACGTTTAGTTTGTGGGTTGAATTTGCAAGTTCAGTTTGATAGTTGACTGGAGTGAGTTTGTAAGTTCAGTTTGTGGGTTGGAATTGTTGGTTGAGTTTGTAAATTGAGTTCGAAAGTTGAGATTGTGAATTGAATTTTACAGTTGAGATTGTTTGTTGAGTTTGAAAGTTTAGTTTTGAGGGTTGCATTTGAAAGTTTAGTTTGTGAGTTGAGTGCGAAAGTAGATTTTGAGAGTTGAGTTGAAGAGTTCACTTGGTGTGGTGGGTTTTTGGGTTGAGTTCTTAAGTTGAGTTTGAAAGTTGACTTGGTAAGTTGAGTTTGTGAGTTGACTTTGTGAATTGAATTTTGCAGTTGAGATTATTAGTTGACTTTGAAAGTTCAATCGGTGGGTTGAGTTTGTGAGTTGAGTTCGTTAGTTGATTTTGGGCGTTGAGTTTGAGTGTTGACGTTTCGGGGTGAGTTCGAATGTTGGGCTTGTGAGCTGAGTTTGGGTGCGGATTCTGTGGGTTGAGGTTGAGAGTTGAGTTTGTAAATTTAGGTCGACAGTTGAGATTGAATTGAGTTTGAAAGTTTAGTTTGTGTGTTAAGTGTGGAAGTTGAGTTTCCGGGTTGAGACTGTGAGTTGAATTTGAAAGTTTCTGGTTAGAGAGTTTCTGGGTTTAGGTTAAAAGTTGAGTTTGTGGGTTGAGTTCATGAGTTGAGTTAAAGAGTTGACTTTGTGGGTCGAGTTTGTGAGTTGGGTTCGAAAGATTAGTTAGTGGGTTGAGTTTAAGAGTTGAGTTTGATTGATGATGTTATGGGTTGAGTCTTCACTGTGTGGGTTGGATTTGAAAGTTAAGTTTATGCGTTAGCTTAATTTGCGGGATCGCAAGTGGGGTTTAAGAGTTGAGTTTCTGGGTTGAGGTTTAGTTGATAAATTGAGGTTGTCGACTGAGCTTGTGAGTTGAGGTTGAGAGTTGAATTGGTGTGTTGAGTTTGAGAGATGAGGTTAAAGGTTTAGGGCCGGTTTATTGGCAAAATTCATCCGCCTGATATCCAAGGGAGCCAAACTTCACCACGGAGGTATTTACATCAAATTTCAGTTCAAAAATCCCATTGGTAATGGGTATCGGCTCTTCCTATTATATCGGATAGATAAATTTCGTCAATAAACCAGGCCTTAGTTTGTGAGCCCAGTTTGACGGTTGAGTTCGTGGGTTGGCTGGTTGGGGTTTGTGAGACAAGTTATAGTTTTGAGCTGGTACGTTCAGTTTGTGGTTAAAACAGTGAGTTGAGTTTGAGTTTCGATTTTGTGGGTTGAGTTTGAATGTTTAGTTTGTGGGATCAGTTTATAAGTTAAGTTCGAGTGTTGACTTTTCGGATTGAGTTTTTTGGTTGGAATTCGAGCTCCTCGCCGTCTTTCGAAGGATAAAATGCGGTACGGATACTCGGACTTCCACTCGTACCGGCTCCAATTGGATCCTGCGGTACGCTAGAGGATCCAGTGCCACTTAAACGTCCTTAGGCCGTGACTCCCAAATCTTGTGAGCCACCCTCGAAGAAGAAGTCGGACGGGGTTTGAATTTCAGAGCAATAAACTGGGGATTCAGTCGGCGACCTTTCTCTGCGGAATGCAAATTAATCCGACCAATCCTTCTTCCGTCCTGACCCTTTTCGGATATAAAATAAACGCCCGGAGGTCGCGAAAAATCCGACTCTAATTTCTTCTACGCTCTTTTCTACTTGGAAGATTATTAATGGCTGGATTTATTCCGGATTGGCGACGTGAGGCATGGAGTCGCCATGATTTGAGAGTTTTTGGAGTTCAAATACACTAAAGCTCACTTATCGTTCGTTGATGCCCGTGAGCACCATGGAAAAGGATAGGGGATGCGCCTCCAATTTCAACAACTCCGCACAAATTTTTTCAGGCCTCATGACTTTTTTGAAATTTGATTCAGGCGAGTTTATCAATTCAGTTGTATCGAATAAACATTTATCTCCGAACAGGTAATTTCTTGGAAATATAGACAATGAATTCCCGTGTCGACGTACTCATGGAAACTTTTATTCGGAGAATAATGGATATTTGATGAATTAACAGTATTAATTAACCCACCCTCAGATAGCTTGGGATTACGATATATTACGAAATATATCGTATCTATTATGTTATATTCCTTCATCTTGAACTGGGTGGACGATTTTTTTTTTAATTTTTTTATCCAGCTTTGGTTTTTATGTTCAAACGAATCAACTGGATTCATAGACATATCTGCGAAAATCTTCAGATTGAATCTGGAAATACAGCTTGTTGTCATTTCATTTATGACAGTTTGAATGAAACGCCGTCGATATCGGATCCAATTTCGTCCCATTAGTTATGTTAATCACCTTTTATCTGTTAAGGTTAACAAGTGCTTTATTTCTCCAATCAAATCAGGTCGTCTGCCACGAAACCTCGTTTTGAATAATTCCAAATAAAAAACTAGATTTATCGCTCATCTTTGTATCGAGTCTAACAAACGGGCAGCATCACAATCGAAACGTAAACTCGGTTTTTCATTGAGACGCAATACATTCCAAACTTCTGACCCGGTCACATACCAAAGTCCCCGACCACAATTCACGTATTCGCATTCAGAACTTTCCCATAGGTCTATTTACGAGAAATGCGGAAGGGGAATCCTTTTTTGCGACGAACTTCCGCATTCCGACAACAATATTCACGTCCAACAAAAAGGGATCGGAAAGCCCTTCCCAATGGCCGAGGAGAGTAATGAAAAGCCGTAACTGAGAGAATACGGAAATAAATAAAAATGTAAGAACCGGCGTATCTGCAGTCGTAGGCCTAACGGGCCGAAAATTATTGCCGACCAAAATTGCTACTAGTGCCCATTATGGATATACGTCAATGTTTTCCAGCGGTTCCTGATGTTTATTCAATTTTCTGCTCCTCGTCGACAGGACGTAGGTAATAAATCATCGATCTTCCGTAAATTTGAAGGAGAATCAAAAAAGCGGGTACTCGCATTAGTCGTTTAAGGGCCGATTTATTGACAAAATTTATCCATCCGATATCCAAGGAAGCTCTCTAATCCCAGATATATTTCAAGACTTTGTTCCGTTTTTGAGTAAAGTCTATAAAATATGTATAATATTGTAGTGTATAAAGGCTTGTCTTTGCAATAAAAAAGTGAACCCTTGCGCAGAATTTGCTGAGTCCTTCGTATACGTAGAAAAATAAATTATTTTAATATATAATATATCATATTAAATGTGCACTTGTGAACTAATTAGCAGCGTTTTTTTTGGGTTTTTCGACAATAATTCTCGCCGGAAGAGGAATTGATGCTTAAAATCATGAAGGGATTTTTTCAGCACTTGAGGAACTATCAGATCTCAGCTTGCACTTTAATATGTTATTCGGTTGTATTTTATAGTTCACGTGCCTACTATAATACGAAAAATAATACAAATCGATCTCATTTTTATACATATGTTTATACATACATATTTTTATACATTTTTATAAATTTTTATACGGGAAAAGTTGTTTACAACACCCCCTCAAATTTTCATCTTTTAAGTACGTTTCAGAGGGTCTAGAAGACAAATCTGCAATAAATATTTTGTGTCCATCCGCCGTACACCGTCAGGAGCAAAACCCATAAAAGAAGTGGTCCAATTTCAAAAAATAAAAATAAATAAATTACGAGCGTTGAGCAATTTTTTTCTAATATGCACCTTCAATGCATTTTTACTTGAAATGACGAAGCTTCAACTACTTTTCACCGTATCACACGTCAGACCGTTCCCTCCCCATCCCACGGACACTCTACACATCCACAGACCCTATTGGCTGATCTTATGATATGTTCACTTTGGCACACCTGCATCAATGTTTGTCATTGATTATCTATGGAACATTGTTTCTCGGGAAAATTGTCAATGAATTTGCGTGTCGAAATTACCAAAGAATCGGTCTGTACAGAGGTCTGTGGTATGGGGATGAGAACGGTCTGACGTATGATACGGACTTTAGGGTTGAAGCCACCCAACTGCTCGACTTAAATCTCTCAGATATATCAGTCAACGTTGAAGTGGCGTTAGAAGAGGCTTTACAGCGCCGGTTATTATCGGAACGGTAATCGCCGGCGATAAAACGAACATCAACAAAGTCGTGGGCTTCCAAAATCACCCTCAAAACTTTTACGGCCTGACGGAACGGCCTGCGACTCCGGTTCCATAGGAATCCGAAACTCGATACATTAGGAACAGGCGAAAGAGACATCTTTGACAGGATTAGTCAACTTTGAGAGGATTCGGTTAAGGTCTGCACTCTCCTTGGTACACCTGGATGCTTTTTGGACTTTGCTATCTCTTCTGACTCGAGTGGTTTGTTTTGAAGTCCATCTCCTTTCAGGACTCGGTGTCTTGACAGATCGATTCGGACTTGGACAAACCGCAAGGCTCATCCCGGTTGACGTTTGCCCTTTTCTCGCCTGACGGGATGCGATCTCCTCGCTCAGATTTACCGTAAATTATTGCCAACTGTCGCAAGCCAAGTTGCCCGTTGATGAGTGTTGTTGCACCTCCGTTATCCAGTGGCGATAAAATCTCGGACGTGATAGCTGCAATTGAATATTATTATCAGAAAATAAATATTTTGAAGTATTCGAGAGTGAGAGGGTTGAGGGGATTTCTTCTCGTATTAGTCTTAATCATTAATCAGTTCGAGCGCTTTCGACCTGGAGGCCATTATTAGCAATTTTCCAGGTGTAACTTATAGGAGCTGAAACTATTTTAACAATAATCTCAAAAAGGGGTAGAACGGGTGGAGATTCGATTTTTCGGAAATTTATATTTTCTTCGTCAGGGCTTGGAGACAGGTCTATTCAGTCACATTAATGGTAATTACCGACCAGTGTTCAAGCCCTGATGAAGAAAATATAAATTTTCGAAAGTTCGGCGAAGGAGACGAAGTTTTTTTGAAAAACCTACGATTGATATTTGACTAGGTACACAATAATTGTGTACCTAGTCAAATATCAATTCCAATTATTGGATAACGGGTCAATCTTCAACAATTTACTCTCGTTTGTATTTGTTCGGTATAGGCGGCTTCAGCTCTAGGGGACAATTTCCACTTTACAAATGGGGTAGAACGGATCGAAAGCGAAAACTGCAAAGAATGATAAAATTTATTATTTAATGTAATTTAATTTAACATTTAATGTTACAAATAATCACGGCATTTTTATTCGTGATTGTCTCGATTCGAATTACAAGTAATTTCGATATTTTTGGAAAGGAATGCCATTTCAGGCCGAACTTTGTGGGAAGATGGCATTCTTTTTTTGAGCCGTAGTAAGATTCCGAATTTCGAGGGTGTCAACTATACCTATCAAGGTTCTCGCTGATTTTCTTTTATTATTTAGACATACTTCTCTAACAACATGTCTATTTTTCAAAATTTTTCCTCTTCCAATTTTATTAGCAGTAATTTGTTGTTGAGCTTTTTACCATTGTAGCAAGTAGACACTTCAATTTTGGTAATATAGCCAACAGAAACAGCAATTATTGCCCGCCGACATTATATCGATTTACCGTCACCATAATTATTATGGTGCCTATGCATCCTTTTAGATAGCATAATTATTATGCTAAATACAAATTAATTCATTTCCAACTTTCCGAGCCTTCTTCTTCATTGTATGGTGAAACTAATAAGAAACAAACGCATTATTCTCCATTTATCTCCGAGTACGCCCGTGTTATCTTTATAAACAGCCATTGTTTTGAATTCATCAAATTGTTGGATTTTAGGGACGGCCAGTGTATAACCGTCCAGAAGTGGATTGAAGAACTCAGCCCAGGAGGTATGTCTTGCAAGCGAGTGTGTGCTTGTTTTTCTATGTGGTGTTCTCTTTCCTGCCTACCGCTGTCATGTCCACAAAAAATTCAAATGACATAAATTTTTGAAATTATTCGATTATTTTTTTTGCAAGACGCATTTTTTGGATTTACTTTTGAATTACTGAAGTTTATGCTTATCTAACAAGATATAAGTAAAAACCAAAAGTACATACCTATTCTGAACTTATAAAAAATTACACCATTTGAAAATTGTTGATTCTTTGTTCTGCATATCCTTATACAATAAAAATAGGTATTTTAAGCAAGAAAAATAATAAATTAACAAATATTATGAAAATTTTATAAATTGGGTCCTATTAAAGTTCGCAAAAGATGAGGAAAAATGATAAATTAGTAGATAGCAACAACCAGTTGACCCAAATTTCAGTTTTAGGAAATTATCGTATTTTGGCAGCGGTAGACTCATCACACCCTTCGCACCACTTTGAGATTGCAAATCACTTCGCAAACTACTCTTCTCGCATCGTTTGAAAAAGCACATTTTCTTGAGAATTTCACCACTTTTTCAAAGCTTACGCCTTCTTGAAGCTGACACGTTTGCATTTTCAATACGCACCGTGTTCCATTTCCAAAAAGCACTTACTCAACTACTTTCATGCCTGATTCGACGCTTGATACTCTGACAACACATTTTTCGCTATCAAGCTTTTCGAGATAACTTTATCCCGTTCGCCCATCCAGCACGAATCATCGTCGATTTACTCCGCGATTATTTCAAAGCTCTAAACGTCGACGTCGTTATAGAAAAGGAAAAAAAAAATCTCGACTGCTTTTGACGGAGAATTTCCTTTTATTCGGTCCGAGTCTGAAAAGCCGTTAATTTTTATCGATGGAAAGAGTTCTAAATGTTTTTCACGGACTTTTTACAAGTTCTCCTTAATAATAGATGAGACAATCATCTTATGCCCTGGATTTGTCTTACCTCGTTTGATGCTCATAGTTTGTTTTAACGTTTTCATATTTTAATCTTGAAAATCGATAATTTTTTTCGAATCGTCCATATCTAGTATTTAGGTCAGCCGTTCGCGCTGGATTTCGCAATAGATTGTTAACAATTTTTTCGGATGGATTCTAAAATTCCAATTTTTCATTTGGACTTCAATAAAAATAAAGAAGTCTCACATTAAAAATAAATTTTTCCAAGTTATTGTTGGTACTTCTAGTTTTTCCCCAATAAACGTACTTATCCTGTTTCCTTATATGCTGGAAAACGAATTCTTTCTGCGGGTTTCATTGGTTTTCTTCCCTGTTCCCTAACAAGGACGAATAATCAATCTTTTTTTCTTGCGTTCCGATTAACGAGAAGATTGTTAACCTATTAGCAATCCCTCGTTCCGTCGTTAACTTCCGGAAGTAAATTGGATTACCCCCTACCCCCACTCCTATTAAGTCGTCTTCATTGATCCATCAGGTTCAGCCAATCCGCCCTTTACCTGCCTGAATTGGAGCCAAATGAGTCGTCAGACAACGTGAAGACAAATGGTGTAAACTTGATTGATGAGCCGAGAAAATCTCTCCGCCAATGTAATGACTCAGCATTTTAGATATAACTGACCTGAATTACCACTATCAACAATAAGTGCAGAGTACGAATTCACTTAGAATGCACAGGTACTCTACTTTCAAAAGTACTTAACAGTTAATGAAAAGGTGACTCTTGTGAAGTGGTCGTTTGTGAACATATCTAACATACATAGGTACAATAGTCCATGTATTTTCAAAAAGCGATACTGGACCTGAAAAGAGCAGTGAAGAGAGACAATCTGAGTAGCGCAACTTAATAAAATATCACTTCACGCAAAGATGTTGTACAAATTTGACATAACACTGACGAAAGAGAGAGGGATACCTTTGTGAGTAACATTAAGCACAATGAAGAAGGACAGCCTTATGGCTTCACCAACCTCGGATTTGAGTGAATCAGTACATAGCTACATAATATGTATTATTATGTTTAAACAAAGTTACCAAGAGCAACCATGTCCGAATTAACTCTAATCTGACGTTGGTGAAAGCCACTCAGTCAACCACCTTACCGATTTCGAGGGTTACATTTTCACTGTTCAGCATTTTTTAGTTCCAACTTAGGAACGTTTTTAGCGATACCAATTACTCATAAATAGCAAATCGTATGAATCGATTAGAA
The DNA here is from genome assembly GCA_036186465.1 of Nesidiocoris tenuis. NCBI lineage: Eukaryota > Metazoa > Arthropoda > Insecta > Hemiptera > Miridae > Nesidiocoris > Nesidiocoris tenuis. The sequence goes on from AP028920.1 coordinate 5,934,633, forward strand.
ATTAGGACGATAAGAATAAATAATCACGGTCATTAGCTATAAAAGTAGTAGGAAAAGGGGGCTTTCACTTATCAGTTCTTATCATAGCAACGTCATCTCTCACCACTGCTGCCAGAGTAGACGCCCCTGGTCAGTAATCTTTCCCGCTTTAGCGGCTGGTGTCATACTGGAGGGGTTAGGAGGTCTGTGACGTCATGAATGGGTGGGAGGGGCGTCCACGCTAGGGAGGCCGGGAGGGGTGAGGGATGACGTCATGGATGGGAGGGAGGGGAGTCCACTCTAGCGTGTGGCCGGGGGGGGAGGGGTTACGTCATCGATAAGAACAGATACTCGACGGAGCAAAAGATGGTACGACTTCTTCAACTTTAACGCCCAACAATTAACATCGGTCTTTTGTCTGTCGATATGCATGCATCCCTAGACGCAAACAAGGCGCTCCAGCAAGTCTTGTTTAACCCCTCCAGGTTAGCTTCGTGAATACGATTTCTTCAGATTTCGTTGGGTAGGAAGCTAAGCTACCCATGGTTTTTGGGTACCTAGGTTCTAAAATCGTGGAATGCAGATTCTGGCATTTCGTAGTCCGAATTCTATCATTTCAAAAATAGAATGTCCAGGGTTGTAAGAATATGCATCCGCACCCACACGTTTAAATTCCTCGTAGGGCATCCACGAAAGATGACGTTAGGAGGTGACTTTGGAAGATTACAATCGCTTTCGCGCCTTGTGCCCCATGTCAGGTTTCCGTTTCTATTAAAAGGAGGAAAAAATATTCGACGTGACAGGCCTTCCTATCGCAAGTAGTTTCTTGTGTTGCCCATTATAAATATCTCGACATCGCGACAAGAATCTGTTCCGAAAGTGGACGAGCTGCGCCTGCCGGGGGGCGTGTCGGAGTCGCATCATCTCCCTCGCTCTTTCCCCTGGCGGACGATCCTTCAACATCTTTTTTCACAGGCTTCCGTCAAGATGCGTCTCGGGTTGTAAAATGTAACTGCTTCGCACTCGGAGCGAGATGGACTTTTCTAGCTATCGTCGACTTTTTACGATGATTTCCGCCATTCAGGTGAACCCCCCTCGACCTACTATTAGAGGCTTTAAAGAGTCGCCAGTGACTGAATGGACTGTCAATTATTTCACAGTAAAAAGAGGAAAATTGATGGTGTCACGTTTTTGCTGAACCCGGAAATTTCACGGCTGCCAAATACGCAAGGGTGTGATTACCCGAGATGGAGGTTACGTGCTTCAGCAATTTGGACTGGTCGATCCACATGGCCTAGCGTTCTTCAAACTTTTGGCGGCAACCGTCTCGGCGGTGCAACTGTGACAGTCCGTTACACCAAAACACCATAAGAGCTACGTCACTGTGTAAGGATTAGGCCCCAAGGAAGACCGAGTGAACGAAAGCGCTCTAACTGGTAATAAGGACCATGGGTTTGGACCAAAAGTCATTATTTGAATATGTTCGGAATCAGCGGTAAATTACCTGCATGATGAGAGTTTTCGTGGCATTTTTGAGAATCTGTACGGTTATTTAACATAAAGTTGATAAAGCTGAGAAAACGGAAAATCGCCAATAACTCGAAAGCACCCAAAAAACCATGAAGATTTATGGTTTTTTTCGGCTTCGCTTGATTTTTTCAAAACTTTTTTCCTGTAGACCTGTTACAAAAAAAAATAGACTCGCGTCATTATTTTTCCGAGTAGGTATCCGAAAGTACCTATAGGAAAATGTCTCACTAAAGCTCCGAAATCAATTTTTCGGACTACTAAAAATTGCTTCGAGTCCATAAGTACGACCGCGATGAACGATATTAGCCCGATAATGTTGAACCTTGTTTTTCTCAAGTAGGTACCCATAGCTAAGCCAGTTTTGGCCTAATGGCAACAGTCGGAGTCGTGTTATTGTGGTCCAGGAAAAAGCCCGTGATGTCCTCATTTTCGGATGGAAAAACGAGTGTAAAGGAGGATAAGGTCCTCTCGCTCGCTCCTTCAACTGGGGTCGAAAAGTTATCTCCTCATAACCCCGAAGAAAACGAGGTTCCAGAAAAGCCTCGGCGTTAAGACGGCCTTTAGCTAAAGGAGCCTATTTCGAGTTGAAGTTCTCAGACTGGCAGTTGAAGGGAAACCTTCCAATTTGGACGAGTGCAGTTGATAAAAAAAATCGACCGGAAAATATTAACGTACACTTTGAGCAGCAATAAATAAACATGCCCGTTGATCAAAGGAGCCTCGTGCATTCCATGAATTTGGTAACTACCTACGCTCAAAGGCTGACCATATTGAAGAACATGAATTCCTGGAGCCCTTCTTCATGTTGGCAATGCAACTTGATCGCAACATTTTTCCGTGGAACATGTTTGGTAGCGAGGTATGAATTCATTCTAATTCAAAAACATCAATTGACCAAGAATATCAAAAATAGCCCTGGGCCGATTCTGTAAAATGAAAGCAATTTGTGTAATGATTCAATATCGACTGCCAAGACATGTTGCTTCAAATTTACAGGATAGAATAGAATATACCGAACTGTGTGTTTAGACTTCAAGTCCTTAGTAATTTCGGAAACATCGTTAAATTTCCTACAAGGAAAGAGCTTATTTTGAAATTTTTGAGCCTCAGTACAATACAATATATTATACAATTTGCTGAACTACAAAAAAAATGGAAAATCGTCATTAACTCGAAAATTGGGAAGTAACCAAAAAATGGTCGGATTTGCATTCAGCACCCGAAAAACATGAAGATCACTGGTTTTCCGAGGCGCATTTTCGACCCGAAGGAGTCGTCCGACGAAAAATTTCCATCAGTCCAAAAATGTTGGAAATTTCCTCAGCTATCGAAATCCGTCGTCTCCTAACTTTCGATTTTCAACCCTTCTCGAGATACGAGCAAAAAACAAAAAATTTTCGAAAATTTTTTCACAAAAGTTCAAATTTCTCAGCCAACGAAATTTTGAAACCAACTTTCGACCATACCCCGTTGTTGGAAATTTAATTGGCTACAAAAAATCCTATCCCTGGTCTAAAGAAAAGTTCAACGCTTTTCGTCGAAAATCCCCAAAAACCGAAACTACTTTTCCCAAAAAAGCCCGATTTTGGCACTTTTTCCCGAAAAAACCATATTTTGAGTTTAAAATTTGGAAATTTGGAATTTTTCTGGTGACTACCCCTCCAAAACCAACATTTTCCCGAAACCGGATCCCAGCTAACCCCAACCGTTCTCAAAAACTTTTCTGTCATTATCCTCCTCCTCTATGTAACTCGGTTATAAGATTATAAAGATTATGATTTCATATTTTTTTTGTTTTTTATTTATTTTTTTATTTATTTATTTTTTTGTAATATTTTGTTTTTTGTAAACCTGCGTAATTTTCAATACTGTACAAGAGGCTTCGCTATTTAGGAAAATAAGGCTACGAGGGCGCAGATGGGAATCAGTGCATTGAAACTTTTATTTTCCCCGAGGCTCGAAGTAGCTGTACATTCTTTCTGTGAGTTTTCCTCTCGTCAACTCCTGAGTTGGAAAGTTTACCGAAGTTGTGCAGGAGTGAGGATGAAGTCTATCCCTCGAGACACGCGCTGCCACCTGAGATGAACTTTCATAGCAACGGTTTTGACCTAAATAAATACAGATTGGTTAATTATCTATTCCATTATCATTTTTAAGGGTTGTGAACCTAAATCAACCTCCGCAGTAAAATGATGGGTTTATTTAATTTTCAACCGACTTCAAGAAGAGAAGGTTCAAGGTATTGCTTCGCATTGTTCTGCTGTAATTTTAGATCAAATTCCGAAAATTCTTTCATCGATACTTTTCAGCTTTTTCAAAAGTCTATTTCACTTTTTTGTCATCTTAATTTTATTTTTATTAGTACTTTTTAATATTTGAGTAGGTTATTTTTTTACGATTATTATTACGTTATTTTATTACGATTTTTTTACGATTCAAATTTTACTAATTCTGAGTAATAAATTTATTTTTCAAATTTTAAATTGAAATGTGCATGATGCGAATTTCAATGGAGAATTCACCCTTTTAGATACATTATGCAACTTTTTAAATTATCTTTCTGAAAATGCCTTGCAGTCTACAGGTGATAGGTTTTCAAAAAACCTTGGTCAAAATCTAGAGGCAAAATGCAGATTTTGAACGTTTTGGTCCATTTTCAGATTTCAGTAAGTATGAGTTTCGAGAAATCGAAATTTCCAAATGATAAAAAACCTTTCTAGTATCAAACACCATTCCCCCAAATTTTTAAAATACCTACCTAGTTTAAATTTTGAATAAATTCCATTTTTTCTTCTTTTTTGCAGTGGAGTGGTCGTACCGGGTCTTTACCGGTCGCGCTCGTTGCCGCACTACCTCGGTTGCGACTCGGGCGTCGGGAGTTTCAGCGAAGGAGGCGGCGGAGGCGTCGGCGGCCCGGATGATAAGGGCGGCGGCGCGGGCGGCGGTCTGGGCCCGTCGGACAAAGGGGAAGGGCTAGCCGGCGAGCTGAGGCAGCTAATCACCCTTAGGCAGCACTACTACCCCGAGGGCGGGTGGGGGTGGGTCGTCCTCGCCGCCGCCCTCGCGACCCACCTCCTTTCGCACGGTCTGCAGCTCGGATCGGTGGTCCTGCCCGCCTACGTTCACCACAAGTTCGGCCCTAGACATCCGACCGTCACAGGTAATTTGGACGTAAAATCGGATCAGAGGTTCCGCCGGTTCAAGCGTTTGCTTCACGATCGTTGCTTCACTCTTACGCTTACGGATTTCCAATTTTTCACTTGCTCTCGCCTTATTCCACCTTTATTAATGACAGTTACCGTAATTTCTATCAACTTCAGCCTTAATCCTGTTTTAACCCGTTGAAAAAAACCCAAAAAAACCTTCAACTAATCAAATTTGAAAAAATTAAAATTATAATATTATTTTAATTTTTTCAAATTAACCTATATTATAGGTACCTTATACAGGTATCTTTAAAGAGAACCGCGAAACCCACGTTTGAAAAACTCGTTATGCCGAGTGGGCGGACGGAAACTTCCGGTTGAAGAAATCGGAACCGGCGAAAATAACAGCTTCACTTTGACCGGGCAGATCGATGTTTAAGCGAGACGTAATTTGCGACTGAACGTTTTTCTGTCGAGATTTTAGCGGGGGAGAGAGGATCGGAAGAAATGCCAAAGTTCGAACAAATCGGTCAAAATGGCTTTTGTTTACCTTCCATTTGGTCGTATTCTTGTTTTCACCCACCGAAACAATCGGGTTTACTTTAATTTTCGAGAAATGAGTAACCGGATTGTTCAAAATTATGAAAAAGTTGTGAAAAATGAAAAACCCTCTTATGTAGGCAATATCGAATTTCAATGTTTTGATTTGATTTAAATTCATCTAGGGCCCTTTTGCCACCGCTATACGAACAAAATGAACAAAATCCGAAAAATATGAAACAATCCAGAACATTTAGCCCTTGAAGTTGGTTCAATTTTAGGGATAGTAAAATAGAGAATTTAGAAAACTGGAATTTAAGAATCCGAATTTTCACGCTCCAAATTTTGAGATTATTAAATAATCTCAATAATAATTTAAATTTTAAATAATTTAGTAGTACATAGGTATACCCAAATGAATAGCTAAAATCAAACATTTTTCATTTTTGATTTTTTTATCTTTGGAGTCAACAATGCTTCAAAAACGTCATAGTTGATGGACTTTCTCGCTCGATTGTCGAACTTGGGCAACTGTATGTCAGAAAGTTCGCCGAGATGACTTGCTAAGTCAAGCGACAGAGGTCGAAAAGCCTTAGAAGCGTTTCATCTCTCTCGAACTCGAATGTATAATACGCTCGCTCTCTGTCGCGGGCGGGGCAGGGGTCTCAAAAATCATTGTGCAATGCGCAACTCGGTTTCTCCCATGTTACGTTATTACTGAAATTACGGAGACAAGGAAGTGCAAAGTAGAGTGTACCGGGAGTGATGATTTGAGGAAAATAGAGCCCGATTCGATGGTTAAGTATATTTTGCTTAATATACAATGTCTGACCAGATTTTACTGTTCGAAGAGATGTTCACATTAATGTACTTTCGATAGCACTCCTCGAAGTATTATAGGTAGAGTGAGGCGGGGTAAGTGCGTACCTAATTTTCACAAATCTGTCCATGCGATTCGCTCACACTTTGAATTTCGACATGACGAAAGTTCTGTAACGTTCTCCAGACATTTTCGAATCAGGAATGTTGATGGGAGAACCCCACAGTTTTAGAGTATTGCCGATTCGTGGTTTTTACTCCTCCGTAACGATCCCATGGGGTTTTTATAAGTCGAAATGCAAAAAAAAGATTTCTGGCTATCGGCCAAATTAATTCAAAAACCAAGAAAGACGTTGAAACAGCAGTTTGGCTTGAATTTTTCAGTTGACGGACACACTTCGAAAAATCGAGGCAAACATGTTTCTCTGGGGGTGCCTGAAACATGAAAATATGACAGTAACTCGAATTCGAATTTCCTCTTTTTCGTAACTATAGTTCCTCAAACTCAAACTATAGTTTGTCCATTTTTACATTGTGTTTTAGGCCCTGATGAAGATATCATGAGATATCGAAAGCTCGGCGATGGAGACAAGTGTTCTGACCCGATCCGTTGACATCATAGTTTCTCACTATTCCGACTCGACGAAATAGCAAAATAAAAAAACCAACATTTTTTCCCACTTTCTTCGCGTCGCTTATCGTTTTTCAAGCGATACAGGTTTTTGATAGATACAGCGTTCGAAAAAGGATCAGGAGCTCCGAGTCATGTCGCTAATGAGGAGTCCAAGTCTGTACTTTACTGTGACTGCCTGAACGCGAACGACTTTCTCTGCCGACTCCGGTCGTGTCCTGGCAACCGGTGGCAGTGAGGACCTTGTACCTTCTGGGGACGCGTCGGATTCGGATCTCGTGCTGGGAATGAAACGAGCTCGTCTCAATCTCCTTCATCTTTTATTCTGCGAACGCGTTGCTTAGCAGTTTTAAGTTAGCACGTTGCACTAATCTGAGACGAAATTTACTGATTTAATACCGAAAAATTGTTAATTTTTTTGTCATGTACCCACCCAAAACCTGATCAAAAATATTTTTTGGAATTTTAATTTTTTTTAAAGGAAAAAAAATGTTTTAAGCCAAAATTAGTCGTCAAATCAGTTTTTGACCGCTAACATCCAACCAATTTTGACTTACAGGGAGTGAAAACGGTGTAAAAACCTTCAAGGCAGCAACAAGCTCAAAAAACTTGGAATCGGTTCAGTAGAACTCCCTCAAATCGGCAAAAACGTGAAAAAGGAAATATCGCATCAAAAAAATTCAAGCCAAACCAATTTAAAAACAAAATTTCCCTGAAAAACCCCCTATCCTATGGTAAGTCAAGCGAAAAATCCGGGAAAAATACACAAAAAATTCTAAATCCGCAACATCACCTTCAAAATTGAGTTTTTGCGATTTTTTGAAAATAGACCATACAGTATGGCCCATACTAATGCCGATTTGGACCACCCACTTCACCTTTTCCGATCGGATAGCCCGGACAATATACGTGCCCCCCCTCCACTCTGCTCGGCATCCACTGCACCACCCCCTACCACCCGCCAATGGCCCCCAACCCGTCAGCCACACACACCCCTTATTAATTTCGAGGAGTAGAAAATTGCCAATTATTTGTGCCACCCAAAACCTTCTCAATAATATTTGTTTCGGAACAATAATAAACTGTTTTTGAGATCATGGCTTTTTTGACATTTGAACGTTTTTTAATGCTCCAATGTGTACCATGCGTTATCAATACTCGTTGGAAGTAGGTGATACCTATCGAGTCTAAGGGTGAATTGCAGGACTACTGCTCTTTCAAGATTCCTAACCGAGTATTGTTAACCAAGGGGGACCTGTTGATCTTGGCACAGGAATCCCGGCTATTCCGCGCGTTGAACTATCCGGCTCAGAAATGGCGTAATCCTGAAATGCTTCTAATTCCCCGTTCCCCTCGGTCGGACAGAGCCTACCTCAACAGACCTTGGCGTGCCGATTGTTTGTACATATAATCCGAACTTTACAGGCGCATTTTCTCTATTTCGAGCGAAATTCTCTTTGAAACCGCGGACAACCATTGATTTATGGCCGGGTTTAATTCCCGTGCGAAAACCGGACGTCGTTTCGCTTTGATCGACCGTTTTAGCGACTTTAGCCGTTCGCAGGTGGTCCGTCTATTTCTGCGAACTGTCGGCCGTTCATCGGGTCGGCGATATTTATAATCGTCCACCGAGATATTTAAAATGTTCGAAGCCGATTAGAAAATTTAGCGCACTTCTAGTGCCAACCGGGCCGTGTATTAGCCCGCATCCTCTGACTGGATGACAGATTCGAACATGAAAGTGTTGTGGCGCCTCGTTGGCAATTTGTCTAGCAAAGTTCCCATTCCGTTCCTTCATTTGACTAGGTACATAATAAATTTCGAAGTAATGCTTCATTTCCAGTTGGCCTATAATTTATTAATACGATTTTATATAATTTAATAACAATCGGCTCTAGGAGCTCATTTCAAATTATTTCCATCTCCGGATATGTTTTTTCAGTATTGAAACTCGAACTTTTCAATTCTTCGAAAAGTTTTCCAACATTAGAAATTCCGACGTCTGCCGTAGAACCCTGACCTGGGAGAACTATTACTCGCTCCGAAACTTTTTCCCTTTTGTAAATATTTTCGAAGATTAAATCAACCCGAAGCTCGAATCGGTTCTTTTCTGCTTGGAAATATTTTCCACCGCAAACCGTGATTTATAACCTCGCCTGCGAACTATCGAGCAACACAAAACACATCATCCAACTTTCATCAATCAACGACGGTCTGGTCCCATTTGCATTTCAACTCATTTTTTCCAGCTCTGCAAACCTCGTTACCTGTCAGAACGTCTTCATTGTTAGTTTTACCTTCCGCCTCCAAAAAAATGAGACCGAAAGAGAGGGAAAATCTCGTTTGTGTCTGCGGTCCGACCGTTCATATACAACGGAATGAAAAGAGACGAAATTCTCTGACGGCTAGAAATGACGGATATCAATCATTCTTTTATTTCATCTACTGTAGTCTTCAAATTGCTATATTTTCCACATTTTGATAGGCAAAAATTAACATCTTCGAAAACATTTCAATATCCAAACATTTTTGTTGTTGAAGAATTGATTGATTGGACGATATCAGGAACGTACAGTAGCCCGACATTACAAATCAATTTTCTGTATTAGCATAGTGAAAAATTTATTCATGCCGAGTACTTGATCGATTTGCGAAAAATATGGGTATTAATTTTCAAACCCGTCTCAGGCACGCAAACGTTTTATGGGCAGATTATTGAAATTAATGCATACTTATTTTTCAAACAAGTAGCAGCAGTAGCACGCAAACAGCTCCTTCCATATCGTGTGAACAACTAGTTTCTGAACTCGAGTATAATAAATGAATAAAGGATTTACGTCGACTTCTCGCCGTGTCGCCTGGCGAATGAAATCCTGCATAAGTGAATCCTGCTCTCAACACCTATGCATATAAAACCGAGGCGGTTCTCTCGATTCTCAACTTTTTTTCAAATTTCTTGCACTGGAATGTTCGTCTCAGCATTTCTCATCGTCCTGATCCGTCCAGGATTCGGGTTACTCAGAATACATGCAATAGGTATATCGGAACTTATACTATTTTTTTCCGGCCGCAAAGATGAACGAATTTGTGGGTTATCAGTAGGCTGACCAGAGGTACTGTTTTCAGCAGTACAGGTCCTACTTTCTAGGTCGTGGTCCTGCTGTCCACAGAAACCTCGAAAGGACCCTAAAATGTACTGCTTTCGTGTGAATGGTCATGCCATGGGCCCTTCTTTCATCACTATAAATGTTACCTACTAAGCCTTTCCCATCGAACCAAACCAAAAAAAAAAAAAAACCAGTGGTGCGTAGATAACACACAATACTTCCATATTTTGAAACGTAAAATTGTGACACAATTTGATCATATTTTGACTGCTTTTGAAAGTGTTTAGGTCAAAAATATCAAAAAATTCAGTATTAAAATTTTAAAACTCGCCCAAAATGAAAAAACGCCACATTTTCGGAATTTAAAAAATATCCACATATTCTGCAAGGTAAAACGAAGATTTTGAGACCAAGAACGCTCAAATCGGTTCATTTTTGCGGCCGGAAAAAAATAAAATAGAAAACACTAAAAATGCAAATATCTCGGAAGTACTGTGCGTTATCCAAATTCCGATTAAACAGGGTGTTAGGTCTTGCCGAGACAAACATTTCAGTTCAAGAAATTTGAAAAAAGGTTGAGAAATGAGGGAGTTATGGCCATTTTTGTAAGTGACCACAGACGGACAGACGGACAGACGGACACACGGACACACGGACACACGGACACACAGACACTTGTTCAGGAAGTGATTCTGAGTAAATGTGTATAAGAAAAAGTTTTTTCTGAAGCTCCGTTCCGATTCTCGATTTTAGGACGATCACAATACTTCCATTTACTCTGTAAATATGGAAGTAAAAACACCCGACATGGTTTTATAGATTAGGACAAAAGAAGAGGATCGTATACAACAGCAACAACCGATGTTATCGTTATCACTTATCAATGTCGTATCCCTACTACCAACCTTCCTTATTTTTCTTCAAGATGTTTGACTCCTTCAAAAATAACGAGAAGATTCAGCAAGAAATTCATAGCTCTGCAAAGTACCTGTTCCTACCTTGTATTTTGGAAGAGTACCTAAAATTGCTACCATCTTTCAATAAATTTCTAGTTTGTTCACTAAGTCATTATTTGTATAAATTAAACGCCTGCCTTTTTGATTATCTCGTTTTTTCTGTTGATAAATTATTTCTAGTTGTTTCTTAAATCAGAAGAGAAATGACTACCTACTTCGACTGAAAAATTAGATGAACGTTTTTGTGGTAGGTATTTCGAAGACAATGTACAATGTAATTGTAGTTGTAGTTGTACAATTGTACAATGATAATAAAAGAATAAAAGTATATTTTATGCATTGTTACCTAGTTATTCTGTTTTGAGGATAGTTTTAAAAAGTATAAGAGTTTTTCAGTATTTGAAAGTTGTCTTTTTGTTGGGTCCTGCTTTCACTGAACAAAATCTGGTCACCCTAGTTATCAGTCGTATAATCTTTCTTTAACCTTGAAGGATACGTAGGTATTTTTTATATTCCGGTAACTGGACGAATTTCGATTTTTAGGGGGTTTCGAAATTTTCATGTAGTTTTTTTGTCATTTTTGATCACACAGCTTCAAGATAGTCGAAATTTTGAGCCAAAAATTCACTACTCATCAAAAATACGAAAGTACCTAATGTGTGTTACCTGCGGGCAACTTTTTTCAACTAGATCTCACGTACTTTCTTTCCTAGTTCTCGGTTTCCACCGAAATATTAGAGAACTTTGTTTTTCACGAGTGAAGTACCTCGCCTGGGGGTTTCATGTTTCGAACCGTTATTGATAATTCGCTCTATGCGATAAAGGGGACCCCGATTCCGTATTCCAAGCGAGGCAACAGTTTAAATTGTCTCTGAAAACGACGTCTTCCGCGGCACCGGCGGGGTCAAAAGTCGCGCCATGGAGCAAAAAAGAAGTCGTTGTCATCGGATAACAACCGTAGATCCAACGCTATCCTGCCGATCGCTGGAAGCCGTGACGTCAAAACTGTACATCCGTGCAAGATGTAAATATACGGTTATCTCTGAACCGGGGGCAGTTTAGCGTTTCTCTCGCGAGAGCTAACTGCTAGATTTCCCCTTCCTCTATCAATAAACTCTGAATCATCTTGAAACAACAATTGAATTTTCCGCAACGTCTACCTCGAGTGCATCAGCGGAATGGGCAGTGAAGAGTATAAAACAACACGTGTGTTTTATTGCGGGTCGTTCGAAACTTTGATCCCTTCCTGTGGGATAAAACCGGCAATAAAACCGGGTGGAAGCAGCTTTTAGGGGTAGTGAGAAGGGCCATGCAGGTCAACAGCATATTTTGTATGCTCATGCTCACGTGCGTAGTGCGGATCGATAGTTTTTACAGTTCTACCCCTGCAAGAGTGAACAGTGGGTTTCCTGAAAGTCGTGTAGTCAAATTATCCTTTTACTCATCATCCTTCTATGGAAAAAGCTATTTTGAATTTTGTATCGCTGGCTCTAAATGCAAAAATGCTACTAAGAACTTATAAAGGGCGCTGTCTGTCTCGTAGGGATGCTGAATGGCTGGCGAGTTTTCTCGGCTGATGTGTTTTCTCGTGACCAAGACTTTCATACTTAACAACGGATTCCAAGTCCGATAAAATAACCAGTGGTGCGTAGATAACGCACAATACTTCCATATTTTGAAACGTAAAATTGTGACACGATTTGATCATATTTTGACTGCTTTTAAGGGTGTTTAGGCCAAAAATATCGAAAAATTCACTATTAAAATTTTAAAATTCGCCCAAAATGAAAAACGCTACATTTTCGGAATGTAAAAAATATCCACATATTCAGCAAGGTAAAACAAAGATTTTAAGGCCAAGAACGCTCAAATCGGTTCATTTTTGTGGCCGGAAAAAAATAAAATAGAAAACACTAAAAATGCAAATATATCGGAAGTACTGTGCGTTATCCAAATTTCGATTAAACAGGGTGTTAGGTCTTGCCGAGACAAACATCTCAGTTCAAGAAATTTGAAAAAAGGTTGAGAATTGAGGGAGTTATGGTCATTTTTGTAAATGACCACAGACGGACAGACGGACTAACGGCCACACGGACACACAGACACACGGACACACAGAAACTTGTTCAGGAAGTGATTCTGAGTAGATGTGTATAAGTAAAAGTTTTTTCTGAAGCTCCGTTCCGATTCTCGATATTAGGACGATTACAATACTTCAATTTACTCTGTAAATATGGAAGTAAAAAGGGGCCAGGATTGGAGTAGGTAGGTCGATCGAAAATGTGTGCTGAAGATAGATAAACCTTCGACCCTGAATATCCCTATAATTTCCTTATTGATATCCTGTCAGGCCCATTTTGCGTAGGGTCTATTACTCAAAAACTAGACACAAAAATATTTCTCTTGAAAAAATTTAGAACAATATTTTATGTCGAATTCGCTAGACAAACATTAAAATGTATAATTAAGGTTTACTATCGACGGCTCATTTGGCTATATAACTGTATAGGTAAATACTAATATTGGCCCCAACTCGAATAATTCGAATCCTCGAGGCTCGACTGTCGATATTTCGAACCCGCCTCTCTAACTAACTTGACTGCGGGTTCTTTTCAAAAGCTCGGCCGGTATCTGGAAAATCAGCCAATCGCCCGACAGTATATTCGTTGACGATAAAATACTCCGAACCTTACCCATGAACGAACTTCGGTAATAAAACGCTTCGCCGCGGAGTATATTGACCTATATCCCCTCCATCGTCTTTATTGGATACAAGATATAGGCGCAGTCCGACAGATTTCCATTTTCGGGTTTCCCCCCCTCCCTCCTGTATCACATTCAAAAGGACAATATCAGTATATCACGGGAGAATGGATTTTCAAGAAATTCCCAAGACACATTCGCCATCGTAATGCGTCTTGCCCAATGCCAAAAATGGCACTTTTTCAGCTCCGCGGTGAATTATGCGATTTTGCTTAGAAAAACAGCCTTGCCGCTGATTTGTTATCTGTTCAGGCTGATTGAGTGGCTCTTCTGAAGGCTGACATGAACCGGAGGAGAGCCATTTAAAGTTAATTGCCTTGCGTAGTAAGTTGAAAGTCTCGAAAGCACGTTCTCGTCAACGACCGAGCATTAACGAATCGCTAAACTGCCGATAGGTCTTTCGGTCACGTTCCGATTTCCGATGGGAAAACTGAGCCGCCAAAATGGAATTTCCTGTCGTCTTCGGTCTTGAAAGCTGCGGTCGAACGTTGCACAATCCGCTCAAGCTTTTATAAATTCCATTATTGTGAATATTCCGAGAGTTTTTTATCCGCTCGAGAAAATTGAAAGGGGAAACTCTCAAGGAAATGTCAACCCTTCGTTCTACAGTGGACGTTTTATTTTCCGATTGTTAGGCGAAATTGGAAATTCGAAAGATGAATTTGGAAAACCACGTTTGCACAATAAAATGTTTGTTAATTTTTGATTGCGAAGAGATTCAAGCTCCTGTAATTCGGTCAGTGAATCTATTCACAGAAATTTAATCAAAATAATCGTGGAAAAGACGAACAAAAACTTGATCTATTTTCACTATTCTTCATCCTTACGTTTGTCTTCATTTGGAAAATAGTCAACTCGCCAGTTACCGCAATTATACCTAACGGTCCATAATAATAATTTTTCGACGATTCTCTCACAACTGTCTTAGCTGAATGTGTTTTCTGCTGAGAAAGCAATACCTTCGGCGGAACAAATATCTCAGCTCCGGGGCGGAGAATGTTCTCGTTTTTTCCTCTCTATTCAACCGCGGAAAATCTTCCCCACACTCTCAATCTTCGACGGAAGGGAAGTCTAATTGGCGGAGAGCTAAAAGGCTTGGCCATCATCGGCTCAGATAGCCGGGCCGACGTTGATGAAAAGACGAGTATGAGGGGGTTGGTGGGGGGGGGCCTATGAAATTCAACCAGGCTCCCACACAAAAGGGCTCATCTGCTGTGTAGAGCTTTTCGAGTTAATTCGCAAACTGAAGGGCGAAGTCTAAGAAAGTGTAGGATGTACATCAATCACCATGGCCCTTCGAGCGTTTCTGAATCCACCCGATGTCAACAGGATGTGTTGGAGAGGAGTTCTAAGTGGAACTACAAGGAATTACTTCTTACAGGTCACGTTTTTTAACCAGGATTTTCCCCCTCCAGGTCATACCCAGCCCTCACATTATGGTCAGTTCTTCTTCCATTTTTTCAGGATGGACTTCAGGATAAAATTATTGATCTCCGCACATTTCGGCCTCAGTTGAATAAACACGAAGTCAAACTCACAATGAAACAGAAACTCGAACTTATATTCAAACTCGAAGTCGAACTCATAATGACACAGATAACCAACCTCATAATTTAACTCAGAATCAAACTCACAATGAAACAGAAACTCAAACTCATAATCGAACTCGAAGTCAAACCCACAATGAAACAGAACATCAATCTCATAATTGAACGCGAAGTCAAACTCACAATGAAACAGAATACCAATCTCATAATCGAACTCGAAGTCAATCTCACAATGAAACCGAAACTCAATCTCATAATCGAACTCGAAGTCAAACTCACAATGAAACAGAACATCAATCTCATAATCGAACTCGAAGTCAAACTCACAATGAAACCGAAACTCAAACTCATAATCGAAATCGAAGTCAAACTCACAATAAAACCGAAACTCAAACTCATAATCGAACTCGAAGTCAAACTCACAATAAAACCGAAACTCAATCTCATAATCGAAATCGAAGTCAAACTCACAATAAAAAAGAAACTCAAACTCATAATCGAAATCGAAGTCAAACTCACAATGAAATCGAAACTCAATCTCATAATCGAAATCGAAGTCAATCTCTCAATGAAGCCGAAACTCAATCTCATAATCGAAATCGAAGTCAAACTCACAATGAAACAGAAACTCAAACTCATAATCGAAATCAAAGTCAAACTCACAATGAAACAGAACATCAATCTCATAATCGAACTCGAAGTCAAACTCACAATGAAACAGAATACCAATCTCATAATCGAACTCGAAGTCAATCTCACAATGAAACCGAAACTCAATCTCATAATCGAACTCGAAGTCAAACTCACAATGAAACATAACATCAAACTCATAATCAAAGTCGAAGTCAAACTCACAATGAAACAGAACATCAATCTCATAATCGAACTCGAAGTCAAACTCACAATGAAACCGAAACTCAATCTCATAATCGAACTCGAAGTCAAACTCACAATGAAACAGAACATCAATCTCATAATCGAACTCGAAGTCAAACTCACAATGAAACCGAAACTCAATCTCATAATCGAACTCGAAGTCAAACTCACAATGAAACCGAAACTCAATCTCATAATCGAAATCGAAGTCAAACTCACAATGAAACAGAAACTCAATCTCATAATCGAAATCGAAGTCAAACTCACAATGAAACAGAAACTCAATCTCATAATCGAAATCGAAGTCAAACTCACAATGAAACAGAAACTCAATCTCATAATCGAACTCGAAGTCAAACTCACAATGAAACAGAAACTCAATCTCATAATCGAACTCGAAGTCAAACTCACAATGAAACAGAAACTCAATCTCATAATCGAACTCGAAGTCAAACTCACAATGAAACAGAAACTCAAACTCATAAACGAATTCGAAGTCAAACTCAACTGAGATTGTGATATTGACTTCGAGTTCGATTATGAGATTGAGTTTCGATTTCATTGTGAGTTTGACTTCGATTTCGATTATGAGTTTGAGTTTCGGTTTCATTGTGAGATTGACTTCGATTTCGATTATGAGTTTGATGTTATGTTTCATTGTGAGTTTGACTTCGAGTTCGATTATGAGATTGAGTTTCGGTTTCATTGTGAGATTGACTTCGAGTTCGATTATGAGATTGAGTTTCTGTTTCATTGTGAGTTTGACTTCGAGTTCGATTATGAGATTGATATTCTGTTTCATTGTGAGTTTGACTTTGATTTCGATTATGACTTTCAGTTTCTGTTTCATTGTGAGATTGACTTCGAGTTCGATTATGAGATTGAGTTTCTGTTTCATTGTGAGTTTGACTTCGAGTTCGATTATGAGATTGATATTCTGTTTCATTGTGAGTTTGACTTTGATTTCGATTATGACTTTCAGTTTCTGTTTCATTGTGAGATTGACTTCGAGTTCGATTATGAGATTGAGTTTCGGTTTCATTGTGAGTTTGACTTCGAGTTCGATTATGAGATTGAGTTTCTGTTTCATTGTGAGTTTGACTTCGAGTTCGATTGTGAGTTTGACTTCGAGTTCGATTATGAGATTGAGTTTCGGTTTCATTGTGAGTTTGACTTCGAGTTCGATTATGAGTTTGAGTTTCGGTTTCATTGTGAGTTTGACTTCGAGTTCGATTATGAGATTGAGTTTCTGTTTCATTTTGAGTTTGACTTTGAGTTCGATTATGAGATTGTGTTTCGGTTTCATTGTGAGTTTGACTTCTATTTTGATTATGAGTTTGAGTTTCGGTTTCATTGTGAGATTGACTTCGATTTCGATTATGAGTATGAGTTTCTGTTTCATTGTGAGTTTGACTTCGATTTCGATTATGAGTTTCCTTTGATGAGTTTCATTGTGAGTTTGTTCGAGTTCATTGTGAGATTGACTTCGAGTTCGATTCATTGTGAGTCGAGTTGATATTCTGTTTCATTGTGAGTTTTCATTGATGTTCTGTTTCATTGTGAGTTTGACTTCGACTTTGATTATGTGTTTGATGTTATGTTTCATTGTGAGTTTGACTTCAGGTTCGATTATGAGATTGAGTTTCGGTTTCATTGTGAGATTGACTTCGAGTTCGATTATGAGATTGGTATTCTGTTTCATTGTGAGTTTGACTTCGAGTTCGATTATGAGATTGATATTCTGTTTCATTGTGAGTTTGACTTCTATTTAGATCATGAGATTGATATTCTGTTTCATTGTGAGATTGACTTCGATTTCGATTATGAGTATGAGTTTCTGTTTCATTGTGAGTTAGACTTCGAGTTCGATTATGAGATTGATATTCTGTTTCATTGTGAGATTGATTTCGAGTTCGATTATGAGATTGTGTTTCGGTTTCATTGTGAGATTGACTTCGTTTTCGATTATGAGTATGAGTTTCTGTTTCATTGTGAGTTTGACTTCGATTTCGATTATGAGTATGAGTTTCTGTTTCATTGTGAGTTTGACTTCGATTTCAATCATGAGTTGGAGTGTCTTTTTTATTGTGAGTTTTACTTCGATATCGATTATGAGTTTCTTTTTCGTGGTGTGTACTTCACTTGACAGTGTGATAATGAAAAATATATCATGTTCGTAGTAATTATGTGAAGGAACACTGGAAACTTTTGGGGTGGCCTCCCTCGTGGTTCTGTCTGTATTTTTGTAGTTCTGCCGCATTTTCGTAGAATGTTCAAAATCGTGACAATGGCCAACTCGATACGACAAATTATTCGTGATAACGGGACCTAGATTTTGTTATTCATTTTGATTCCCACTCGTATGACGCATTCGGCTTACAACATTTCGTTCTCGAGGCAGACACATTTTTCGCTACCCTGTCGACTTAGTACCAACATTTTTTCTCAGCTGGTATAATAATTTAGATTCTTCTTCTCTGAGCGATTTCCGTTTCAAATTTCTACTCTAGGGCACCCCGAGGTCTCTCTTCCGACAATAGCTACATTCCTTACTTGGCTCTGGCGACGTCACGACGGTGGACATCACCTCCCAGGACTCCAAGACCGTTCTGTCGACCCAAAAGTACCTAGTTGACTATAAATACGGTACTACTCATGCATTATTCATAATTTCGGCCGTCCCTTTTTCGTGGGGCATGTGCTCAGTCCCTTCCGCATCGTCTCATTGTCCGCTTTTGCGAGTTTTGGCACGATTCTCTGACTGGGGAAGAAAGAACATTGGTATCTGTCCCTTTCCGGGTGAGGGAGGAAGGACAAAAACGAAAATAAAATAAAACTTAGTTTTATTTTTGTGTGGATAGGATTTTGGCTTACCTATCCAAAAACGGAAAAGTGTAAATGATGTGGGGACCTCTTACCCACAAGAAATGTTTTTACTTAGCCCTGGAAGGGAAACAGGCACACGGAAAAGAAAATAAAATTTAAGGCACTCAATTCCTTGTTTGAAATAAAATAAATTAAAGAGTATGTCCCGAAATGGAACGATCTCACCGTTTGTAGTCTTCCAGGAAAATCCGGTCACAATCCACTGGGTTGGGGAGGACGCGAAAAGGGCTAAGCACTTTTCCGATTAAGATTTTGGCACCCAAGATTTTCACGCGACCGAAGGTTCGCAACACAATAGGCTCGCGTGCACTATTGCTGCCGATTGGGGGAAAATAAATCAGTTTGGGGGTTTACGCACAATAGGGATAAACTCGCGCTATTGGCCGACGGGAGGATCACAAAATAAATTTGGGTGCCAAAAAATGTTTGAGAAATTTTTTGAGAAAAGGGGGAACACGTTTTTCACTCGTGGCGATTCAAACCGAGACTAATGAGTCTCGTGGGGGGTCCCTTTTGGCTAATAGGCCTATCAGGCCTAGGAGACGATCGAGACCGGACGTGATATTACCTCCCCCCCAGGAAAAATGTAGGATTTGAGTACCTTTCCGTCATCCTACATTGCTGAGGCCTTTTTTGAAAAAAAAAAGGGGGAGAACTGCGGGCAAAACCTCTGGCTGTTTTGGAGGGAAAAGCGCCGCAGTAATGCAGAAAATCAGCGAGGTCTGAATTTGTCGGGATAATTGAAAGTGACGATTTCTCAGATCGGCACGAGGTATGTTTCCATATCACGTCCGATAAAATTAAATATAGGGAAGGGTTGCTCAGACCTCCCTGCCCAAAAACTGCAGGGGATAACCTAAACTCTGAGGTGATCTCCAGCATGAGAAACAGAGCGAGCAACCTAAAATGTGTGCTGACGGGTTCCCTGGGCTGTACAAATAAACTAGTTCGCGTCACATGTTGGTCCTACGACGGCCGCTTACAAAGGAGCAAGTATGCAGTGCAACCGACGAAAATATTACATGCAGTAAATAGACGATGGCGTATCTGTGTACGCTGATTGTTCGTTCACGTCGAAATGTCACTCGATGAACACTGGAATTTATCATTCGCCCAAGGAGTTGAGTTGCGTTTGAGCGAATTTAACTGTGCTGCCATGTTATTCGAGGGTAGAGGGGACCAACAGTGAACGCGATTCACAATTTTGAATTAATTTTGTTTACGATGTGTTCGGAAAATTTTTAGTTGTGAAACATGAGCGGTTCGGTGAATTGCTGCGTCTTCGCAATTTTGAAGAAGATATGAGACGTCCGAAATTTTTTTGACTATTTGGAATGGGCCCCAGTACTTTGGCGAGAGTTTTTTGGTGATCCCTTTTTGCTTATCGGAGATAATATATGTCTTGAGCAGAACTTTGTCGCCGACAGAGTACTGGACGTTGACGTGCCGTTTATTGTAAACGGCCGCGTGACGTTTATGCGCGGCGTCGATATTAGCAATCGCGGTTTGCCACGTTGTAGGCAAATGGAGCTGCTCCGAAGGAATGTCCCAAACCAAATTTAACGGAGTGTTGAGGGGACGTCCGAAAAATAGCTCGACCGGGCTAAATTTTGTGGACTCGTTAAAAGCCGAGTTTAATGATAATTGAGTCAAATACAGATCATGTGCCCATTTAGAATGATCATCGTGACATTTAGCCCGTAGTGCAGTTTTTAAATTCTGGATTTGCCTTTCTGCCAGGTTGGGATTTGGGTAGTATGGGATGAGGAATGTGTGGCGCGACCCAGTCGAATGGATGAATGATGTGAATTTGTGAGACGAGAATGAGGTCGCGTTGTCGGTGACTATCCTCTCCCAATACCCATAATGTCTGAAAACGTGCGTGTTTAGCGCGTTCATGATTGATTTCGATGTGACGGTTGTGAGGGGAACTAAAATTGTGAATCTGGAGAAACCATCGACGGCGATTAAAATGTGGCGGTAGCCCATCGAAGGGGGGAGCGGGCCCGTAGTGTCCAAGTACAGGGTTTGTCCCACCCTTGTATCTAACGACGACGATAAATGTCCCTGAGGTTTCGTTCGATCCGATTTAGTTTTCTGACATACCTCGCAACCGCGGATTTGGCTCTGTATGGACCGGTGCATATTTTTCCAGAAAAAATATTTCCGGATGTGCTGGAATGTCCGCTGTGTTCCCCAGTGTGAACCGAATTTTGAAAAATGATAGTAGCGGATGATGGTGTCCACGAGTGTCGAGGGAACTACAGCGCGATGTTGTCCGTTGTTTAATACACGATAGAGCCGATTTCGTTTTAAAATGTAATTCGGGTGTGCGTTGGAACCGTCGCGAAGCGATTTTATTATCGGTTCTAATTCGGGATCGCTCATTTGTGAAGCGTCGAAATCGATGAAAATGTCGGGGAAATCTTTAAGAATCCGTAAATGGCCGGTGCGATGAAGAATATTAAGGGAGTCGCAAGGCGGGGGAGTTGCTGGAGGCTGTACTTTGATTTCCGCATCGACAGGGTAACGACTGAGATAATCCGAGAATGTATTGTCTTTGCCTTTTATGTGGTGCGCCACGTACCGAAAAGGCATGAATTGGGTGATCCACCTGGCCATTCTACCACCATTTTTTGCCAGGTCACTGATGGCCGTGAGGGCTTTGTGATCAGTGTATAGATCGAATTCACTGTGTTCTAAATAGATCCTATATTTTTTGAATGCGAACGTTATCGCGAGGGCCTCGAGTTCGTAGGCCGAATAATTTTCCTCCGATTTACTTAGTTTTCGGGAGGCGAAAGCGACGGGGTGAAAACCATTGCCGTCATTTTGGGTCAAAATGGCCGAAACGCCTTTTGCGGACCCGTCTGTAAAGACTTGAAAACGCCTAGAGAAATCGGGCGTAGCGAGTACAGGAGGTGTGGTGAGGAGTGTTCGCAAATGCTGCCAGGCATTTTCTGCGTTTGCGTCCCACACCATTGGACAATCTTTTTTACGCAAATTGTTAAGTGGTTTTGCGATTATGTGGACATTTGGGAGGAATTTGGCAAAGAAATTCACGCTGCCTAAAAAGGAAGCTATGTCCTTAGGGGTTCGGGGTCGGGGTATTTTGAGGAGCGCATTAATACGATTCGGGTTTATGGAGATTCGATTTTTGGTAATTTGGTGACCAAGGAATTCAATTTGTGGTTGTGCCAATTGTAATTTAGAGGGGTTAACGGTGAGCCCTGCTCGTTCGAGCCGGCTAAATATTTCGTGAAGGTGCTCTACGTGCTCTTCGAAATTAGAGCTATAGACGAGAATGTCGTCGAAATAATACATTAGGAATTTATAACGTAAATTTCCCAATATGTCATCCATAAGTTTGGACAAGAGTTGACCACCTACGCTCACACCGAAAGGAACTTTGCGGTACGCAAAGGTGCCGAACTGGCATTGGAAAGCCGTTAGTTTTTTGGATTGGTGTGTCAAACAAATTTGGTGGTAAGCCGAATTTAAATCGATGATGCTGAAAATGGAGGCGTCCCTAAGATTCAGAAATGCACTATCGATGGGTGGCACTGGGTATTGTAGGTACTCGATACATTTGTTGAGGTGCCGATAGTCGACGACGAGGCGCCAAGAGTTACCATTTTCAGAACTATGTTTTGGAACCAAAAAACAGGGGGAAGCGGAGTGGGTATTGATGCGTTCGATGACCCCTTCATCGAGCAATTTATCCAATATTTCGCGCATGGCTTGTTGGCGAACCGGCCCCTGTGTGTAAACAATTTTGGATTTTTTTAATTCGGCTCCCGGTTTTAATTTTAGGTGGCATTTTAGCACGTTGGTGGTTCCCAAATTTTGAGTCAGGACGCGAGGAAATTGGCATTTAAAATATTCCAATAGTGAATTTTCGTTCAACCCCTGTAGCTCCGTGAATTGGTTTTTAATTGTGACACCGTCGAATAATTTGTATTTCTTGTTCGGCTGAAATTTGAATGTGAATGTGTCACTTGAGGGGTCCAGGAGGAGGGTTGTGGCACGAACGAAATCCAGTCCCAGGACCATTTGTTGTGGTAGGGTTGGGACGATGTAAAATGTGTGAGTCCAAGTATTTTTGCCAATTTTAATTTTCAGATCGACCATTTTATTTATTGAAATGCGCGACGAATCTCCCAACGTCGCGGAAAATTTGGTCGAATTTAATTTTAAGGGTTTATGGGAGTTAAGTGCGTCCAAAAATGAGCTACCTATGCACGAAAATGAAGCCCCTGTGTCAATCATGGCAGTAGCTCCGATGTAATTATTTATTAACACCTTGGTCAAATTTTTTGATGGCGAACTGTTGATTTTAATTTTGTTAAGTGAATCTCCTGTATTGCGCGTACCCCTTTCGACCCGAACCCCCGAAATTAGTTTTTTGAACCCCTTGAGTTTTTTGCCGTTTGTTTGTGTTCCTTTTTTTGTTTTGTTTGTTGAGTTTGCCGATTTTTTCGATTTTTTCCCGGTTTGTTTGGGATAGGAGACTGAAAGAAGGCAGGAGAAGGGCGGGCGTACTAGGCCTAGGCTCGAGGCGCTCAATCACGGACAATGAGGAGCGCTTGTTAGAAGGAAAATTAATTAATCGGAACCCGAGGATTTTCAAAATTTGCAGAGTTCGCGTTTTTGTATGTCTGCTACCAGTTTTGTCCCTTTCCGGGTGAGGGAGGAAGGACAAAAACGAAAATAAAATAAAACTTAGTTTTATTTTTGTGTGGATAGGATTTTGGCTTACCTATCCAAAAACGGAAAAGTGTAAATGATGTGGGGACCTCTTACCCACAAGAAATGTTTTTACTTAGCCCTGGAAGGGAAACAGGCACACGGAAAAGAAAATAAAATTTAAGGCACTCAATTCCTTGTTTGAAATAAAATAAATTAAAGAGTATGTCCCGAAATGGAACGATCTCACCGTTTGTAGTCTTCCAGGAAAATCCGGTCACAATCCACTGGGTTGGGGAGGACGCGAAAAGGGCTAAGCACTTTTCCGATTAAGATTTTGGCACCCAAGATTTTCACGCGACCGAAGGTTCGCAACACAATAGGCTCGCGTGCACTATTGCTGCCGATTGGGGGAAAATAAATCAGTTTGGGGGTTTACGCACAATAGGGATAAACTCGCGCTATTGGCCGACGGGAGGATCACAAAATAAATTTGGGTGCCAAAAAATGTTTGAGAAAATTTTCGAAAAAAAAGGGGGAACACGTTTTTCACTCGTGGCGATTCAAACCGAGACTAATGAGTCTCGTGGGGGGTCCCTTTTGGCTAATAGGCCTATCAGGCCTAGGAGACGATCGAGACCGGACGTGATATATCTAACTATTGATACCTACCTACCATTCCTCTCTTGCTACTTCGGATTGATTTGAGATTATTCCCCTCCAAAATGTTCGACTTTCCTTTCAAGTTTTGAACTCGCTAAATTATTCTGAGGGCTGGTCCGTCAAGATAAGCATGTTTAATGTGCTTCAGAATCAAGTAAGATGAAAACGAAACTTTTTCAATAAAATTCAAAGGTAAATTTTATTTGGGTGCTGTGACAACACTGAAAAACGTCCACTTTCTTGAATTTTTTCCTGCTGTTTGCCAGTCGAGACGAAATGGTGCTCTTGTTAAGTTGAACAACTAGCTGCCAAATTTGGTGAATGATTTGACACGTTTACCTTTGGCAATTAGAAAAAGTACCTATTATCGATCGTGGACTTTGCGGTTGAACCTACATAGGTACCATTTTGTTTGGGCTATTGACTTTTACAGTGCTGCCACAACACCAAGATGAAAATTCCCGCGATTTTTGATAGGGACGTGCCTTTTACCTAACCCGTTTTCATAATGATGCAATAACAGTTCAATATTTAATCATGAAAAATAGATTGCAGGAGGCCAGCAGCTCTCACAAAAATATCGAGGCAGGTAGATAAAAGTACCAATATTGATAAATGGATAAAGCAAGTTATGTTTTGAAACATGTACGCATGTCCATTTACCTCGCCGTTATAGAGCCTGCAGAATGGTGTACATGTAATTCCCCCAAAAAATCGCCTGAGGAGGAAATATTACTGTATGTACGTTCCAAAACGTAAAAGGCATGTAGGTAACTTTACTTCCGTGGGCCGCCATAGAACACAGCCAGGATCGTAATGTAAATTCGCAGAAGTGCGTTCTGCTTTTGAAGCATCCTTCCTGTACCGGCCGCGGCTGAGTAAATATTTGCTCGGAGAACGCCCTCATTCTCTCTCTCGTCACCTTTGCCGGTTATAGTCTTTTAGACCGACAGACAGACGTCTGCACCCGTGACAATCCGGACAAATGCTTTCTAGGGAGGGCCCGTAGGTAGGAGCTGCTTCTTGTAGTTGCAAAGCCCTCGAGATGGATGTGGATGTAGTCGGAGACGTAGAAAGACGAGTTTCCGACCTTTCTTCCCGGCAGAACTATAATATTTTACAGCGGTGCAGTCCGCTCTTCCCGTCCACTGCTGACCTCAGTTCTCCCACGTCGGTTCCTCGGTCGGTTGCCTTTAAACTTGTGCCGTGAGAAAGAGCACATTTCATTTTCTAGTGACACCAACGTTATGGGCCTCTCGTTCACAATATGTTACCGCCACCGCCAACTGTACGGAGCCGGTAATCTTTTACCGGTGTCACAGCGAGCCTAGCCCTCATCTTGGTATTTATATTCTGCCGTGATCGAAACGCCCGCGACTACAGAGAATTGATTTGAATCCAATAATGCGGGTAAATAATTGTCCGGAGGAGAGAATATTAGTTTTTTGGATTCTTATAATCATTGGTTTCCCTATCGAAGCCAAGGACCCCCAAATTCTCACCAAAGTAATTTTTTTAAGCTAACATACGATATTGCATATTGACACAGATGATACTTTGACGTAACTCAGCATAAATATGAGCCGATGAATGGCAAAATTATTATGTTCATTTAGTCGAAGGAAATGTTGAAATCCGTAACCAACCCGGAAATTCGATAGGTCCTTTCCCAGATTTACCTTGGGCAGTAAAGAAGAAGTTTAACGATCGCGGAATATGCGGTTGAACTCAACGAGTACCATTTCGACTGAAAACAGCAGATGCGAGAGATAACGTGAGATAACGAGATGAGATAACGATACTCTTGCAGTGCTGCCACAACACCAGGATGGAACTTCCCGCTGTTTTAAAAATAATTGCAACTTACGCAGTTCAGGCTCTGTAGTCTGCGGGAAAACCGCTCAGCACTGCATGAATACGTGCCGCTCAATGTCAAAATGAATGCGTTCATCCAGGCGTTGAAAATGTTAAAATCCGTCAACCGTTCATGCGGTACATCCACAAAAGAGACAATCGGGCCACTCAATCAGTGAAATCCCATCGCCATGATCCCGATTCAGCAGCATTGAAGCGTCTAAAATAATTTATTGTTCTCCTGGGGTACACGAGGACTATCGTTAAAAAAAACCTTATCGAGACACATAGTGAGTAAATCAGATGTCCTCATCCCAGCTTTAAGACTGAGGTTTTTCGAACGGCAGAAAAAAAGATGAAAATTAGCTGTCCGGAACAGTGGCATCGCCTTGATTAAATATCCAAGAGCTGGTGAAATCTAGCGGAGGATAACACGTAGTTTGTTGTCGATGTGTCAGCGGTCGGCTGGGAAGGGGGTTGGGAATAAATTAGGGAAATTAGACGCGATGATTAATGACAAGGATGTTAATTTGTAAACTGTGGAAATGCAAATTCATAAATCGAGGCTTCCTTTCGGAATAAAAACGTCTTTCCTTCGCTCAGACGGCGGTCGCAGGTTTCAGTTCCTGTTTTTGAAAAATACCGATATCTTCTGGTGCGGCTAATCTCCCTTATAATAAGATTACATATATTGAAATTGCTTAGATAGGTTTAATTTGATTTTTAGGTTAACTTATAAAAATTATTTTAGTTTTTGTAAATTACTTACAAATCATTTTAAAAACTGACAAAAGCGACGATTATTTTGAACAATTTATTAAACATTTTATAAATTGTATCATATGCATTGAATTTTCTTGCTGTTACTTGATGTAGTTACGAAGTGACTTTTATTATGTCAGATGAAATTATTTTTCGTGGAAGCCGAGCTAAATGAATAGGTAGCTGTCTTGTAAAGGAAATGCGAGTTTGCTAAGTTCACGTTGGAGAAACTTCTCTTTTGAGCAATTACCGGTCTTTCCAACAAAGAATCAACTAGGTGGTGTTTTAGTTTGATACGAACTACAATATTTCTTCGCTGGACAGCACGAGACCAAATAAAATTTTAATCATTTCAGGATAAAATCGATAGGTTAACATTTTCAACACTTGCATTTGCAAAAACCTGAAAAAATTGGCATTAACATTATTTTTTAGTCATTTATTGAAAAAATTTAGTAATTTGGCGATGCATAAATCAAAAAATCGCACAGACGATTTTTCTCGAAATTTTCCTCTACAAACATGCGGAAGTCGACCATTTACGAATACGATGCGTAAAAGGGACCGATAAGAAATCCATCAAACTGGTTCGACGAAAGAGGAACACAGTTTTTTTTTGGAGGCATTAGCAAGTTTTACATAAACATAGCAGCTCTGCTGTCGGGCCAATCTGATAAAACACAAACGTGCCTCTGCCGTATAGGACCACCAGGATATCTAATCGTTGTCAACACCCACGGCCCGATGAACAATTTAATATTCACGGATCGTCAATACCGGCTGTCAATACCTTACCTGAATACCTCCAGCTGTGAGAAGAAAGTGGAATTCCTTCTCATGTGCGAGTTGAACTCGTTTCAATTAACCTACTTCCGACAATAACACAATATTAAGTAGATAATTTCGCGGGTTGTAGGTTTTAGAACTACATGGAAGTAATGCGATCATCAGAAAAGTAAAAATCGAATTAGAGAATCGAAGAATGACTTCTTGAGCAAGTAGGTATTTATTTTATTAATCCTTCTCTGAGTACTTGGACTAAAAGTTATTAATTATTTCCTACCCAAATAGCCGTTGAGTTCATCAATAAAAATATCGAGGATTCGCTCATTCTGCATACGGAAATATAAAAGTACCCACCATAGCACCGCAACCCACCACTTTTTAAGCGGGAAGAAGGAATAAATCTCGGAGATGATGTGATGTGTTCATTCTTCGGTGAAATAAGCGATTTCCTCTGAAATATCACGTCAACACTCTTTGAACTATGGAAGCAAAATATATCACGGCCGGCGTGGGAGTTTGATGGGTGGGCTGTCTTTCCGATAAGCCAACAGTTAACTAGCCGTCCCAGGTATCTTTAGGTTCGCCTTACATTTGATGGCTAGCCATTCGTACCTGTCGTCGACCGACTTCAGTTAAGTTTACCAGCATAATATAACACAGTTTTACTTCAACTCTGGATGCAGTTACCTTGATTGACTGCTTACATTTATAGGTACAAGACATTTTCAAATATTTTTCAAAATTATTTCCACCTTAACAAATCAGAGCATACGCCCTTGATTAAAGCCCTCGACTTTTTACTACAAGATTGAGCGCTTCCATTGTTTTGCCTTTGAATGCCCGTCTGCTATAGTCATTTTTCATTAATAAAAGCCGGTAAACTTTTGGCAACTCGGTAATCAGTCATTGTCGGATAAACCGCGAAGCCCACAATAGCCTGTTCTTCACCTTGAGCGAAGAAGTTCATATAATGCTTGTCTTTGCCAAGGCAGAAAGCTCTTCATGGTGAAAATAGAGCACCTGTGACTGGAGGGTTCACATGGGCCCAATCTGTCAGATAGGACAGTGCCCCGCTCTTGAATTCAAAAAAATGTGGGCAGAACTATACTGAAAATGGAGAAAAAATGCCACCAACCGCATATTCCTATTTCAACCCACTCCCGAGTAACAATATTTTGACGTTTTCTTTCTTTTCAGGAAACCACGTTCTGCAACTTCCTATTTTTGGAAACTTTTTTCTCTTTGGGGAAACCACGTTTTGTATGCTTCATAAACATACACATTTTTCTACTTCAGAACAACTTTCTTATTTTTGGAAATATATTCAATATTCGGATTCAGTCTAAAACGTAATTGGGATACATCCCGGACCAAAACAATGTCAATACATTAAGTACCAATTGAAAACTATCTCGTAAAGACTTCAGCTGCAGGACCTCAAGATAGGAAATTGAAAGAAATTTTGAAAAATAGATTCCATAATAAATCCATCACCGAAATATATATACGTTTTAATACCTCGATCATGTGAAGAAACCTTTAG
The DNA here is from genome assembly GCA_036186465.1 of Nesidiocoris tenuis. NCBI lineage: Eukaryota > Metazoa > Arthropoda > Insecta > Hemiptera > Miridae > Nesidiocoris > Nesidiocoris tenuis. The sequence goes on from AP028920.1 coordinate 5,963,707, forward strand.
CTGGATGACGTTCAATATGTACGTGTGAACCTTCGAAAAGATTCACCAGAAGCCTTAGACTATCATTCACTGGAAAGCCCCTGGGCTAGACAAAAGCTCAAATGGATTGATGGAAGCAACGCGTGAGGGTATAAAAACCATTATAATTAATGAACGCCCTAACGTGCAGTGCTGGAGAATCAGGTTGGCAGTCCTGCCAGGCGGATAGTGTCAGTGTTGCCGCATATCACTCAGGCCAAGTGATCAGGTTCTTCCAGATGAAGACATCAATCTTTCTTTGACATCTTCCCCTTCCCGTGGCAAAGCCGTCGGCTTCATGTAACCTGTTCTTGTAGATTACTTTCACGCGTTGTGGCGGAAGTCGATCCTTGAGGATTCCAGCGTGGGTGGTAATCATTTTGGAGAAGCTAAGGTTACGGCCAAATCGTGCTAATAGCCGAAATAGGGTAAAAACCCTCACTAAGGGAAATTCACTCTCGATGTACGAGTACGACTTTCAAGTAGAGACACGATCAGGGAGCTTACCTGAGGTGCGTAGATAGCCCACAATACTTCCATATTCTGATACGTACATTTTTTTATCGAAATCAATTCAATTTAGGCTCTTTTGGAGACGGTTTGGAGAAAAATGTCAAAAAACTGACTAGGTAATCTGGCAAGGTATGCACATTTTAAAACCCGTATAAGAAAATGTCTTATATTCCGATAACTTGGATATTTCGATACCTTAAAGCACAAAGGGCATATGTCCCAAAATATCAATTTTGAGATTTCGGTAGGTACCGAAAGAATCTACTCATCAGGACCTATCGATCGCTCCAAGAATCATGATCTTTATATAATATATTATATTTTTGGGGCCAAAAAACGATATAATAGATAAACGACGAATATTTAAAGAGCGTTTATCTTGGAAGTGTTAAGTGCTACCAAAGTTCTGGTTAAACAAGGTTGTAGATCTTGGCCAGACAAATATTTTTTATTTAGCGAATTTTTTTATGAAATTGAAAACTATGGGAGAAATCTTTATTTTCGTAAATAAACTTGGATAGTTCTCAGTTGAATTTGGAAAATTCTCAAGTTGATCGAGCAAAATTTCAAATTGATTTGAAAAATTCTCAAATTAATCTGAGAATTTCTCAAATCAAGTTGGAAAATTTTCGATATGGCTTTTAGAAAATGCAGGTTTTTTCGAAATGCATTACCTATACCTATTATTTAAATAATCTTCGTTACGCTGTGTGGCGATGGGGAGTCCGTGTGTGTGCTGAAGAACAAGGGGATTTGTTTTTCAGTTATCAGCTACTCTCATCAAATTCTATTTTTGTTCTTGGCGCACCAGTATGGTATTTTACCGGTCAGGTTCTTCGCCCTCGCATGTTCTATCACGATTGCCCTAGTCTAAAAAAGAATTTTGGGCAGGTAACACAAAAAAATTCGGGTAGGTTAGACGTAAAAATTTCCACCGATTTTTTTTACGCCTTCTTGAATTTATTCTCTCAATATTCCAAAGTCGAGGTTAAGCTTGAATCTGACGCTTGCACTAAGATTTGAACGAACCCATTGAATATGTTTGCTTCTTATTCTCCTGGTCGGAAGTGGATCGGTTTGAGTTCGATATTCTCTTCTCTCTTTTCTTATGAATAGATATGACGCCATGAAGACCGTGTTTGTTCGCAAACAACGGCCAAATCGAAAAGAGGTTACCTTGCATGGAGTCTGTGAGCGCACGTAGGTGGGCAAGTCGTATGTGTGTAGGGAAAATGGGAAGGGGTTAAAATACTTGATTGCGGTTTATTTTCGCTTCTTATCGGGGAACGTCTTGGGTCGAATGGCGGACCGCGATACGGAACTGGAATGTTCTTTATGCTCTCGCCCAAATGTCTTTTTGGAAACTGGAAAACGGAGAAAAGTGAGCTTTTCTGCTTATACCTATGCGCTAACAAACACATCAATTTATGATGATTTCCCTCTGCCTCTGGCTTCATTGGGACGCTAAAACTGTTTCAAACGTTCCACAGCATACTTCGATCAATTTTTTTTCATTAAAAAAAAATTTTTAGTCAGAGTTATTAAATAACACAAATAAATAATAAAAATATTGCAAATAATACAAATTTTGTACTGCTGAGTAGTTTTAATATGTTCAAACTATCCCTGACGGATTTTTTCGAATTTCATCAATCATTTTTATGCATGAGAAATGGACCAAAATTCAACATTAATTTTAACTTTTGACAGAATTCAACATTAATTTTAACTTTCGACAATTTTCAATATTAATTTCATCTTTCGACAAAATTTAACATTAATTTGAAATTTTGACAAAATTCAATTGATTTTGATTTTTAACAAAATTCAATCGATCTCAAAAATGCTAGTCGAACCGTAAAAAATATAAAATCCTCTGGTGGGCAATAACTGATACATCAGTGGTCCATAATAGAAACATGTGGCCAATAACGAGTACAAACAACTTATTCCAAAAAACCTCAAAAAAAAAAAAAAATTGGGACCCAAACTTAAGAGAAATTGATATGAGACCACATTCCTGAAATGTTTACTCCTCCAAAAATAAACCAGTGGTGCGTAGATAACACACAATACTTCCATATTTTGAAACGTAAAATTGTGACACAATTTGATCATATTTTGACTGCTTTTGAAAGTGTTTAGGTCAAAAATATCAAAAAATTCAGTATTAAAATTTTAAAATTCGCCCAAAATGAAAAAACGCTACATTTTCGGAATGTAAAAAATATCCACATATTCTGCAAGGTAAAACGAAGATTTTGAGACCAAGAACGCTCAAATCGGTTCATTTTTGCGGCCGGAAAAAAATAAAATAGAAAACACTAAAAATGCAAATATCTCGGAAGTACTGTGCGTTATCCAAATTCCGATTAAACAGGGTGTTAGGTCTTGCCGAGACAAACATTTCAGTTCAAGAAATTTGAAAAAAGGTTGAGAAATGAGGGAGTTATGGCCATTTTTGTAAATGACCACAGACGGACAGACGGACAGACGGACAGACGGACACACGGACACACAGACACTTGTTCAGGAAGTGATTCTGAGTAAATGTGTATAAGAAAAAGTTTTTTCTGAAGCTCCGTTCCGATTCTCGATTTTAGGACGATCACAATACTTCCATTTACTCTGTAAATATGGAAGTAAAAAGGGCTCAAAATAATGTAATTTGAGTACATTACAGGCATAAATGAGCCTAAGGGTTGGAGTTCAATTTGATGAAAATAGGGCAAGAGGACAATCGCCTGCCAGGCATCGCATGAAACGAGACCACAAATAATTAAACGTAGAGGTGAATAGATACGTCCAAATTAAGTAAATCGTGAGAGAACTATTGAAACAATGTACCCATACTCGGTACAGTACTCGCTGAAGCAAAGCCATCGTGACCAAATTGCACGAAACTCAATACCAATGGATATAAATCTAGAGGGGTTAATGTTCTACAGCATTGTACAACTTAGTAGCAACAGAATAGACACAAAAGCCCGATGACGTATACGTCATCGTGCTATACAAGCAAATATTATATTCAAAATTATCGCTATTGCTGTCAATTATATTGTATCGTACATTCTGGTTGTCTGTAGTGCCACCAAAATTAATCCTAAGAAAATGGTGGTACCAAATGGCAGACTTCCTCGATGTCCCAGTGAAAGAATTTTTGAAATCGGATCGGATTTGGCTGCGTGAGAGCGGAAAGTAGTTACCGGAAAAAGCAATGAAAAAATCCCTCCTACAAATCAACTAGGGTAACCTCAGTTTTTTTAAATCGGTTATAAATTGATTTTTTCGTCTAAAATGGTTTTCGTGTAATTTAAAAAACACTGGACTGTCCACCTGATATTCCGTAGGACTGTTGAGAAAGTCAAACAAGGTATCCATTCGGATGATCGAGTTCTGGTACATAAACAGCGATACTTTGCAGGCGTGTCCCTCTCGAAGAGGTGTCGCAAATTATGACCGCTCAAGAATGGAGCTCCCGCGAACTTGACCGTTCTGCTTTCCCCAATAACTTCGGATAGCCGCCCTCATCGCCCGACGGGAGACTCGCCTTTTCTTATTGGACCCGCCCTGGGAGAAGGTGCACTTAGGATAAGAGCTGTCGTATATTCGAGAGTTTCTGGAAACAGTAAAATTACTCCGACGGCGGCCTATTAATGGGTTTTTGCCTAATTCGAACATCCGGCTCGGTTATCGTTAACCGGTGACGTAAGGCGGGTTTTGGCTTTTTCCGCATATTTTTTTAAGCTCGGCATTCCTTCCTTTCTATGCTTCCTTTACCTTCACCGACCGGGTCAGCATTCACTGTTAAATATCTCGGATAATGATATTTAAAATATTAGGTAATTTATAGATGATATGATAATTGGTATATCGAGCGATATATGGAGTCGAAATTTGTCTACTTGAAAATCGAAAAAATTCGTCAAAATTACGCGATCAGAAATGTTATCAATACCCACCTTACCTGTAATGACATCTGTCTACCAAAACCCGCCGCAAAAAAGCGGACTCCCATGAATAGACCGCAGCATGAGTCTGCATCTGAAAGGAAATCTAACTCCTAACATTTTCTTCTCCATCAAGTTTTTGCCTAAAACCCATACTTTGGCCATAAAACAGCGAAAACTGTGAAAAAACGCGATTTTGGCACAGCAAATTGATCATGTTGACCGATATCTCGAAAAAACGCCGCATTTCATTTCAGGTTCAATAGGTACCTAAAATTTTGTGGCAAAAAACTGTAGTCAAATCCATACTTTTTTGAAAAATTTCCTTGGATTTTTCATGCGGAATCGGTTTTTTGCATTTGCACTCCTGGAGAGTCGTGTAAAATTGCCAATTTTTGTTCTACGTACTACTTACCCAAAACCTAGCCCAAATTTTTCTTTTGTTTAAAATTTGTTTCAAGGGTTAAATAATTTTTCTTAAATCTCAAAAAATGGTATTTACACCAATTTTTGACCATTAAAATCCAACCAATTTCAGACTTTTAGGGGGTGAAAAATGTGCAGAAACCTTCAGGAAATCCAACCAGCTCAAAATCGGTTCAGCACAACCCCCATAAATTGGCAAGAACGTGAAAAAGAAAGAATAGCGATAAAAAAATTCGAAACAGACTCATTTTTCAAAAATGCCTGAAATTTCCAGAAAAAAAACACTTTTTTATTGTAACTAAGCTTGAAACCTGGGGAAAATACTCGCAAAATTCTAAACCGACGCCCACGACAGCAAAATTTACTTTTTGTGTTTTTACTTCCATATTTACAGAGTAAAATTTACTCTATTTACATTTACTCTATTTACTATTTACTCTACTTTCTATTTATTAGAAGTATTGTAACTGTCCTACAATCGAGAATCGGAACGGAGATTCAGGGAAAACTTTTACTTATGTGTATACATACACATTTACTCAGAATCACTTCCCGAAGAAGTGTATGCGTCCTTCTGTGGCCATCTACAAAAATGGCCATAGCGCCCTCAATTCTCAACCTTTTGAAATTCTCAGCAAACCACAACTTTCAAGATTAGTTTCTTCAAATCGGACCAGTGGTTCAATACGATGTGGCTTGTCAAAAAAAAATTCTAATATTTTCTTTTTTTTTTAATTTTTTCAAAACTAGATCTCCGGTTTGTAGTGACCTTCTTAGTGGTTAAGATCATCGCCAATCGCATCGATACGGTTCGCGACGTCGCACATCTCGCGCACAATGCAAAGAAAGCCGAGAGAAACCGATCGAGCGAGGCATCGGTCATTAAGCGGTCGGGGGGCATATTTATTTTTCATCCTCGCACTTCGGCCGCGCCTGCGCGAGTGTGAGTCCGTACTTGCACGTCCGTGTTATGGTGGCTTCAGCACATTAATCACACGGACGTCAAGCTAATCTGAGCCACGTCCGTAGCGCCACATTAGCCCCCTTTCAGTTCCAGTACTCGGCGAGCCTCATGTTGCATCACATTAGCGTTTTTCATCCTTTTTTCTCGACCTTTTTAAGCCGATAAAAGGTTATAAGGTTAAACGGACCGGGATGAGCCGTCATCAATAACTCGCCATTGTAGTCGACGGAAACCGAAGACGTAATCGGATTGGAGGGAAAATAAACCAAAGGGAAAAGAAAACTCGTCGGAACGGGAAAATCCAAAAGGCTCGTCCTCGGTAAATGCGACGGGAAATCTTTCGCCTATCACATCACTCAACAGCGGATTCGCTTATTCGATTTTCCCTGAGCCCAATGACTGCCTCATCTGCAGACTTGCGGGTGCCGGTTGGGAACTCGAAGAATTTATATGAGAAACTCTCGCCAGCCACATTCGGGTTTGTCTCCCCGTTTATATGTTATATTACGCCTCATTCCACCCCCCGAGTCGCATTTGTAATGGCGTTTCGCTGTATTTTGTGTAGTTGAACATCCACTTACAAATAAATTGTGTCTTATCTATCGGCCAATTTTATTCAGGCTCTATTTCGAGGATTTGGTTTTTCGGCGATTTTGAAATCAATTTTGGTTTATTATTCGGTAGGTAATAAACTTTCGTAACTGCCCAAGGCAAAATAATTTTTTACCCCCCCCCCCACTCCCTGAAAATTTCGGGAAATCGTCCATTAAGGTCACGTTTAAGTTTAGTGTAACTTTCCTTGGCCTCTCAAAAAATTACGTGGAACAAAAATCGTAGAAAATGAGCTAATGAACACAGTGGATGTTAAGTAAACACCCTGTATACGATGTATTTGTTAAGATATAATATATTATAATATTGGACTAATTTTTCCTGAATTCGCTCTGTTGCAGGTACACATAAGTCACTATTCAGCATTTGGAGACATGAATTTCGATTTCAAAATAGTAAGCCCTTAGAACGCTAAGATTTTACAAAGAATTCGAGAAAAGTCATTTCTCTATTAACATAATTAGTTAGTGCTAATTGGCTAGCAGTTACAGAGTCCAGGGAGCCCTCTAAATATATTATTTATCGGTAGAATAAGTAGTGACCTCATGATTCATACGTTCATCAGAGCTTCCAACACTTTTTCGCCATAACACTTTTAGGGCCGGTTATTGACAAGATTTATCTATCCGATATATCCAAGAAAGCTTTCGATGAATATCACCAATGAGATTTTTACCTCCAAATTCGATAGAAATACCACCGTGGTGAATTGTATCTGAAGCTTTACTATAAATGTTGAGTTTGATATTGCGGAAAAAACCTCAAGAGATAAACCCTGTCCTGCGTCATCAATAATTCGAATTTCTCCGGAATTCGAAAATCAAAATGTAAGAATTTTCAAAAATCGATTAGAAAATTTTTCGAATTCCAACAGTTGGAATAGTTACTATGAAAATTCCATTCATCCCTATTCTGTCGGTGAATCTCCGTTGGAAAAAGCGGACCACCTGTTGGTCGGGCTGTCCCACCTGTCCGCCGGTTTGCCGCTTGTGTCTCTGCGGAGTCGCCTTTTCCCTCGACATGTCGAGAGTTAATTCGCCGGTTTAACTGCGGCGTACCAAGAGATGAGCCGGATTCCCTAATTGGACTCGGCACGATAATCAACTCGGCGATTTAACGACATTATCGAAGGCCGCCTTTAAATCATCCTCGTCTCTCAGTTACTGTAATTTTCCTTTTAATTGAAACACAATGAATAGGCTTGTCTCAACTGATGATTCGTCTGACTTCGGGCCGGGTTGTGTTCTCCTTACAATCGAGTAAAAAATCAGAGGTGTCTAGAGAACACACAATACTTCCATATTTTTAAACTTGAAATTGTGACACAATTTTTGATCATATTTTGACTAATTTTAAGGGTGTTTAGGTTAAAAATATCAAAATTACCACTATGCCAATTTTAAAACTGGCCTAAAATAAAAATACGCCACATTATTGGAATATAAAAAATATCCACATATTCTGCATGGTAAAACAAAGATTTTAAGACTAAGAACGCTCAAATCGGGTCATTTTTGGGCCGGAAAAAATAAAATAGAAAACTCTAAAAATGCAAATATATCGGAAGTACTGTGAGTTATTAAAATTCCGATTAAACAGGGTATTAGGTCTTGACCCATGTCGAATTTTGGCAAAATCCATTAAAGCCTATTTGTCTATTGCAGATGAAGAATAAATTATGTCAAATTTTAACATCCTGTTATGCCAGCTTTCGGTGTCGTAAATAAATTAATCAGTCTTGGATTATAAACTTTCAAACTTATAACTAAAAATTTCAAAAACCACAGCCTCAGTATCGAAATCAGACCATCAACAATCACAGAGAATCTGGAGCTTATTTTTTGAAAACACTTTTCAACGATTCTCTCTTCTTTTTGCACGTTTCGGTCAAATTTTCATTATTTCAAATCAAGTTTTCGAAAATTGATTGTAGAGTTGAAAAGTTGAAAATTAACTTTTTCCGTTTTCCCATAGTTCATGTTATGAACTTCATGATCTTCTATGGATCCACTCGTTATGGGCCAAGTCCGGCTCAAACCGATAGGTGAAAGCTTTTGAAACAGTGGTTTTGCTCCAATAGCACGCTTCACGGGAAACCGTTCTCTGTTGGTACATTATTTCCAGAAATAATGTACCTATGTAATTGATCAAGAAAAATTTTTTTACAACACCCCCTGAAAATTTGTTCTTTCACGTTTCAGAGGTTCTAGAACAAGAATCTGCAATAAAAATTTTTTGTCCGTCCGCCGTACGCCGTACGCCGTACGCCGTACGCCGTACGCCGTCAGCAGCAAAACGCATAGAAGGAGTGGTCCGATTTCAAAAAAAAAAAAACGAGCGTTTAGCAAATTTTCCTGTGACGTGCACCTCCTATAAGGGAATCCTCTGAATCAACTCTAGACTACTCAAAAACGATCAAATGTAAAAAAAGTCATGATCTCAAAAACAGTTTTTTTGGGTTTTCGACCCCTTTAAATTTTTTGATCGGATTCCCCTGACAATATGCCTCAAGTTGGAGCAAAACACAACTTTTAGGACCAACCGCACCAAAATCGGATCAGCGGTTCGATACGAAGTGGACGGACGAAATTTTGGCCAAAAATTTCGTCCAGCCACTTCGTATTGAAATACTGATCCGATTTTGACTAAATTAGTCTTGAAAGTTGTGGTTTGCTCCAACTTGAGGCATATTGTCCGGGCAATCCGATCGGAGAAGGTTAACGGGTCCAATTCGGCATAATTAGGGTATATTTTTGAAAAAACACAAAATCTCAATTTTGAAGGTGATGCCGTGGGTTTAGAATTTTTTGAGTATTTTTCCCGGGTTTCTCGCTTTATTTACCATAAGATAGGGTGGTTTTTCCGAAAAAATTCGAAAATTTTGTTTTTGAATCGGTTTGGCTTGAATTTCTTAATGCGATTTCTGCGTTTTCGCGTTTTTGGCAATTTGAGGGAGTCCTACTGAACCGATTTTGAATTTTTTGAGCTCGTTGGATTCCTTGAAGGTTTTTACACATTTTTCACTCCCTGTAAGTCAAAATAGATTGGGGTTTAGCAATCAAAAACTGGTTTAAAGACTAATTTTTTGACCTAAACAAAAAATATTTTTTTTGACCCTTTAAAAAAATTCTAAAATTTTGAAAAAAATGTTTTCGACTAGGTTTTGGGCAGGTGCATGACACAAGAAATTGGCAATCTTCTACGACTCTCCAGGGCTGAGAAAATGCAAAAAAAACGATTTCAGCTGGAAAATCCAAGGTCCTAGCCTAGGAAAAAAAATTTCAAAAAATTATGGATTACACTTCGGGGTTTTTTGGAGCGAATCTTTAAATATTGACTAGAAAACATGAAATTTAGTGTTTTTTTTCGAGATTTTGGTCAACAGGGTCAATTTTGGGGGCAGTGACACTGCTGAAATTGCGGTTTTGCAGTTTTCTTGGGTTCACGGCCCATGTTCCAATCGGTCCAAGGCGTGAGGAATACGAAATGGCGGCTGTAACATTCCCACCCTTGATCTTGGTAGGGTGGGGAAGTAGGGGACTTCCCCTACCCCTACCGGCTCTTTCGTCGTTTATTGGCTCAGAACTGCAAAAATGCGATTCGGCTATTAGAAACTGAAAGTGTGAAGCTGGGATTGGACAGCTTATGTTAATGGGGCGGATCTTGATAACAGTTGTCACCTGTTAACGCGGTTAACAAAATGGCTGCCTTCTTGCCGCCAGGCCTCAGGAAATATTTCTTTGAAAGCAGCCGCCAGGTATTTTCTTTTTATACCTACCTATTTATTCATCATTGTGAAAACGTACCTTTTCGGCATAATTGAATTCACGATTGACCATTACTCCACAAATGATATGATGATAAACCTACCTACTCCAACTATTTGAACTTTATTTTCTGAGATACCCAGTCAAATAATGTACCCATGTCACTAATCTACTTAGCAGCGGTTTTTTCTAGGAAAATTTTCAAATTTGGATTGAGCCGGTTTTGAAACTAAACGCCTTAATTCACCCTGCTGTTATCATAAGACCTGAGTGCAATTGGGTGGCATCTATCGAGCGGAAGCTAATAAATTTTCTTATATCACCCAAAGTTCATAACATCCATAAAGGCCTCGTTTACTGGTTTTTGACGGCTACGTCTGCACTTACCCCGTCTTTGCCCCGCTGCACCTTTCACGTTTCAAAGGTGACCCATTCTCGGACAAAAAATTGAAATTAATCTCCTTGAGTCGAATCGCTGTTGTTGGAAAAGTCGACTGAAGAATAATCTTAGGAATTATTCACACTCAAGCGGGGGGGGAGGGTTTCTCGAAAAACACGTCTTTTTGTACCTTGTCGGGAAGAAGCTCCGAGCAAGTTGTGTAACGATTCGCGCAAAGGAGCGAATTGCTCGGTCGGGTCCAAACTTTGCTCGTTCGCCGGAAGAAGAGATCCTGACGGTGGCGCAACTGACGGGCGAAGCCGGAACGAGTTTTATATTAAGTCCCCGAGATGAGGGGGCGGAGTGAACTTAGTTTTCTATCGTCGGAAAAACGGGAAGATGCGAAGACGATGAGAATTCTGAGGGAAACCGGGCGGGAAATAAGAAGTTTGCGGGTCGTATTGTGCGGGCCCCATTGGCAAACGCTCGTGTTCCTAAGTAACACTCTTTCCCCCGACGAGATAAGCCGTTTTCTTTATTTCCTCCAGATCTTGACGCATTTGGTTGGGAACTCGATACCGAACCGATGGGATAAACAAAGGACCTTCTCCAAGAGTCGATCGTGTCGCCCTGGAGTTGATGGCCGAAGTTGCCGAGACGAGACGAGTGGAGGGCAATATCGGAAATGTCGGGTTGGTCAGTGACTCGAGTCGAACTGAGAAGGACCTGCTAACTAGGTGCCTGGATGGGCTTCGTTTTCCGACTCTGCTGATCAGCATGGCTGAAAAAAATCTGAAAATCCGCTACTCAGTAGTTGAAACAGTAATTTTCACTTGCCAGCGACACGTTTACGATCGAAATCGGTCGCTGAATTTGGTTTTCGACAGATTTACGATTTTTCCTACTCTGCGGCCAGTTTTTGCAGTGGCTGCTGAGACAGGCATCTAAATTAAGCTCCTGTAGTAGCTAAGAAGCTGTTCAATAGGTATTCAAATCAGAAATTAACCACTACCTTGCGACGCTTTTATAGGCGATCATTGCTAAGCGGGAATCTACAGAATCGTTACTATCAGATTGGATATCACCTATCAGATCGACGCTTCTGTACTACAGAATCTGTAGTCGATCGTTGCAGTTATCGACGAACGTCGGTCGTTATTCGGAATCGTGTTACCAAGTCTGAGAATTTAATTTTTTTGTTCACTTCTTGAGAATTTGGTCCATTTTTTTACATTTAAATAATCATCGTTTTATCACTTATTTGTGAGGGATTATAATGACGGCTTTTTCTCGACATTGTTTATTTCTCAGCTAATGCGCTTTGGAGAACGTTATCCATCTTTAGGGGAGGCCAGCGGGCATTCCTATTATAGAGCGTGCCGCAGGTGGCCTGCCTTCATTTAATAATTGAAAACCAAGTCAAAAGCCGCAGGTCCAAGAAAATACGAACAATTTTCGTTCGACAAAAGAACGTGCGCTCAGATTATGAATTTTTGACTCCTTTTTCAGGCACGTCGCCTGCCATAGTCTGAAGGGGCAATAAAAAACGTAAAAAATTTAGGTATAAAATTCGGATTTTTTAGGGGTCACCAAAGTTGGCCTATGGTTTTTGTGCACTACACCATACATAATACGGAATGATTTCAATCTTAATTTTTGCATTCGGATAAAAACAACTTTTGGATAAAAACGAACAGTTTTAACATTGTATATAATATATTATACAATATTAAAACTGTTCTTATGTACACAAGTTTTTTTCCGGCTTGAGAATTCCCAATCCCCAGATTAATTAATAAAGGCGATAAACACGGAGATGAAGATTATAGGCGGAGGCAAAGTGACACTGGTAATTTGTTATGGGCGGGCAGGTACCGAGGAAAATTGAAAACACCGGCCACAATCGTATTTCTGTTTCACCTTCCACATACCAACATTTACATAGTGAGGCCGAGGAAACTACGCAGGAAGACAGTTATTTCCAGAGGCCGTAAAAAAGCGTGGTACCTTTCTAGCTGGCAGAAGTGGGCAGAATATTTGCTAACATAAAGTCCACCTTTACACCGAGGAAATAAAGGACTGGGAAAAAGAATCGGAATTTATTAGGCACGGAGCTGCGACATCCGACGCTTCTATATTGAATGGCTTTATTTGCTAAGAGGGGCCTCACAGTCCAGTCCTGCCGGACATAACAGAGTCCTCTTCAGTAAATAAGCTTCTGCATGTACACACAGATAATCCCTCGGCTACATCTCGTAAACCCAGTATAATACTAATCGTAAACACGCATTCTGTTATTCGCCTGTTTTCACTCCCATATTTACGAAGTAAAGGGAATTAACCGAAAATCGAAAATCGAAATGGAGCAGAAAAAACTTTTACTCTGGAACAATTCCTGAACTTGTGTCTGTCTCATCAGTGGTATTTACAAGAGCGAAAAATATGAATATTATCAAGAGGAAATCGTCAATGAGCTCTTGCCATCAAACCACGAATAAATTTACAACCAGTGTCGGTAGATAACACAAAATACATCCATATTTTGATACGTACATTTTTGACACAGTTTGACTATGTTTTGACTACTTTTGAACCCTCAAAAGTTCAGGAAAAATATCAAAAAACTCACGATGCAAATTTTAAAACTCTCCTAAAATAAAAATACGCCAAGTTATCGGAATGTAAAAAATATCCACACATTCTGCAAGGTAAAACAAAGATTTTAAGACCAGAAACGCCCAAATCGGTTCATTTTTTTGGCCGGGAAAAAATAAAATGGAAAACACCAAAAATGCAAATATATCGGAAGTACTGTGAGTTATTCAAATTCCGATTATGCAGGGTGTTAGGCCTTGCCGAGATTAACATTTCAGTTCAAGAAATTTGAAAAAAGGTTGAGAATTGAAGGAGCAATGGCGATTTTTGTAAATGACCACAGACGGACACACAGACACGGGAAGTAACTCGGAGACTCAAAATCTGAGTGAATGTTTATACCTAAGTAAACGTTTTTTCTGAAGCTCCGTTCCGATTCTCAATTTTAAGAACATTACTATACTTCCATTAGACGGACTATACTTCCATATTTACAGAGTAAATTTTACTCTGTAAATATGGAAGTAAAAAACTAATTCTTTGGCCGGTAATTTTTTGGTTTTTTTCTTTTCTTAGTTTTCAATTCAAATCCAGAGAGTAATTTCGCAGAATTGCGAATATTTTGAAGAATTTTTATTTCTCTACAAATCAGGATATTGCGCGGGGAAATTTCAACTTTCTCGTCCTGAAAAATGTCACGTACCTACTCATCCCACCAGATCTGGTCCGGTACGCCCTCGCATTTCTGCAAAAATACATCTTCAGCCCCGATACGCGTATCTCAATTTCGTACGTATAAAATTCTACGTCAAACCCGATTCTATCCGGCGATTCTATCCGCTCGATTCGCCGGCCTAATCCAGGACGGGCGCCTTCCTTAATCAGCCGGAAAGACTTGGAAGTTATCTCCGGCTCCGAAAATGAACTACAGCCGTCGAGTATGCAAATGGAGCCTCGCCATTCAAAAGACGCGTGGGTGGTCGCAGCCGCAGCGTCAAGTCGGACGCGAACCCGAGCCCCGGCCGCGGTTTCTTCATGGGAAGGGCCTCTAACGGGAACAGACGGGGCTGAATTTGTTAATTAAGTGGGCACGCTCGCTCGAATTATGCCCGAGAATCACGTGATAATTATTGCTCTCTCCCCATCGTGGGTTTATTGGTTTCGAATAGGCTTGAGTTACTGTGGCCGTCCTCCGAATAATGTTATGTTAATTCGAGCCGACTCGCCTAATCTCTCTATTCGGACTATAGGAAATCGCCATTTAATCATTGTCATAGAAGAGATCGATACCTTAGAGCACTAGGCGGATATGACCAAAAATGGTATTTTGAGCAAAATGCGAAATAAGTTTTGATCAATTTACTAAAATTGAAATTCCTGTCATGATTTCCAATTTGATGAAAAAATTCTGAAGATAAGAAAATATCTGTCTGGTCGAGGTCTATATTCTCGTTTAACGGGAACTTTGATGGCATACAGCAGTTCCAAGATAAACTCTCTTTAAATATCGTAGTTTTTCGACCAATTCCGCCAAAAATGAAAGACCTGTTTTCCCCATAATGCACCAACATTTTCTTGAGCGATTACAAAAATATACTAGGTATTACATAATAAACAAAACAGATCAGAATACCCGTTACTAAGAAGTTATTTTTCAAGGATTTTTTATGCTCATGGCTTAAATTCTCAAAAACCCGCTTTCTCCACTTAAAAACCACTTTTTCTTGCATCTGCGCAAATTTTTGGAGTTAGAGTTGATATTTTCTCTTCCTGTCAGTGTAAATAGTCAATAACTAATGTGTAAGGGCCTCAATAATTAAGTTACCTTGCTATGATGAAAAATCTGAAGAAGAAATGTTCGCTACAAAAATATGGTAAATTTTGGGAAAACTTGCATACCAAACTTAATCAGCTATCTAGTGCTTGGGGAAGAAAATCTTCATTGGGTGGAAATTCGTGAAAGTATGATAAAAAAGTAACCTATTGCATTGTTTTGCTTGCGAATCTGCCCCAGTTCGCTACCTCTTCGACCGACGATCGTCCGTCCTCTTATCACAGTTCCTTCTCAGACTCCGACCAGATAAACAAAACTCCGGAATACGGCGGAAGTCCGAGAAAAGACTTTGCCCGGGGAACGAGTTTCTTAAATTTTTATTTAGGTGATGTTGATGGGATCCGAACTGAAAGCGAGCTGAGATACGGTCCCTAGTTTTCCGACATGTCGCTCTCCAGCGGACAGTTTGAAATTTGTACTCGAACACAAATCACCGGGAAGGGTGGAAGGGATCACGGCCAATCATCGAATTTATCACCTTTGACCTCCCTTTCCTACCGATACTCGAGAGTTTCCTTATAAACGGCAGTGCTGAAAAGGGCGTTAGAGTCGTCCGTTAACACTTTTCTCCGCCGGCGGTACGAAATATACTTCCGCTCCTCTTGGCCATGTTGGTGAAACACCTCGATAACTCACTTCAAGATCCTCCTTGGCTTCGCACAGCCGAAGATCGGACCTCTATCGCTCAGATTGGAAAATCGGACGTTGAGATGTTTTTCGGTCGTATATTCGAATGGGTAGTCGACGATGTTCCTTGTCGGAAGATTAAGTAACATTATCAACGTATGATGGCAACTTTGCAGTGATGAAATGGTAGATGTATGGCACAAATCGTTTTGGTGATTTTTTTAGCCGAAATTAGGAAAGCCGACTATTGTGCTCATGCATCACTTAAAATTTCCCTTATAATTATATTTTGTACGTAAAATTTTGCGTTAAACTGATCATGTTTGGGCTGATCTAGAAGCTGATAATATCAGCTGAAAAGCGCTTGATCATATTATGATGAGAAAGTACGAAATTAATTTATAAGCCTATCAAAAATAGAAGTAGATACGCCAAGTCCTTTGATAACCAGACCTGAACAAAAAACCCCTACGAACTCAGGAAGGAAAAAATAATTTTTTAGGACCTCAAATGCTAAAACGTATTCATTTGTGTTGCTAATAAAAAATCAGATAATGAGTAGAGAAAGTGTGAATAGAGTTGATCGGATAGAAAAATGTCTATATCTTGGATGTACTGTGAGTGATCAAAATTCTGATTAAACAGGGTAATAAATCTTGAGAAAACGAACATTCCTGCACTGGAAACTTGAAAAAAATGATAGTTGAGGTACAGCAATTTCCATTCGTCTCCGAATTTCAATAATTTTTCAATAATTGAGAAAATGAAAATATATTTATTATTTATATTTTCATTTTCTCCGTATTTTCGAAAGTGAAAATAGAGGGGAAATGTGAAACTGCGAGCATAATTGCAATTTGAGTACAATCAAGATGTAAGGGTGTACAGGACCACCCAAACGCACACGTACCTGTTACCACGAAGAGAGTGTACCATGTCCCTTTCGTTTTGCGCTCCTTTCGAACTGGCAAAAAACGGCCCGAAAGCGAACCAGTGTTCGCTCGTTAAAATCGTCGGCCGAAATAGCGGCCCTTTGACCATTTAAGGTATTAATCCGTGTCTTCGGGCGATTCTCGTCTGGTCGAAGAAAGTAGTCCGTTCGATAACGTGGATATATTTTATAAAACGACCGGCGAATATTTGGAGTGAAATTGGACCGATTCGACGATAATTCGAAATCTTAGTAACGTACCTCTTTCGATCTGTGATCTCGAAAGTCCAAACAGATGGATCGATTTTCTCGGTACCTATTGAAGCTGTCAATTTTTTGACTAACTTTTTTTGGGGGAAATAAAATTCAAGGCGTCGTCCCATTATTTATGTTTATTTTCTAATGCTTTAGCCGGTATTGGCTTCACTGGGATGCTGAGGACGGAAGGTATGGATTAAAAAAATAAAAAATAATTCGAGTATTTTTAACGGCTGCATTGCTCTTTTTCTTCTCGCTCTTCTCGTCCTTTTCGTCCGTCTCAAACCTCTCGTCCTTCACGTCCTTATCGTCAGTCTCGTCCCTCTCGTCATTCTCGTCTATAAAGCCCTTCTCGTCCCTCTAGTCCTCATTCTTCTTCTCGGGTTATGATTGTTCCGCTTGTCCGCTGTTGTAAAATCAAGAATGTAGAAAATGAAATTTCAAAATCGATCTCTCCGCTCCGAGCATGAAAAATTCATCAATAAATTCGTTCGCGAGACGGCAACGTGAAAATTCCAAGTTTACAGCTGGAAAATGTCTGTGGACTACAACAGGTCGACCATAGCGATTCATGATTATCGTATTATGAGGGTTTACTGTTGTAACCCGGCACGCGAATGTCGAGATTTCTCCATGGACGATTTCATTTCAGCTCGGCCGACCAAAGTCTGCACGTCCAACTGTCACGGGGCGCCACATGGGCGCTGTAACCATAAAAATGTCCGCGCAACGTAACCCAGTCGCTCTTTCCAAGTTGGCGCTTCCAACTCTGAAAGGCCGGGGGACGCCTCGGAATGCGGTCTCCTTCTCTCGTCGAGGATCGGAGCTTCTTCGATGTGACGGCTTGACTAGCGGGAACTCGCATTATTTAGACCGAACGGAGATTTATAGGCCGTTTGAAAGAGAGCAGATTAGAGCGATGAAATTCTAAAATCGTTCCATTCTCAGCGTACGATGGTCGATAGAAGAATTGATTACCCGCGTGTCGAGCGAACTTGGCCTGTACGGACCACCAGTGTTGCCACACTAAGCTACACGTATACGAGGATGTTCTTCATTTCTCAATTCCGGGCAACACTGGTTCTAAAAACATGGTTTTCCTTATTCTTGATTTCGATCTTGCTGTCGATGATTAATTCGATGGCTGACAAATCGAAAACTTTCTACCGTTTTTTACCATCATATTTACACAGTAAAAGGAAGTATTGCAATCGTCCAAAAATCGAGAATCGGAACGGAGCTTCAGAAAAACTGTTACTTACACACATTTACTCAGAATCCCTTCCCGAACAAGTGTCTGTGTGTCCGTCTGTCCGTCATTTACAAAAATGGCCGCAGCTCCCTCAATTCTCATCCTTTTTTCAAATTTCTTGAACTGATATGTTTGTCTCGGCAAGACCAAACACCCTGTTTAATCGGAATTGGAATAACTCACAATACATCCAATATATTTGCATTTTTAGTGTTTTATATTTTTTTCGGCCACAAACATGAACCGATTTGAGCGTTCTTGCTCTCAAAATCTTTGTTTTGCCTTGCAGAATATGTAGATATTTTTTATATTCCGATAACATGGCGTATTTGTATTTTAGGCAGGTTTTAAAATTTGCATAGTGAGTTTTTTTTAAATATATTTGTTAACAAAAAATCCAATCAGATAGTCGAGTTTTTTTCCAAAGGATATATTAGATATCTCCTATGTTCCCGGGCTTTTGAGATGACCAGACTTCGAATCATTGAGTAGCTCGATACACAAAGAAGAGAATCGTCGGAAATAGAATTGAAACGATTTATGGCCAACCTCCCATAGTGTTCTCCCTCGACGGAAATAGGGACAAGTTCCCTTTCGAGCCATAAATTATTATAATTGGTTCTGATCTAAACTGTACAAATATTCGAACGTGAATTTAATCTATTTTATCTATACTGGCGTCATGTGAATTGATGTGTGTATTTTTAGGTTCGTAGAGAATTCAGAACATGGCGTGGGACGCGGTCGTGTATGGAATTTCGACTGCTTCGTTGATTTTTGATTGATTTTGCTTCGTAAAATTGTGCCTGTCTTGTTATCCGTATTAGAGGCCAGTTATGAAAAACATCAAAAATATAAATAAAATTGGACTTATAAGAAAAGAAGGAATGAAACATGAATCAAGTAGGTAATAAGCTTTGATGTTTATTTTTCAATAAAATATCTAATAAAACAAGAGATATGGACAAGTTTTGTTTTTGATGGTTTCAATGATGAACAGATTTTTACGTTCAAGGTCTCAAAATGTCCATTCAGTAATCCGAAAATTGTCCATTACTCAAAATAGTAAAGGTGCCCATACACTATCCGATTGCCGGCTGTTGGAGTGGGGATGACCGTGTTAACGTGGTTTTGGGGAGATTTAATATCCCCATCCTGGTAAATTTGAACACCAGTCTCTTTCTCCACTCGTAAATGCTTAACGATATTTTTGCATTGAGAGGTAGTTTTTATTGAATAACGTCGATTTTCATAGAAAAATTTCCGTTTTTTCGCATTCAAGCGGGATTATCTCCACTAAATTTGGGTGTAAGAGCAATTTCGACTATACCGTTGGAAAGCTGAAGTTTTGGCGCATTTTTTAGGACTACAGGCTAAATTTAACCAGCACAACTGTATTAAGCACACGGAGTTGAAAAAAAGCGACGATTTTCGAGATATTACCAAATTCACTCTTCCGACCATTTTTTAACCAATTGAACCATCTCAAAATTTTTTTGGTACTGTAGGGTGATTGGAAAAGTATCACTCTTTCCAACGGTATAGTCAAAATTGAATTGCCCTGATAAATTCAGAATGTTATGGCCGTTTTGGTGAATTAATATCGAATTCACGGAAAAAATCTTAAAAGTCAAAAAAGTGGTATTTAGAAGCGAGTAAAAAAAAATGTTGTCGAATGATTTTTGTCGGAAATTAGTTGTAGAATCGATCCCTAGCCGGTGGCATATGTCTCAGGTTAAGATGGTTGTCGTGGTTGTGGTCCTTAGTGCTGGATTTGTGCTGACGATGGCTTGACCACCGATACCGGTTTTCAAGCTCGTAAACTTCCGTGGATTCATTCAATTTGAGTTGGAGAATAGGGTGACCCTAGGGTCGTACGTGTCCTGCGTTCTTTCGGATTTCCGGTTGTCGGGAAAGGGTTGAAAGCTCAATCTCGTAGTTGCAGACTCGGGTTGACGGTTCGTTGGGCTTCAATCGGGAGTCTCCACCGGCTGAGGGGGTCATAAATAATAATGAATCGCCGCTTGTTTGTTGGCCGTCCATTCTCCAAATAGAATCCTCTCCAAGTGCTGGAAGACCTATCGGATTCAGTTGTCAAGTGGCACCTTCAAACGAGGCAATTTGTATCTGATGCTTCCACTTTGCTACATTTTTGGCAGGAACGAATTTCGAGACTGTGCAGATTGGACATCGTGTTATCATTTTACCGGAGGGAAAGGTCATTATCATCATTTTTTTGCAGCAAGTAGTTAGGTAAGTGTTATTTAGTACCTTATGCGGTTAATATTTTAAGGCCGTAAATAAATCGTTTGTCGAATTGTTGAGGATTGACCCTATATTCAATATTTGTAAACATATACCTATCAGGGTAAACAAATATATATTAGTAAACATATATATTAGGGTCTTGAGAAAAACTCTGTCTCTTTCAGAATGGTTATTTTATTGATGTCTGGTTATTAGATTGTATAAACCTTGGTAAAAAATTTCATTGTTTTACGAGAACTCGTAGAAACATGGACATCATTTCCCAAAAATCAGACAGCGGTCGCAATGTGACGAATAGGCCAAGTATGAATGGGACTTCAAGTAGGTTTATAAAAATAACGGTTTGTTAATTTTTTTTTTTTAATTGATTGACAGAGTTGTATGAATGCGCCATATCGTTGACTGTGACGTTTGGTTGTTATAGGCCCTGATAAAGAAAATATAAATTTTCGAAAGCTCGGCGAAGAAGACAGAGTTTGTTTTAAGGACCCTAACCCTGATATCTGACTACAAAAATCATAAGTCGGTAAAGAAGTAGCTTTGCTTTTATTTTTCCTCCAGTTCAAAAACGTGTCTTTTCGAACACCAACGGCTATCATATGGTAAACACGGAATAACGGTAAAAACTACCGGAAAAAATTTTCGACTATAGCTTATTTGAAGAGAAATAACATTCGAAAATTCGACGAAAAATAGCTAATCTGAGATTTGATGATTAATGTGTTCAATGTGGAATAGCATAAATAATCTGGTCACAGCAGCGTCGGAAATTAACTCTTTCCTATTCCTCCTATGAAGAATATCTTCGCCGATGCGTCGAGTAACATGAGCAAAATTTGCTCTTATTTAATTTATTGTTGTTATTTGATAACAACGACCGCTTGTGGTGGTAAGCCGTCGTCAAATTAGCCATGCCGGGCTGACTTGGGGGAAAACGTAAGTCGTATAGGCCTAAAGGCGTGTCGCAGGATCTGGAAGTTCTGATCCTTCGCAGGATTTACTGGGCCCTATAAAAGCAATAATTCCTTTGATGGCCCGACCACCGAAGACCTCTTTCTCTTTTCCTCAACTGGATCTCAAAACTTCTCTCGACGTTAACCGATTCCTCCGAGCATTCAGAGTTATAGGCGTCGTTCGAGAGCGAAATAATCATCTTTCCGGATGTATATAGGTTCTAATTATCCTTAGTCATTTCGCCTAGTTGCTTCTGTGACGAAAAAAATTCGACGCACTTTCGAAATGAAAGGTAACTTTTGACTGAAGTTTTTTCCAAATAATACTTTATCGAATAGTCAAATCGGATTTTCATGAAAAATGATTTCTACCGTTCAAGTAAGTAACAACATAATCGTGAATCTATCAATTTTAGCTAATTTTGTTATATCGATTGGCTTATTTTATGATAACTCTAGAATTTTCCTTAGATAGAGTAACCCCGCATAACAGCAGAGTTGTGAGTGTGAGGTATACCTGATATGATAAATTTTCTGCACACTAATAAAAATACTATGGGTACACATACCAACCGATGCTCGAAAATTCTACGCATGATCCATCCAAATTGTTGAAATTATTGATTTTTTCGGAAGTAATTTCCAAGTAGTTTGATCAAAATATATAGAACGACGTACCTTCCTGCCATTCGTAGTAGGTACTCAGGTCCAATCCCACTATAGTTTTAAAGGACCTAAAGAAAGAAAATTGAAATGAAGTGTATTTTAACAATAGTTATTTTGAAGGAATAACAATAATAAGAAAAAGAACAATTTCAGGCGGTGTTAGTCCTGATCCACGCGTAATCCTATGTACAAGGCACCAACAGTATTGCATCATTATTTATTCATGTTTTTTCTCGAAGGGAAAATTTCCGACAAGATTTATGTAACCGCGTCGCCGGTTGAAAAATTGACTGAAAAATCGAGTTTCCCTCCGTGCTGAACGAATGCGTCGATTCGGCAGAACAAACAAGTTCCAAACACTCTGCGGCAGACCTGGGCAGAATTTGTTAGCAGGGAAGAAATTATCAGTCGGAAGCTCTCATGAAATATTAATAAACCGAAAAAAGAGAAATGCCAACCGCCCGCTGGGAGGCGAACTGTTAATAACTGGAAAATATTAGCATGCACCATGGGAGCCCTTTAAGCCTCCTTAGCCCCCGGGGTCACCTATCCTAGTAACGCACTAACTGGCACCGATTGTCGATAAATATCGCCGTAAATATATTAAGCATGAATTCACAGGAAATGCCAGTGCAAGGTGTACATAAAACGACAGCGAATCAAGGTACGAAATTCCAATAATACTAATGTGCATATTTGAGGCACCGGAATAAATTCAAATCCTCGAGCCGACGCTGGAAGACGCAAACTCAACCGTAATCCCAAACCAAAACGTTAACCCAAATATAAGCGTAACTCCAAACCCAATTTCAAACTGAAACCGGTACCTGCACAGACAACACTGACAACCGCACCGACAGCAACTCCGACAACGACAAAAACACCGACGACAACACCGACAACAAAACCGACAACGACACTAACAACAACACCGACACCGACACGAACAACAACACCAACACCGACAAAAACACCAAAACCGACAAAAACACCAAAACCGACAATGCCACCGACACCGACAATGCCACCGACACCGACACCGACAACAACGCCGACACCGACAAAAACACCGCCAACAACACTGACACCAAAACCGACAACAACACCGACACCGACAAAGCCACCGGCACCGACAACGACACCGACAAAGCCAACGACACCGACAAAGCCATCAACACCGACAAAGCCACCAACACCGACAACACCGACACCAAAACCGGCACCGACAACCACACCGACAACACCGCCGACACCGACACCGACTAAAACACCGACAACAACACTGACATCAAAACCGACAACGACACCGACAACAACACCGACACCGACAAAGCCACCGGCACCGACAACGACACCGACAAAGCCAACGACACCGACAAAGCCATCAACACCGACAAAGCCATCAACACCACCGACAACACCAACCAAAACCGGCACCGACAACCACACCGACAACAACGACGACACCGACACCGACTAAAACACCGACAACGACACTGACAAAAAAACCGACAACGACACCGACAACATCACCGACACCGACACAAACAACAAAACCGTCACCGACAACAACGCCGATACCGACAAAGCTACCGACACCGATCACAACACCGACACCGACAACAACACCAACACCGACACCGAAAATAACGACGACACCGACCCCGACAAGGACACCGACAACAACACCGACACCGACACCGACAACGACACCGACACCAACGAAGACCCCGACACCGACAAAAACACCGAAACCGACAATGCCACCGACTCCGACAACAACGCCGACAACAACACTGACAAAAAAACCGACAACGACACCGACAACAACACCGACACCGACAAAGCCACCGGCACCGACAACGACACCGACGAAGCCAACGACACCGACAAAGCCATCAACACCGACAAAGCCACCAACACCGACAACACCGACACCAAAACCGGCACCGACAACCACACCGACAACAACGCCGACACCGACACCGACTAAAACACCGACAAAAACACTGACAACAAAACCGACAACGACACCGACAACAACACCGACACCGACACAAACAACAAAATCGTCACCGACAACAACGCCGATACCGACAAAGCCACCGACACCGATCACAACACCGACACCTACAACAACACCAACACCGAAAACAACGACGACACCGACCCCGACAAGGACACCGACAACAACCCAGACACCAACACCGACAACGACACCGACACCAACGAAGACCCCGACACCGACAAAAACACCAAAACCGACAATGCCACCGACTCCGACAACAACGCCGACACCAAAACCGACAACGACACCGACACCGACAAAGCCACCGGCACCGACAACGACACCGACAAAGCCAACGACACCGACACCGACACCAACGAAGACACCGACACCGACAAAACACCGAAACCGACAATGCCACCGACACCGACACCGACAACAACGCCGACACCGACAAAAACACCGCCAACAACACTGACACCAAAACCGACAACGACACCAACAACAACACCGACCCCAACAAAGACACCGACAAAGACACAGACAACGACACCGACACTGATGCCGATACTGGAACTGAAACTCAAACCTAAACTCAAACGTCAAACTCAAGCTCAAACAAAACTGAAGCAGAAACTCACACTGAAACTTGAACGCAATCGTAAACTCAAAGCAAGCTTAAACTCCAACTGATAATGGATCTCAAACTCAAATTCAAACCGAAAAAGAAACTCAAACTCGAACGTATACTGAAAATCAAATTATAACTAGCCTGGAACTCAAACCTGAACTCAAACTGAAACTCGAACCTGAGCTGAAACTCAAACCTGAACTGAAACACAATCTCAAACTGAAATTGAAAATGAATCTCAAACTCAATCGTAACCTGAATTGAAACTCAAACTAAAACTTAAACTGAAACTGAAAATGCCAATTCAAACATAAACTCGACAATCAAACTCGAACTGACATTCAAACTCAAATTGAAACTCGAGCCTGAACTGAGGATCAAACAAAAATTGAAAATGAAACTCAAACTCAATCATAACCTCGGACTGAAACATAAACTCGAACTCATAATCAAACTGGAATTCAAACTCAAACTGAAACTCGAACCTGAAATGAAATTCAATCTCAAACTGAAATTGAAAATGAATCTCAAACTCAATCGTTAACTCGAACTGACATTCAAACTCGAACTGATATTCAAACTCGAACTGACATTCAAACTCAAATTGAAACTCGAACTTGAACTGAAACTCAAACCTCAACTCAAACTGAAACACAAGCTGAAATCGAAATTCAAACTCAAACTCAATCGTAAACTCGACCTGATTGAGTTTCAGTTCGATTTTACGTTTGAGTTTGAGTATAATTTTCAATTCCATCTCGATTTTCATTTTCAGTTTAAGTTTGTGTTCAAGTTTGAGTTTGAATGTTAGTTTAAGTATACGATTGAGTCTGAGTTTCATTTTCAATTTCAGTTTGAGTTTGAGTTCCAGTTTAGGTTCGAGTTTCAATTTGAACACAAGTTTGAGTTGTCGTTACTGTTCGAGTTTAAGTTCGATTTTACGTTTAAACTCCAGTGTGAGTTGACATTTGAGTTTGGGTATCATTTTCATTGTTGGAGAAACCGTCCCTTCCGTCTTCAGTGAACGAAGATATTTGATATTTGACTGTTCATCGTTTCTCATGATTGATTTTGCACTTTTGTCGCGAATTCTGGGATGTAACGCTTTTTCCGAACATGTCCTCCCAAATTATTCATCTTGTCCTCCCAAAGTCGTTTGGGGAGTTGGTAACCCTAACCTCGAGGCGAACAATTTTGCAACTTAAACGACAATTTTCCGTACAATCGTTCGAAGTTGGCAAGACTCAAGTCACGTACGGAACGTGAATCGCGTCAACTTGGACTCGGAACTTTTGCAAATTGAACTTTAGTTGGACTTGCTCGGACTTCAAGGAGTCATCTATTTCAACTATTTCGAGTTCTAGAGCGGGTGTCTAGTCGTTTTTGATTGAGCAATTTCGCTAACCGTATGACCTTTTTCAAGTCAGTTTTTAACGAAAAGACAGGTACATACAAGAAGGTACATCGATGTCCTCGAAGATCATAGTAGAATATTACTCGGGGGAGATGGATTGTGATGAGCTCACACTCGGGTAAAACATTAAATAAACAAAATTTTTGCCTGTAAAAAGATTTGGGTTGGAAAGAGAAAGCGGCGTGAGTGCGAAGGCAGTTAGTTGACTGTCCTCAGGTTCGACTCCCGCCATGCATTAGAACTTTGTGACGATTGATTAGGTGGCGATTTTTGCCCAACATAAAACAGTGATGCGTAGATAACACATGCTTTTGAGGTTATGTCCCTCTCAAGTTTCCCTCTCAAACGATTGGGAAATTACTGCCCAGTTGACTGGTTCTGCTATTATTTTAGTTTCCAAAATCTGAAACCTGCCAGAATCTCAGTGTTTATTCCATTACCTATGTAGTTTTTTATTTTATAATGTTAGGTAACTGCGATTGGTATAGCCACGTTCCCATGTTCACCCCCACTCTGACAGCCATGTGGCGGCTTATAATGAAATGTTGTTTTATAGCGTACCTACCCTCGAATTCGTATTTGGGTTTTTTTCGAGTTGAACATCTTTATTTCAATTTCTTCTTCACTTGCTTAAAAACTGTCACGCCGTCTATCAGCCCAGATAACGAGAAACAACGAATTCGCCGCTGAGGCCAACGTCAAGGATAAGATTCCAACGAACAAAACAGTTAGAGAAGTGATCCATAATAGCGGATAAACAATCAACATTACGAGATACGACAATGCTGCGAAGGACCGAATGCCTATCAGCACGTACTGGAATATTTTCCACCCCGTGAAACCCCCAGCCACGTCAAAGTATATCAGGCAGAACCAGAAGGCGACGTTCAATTCGTACACCGTACCGATGAAACTGAAATGTAGGAATGCCGTTAAGACGGCGTAATTTTCTTGATGAAAGCCGTACTCCGGTAGGCCAGCCTCTGTCGAATTGGTCGAATTTTTTTCTGGAAGGCGTTCAGGACTTTTCCGTGCCCAGGGGTACAAGTTGCATCTCACAGATACGAAGACGGTGTATTCGGTGAAAGAATATTTTTGACCGGGCGAGCGTTTAGGCGAAAATAAGCCTTGTCGTTGACTTTTTGAAAAATTAGTTGCGACCTCCCCGCAGTAAAAATTCTTATTCGCATTTGCGCAGAATTCCCAATCAGTTCTTATACGATTGTTGAAAAAATCATCGAAGAATTTCTTGAGGGTTCCGTTCGGCAGTGCCGTTTGTAATAAAAGGCAGGAAAATGCAGGTTCAGGCTTGCAATAGAGACCTTCCTTTGCTTCTTGTCCTTTTTTCGAGTTCTTCAGATTTTCGCATGGATGCTTTTTCAACGACAAATCGCAATATTCGAAGTCTTGGTAAATGCCTAGATCCAGCATGACCACGAATCGTCCCAAATAATCTTCATCGGATTCCATCAGCAGCCCTGTTACGTTCGGATTTCTTCGGTAGTACAAACCACTACCATTGCTGAACCATTGAACACTCGGCTTCGTCGGTGGAGCTACCGTTGGACTTACCGTTCGACTTACCGGTGGCCATTCCGATTCCGCGTCATTACAAATCTGTTGTGCAACAACTGCATTTCCAACGATAATTAGAGCAAGCCGAAGAAGTGGAATAGCGATCGCAGCAACGGCGGGAGCTGCTGGACATGTGTTACCCATTTTGCTGAAGAATAAGTTTACGTTGAATTCGTGAAGAACTCGATTTTTTTAATAAATTTCCTCAATTTTGCCAGCACCTACGCTTCTGCGGGAACCAGTAACAACAGCATTTTTTCTACCGAAGGTGGCAGTTACAGGCGTACCCAAACAAAACGAAATTGTTCACATTCAAAAAGCCAGTGGTTTGTCGGTAACACTAAATACTACCATATTTTGGTATGCTAAGTTTTGAGCCAAATTAATTTTATTTTGGGGGTTTGGCACGACGCGTAATTATCGCTACAACTACCTTCAAGAATTCTAGGGGGGTCTATCGGCAAGCATCTCGAATTACGCAAGGTGGTTTTCGACATTTAACGACGAACGATCACGCAAACCGTGGATGACCCTTTCCTACTCAGTTTATTGCCAACGGATCTAAATTGAAAACCCGATAAAAAAAAACAGCCATCCATCCTTTTTTTATACGAGCATAGGGACCACCATCTGAGAGTTCCTCAGGGTCGGGAGTACAATGGGACGAACTGTACCTTGCGATTCAGTAGAGACAGTTTGGCCCTCTCAACCTGAGGTCATGAAGTAAATTCAGATTGGACCTTCGCTTCAAACACTGCAGATTGGCCCTTTGGTCCAAATAATGCATATCGGCCCCTTGGTCCAATTAATGCATATTGGCCCTTTGGTTCAAATTATGCATATTGGCCCTTTGGTTCAAACACTGCAGATTGGCCCTTTGGCCCAAATAATGCATATTGGCCCCTTGGTCCAATTAATTCATATTGGCCCTTTGGTCCAAATTATGCATATTGGCCCTTCGGTTCAAACACTGCAGATTGGCCCTTTGGCCCAAATAATGCATATTGGCCCCTTGGTCCAATTAATTCATATTGGCCCTTTGGTCCAAATTATGCATATTGGCCCTTCGGTTCAAACACTGCAGATTGGCCCTTTGGTCCAAATAATGCATATTGGCCCCTTGGTCCAATTAATGCATATTGGCCCTTTGGTCTAAATAATGCAGTTTAGCCCTTTAGTCCAAACACTGCAGATTGGCCCTTTAGTAAAAACACTGCAGATTGGCCCTTTGGTCCAAATAATGTATATTGGCCCCTTGGTCCAAATAATGCAGTTCGGCCCTTTGGTCCAAATACTGCAGATTGGACCTTTAGTAAAAACACTGCAGATTGGCCCCTTGGTCCAAATAATGCAGTTCGGCCCTTTGGTCCAAATACTGCAGATTGGCCCTTTGATCTACATAATGCAGATTTTCACATCGACCGAATTGCAACATATTGGCCCTTTGATCGAAATAAAGCAGGTTCGCCCTTTGCTTATTTGTTGAAATATAAAATGTTTTATTACCAGAATCGAAAGGTTTGGGTTCTGAACGGTTTTTAACCATTTATTGCTAGTATGGCCTGTTTTCTAGATAGGGACTCAAATTGCAACGTAACCCAACTAACAATCAATTACGGCCAAACAACAAAAAATTTCAACGTTTGAGGTGGTCATTCGACGTGGGATTTTACGTCCCATACCTAACTCCGGAGTGGGTAAACAATTTGCTGGGACGCGTAGTTTACGAATTATTAACAAAAGATGAAACTAGTGCCAAAATCGCGTTTTTTGGCCAATCAGTTCAAGCACGAGGAGGATTAGTAGAAAATGCTGGAAACATGTTCCTTCAGAATGAAGTTGCACAAATTTTTGGTTCATTTTTCTTAAGAAATGAACCTTATTTAACAAGTTGTACAAATAGGTACTCTTGCAATTTGTCTGAATAGAGATGGACGATCTTTGACATGGTGATCCCATCTGGTGGCCGTCGTTTCAACTGCGGATCCACCGGAGGGGCGTACGGTGGCGCTTTTCCTCCTCTCGCGGCACCTTCGTTAACTCGTTGGAAGACCGACAAGATCATAGATGGGGCAAGTTGTTGGATGCTGACTGGCTCTTGCTGCAGCTGGATCCAGAAACACACTGCTGTTATGCGTGTTCAGTTTTTGGTCAATTTCTCTGGCGTTTTTTGAGAGGGAGAAATATTTATTATTTTCATCTACTTCCGGAGAACATACGATTGTCCAGATAACGAAATTATTGGAACAAAATATTTTCAGATACTTGAAATTTTGAAAAATCTAAGAGTTCATTATAACAACGACCGACGTAAAATATGAATTTTCAAAACGGAAAAAGTGTTTTCTATTTTGAGACATTTCCCAGCTTCTTATCGCTCAATAATTCTATGCAATCCCCAAAAACAGTTTTCAAAAATGATCAATTTTTATTTACTTTCTTATTTACAGAGTAAATAGAAGTAGAGCAATCGGCCTAAAATCAAGAATCGGAACGGAGCTTCAGAAAAATCGTTTACTTATGCACATTTACTCGGAATCGCTTCCCGAACAAGTGTCTTTGTGTCCGTCTGTGGTCATTTACAAAAATGGCCATAGCTCCCTCATTGCTGAACCTTTTTTCAAATTTCTTGAACTGAAATGTTTGTCTCGGCAAGACATAACGCCCTGTATAATCGGAACTTGAATAAACTCACAGTACTTCCAATATATTTGCATTTTTAGTGTTTTCTATTTTTTTCCGGCCACAAAAATGAACCGATTCGAGCGTTCTTGGTCTTAAAATCTTTCTTTTACTTTGCAGAATATGTGGATATTTTTTATATTCCGAAAATGTAGCGAGTTTTTTTTTGGCGAATTTTAAAATTTGCATATTGAATTTTTTGATATTTTTTACCTAAACACCCTTAAAAACAGTCAAAATATGATAAAATTTTTTCAAACATGAAAAATAAATATAATAAAATTTTTGACATAAACACCCTCAAAATCAGTCAATATAATATATTATAATTCATATTATGATCAAATCTTGTTACACTTTTACCTTTCAAATTATGGATGCATTGTGCGTTATCTACGCACCACTGGTTCCCCAAGATTACGCACCCCCAGGATATCGTAGCCATTGGACGCCTCTCAATGGGGTCGCACTTGTGAATGGCGGGAGGCGCGTCGCTGGCAACGGCGGGCGCGACGAGCCGCCAGTAGCCGCGTCGCCAGCCATGAGAAAGGTGCGCCGGCGGTTTCAGCCATGGACGGGGACAGCGGGTTAGCCACCTGCACGGAGCTCGCGTCCTGCTCGGAGCCGGACTTCTGGCCGGCGGCAGCCGATTTGCGCCGCTTCGCTCCGCCGACGCTCAAGCAGCATTACTATCCGGAGGGCGGCTGGGGCTGGGTCGTCATCGCCGTCGTCGTCGCCGTCCACGTCATCGGGCCCGGCGTGCATTCGGCGGCCGGCGTTTTTCCCGCCGAGGTGCGGCGTCATTTTCCGTCGGCGTCGGCGTTAACTGCAGGTTAACAAAATTTAGAACGAAATTTAGAATGTAATTTGAAAAATCTCGAACGTTATGACGACGTTGACGTTTTTCCGGACCCGTCTCCGAGCTTTGGAGGCCAGGAATGGGGAAAAAATGGGTTTAATATCAGTTGAAGACATTTTTATGCTTCAAGGGCCGGTTTATTGACAAAATTCATCGATCCGACATCTAAGGAATCTTTGGATTAACCTTGCCAATGAGATTTTTACATTGAAATTTGATGTAATTACTACCGAGGTGAATTTTAACGGACGTTTTAATCCTGACCTTTCCTCCTATTAAATAGAAGAATAGCAAATTTTGCTGTTTACGCATAAATTAAACCTAATCTAGCTGGAAATCTGAAATTAAATTTTTTACGTTTTTAACCCTCAAATCAGCCCTGATGGTCGAAGTCTGGAAAGTGGAACGTTTTATGTTTTTGAATCGATATCTCAATATTATCGTCCAAAAAACCTATGATCCAAAATATTTATTTTATTTCTTGTAGGTAAAATAGTAATTTTGTTCCCCCGCTCAGGAGAGAAAATTTTTCTTAACTTGGTCGGTAACCAAAATGAGTTTTTCTGAAGTTTGAAATTTTCATTCGAAGGTTCAAAAAATCAGTTTTTAAAAGCTCTTCTTGTTTCGAGCGCGGAATGAAGCTATAAAATGGGGAAGTACTGTGTGTTATACGCGTTACTATTTCACTCAGTGGTGGACTCTTTTTTGGACCAAGACCCAAACATTTGTTCGAGAGCTAATTTTCTCTGTGCGACGATCCAAAACGCGGAGCAAAAAAGGCGCCTTCTGCGAAATCGGGTGACGTCTAGAGCTATCAAGCGGGTCCGGGAATTTTTTCGACGACGATTAGCGTTGATGTGAAGATTCGCATTACCCCACATTACTTGGCTCGGAGATTCTGCCCTGTCATGGACACCGAAGGATTGACATGTTTCCGAATTTTGACAAGATTTTGAATAATATTACTTTTAATTTATTATTCGAATTTTCGGTATGCTGGGTCAGCTTGATATCAGACGTCATTAAAAGAAAAACAATGCCAAATTTTAGCAAGTACATCATACATTTTTCCGATATTTTTTTGTAGAAAAATACATTACCTATAAAGTACCTAATGGTGCACAGGAAAACTCTTTTAAAACACACCTTTAAACCTTCACAATTAACGTTTCAAAGGCTCTAGAATCCAAATCTTCAATGATAAATTTTTCGCCCTTCTTACGCCGCAAAAGAACGAGTCTTCCAATATTTATTTAGAAAAATAAATATGAGCTCGTAGCTAATTGTACCTTGACGACGATTTGATCTCTTTCTCCAAATAATAATAAAAAATGTTTATTTAATTATTAAAAAAGACTAAAATTTGACGAAAATTCAGAGACTGGACTTCGTATCGAACTACAGATCCGATTTTGACGAGATAAGTCATAAACATTTGGCCTATTTTTGTAAAAACGGATATACCGATTTTGAACTTGTTCGGGCACTTGGGATTTCTAGAAAGTTTTAACTTATTAACAACGCCCTGAACACCTATCAAATTTTAGTGGTCAAAAACTGATTTTGTAAAACTATTTTTTTGATCCTTCAAATAGAATTCTGAAACATGGAATTGTTCTTTTTGTACAACTTTTGATTATAGGGACATACCTACGTTACTGGAAGAATTGGAAATTTTTGCCACCCTCGTAGGCGGAAAAAATTCAAAATGAATCTGAAAAGAAAGCTTTTTGGTTTACCGCGCGCATTTCAGCATCCTTGGTCCAATCAGTAGGCAAAAGAGAAGTTGCATGACGAAAACATAGCGACGATTGTCTTTTCAGTGCTGGTTGCATTAAAGAACATTCATTGGCTTCATGTTCCATTGGTTATATCGCTAATTCGGATCGTTCCATGAAAGTTTAGTAGGTTGGGCCTAACCTTGTTCGCCGGTCGGCCTGCAGGAGCGATTATTCGAATAGATAACGGATAACATTCGGTTCCGAACGAATGGCGGATAATTCCTTGCCCAATTGCCGCCTAAGGGTTTTCGTATTATATTAACCTGAGCCGTCTAATGGGACTAACGATGTGAAATTGCACATTGAACGAGAAAAATTACGAAAGTAGAGCGGAGGAAATGAGTAGACGAAAAAGACGTTTAAATGGTAGGTAAAATATATTAGGTGAAATAGTAGCTAAAATAGATGGTAAAATAGTAAGTGAAATATTAGGTAAAATAGTAGGTGAAATAGTACCTTGGTAAAAAATAGGTTAACTATTAGTGAAATAGTAGGAATATAGTAAGTGAAACAAGCAGTAGCTGAAATATTAGGTAAAATATTAGGTGAAATACCTAGTAGGTAAAACAGTACCTAGTTGAAATAGTGGGTAAAATAATTGGCGAAATAGTTGGTAAACTAAGAAGTTATGAAATATTGGGTAAAACTCAATGTGAGATAGTAGGGATATGGCAGGTGAAATTTAAATAGTAAGTGAAATAGTAGGGAAAACCCTTAGCTAAAATAATTGGTAAAATATTAGGTGAAATTTTGGGTGAAATATTTGGTGAGAACGTACGTAAAATAGAATGTAACAGTTGGTATCACATTTTGGTTCATTTTTCTTTTTTATGTGGATACCGGGAAGTCCGGGAATGACATGCACAACAAGGAATATTTTCCTACTGAATCAATAAATCAACGATGTTGTGACTAGGTATGACCTTTTCGACGGCGGCAGGGCACGTCCACGTCCACTACAACTGATTATTTAACGAATGCCTACAAACGCGGTTTCCTTTTTTATGTCTACCCACCGATCAATTCAATTGAATTGTAGGTCTCAAACATAAATCGAAGCCGAGGATTTGCCATTAATCGAATTTAAACGTCTTTCGATTGTGTACAGTAAATTGCGTGATAATCTACAGCGTGATGAGCTCTCCGGAGACTTACGATGGAGAAAGTCCAGAGGAACTTTTACGATCGCGATTTACGTCCGTTTTACGATCCCTTATCTCGATTTGCCGATCGTAACCAGAATAATTGCAAGTATCGAATTACAACTTGAACTTGAACGAGTGTTTATGCGAATAGACCGAACGAAGTCCGTGCAGATAAGTTTGAACATGAGATTTCGGGCAGAAATCATGAAACTTTAACATTTTATGTCGCTGCCTGACCAAAAAAAATCACAATTTTTCAAAATGTGACTCATTTTAAACAGGAAGATCTCAAGGCCTGTCTGAATAATTTTTTCAAATTTGAATAATGTCGAATGTTGAAAAATTGAAGAATTTATCTATTTTATGCGCCATATCAAAATAAATGACAATTTGAAAAATATAAAATATCTTTCATGGAAAACGATGACACCCCAAAATTGTTACGAATTTTGTAGCAATTTTGGAGTGTCATCGTTTTCCACCAGTAGCTTCCCTGTAGAACACCTTAGATGGCCGTTAGGATAAACGATTTTCAAGCTCATCGAGACGTATTACGAATTCATGAGTCTCCGCGACCTTTTCTTTTTGGGCGGCCCCAAATTCGGACATTAACAGCCCTCGGGTCAATCGGGGATTTGACCACCTGCGAGACATCGATGCCCTCGAGGCGATCGGCCCAACGTTGCCCCGACTTATTGCGAACATATCCAGAAATACGGAGCGGAACAATTTTCGAGAGCTCCTTTTATATCGGGATTTACGGCAGTTGGCACAAATCGGTCATAAGTTGTTCCGAATTTGGAACATGACTCGAGGGTTTCCGAACTAGAATATCCCCTCTTGAAATGAATGAGGATTGACGCGCGCATTTGCGTATTTTGTGCGCACTACACGTAATACCCGTAACATTTCACAACCTTTCAAGGAATTTTATCTAATTATAAAATATTTTTCTTAAAAAAATATAATAATTTTGTTGCTTATGGGTGATTCTCAAACTAAGAGCAATTTTGATCAGAGAAAATTAAAAAAAAAATGTTTTCAATGTTTGTGAAATTTTTTTAATGGATTAGAGTTATACCCACTAAATTAAAAAACGTAGTGGCAGCGCATGAATCACTTTTACAAGTCAAAACTTTGAATTTCAAATTCGGGTCCACGACAATGTTAATTTGTCCATGAAAATTGGAATAAATTCAAGTTTGATACAGTAGCAATCATCTTCTTGGGTTGGTGAAAGGAAAAACAGCTTATTATGCTTGGAAAAATCGTTACTTGACATTAAACTGAAAATGCAAACAAGTTTTGAGAACAATTTCAGAGGCTTTAGACGCAAAATTGCCCCTAGTTTAAGAATCACCCTTATAAGATATGCATGTATTGCATAATTTTGTTGCATATAATCTACGCATATAATAAAAATTCAATTTTTTTTGCATATATCTAATATATGCATGTAATAAAAATTTAATTTTGTTGCATATAATATAATAGACTATAGTATACTATACTACCAACTTGCAAACATTTTGAAGGGAATTATCTATTTATATGAATACCATTATGAATACCACGTCTATTCAGCAGCTTCATTCTACCACAATAATAATATAATTATTCTATAAGTACTAATCAATATTATACCTTGAATATATATTATATCCACGTATGTTTACTACAGTAAATTGGAACGTGCGAAATACACATGTACACCATCAGCTCGTCCGTCAGCCGTAAAATTGGTACGGAAACAATTGTAGCGAAATATTTCATCGACCGATAGAAAATGATGGCCGGCTTAAAATATTTACCAGTGTTTATCTGGCAGTAATAAATAGCCCGAGTAGATGAACTGAGCCGATTTCCCCGCGGCGGGGAGAATTTATGGCTCATAACGTTACTCCAGTCGCTAGTCCGATTTGCATTTTAATTGAGAGGTAGTGAAAAGTGGTAGTAGTCCGAGTGATTAAACTGGGGCCCCAGGTAGATGTAAATAACGCGCATTCGGTAGCCACATCCCTTGCTTCACCTATAATTATTATTGTTTTCGTGGAATGTTGAGTCCTTCGGCGCGGGAAGTGTAAATCGATTTGCAAGAATACATTCTCAGCTCGTAGATTATGCTCAACGATGCCAAGTGAAGATTTTGAAGCCGAATCTATGGGTTAAAAAAAATCCGAAAAGATTCGGTATAGGTAGATTATGTCGTGATCTTAGCATTTTGAAAGCCTCTGCCAAATTTCCCAAGCTTTGGTCGCCCAAAATCTTTTTTCAGTGCCCTTTTTAGTGCTAAGTAAAAAATCAAAGATGCCCAAATAACACACGATAATTTTTGGACTGAATTGCCCGTACTTTGATTTGGAACTAAGATCTAAAATGTAAAAAAACGTTGCAAATTTTTAACTTCTCAAAATAAAAGGAAGTAGGTATGTACACCAATTTTTAACCTGCTTAAAACATTAGTTTATTTGTTTGACCACCGGAATCAATAAATACGTAGGTATCCGTAGGTACATCTGCTACCAATGAAGAACAATTGAGCCGCTCAGTAGCCAAATGGGATGAGTCCATTTTTTCCGATTTTTGTTTTATTGCGCCAAACGGAAGAAAATGTCATATTCTTCCAGTTGACGAACGGTAGTGGAGTTATGTTTTATTGAGTAATCTAACACAGAATCGAATGATCGATTTTGTCAATCTTCAATTTTTTACAAAACTACAGCACCAAACTCAAATACTTCGCTCCTGTAAAATTTGAAAAAGTGGACTTATCCCACTTGGCTACTGAACGGCTCAATTTTCTTTCGAGGCCACAAAGCTCAAAACTGTTTATTTTGCGGCTAGTCAAAAGTGAAATAAGAAACACTAGAAATATCTTCTTCTGTAAACAATGTTTACTAACACCTACTGCGAACTGTCGGAATTTTGGACGGAATTGTTTGGGTCTTAACAAAATAAACATTCCAGTAAAAGAGACGTTTAGGCGATTACAATCTACCCAACCGATTTACTTAGTAAATTTGGGAGTAAAAAGAATAAGTTCAAAATTTACCTAGACTAATGAGTCTGATGTTCCGGTTGAACAATGTACTTAAAATGAATAAATCTTCAGGTTACCTATTGTAATTTCTATAAAAATATTATGAGATCGCTGTTCCATGAATAATTTTTTATTAATATATGACCTGAAATCGCCTTCGCGAGGCAATTATTTTGAAAAACATTCCGATGCTCTCCAGTTGTTTTTGGAGCGAAGAATAGGCAGGTCAACAATCGCGATATCTGATGTAAACGAGCCGTTCATCTGGCTTGCAGATCGGGAAGAAGTCTATGAATTATATTCGGCACGAACGCATCGTAATTTACCTTCGGTCCAGTTACTTTTCCTTCCAATTAGAAATGGTAGGATATTCTCTCAAATCTTGAGATTCGATGGAGGCCGAACGCATAAGTCTTTTCAGCCTACGCTGGTATGAATGTAAACGCATAAAGCTACGTTCACATGCAAAAAGCTGCAAAACTGTTCACATACGAGTGAAATCACAAGTAGACTTAACATGCAACAATATAGATGAGATTACAACGAAAGATGCAGTTACCGATGCGTAGCGTATGAAAAAGATGTAAAATATGTCTGTCGTAGAACTTGCCAGGGCCGGAAATCGGAAATTCATTCCCGCGCAATGTAAAGAACCTTCGCTCAGTCAAGGGGAAGAAGAAACGTGAAGAAGACGTTAAACGTTAGCGTTGTAGCTGTCAAGATATCGAATTTTTAAGATAATTTTGACGGTCCGCTCGGTCTTTACGCCTTTGATCGTTTCTCTGATTGACTCTCTTGGCGGAAAATGGTTTTTACAGTGTCAACTCTTTCATCAAATCATGGGTTGCATGCGTGAATGCAGGCTTTAACCTCTTCTTAACGACGAATACTGAAACCTTTTTGAGATGGCAAATGGGTTGTTTTTAAAAGAGAAGCAAAACAACGCTGCAATAGAAAGGAGTTTTCAAATTGTGCTTTTTGGCAAGAGCACCGTTTTGGAATTCGAGTGAAAAATGAAGTCAACAATTTTGTATAGGTGCAAGGAGTAGAAAAATTCCACATTCTTATGAAGCCATTTATGAGGAGTGATTTATATTTTTATTTCACGCCTACCAGAAGTGATAACGTGAGACCTTTTCCTAGATACCGTAGCTCGGCATAGGTGGAAAGTGCCGTATGATACACGTACCATGTACATGTACATAACCTAGCCATTCTATTGATGTAAACGGCCGACGATATCTTTCGCCTCTTGAAGCATTGGTAAACGAACGATACATTAATAGTTATCGGAGCGCCTATCTCTGGTTCGGACTGTACGTACACCATTCATTCGGTATAATTGGTACCCACGGGGCAGGGGGTACCTGGGGTAGGGGGTTGGGGTGTATAAATCCCGCCTCGGTAGGGCCGGTAGAGGTGGTCAGTGGCCTCTAGTCGGAGGGTAATTAGATGGTTGTTCAATGGGACCGCTCCCAGACCGGACCGCGGTCAAGAGGTTCGGTCGTGCGCCTCACAATAATACTGTGCAGCTGCTGCCATAATAAGGCAATAATATGGCTGGCCATGATATGGCAAGATATTATCTCGAGCACTGTATCCATACACTGCCGCTAATGGTCGCACATAGTGGTTTTCCACCCTTTTGAGGTCAACGCCGTCCCGACGGAAACTAGGAAAATTCCCATTTACCGTAGCCCAACATTTGCTATTCGATACCAAAATTAGGTCAGCTGTTTTCCTCTTGGTGTCCCTAGAATTTAGTTTTGCAAAGTTTTAATTACAGTGAGGCAGGGAAGGGTAAAATTTATACAGGCATGTAATACGCTGTTCATCATGACAAATTCTATCATCCATGATACAGCTCTCACCCAAGTTGCGTGAATAGTTCAGCGTTAAATGAGTACGATTGACGAACGAAATAATGGTAAATATTTTAAAAAT
The DNA here is from genome assembly GCA_036186465.1 of Nesidiocoris tenuis. Taxonomy (NCBI): domain Eukaryota; kingdom Metazoa; phylum Arthropoda; class Insecta; order Hemiptera; family Miridae; genus Nesidiocoris; species Nesidiocoris tenuis. The sequence continues at coordinate 6,002,802 of AP028920.1, forward strand.
CTGTTCTAAAGTGAGGTCGAAATCCAAACCGAAGCGAAATTCTTTAAAAACGGTCCGGGGGAACGCAGGATGGACCTACTACGCATTTTGGAACGCCTCGTTATAGTTGGCCATAACAATGCGATCAGTTGCAGCTTTCGGACGTCAAACTGCTCCAAATGAGCTCAAATATCAACACTCCGTGGACTCGTATCCTACGCACATGCTAATGGCTTCTTGCTGATGAGGGTCCCTGTTAGTTGTTGATGTCCCATCCATCACAGCCCTTTGGACTTCGAGGCGCCTCGTTAGTACACCCTCTGGCCATAAGAAATCGGCGCTCTAGTATTATTCCTATGCCGCCGGACTCAAATGATAAAACTATGCTTTCGACTGGATTCGAAGGCTATTCGAAGTTTGCGCTAATTGGAATTTCACACCAAGTTTTGTTAGTTTTCAAATAAATTATAATTTTGAGCTGCATTCGTGCAAAAATTTAATTTTTATAATGCACCACCACAGAGCCCCCGAAAATGAAAGGAAGGCCTTGAAAAGAATTGAAGGCGAGTTGATTCGGTTTCGTTATTTGTCTTTCGGGAGCCTTTGAACAATAAGAAGGGGTCTCATATTTTCAGATTGGCCTACCCCAACGATATTGCAGAAGAGCGACCATAAAACAGCTCCTCGTTCAGCGCACCATTTCAGGATCCCGATATACTCATACACCGCCTGCGTATTCAACGTAGTGATTGAAAAAATCCTTTTTTCCTCTGTTGAAAGGGAAAATTCTCCAAAAAAAATTGCCTCCCTTGATGACAAAGTTGTTACATATTTCTCGTTTTTAGTTTTTCCTAATTGTTGTCATTATTTTGATTAATTTTTCTTATTTGTTACCAAGTAGTAGTGACCTTCTACACCCAGACTGCAACCAAATCATCGAAATCCTAAAATATGTAATCTTAAGGTTTTGAATAAGGTTTTTTTTGTGATAGCTCTTTAGAAAAATCATGCTCAAGGTTTTGATGAAAGAAATTTTTGTTCCAGGTACGTTCTTCACTACTGATGGGCCTTCTACCTTCTGTGAGTTATCCTAGTTTTTGCACAATAAACACGTTACGTTATCTCCTCTCCTTCTAATCCTTGATAGACGATTTCTCAAGTTAAAAAAAACGAAACGAATTAATCACAAATAAAACCAAATTGCGGTGGGTAGGCAAAGCTCAGCTCGAAATGTCGCTTTAATTGAGCCGTTCCTCTGCCCTGGGCTCTTCAGACACTCCCGTAACACAAGATAAATCCCACGTAGGTATAAAATAGTAAAAAAACGATCGCTCGACATTGACAAATTCGGAACAAACGATTCCTCGCTTTCCGCTTTCAAATCAGAGAATTTAATGCACCTCAAAGTGAAATTGGTAGTTTGGCCAATCGGGCGAAACACTTAAAAACATTATTCACATTTTCGGCCCCAGGAGAAAAATTTATGGCACCAATTTAACTCTCGGTGGACGTAACTAGAATCAATCACCGGTTTCGGACCACTAATTTGTGAAACCGCGCACGGTGAATTTTAACCGACCGTAATTGGCTTTTATGGCCGTTTGTAAAAAATGTTAATGTCACGCTGTCTTATGCATCCATTTTTCGGTAGCCGTCTCCGTATATTTTTGAAGAGTCTTTATAAGGTAGCTCATCTCGATATCGCGTCCTGATATTTAGTCAAATCAGAAGCCGAGGGGAATAATTTACAACGGTCGGAACGGCCTTCGCATTAGAACGTTTATACTTTAATTAAGCCCGACTGGTTCTCGAATTTAACGGCGAGAGATAAATAAATTACCACCAGAAGCGCAAGCTGGCACCCGTATTCATTTAGCGGGCTTTCCTTCTGAAAATATTGGTGCCTGTAGATGAAAATTCGTATATTGTTTCATTTTGATGAGAATTCATATCATGGGAATAGGGGTAGTTAAGGACATTTTCATCGAAATTTCGATTTAGCCTATTTGTAGGCTAAAGCTATGTTCAACCAAAGAATGTGTGCGACCAAAGAAACTGCCGGGACCATTAAAACAAACCTTGCGTAAAAACCGTCAAAGCTCTAAACCGTTCAAATGTGAGTGGGACCAAAACGTGAGTACCTACCTACAGCAAAATATAGATAAGATAGAGACAATATGAAAAACGTCAACAATGTCTGGTGTATACACCAGAGTTCTATAAAACTTTCCTGGGCAGGAATAAGATCTCGGAGTTGACTTTGATCTCGAAGTTGAGTTTGATCTCGAAGTTGACATTCATCTCGAAGTTGACTTTCATCTCGAAGTTGACTTTGAACTCGAAGTTGACTTTGATCTCGAAGTTGACTTTGATCTCGAAGTTGACTTTCATCTCGAAGTTGACTTTGATCTCGAAGTTGACTTTGATCTCGAAGTCGAGTTTGATCTCGAAGTTGACATTGATCTCGAAGTTGACTTTCATCTCGAAGTTGACTTTGATCTCGAAGTTGACTTTGATCTCGAAGTTGAGTTTGATCTCGAAGTTGAGTTTGATCTCGAAGTTTAGTTTGATCTCGAAGTTGACTTTGATCTCGAAGTTGAGTTTGATCTCGAAGTTGAGTTTGATCTCAAAGTTGACTTTGATGTCGAAGTTGAGTTTGATCTCGAAGTTGACTTACATCTCGAAGTTGACTTTCATCTCGAAGTTGACTTACATCTCGAAGTTGACTTTCATCTCGAAGTTGACTTTCATCTCGAAGTTGACTTTGATCTCGAAGTCGAGTTTGATCTCGAAGTTTAGTTTGATCTCGAAGTTGAGTTTGATCTCGAAGTTGACTTACATCTCGAAGTTGACTTTCATCTCGAAGTTGACTTTCATCTCGAAGTTGACTTTGATCTCGAAGTTTAGTTTGATCTCGAAGTTGAGTTTGATCTCGATGTTGACTTACATCTCGAAGTTGACTTTGATCTCGAAGTCGAGTTTGATCTCGAAGTTTAGTTTGATCTCGAAGTTGAGTTTGATCTCGATGTTGACTTACATCTCGAAGTTGACTTTGATCTCGAAGTCGAGTTTGATCTCGAAGTTTAGTTTGATCTCGAAGTTGAGTTTGATCTCGAAGTTGAGTTTGATCTCAAAAGTTGATAAGATAGAGACAATATCTCGAAGTTGACTTTGATCTCGAATGTCTGAGTGTTGATCTCGGAGTTCTATTTGATCTCGAAGTTGAGGCAGGAATAAGATCTCGAAGTTGACTTTGATCTCGAAGTTGAGTTTGATCTCGAAGTTGAGTTTGATCTCGAAGTTGACTTTGATCTCGAAGTTGACTTTGATCTCGAAGTTGACTTTGATCTCGAAGTTGACTTTGATCTCGAAGTTGAGTTTGATCTCGAAGTTGACTTTCATCTCGAAGTTGACTTTCATCTCGAAGTTGACTTTGAACTCGAAGTTGACTTTCATCTCGAAGTTGACTTTGATCTCGAAGTTGACTTTGATCTCGAAGTTGACTTTCATCTCCAAGTTGACTTTGATCTCAAAGTTGAGTTTGATCTCGAAGTCGAGTTTGATCTCGAAGTTTAGTTTGATCTCGAAGTTGAGTTTGATCTCAAAGTTGACTTTGATGTCGAAGTTGAGTTTGATCTCGAAGTTGACTTACATCTCGAAGTTTAGTTTGATCTCGAAGTTGACTTTGATCTCGAAGTCGAGTTTGATCTCGAAGTTTAGCTTGATCTCGAAGTTGACTTTGATCTCAAAGTCGAGTTTGATCTCGAAGTTGAGTTTGATCTCGAAGTTGACTTTGATCTCGAAGTTGAGTTTGATCTCGAAGTTGAGTTTGATCTCGAAGTTGAGTTTGATCTCGAAGTTGACATTGATCTCGAAGTTGACTTTGATCTCGAAGTTGACTTTGATCTCGAAGTTGACTTTGATCTCAAAGTCGAGTTTGATCTCGAAGTTTAGTTTGATCTCGAAGTTGAGTTTGATCTCGAAGTTGAGGTTGATCTCGATGTTGACTTACATCTCGAAGTTGAGTTTGATCTCGAAGTTGAGTTTGATCTCGAAGTTTAGTTTAATCTCGAAGTTGAGTTTGATCTCGAAGTTGAGGTTGATCTCGATGTTGACTTACATCTCGAAGTTGAGTTTGATCTCGAAGTTGAGTTTGATCTCAAAGTTGACTTTGATGTCGAAGTTGAGTTTGATCTCGAAGTTGACTTACATCTCAAAGTTTAGTTTGATCTCGAAGTTGAGTTTGATCTCAAAGTTGACTTTGATCTCGAAGTTGAGTTTGATCTCGAAGTTGACTTTGATCTCGAAGTCGAGTTTGATCTCGAAGTTGAGTTTGATCTCGAAGTTGACTTTGATCTCGAAGTTGAGTTTGATCTCGAAGTTGACTTTGATCTCGAAGTTGACTTTGATCTCGAAGTTGAGTTTGATCTCGAAGTTGAGTTTGATCTCGAAGTTGACTTTGATCTCGAAGTTGACTTTGATCTCGAAGTTGACTTTGATCTCGAAGTTGAGTTTGATCTCGAAGTTGACTTTGATCTCGAAGTTCACTTTGATCTCGAAGTTGACTTTGATCTCGAAGTTGACTTTGATCTCGAAGTTGACTTTGATCTCGAAGTTGACTTTGATCTCGAAGTTGACTTTGATCTCGAAGTTGACTTTCATCTCGAAGTTGACTTTGATCTCGAAGTTGACTTTGATCTCGAAGTTGACTTTGATCTCGAAGTTGACTTTGATCTCGAAGTTGAGTTTGATCTCGAAGTTGACTTTGATCTCGAAGTTGAGTTTGATCTCGAAGTTGAGTTTGATCTCGAAGTTGACTTTGATCTCGAAGTTGAGTTTGATCTCGAAGTTGACTTTGATCTCGAAGTTTAGTTTGATCTCGAAGTTGACTTTGATCTCGAAGTTGACTTTGATCTCGAAGTTGACTTTGATCTCGAAGTTGACTTTGATCTCGAAGTTGACTTTGATCTCGAAGTTGACTTTGATCTCGAAGTTGAGTTTGATCTCGAAGTTGAGTTTGATCTCGAAGTTGAGTTTGATCTCGATGTTGAGTTTGATCTCGAATTTGACATTGATCTCGAAGTTCACTTTGATCTCGAAGTTGACTTTGATCTCGAAGTTGAGTTTGATCTCGAAGTTGACTTTGATCTCGAAGTTGAGTTTGATCATTTTATATTCGTATTTTTTAATGTTGGAGTTAAGAACACAACTTTTTGAAAGTCAGAGGTTTTTAGTCGAATTCAGAGGTCTTTTCGGTGTTCGACAGAGGGAAAGCAAGGCGTCGAGTTGGCAACACTGCTGACTTCTAGCAAGACTCAATTTTGGATTCCTTATAACTAGGTACATTTTTTTTTTTTTGTAACTGGCCATTAAGTCCGTTGGTTCTCAGTATCAGAATGCGACCTAACTGCTCTTTGTAACTCAAATTCGTCTCAAACACCTCGAACCGCATCGTTCCACGTTCGGTTTGTCTCCGAGATTTTTTCTTCGAGATTCCATAGCTGTCAAGCAATTTGTCCGACCCGGTCTCCCGTTTTCAAAGCGACTAAAAGGTCCGAAATTGTACTTCAGCATCTAACAGGGCAAAAACTGCCAACGCATTTGCCGCTTCTTTCGGCTTCATGTGCCAATTGAGGGACGATAATTTCGACTTGGAATTGAGATGATGTGAAATAACGAGTCCGAGCAAATGGCTCCAATTATCTTCCGTTACGACGACCAGACAGTTCTTTGTCGAAGTAATTTCACGAGTCCAATTTTCGGTGCACCGTGCGGACAATCATGGACCTGGTTTCAAGCGTACCGCCATAACGCTCCCTTTGTGGTACGTGGGTTGCATCATTGACAGTTTTCAACCGACTTCAGAGGGAAAGAGATTAAAAAAATTAATTTTCCGTCTGTTTTTTTGTGTCCCGTTTTGCGGTGATAATTTCGATCGGATTCCAAAAATTGATTCAAAATTTTGACTTTGAAGCTTGTTTTTTGTTGTGCAACTTTCTTTAGGCATATTTTCCCCAAAGATGCCCGAATTTGAAGGTGATGCTTAGAATATTTTGAGTATTTTTCCTAATCAAAGATCTGTTCAAGATTGTCAAACAATTAATTTTTTCAGATTTTGAACCGATCGATCTTGAAAGAGTACGATAATATGGTTCATTATGCCTAATCCAGGTAACCTAAATCAATTTCCCAAACATAAATTTTCCGGCCTTAATTCCATTTCAAATTTTTACGAAACCAAAATTTTCTATTTTAATTTCATTCACCTTAAAATATTGGATTTTCAATAAAATCCATCATCTGAGATGAACCTATTTTTGTCTCTTTATGCTTTCATAATAATTCTCAATCTTATACTCTTCCCTTTTTCAAAATCTCACCGATGACCCACTATGATAGAAGGCCATGTTTCAACAATGCTTCAAGAAACTTGTAAATCCCAGTTAGGTGAGGTTGTTATTCGGGAATGCAACTTCCGAAAAGTTCTCGAGCGGCGAGCCAACTCGGCTCATAGATCTTTCTGGTTTCTTTCTTTTGCCACCCCGTCCCAACAAATCCCAACCATACAGCAACCATGGTTCCATTCTTCTACTCGTAGCTTCCAGTTCGAATAACGTCGCTTTAAAGGGACATTTAATATCGCGTCTTCTGAACGCCGCATTGCCCTTTAAATGCCGTATCCGGGCCCCATCCCCTGGGAAAACTGTCAGCCACGACATTCTACGAGTCGAGTGGTTCGAGTAACAACTACGGTCATAACAAGTGACCTGGATTTTCCCATTGAATTCCTTCAACAATGAATTTGAAGGTATTTACCGAATTGGTTCTCAGCACGTCGAAAATAATTCTGCTCACACGTCATACTTGATAATCGGAATTGTTATCCCGCTTATCCATAACTCAGAGTAGGATATGATTTTTTCTGTTTTCATAATAAACTAAAGAACAGGATTTCAGGCTCCTGGAAAAAGCTCGCGTTCCGGAATTAAATATAATCAGCTCCATATCTGGAATCAGGAGCGGTCACACCAGGCGATCATCCATAATAGATGAAAACGCTTATTATTTTCAGATCAAAAGGTAGGAAAACTAGTCAGGTCGTGTTTACCCACCAATTAAAATCCGCAACGAGTAGTTATCCCTCGTGATATTTTCTTATCGCGTCGGATCAAGCTCGTTAAAATTATATGTATAAAAACGGGTAAATAAAAAAAATAATAGAAAACAGATCGAGAAAAACGGAATCGCTCGATAGACGGAGGTCGGTTTATTATAAATTGCGAGCCGGCGTCGGTGAATCGAAAAGCGAGAAAACGAGAACATGGGAAGAAATCAAAATGGAGGAGACAGGGAGCAAGAAAGGCGCCTAATAAGATCTATCTGTCAATCTTCCTTCAATTATCCTCAGATTACCTTTCAACTTCGTGCGGGGAATAGCAAATGGCCGGACAGGTTTTCGCACTTCCAGCCCCGGCCCGATGGATCGCTACGATTTTCGCACTGTGTTTCTTCACACTTGAAACATTCCGCTCCTTTTCAAGCAGTGGAAAAGATGCTTTTAAGAGTGCAGCAAGTGGTCCCCGAAATGCGAAATTTATCAATAAATTTGAATTTATGGATTGGAGAAAGAGAAAATGAATTGAACAATTGAAGAGTTTTCCTCCAAAACTGCATTCATCCACTTTCGAGTTTCGAGCATTCATTTCAAATACACAATACCTACCTAATTGGAATTGAAATTCTCGATTTTAGCACCACCATTTAAGCGTTTCAGAAATTTATATTTTTAATTAATTACTTCCATATTTACAGAGTAAATGGAAGTATTGTGATCGTCCTAAAATCGAGAATCGGAACGGAGCTTCAGAAAAAACTTTTTCTCATACACATTTACTCAGAATCACTTCCTGAACAAGTGTCTGTGTGTCCGTGTGTCCGTGTGTCCGTTAGTCCGTTAGTCCGTCTGTCCGTCTGTGGTCATTTACAAAAATGACCATAACTCCCTCAATTCTCAACCTTTTTTCAAATTTCTTGAACTGAAATGTGCGTCTCGGTAAGACCTAACACCCTGTTCAATCGAAATTTGGATAACGCACAGTACTTCCGATATATTTGCATTTTTAGTTTTTTCTATTTTATTTTTTTCTGGCTACAAAAATGAACCGATTTGAGCGTTCTTGGTCTTAAAATCTTTGTTTTTCCTTGCAGAATATGTGGATATTTTTTATGTTCCAAACAACTGGCGTTTTTTGATTTTGGGCGAATTTTGAAATTTGAATAGTGAATTTTTTGATATTTTTGACCTAAACACCCTTAAAAGCAGTCAAAATATGATCAAATTGCGTCACAATTTTACGTTCCAAAATATGGAAGTATTGTGTGTTATCTACGCACCACTGGGTTTTTTGTTGTACTCACATTGCCTTTTAGATTAATTAATTTCCATGAGTTCAATCTGCTTCATTTTGCAAAAAGTTTCACAACGCGGGCCAGCTTTTCAAAAACGTCACTCATAAACATCACTAAGGTGTGACGATACGATGGACTCACTCGCTGGATAACTAGTTAAAGTTGATTAGAAACCATAGCTGTAAATCCTGAGGTGAACGGCTTATACTAACAAAAATCATTTTGAAATGCAAATTCTCTACAATCGATAGCAATTGGTTTTGATTAAAAATGAAAAATGGGCCTCAGTCGAGATGTAAGAACGAGTTAATCATTGCCGTACACACATGAGCGTTGGGGAGTCTGCGAATGGCAAACGATTTATCACGTTTTCAATGGTTGGTATAATTCAAATTTTTCGCAAGCTCATGACACTAACTTTAGTGAAATTAAATACTGCTAGCTCTCCATATGTCATCACAAAGGCGTCATGTTTTTGTTAATGAATTTAATTTTGTTTATTTTAATCCAAATTTTATAGGCAATTTCGACCAATAAGCGCATTATAATTCATCAGTATCAAGCTTCTTTCCTCTCTTGAGCTGTTTTACTGACGGTTTAAAGTTTTGCTACAGCCGGAACTACTATGCCCCTAATAGGCTGACGTTTTATTTTGTTTTCGACTTGAAAAACTCCAAGTGGTAGCACAACGTATTTTTATTTGTAATGGGTCTGAAACCGCCCAGAAAAACAAGAAACAAGGTCCCCGCAGATTTCATATTGAAACTGTTCCAACATCAGAGTAACTTCTAATCACATTAAAACAAATTACCTCGTTCTATCGCAGAACTGAAATCTCACCCCCGAGTTTAATTAACTTGGCGATGGCGATGGAGAGCAGTGGGCGAAAAACAGTTCGACGAAAAGGTAAAATCCTCTTAGTGCCATTGTTTTGAAGCGGATTTGTTTGATGTAGATACAGAAGAGACGATGATACAGTTGGAAAGAGGTACTTCTGTCTTTTATCAACTTGTACAAGTCTGAGCTAATGAGAAAATTATTGTGTTTCGGTTCTACGTATTCTTTTAAAATGGCACACACTATTCAATAGTGACTATTGTAATTCACGATCTTAGCTAGTCTTATATAGATTTATTACAGAAAGTTAGAGCGATTGTCTAATTAAAAAAAAAGTAAGTAATTTTCTTATTTATTGGCGAGAATAAAAATTATTTTTTCTCATTTTCTATTGGTAGTGTAAAATTGAAATGATACGTACCTAATATTGCCTACTAATATACGCGTAGTTAGGATTGCCTTAAAATTAAATAGGTAGGCATTATGTGATATAAAATTCATATTATGAATCTTCCAAAGAAAAAGGCGTCAGTAGATATAGCCGAAGAAATTGAGGATGGGAAAATAATTCAAGTTTTTACGACTTGACATGGAGTGCCGTATACTACGGAGATTCGCTCCACTCGATTTACCCGTCGCCTGGGGTTGAAAATACGAAGCCAAAATGAGGAGGAAACGTATTAGCCAACAAATCCGGCCAAAGCTGTAAGTGAAATAAGTATTCGTCTTGGGCAATTAGGTGTTTGCCCCCGGGGTAAGCGAAGCCGGTTAAGCCGATCGGGGTAACGGGAGCTTCGCCAGGTTGGGCAGCGTTTGGTTTCCCATAAGGTCAAGAGAATTTAGTCGGACTTTGCTTCGCTTTTCACATTTGGCCGGTTTTTTTATGCAATTATTGCTCCTGCATGTGGTTCAAAAGTCTTTTAACGATCTTAGCCATTGAGTATATCGGAATTTCGACATTCTGGACTCAAAATTGATTTTTCCACCCTCAAGGTCTTGGTTCCCTGAAAAATCCCCATTCAGCAGAAGTCGAAGTATCAAACTGAAACTAGCGGTGCGGAATAATGCTTCCATATTTTAAGACGTAGTATTTTGAACCAAACTGATTTGATTTTGACTAATTTTGAGGCTACAATGATCAAGACCAAGAACGCTAAAATGCGTTCATTTTTGTGGCTAGAAAAAGGGTTAAGAATTGCGGAAATGGACATTTTGGTACATTATTTGTAACACAAAATATTAAATAGAAATTTTGTAACACAGACGGGCACACGGTCACTAGTTCAAAAAGTGATTTCGAGTAAAAGTAGGTATAGGTATACTAAATGAACGTTTTTCTGAAGCTCCGATCGGATTTTAGATTTAACGACAATTACAATACCTACTTTCATTAAATTTTCATTTCATTAAATGTAGAAGTAATAAAATAGAAAGCACTAAAAGTTCTGATCTACCGAAACTACTGTATTTGGAATTCCGGTAAAACAGAGCGATGGTTCTTGCCGAGACAAACATTCCAGTTCAAGAAATTTGAAAATGGGTTGAGAATTGAGGGAGATAGTCATTTCCGCCTGAAGGATCAGACTTTTATAGTCACAAATGAAAGAAAATGTTCTACAAGTCATTTCTAAATCTGACTTTTGTTTGTCCACTAATTTTTGTATTAAATACAAAATTGTCCATCTTTATTCACTAAAGTGGTCGTAGCTCCTTCAATTCTCGAATAAAATCAAAACTGAGAACACCGTTGGAAAGCTCGTGAGTTTTCCTATCAGAAAAGTGCCGTATTTCAACTTTTTTTCTAGAGGGATACTAAAAATTCGATAGGTTTTTAATCGGATTCTATCAAAATAATCGTATTTGTACCCTCCTTCACCTGAGTCGGCGGAGTTGGTCACCGGCGAAGATGAATACTTTTTCGGCGGAGCTGAAGTGACCGCAATACGGCCATTTTTAAAAATTCTCATAATTTATCTCTGCTTCTGGGCGCGCAGACACTTGCTCAGAAAGTGATTCTGAATAGAAGCGTATTCAGTAAAAAAAATCGTCTGAAGATTTCGTTTCGAACTATGAAAGTTAAATCTACTTATTCCTACCTTAACCGCCTGCTACCTGAACAGACCCATATTTTTAGATACTTTTTTCGGTTTTAGGATTGCCTAAAACGCGGGTAGTGGTAATGAGAAAATAATTCAAACTCGAATTTTTCAACCGATCACCATTTCATCCTTCACATCCAAACTGCCCTTCATCCGCAATCCAAACATCGACCCGCACCGTGTGAACCGACCTCCCCTCCCCGTGGCCGTTTTTCATAGACGCGAGCGTCACTTCTCGGCCGCTGGGCGCCCTCGTCCACTTGATTGACTGACAGGTAGGGCGTACGGGAAAGGGTAGAAGAAATTCAGCCCGACCGAAGGCGGTCGGTCGTTAGCGAGGAATTCCACGGTTTCATCCGGAGACCTACACTTGGACACAGCAGACCGACATGTAAATTGCAGCTTCGCCCTATCCCTCGCTCGCTGTTCCATTCTGCGGGCGCCTTTCCGTTTTTCGCTCTATTCAACTGTCGCCGTAGCTCAGGACTCGCGGCTTGAGACAGGGCTGCGCCTTTCAGTGCGAGATTTTCCCGCAGCCGCCGGCAATAAGAGAAATCCTTGCACCTGACTGCTGTTCTGTTACGCCGTTACGCCCGAGGACATGGACAGGCTAAAGTACGAGCAGTGTTAAATGGTCTACTCGTACAACTTCTAAATCCGTTTCTGCGCGGATTTTGCTATTCCCTATACGCATTTGTTCTTCTTTGAGTTGCTCAGCTATTATTATTAGAGCTTAGAATATTCAGCAGAGTAGGTACACGGACAGAGCATTTATATTGACAGTTTTATCCAGACTATACCTATTTTTCTAGTTTACACTTGTATAAACTTGTATAAGTGTGTATAAACTTGGTTCTCAGATGACTGTGCTTAAGCGACAATTTGCCTCACATCTATGTTATAGACAAATTGACAGAGAGTTTTTGCAGCCAACGTCTCACGGGTGACGTTTCGCGTGCGACGTTAACTACGACTAGGGGCAACAACGCCAGCGGTAGCTATGTTGGTTGCCATGGTAACCGTATTACCGTAGGTTAGGCATTCAACGGGCCCGTCTCTTCGGCTCAACGGGCGACGCTGAATGGACCATTTTACCGGCACCCGTAGCTAACGTCATGTCGAGTTAACGTCTCCCGGCTCTTACGGGCTCTGTCGCGAGGTTCTACGTCGCCCGTTAGTGGCTTGCAAAAACTCTCTAGTGACAGTTGATGTTGAAATTTACGACAGTTTAGGACGTTTAGGAAAATTGACATTTAGGACGAGATTGACTGTTTAGATTGATAGTTTTAACCATAATGTATTTTTCTAGTTTACACTTGGGGTGTATGAACTTACCTAGTTCTCAGATGACTGTGTTGCTTCACTCCAACAGCTATGTTACAGGGAAAACACCTACCCTGACACCTGTCCTTTAACTATTCTGATGTTGATTGTACCTGGGTAATATTCCTGAAAATCGCAATAGCTGGGCGTAGCCTTTTTTCAAATCCACAATGGAATATTGAATTACTTACAGAGATCGATAAAAAAAATAAAAATTGGTTCGAAGGACCAATCTAGCTCTGTTAATTGAAACGGTCAAACCAGCATTAGAAAGAAAGGGCACTATTTTCAGTCTTGGCAGAGTAGGTTCCTACCTGACCGAATTGGATATAATCATATCGTCGAGCCAACGTAATTATCGAACGTTTCGGGACCGGAGAGAATCGATGATTATAAGGCCGAGAATGGAATTGCAACCCACGTCCACCGTACGAGGTCGAACCAGGGTAATTAACTATAATAAACGAAAATTCGTGAAATTTATTCACTCGAGTGCAATGTCTCTTCATGAATACACAGCTTGGATAATAAATGTGAACAAATTAAAGTAACCCGGCACTCCTGGCGTTGGCTTTTCGCTCGATAACCGAAGTTGCCCCGGGCGTGCCCTGCCGCCCTTAAGGAGAGGGTCGGAACTAGCTAGGAAAAGTCGCTCTAGTCTCACAGCACTGTACTCTAATACACATCATTGCCTCAACCTCTTGAGTGGAGAGTCTTCCGCTGAAATGCCCAGAAACGCAACCATTTGGTACCACTATTTTTCAATTTTTCGAAAACATAATTTTTCTGGTCCCGAATTTCTTGACTTCAACTTTTTGGCGGATTTGAGGGGTCCAACTGAATCGATTTTGACTTCCTTGGGCTCTTTGGGTTCCTTGATGGTTTGTGCAAACTTTTAACCCACTTCAAAAAGGAGAAGGAGACTCAAGTTGACTTGTCGTACGGTCTATTGAATTCTTTAGAACCTTAAAACTATTCCAACATTTTTAAGGGTATGCCTAGTTCGTATTTATGTAGAATTAACTGTTCAGATCCACCATACACCTAACCCATAGCCAGATAGTCGCACTGCGAACACTCTTCTCCTTTCAAAAATGGCAACAACAAGGCAGTAAGCAGAAGTTAGTCGAACTTTCGAAGCCGAGAAGACCCGGTAGCGGAGCTGCCAAATTTCTTCATCTTCAGGCTCGTGAGTCCAAACGATATCAGGTTCCTTGCCAAAATGAAAAGCAGAACTCGAGAAACTTTCCCATCTACAGGAACAAGACCTGAATGAGTTACAAGCCTAACAACCGCGCGGGTTGGTCGAAAAAATTACAAATTTAAACGGTTCCTTGTCGAATTGAATCATCATAACCGTTCATTCTATAGATTTCCGTCCGAAGAGAACCGAGAGGATCTATATAAGGAGATGAGACCGAGCTTGTCACCTGGCGTCATAACTTAGAAGGCCGGAATGTCAACCAGGCGAACGGAGGACCCGAATACAGCTGTCTTTCGCTCGTCGAAAGCTGTCGGGGACATCTTCATAATATCTGCAGAAGTGAGATCGACCAGAAAACGTAAGATCGGCGAATGAAATTCGGATGATTTTCGGCGTTGTTTCCACGCGAGAATAAAACCAATGCGTTGAAACTCACGCTACTTCCATGTTTTGGTACTTACCTATTAATGAAACTATAAAATGTTGGGTTAAATTAGTCACATGGAACACTCCAATCTATCGGCGATATAATGAACCCAAAAAAAAAACGTTTCTGGATGGTTTTGGCTCTACAGGATCCATCGAACGCGCACATGAACCCGGAAATCATCTGCAAGGTTTTTAATACGCCCTCGAGGCAAATTTGGCTTCTGCCGGCATTTTCAGCACTATCTATTCCCACAATTCAGTTTTTTGCATGTTTTTCCATGATCATATCGATATAATTTAGGAACTAGTGCGTATGTATAGAGCACTCAGATTTCTACCACAGATATGCTAAGAATGTAGGCGGTAGAATCACCGTATCTTTCCTGAAACGAAACATGGAATTTTGAAATTTATATAAAATCGTTTTTCTTTAAATTTTGGTTTATTTTTGTCTTTAAAATTCAAAATTTTACTTCTGGGAGTTTTGCCGCCTAAAAGAGGATGAACAAAAAAAGACTGGAATCGAACACAGTGCTAATCCATTGCTGTACTTGCTCTAAACCTTCCTGCAGTTTTTATTTATTGGTTCATTTTTCTTAAGAAATGAACCTTTGTAATCGGTCGGGAAAAAATTTTTTTTAACACCCCCTGAAAATTTGTTGGTTTACGTTTCAAGGGGTGTAGAATCCGAATCTGCAATAAAAATTTTTTGTCCGTCCGCCGTCCGCCGTACGCCGTCCGCCGTACGCCGTCCGCCGTACGCCGTCCGCCGTACGCCGTCCGCCGTCCGGGGTTTTTCAGGGGGAAGGAGTTATCGGAAAATTTTGAAATTTTTACCAAAAATCAAGTTCCGTATCTAGTTGGTCCTAACGTCTCGGCAGAACCCTACCTTAATTTTAAGGCCAGTAAAACAGCTGTTGAAGTGAGAAAAAATTCGTGCTTTTCAGGAAAAAAGCAACATAGGCATGTGAGGCATCATTTCATATAGATTTTTCTATGCTGAATCGAATGAGACCATCGCCACGCCGGTAGCTTCAACCGTTTAGGAGTTATTGCAGTTTTAGTGAGGCATTTTTGAGTTTTCCAAAATTTCCCCAAATCCTAATAACTCGAAAACTACTCGAGCCACAAAATTCGTTTTCCACTCGTTTGAATCCCCACAAAAACTTCTGTCCCCCCGATATCTTCAATTTAAAGAATTTGGTCGCATTACATAAATCAGCAAAACAAAAATTGGAAAAACTTGAGAATTTGGCCTCGGCCCTTAGATACGGTTGATTGATCTACTTACGACCACTAGCCTATTACACCAACAAGGCGACGCACTCACACTACGACCAGTTGCGCTTGGCAACATGAGAGCGAGTCAGGCTTTAACAATGGTTCTGAGGCATTTTTAATTTCATCATTCAGAGAATTTAATAATTATTATTATTCTGTTAATTATGAAGGTGATTAAGAATAGATTTAAGTGAATTTAACGGAATTAAACGATCTGCTGCCTTGAAAAGATGGATAGGTAGGTATTCATCAAGCGAGAAGGATGATCATTTTTTGCCTGGTTGAAAAAACGTTTTTCTAAATCCCCATCTAAAATACAAATTTATACTGAAATTATAGAATAATAACAACTAAATTCTGTGTTTAAGGATTACCGATGTATCGTAAGGTTTGTCTTTGCAATCGAAAAATGAACCCCTGTGCAAAATTTGCAGAGTTCTTCGGACATACCGAAAACTAATCTGCACATGCCACTGATCTACTTAGCAGCGTTTTTTTAATAATATTGGTATCTAATTGATTTTGGCGATAATTATAGTTATACATATAGACCTAGCCAAATCAGATCGCTAATATTTTTAACTCTGCGTGTTTCCGCCTATTAAAAATATAGGCCAACGATAAGGGGGAAATATTTACACAAGAAAGTATCAAAACTTCGCGATAGCCATTATACTTTCATGTTAGGGGATCACAAATGGCGTTGCAAAGAAATATTGAGCCATAACAAGAAAGAAAACAGTTGGTCATAAATCAGGCCGGTTAATTTCCGTAGATCAGTCGGCGCGGAGGTATATCGTATTTTAAAACGTTTTCGTCCGTACACTCAATTCTAAGGTGGCCTTTGGAAAGCACGATTTTCTACACGCCACCTGCTGCTTAATTATATCCCTCGCTTAGAAATCGAGTGTGTTGTGTGGAAAATCCATAATACTCGGCCGTTTTGAACTTACTCAGGCACGCACTAGCATAATGAGAATGTTAAGTAACGAAAGCCGTCAAACGAATGGTTAAATTCGAAAAATTTTACGAGCCACTTTGAAACCCTATAAAAAATAATGACGAACAACTTTTTCATCCCACGCTAGTCCAGGCGATTTTCAGTGCAAAGCACTTTGCATAGTTTACGAAGTTGAAAAGGGTGATTTTTTCATACTAACATTGTTATTCGAAAAACATGAAAGCTGAAGGGCATGAAGAAGTAAAAAATTACAATAAAAATGAAAAAAGGTCCTGACAGCAATGTTAGAAATGATAAGACAAACTATTACACGAATCGTGGGTCCCTTTCTACTCCATAGCTCAGTACCAAGGGCAACTCTTCTCTTGAACATCCACCTTGAAGTCGGTGCCCTAAAATTGATGAAGGCACCGACTTCAAAGAGAGATGTTCAAGTGAAGAGTTCTCCTTGGTACGGAGCTATTCAGTAGAATAGCCTAGCCTACGGTAGGTGTGTTCCAAACACTTCTGTCTTAATTTCTGCCTTAATTTTTATTTTTATTCCTTACTGTTAATTAATGTTTTTTACTACACTGCGTTTTTTGCGCTTTCGAAAACGTAGAAAAGCCAATTCAATAGATCGGCCCACGTTGCCAAGTCATGAGGCTCCTTATCACGATTCCGTCGCTTTGGCAACACGAAGCCCCACGAATCCTTGGCGCTTACGTCAAAAGTGCGCGCTTCTGTATGCAAGGGCGTTATCCGGGTCAGTCGTCGAGGATCGTGCCGTGGCTGCAGAATGTTACTAAATCGCCGCCAACGGGGCGGCCTTCTCGAATTTCCAAACAATCGCTTTCCGCCAAATTCTTCGCTTAATTTACCCATCGTTGAACACAAAACCTCAAAATATTGCTAAAAGGTACTTCTGGACAAAAAAAATTATTGAAATTTGATGTGGCCTTACTTGACTTCCATATTTTCCCCCGTTTTTCGAGATTTCCGTCGTTTAGTGCTAAAATTTTGGAAAAAGCCTAAATTTTGAAAAGAATTGCTTATTGGCTCATGCTGGAAACATCTGTGAACGTTGGTGCACGTGGTGCTCAAGTGGTGCTTTACTCTGTAGCTCACAAATCTTGAATTTTATTATTAATTTCTTATATTTATTTGGCCATCTCAGGTAGGTTCTAAGTAGGCCATTATGCTGACAAAGAATGACAAAGAGTCAAATAAATAAGACAATAAATAAAAAATAAAAAATTTTAAAAATGAAATAAATTTAAAAATAAAATAAATTTAAAAATAAAATAAATTTAAAAATAAAATAAATTTAAAAATAAAATAAATTTAAAAACTAAAATTAATGCTGGAAAACATTGGTAAATGTGATCTGCCATTTCGAACCATGATAATGCCAACCCTAAAATACGTAAGCCATTCGTTGAAATCATGGAAAATAATCTGATTCTAAATATTTCTCAAGCCGCTATGAAAATTTCCGAAACCCTTTTTTCCCAAAAGTGCGGGTCGATTAAATTTCGCACTTTTTGGGCTTTTCGGAGCCAACGACCGGATAGGGCTCGAGTTAACGCATCTGAAACGTGTGGGTTGTCTCAACTTGTCTTCCAAAATCCCCGGCTAAAGACACTTCACAAGATCTCGACTGCGATACGTCCTAACGCACGGCGCACTAAACTTGTTACAGCAATCTCGGGGTTAACTTTAAGAGTTTATCCGCCTTGAACGCGGCTGCGGTTGACTTGCCGTTAACTTCCTATGGAGTTGAAATATCATTTCGTGAGTTTAATCTCGATGGCCGTGAAAGTTTTCGTGTAAACTCGCAATTTGAAGCCGGCATTTGCTTTTGGGTCGTAGCTGTATTAAAAGCTCATTATTCATTTCTTTAAAGGAGAAGAATAAGTACCTGTTTCAAGTAGGGGCCAAATTCATTGTAATTAAGTATTGTAACGCTTTCCGATCTCCAATTGAAATTAGTATTTATACTACAGTTGAAAATCTTCTTTTTTTTCAATAATTTTTTTGCAAATTTGGCAAATATACCCTACTCTGCAGGACCTCGGTAGAAGAATTGATAGTGCCCGGTAAAAACTAGACGAAAAATCTTCCAAATTAAGATAGCTGAAGCGATTCTTCCAAAATAATTCTTTCTCAAAAAGGAAAAACATCATTTGCATCGCCGATGATCGTCATTTGACCGAATGAATATTCATATGCACAACTAACAAAAACAGAAGAAATATTTATGTGTATAGAAAAGATGGGGAAAAAATTGCCCGTAGAATGGAGTATGTGTATTGAGAAGGCGTATCTTAATCCGCGGACCGATTAGCATTTAAATTGAGAAGTGGATGGTAAAGTCGTTTGATCTATTTTCGTTCGGACTTTCAAATGATGTATTGCTTCAGCGGTTTGACCAACGCCTCGTACGAAACGACACCGGGTGGTCTTGGATACTCGAATTATATCATTTGATACCGTAATATTATCGAACAATATCGAAGGGAATATAAGACAATCTATTTAAATCATTTTTTTCCGGCCACAAAAATGAATCGATTTGAGAGTTCTTGGTCTTAAAATCTTTGCTTTACCTTGCAAAATATGAAGACACTTTTTATATTCCGATAACTTGGCGTATTGTATTATTTATGTTTTAAAATTTGCATATGCACATTTTAGTAAATTTGCAAATATGCACACTATAGTGAGTTTTTTTATATTTTTGACCTAAACACCCTCGAAAGCAGTCAAAATATGAAATGAATGAAAAAATGTGTAACAATTTTACGCTTCAAAATATGGAAGTATTGTGTGTTATCTACGCACCACTGGTTTTCTTTCTCATTTTGGCCATGCGGCGCATATGCTCCTGCCAGTAGCCGCCCCTGCCACCAACTTTAGTCAGATATTCAGTTAAGACGTCAAGAGTCGAGGGCCTTAGGCAATACTGAACATTTCAAGTACTCAACTTCGGCTTAGCACATTACCCGTCATTCTATAAACTAACATAAAACTCTTCGACGACCTTTGAACAGCAGCCAATTTCCACTCCGTTCCACCTTCTCGCGGCGGTGCCACGGCCAGAAACGGCTTTCTCTGCTCGTAAACTGTCTGAAAACACGGATTTTCACGACCTCGGATAACTCAACGGTAGTTCAGACGCCGGCTAGAAAGCGAGAGCGGTAGCGATACCTCAAGCGATCGCGATTTTATCTTCGGCGCGCTGAAGGCTGCCAACGTTTTGGCGATGGTAAATCGCTCCGTAAATATGGATGTTTAAATATTTATTATTTATTGAAAGTTTGTCCTGTTTTAAGTACTTGAATACGGAAATTTCATTAGCCCACTAAAAAATAATTCAACTAATAAAAAATCAAAACAGTCAGAATCAATTCAAAATAATTCACTATAAAATAATTCATTCAGATACATTTTATGCTACATATTTACATTTACTATGAGAAGGCATATGATTTTGTGTTTGGGGGAGATGGTTGCTAATATTCAATTTTAATCATGGTAAAAATGGTGTTCAAATGGTGTTTTCCGGACCTTTCCGCAACGCACGAAGACGCGCACTTGCGAATCCGCCTACGCGCTTACGAATAAAAATGGTACCAGCATCTCGAGCAAAGGAGTCATAAGGGAACGGTATAATGATGAGATTTTCGCGTCCATCATTCTCAGACACTCCATCCTTGTTACGCATGTGGGAGAACATAGCCTATAAGCCCTGTACTCCCACGATGTACATAAAACATTTGGACGCTATGCTGACTTACTGCTATCTATCACAACGTTCACCTCAGACCTCGTCGTAAATATCTCGCATTTACAACATTTCTCCCGTTATATTCTAGCACTGACGAATAGCCAACGTTGAATGCTGCGAGGCGGGTGACAGGTGATTCCTGCTGTGGTTACTCGCTTGACTGATGCCAGCACCTCGGGTGGGTTTATGAGAGGATACATCACCATCCGAATGGGATTTTTTTAACCTTAGTGGAAGCCCTTTCTATAGGAATGACAGAGCTGAATTCTACCGTCAAATTATCATTCCACGTGGCTAACTTTACAAATATTATTGGAGGGGGAGGGAAACTAGTCCGTCTGTTGCTTGATCTGCATGATTTTGAAGCAAAAAGTCATCGAATTCTCCGAACGCACTGTCCGAAAATCATGGATGATAGGCTTAAAAACTCAATATGCAAACTGAGCGGTCGAATTTTTTTAAATCGCCTAATCTCTCACGATAAAGTGAAACAAGGGGAAAATGCCTTTTAAAAACGTGGCGAGTCTCGAAGAACGATTGGAAAACGGGATTTTGTAAAACGTGAAGGACGACCTTTCGGAAGATAATAAAAGTTGAGCCCCAGTTCAACCATAGTGGTCGATAAACGGCAACAAATAAACTCGAAATGTTTGTCGTTTTCTCTCGAGATTTATTTTATTGCCACCGATCGCCCACAGATTCGGACGACGTCCGTAGAATTTCGAACTTTGTTTGTTTCAAATTTACTCCAAAATATTAAAAAATTCTGCTGTTAGAAGGTTTGTCCAACAGTCAGTCATGAGTAAGACCGTTTTTATTTAATTTTTGAGAACAACGCGTTCTACCAAAACTATCCCTAACACTTTCAAAATCCATTAAATTCACCATTTTATGAAAACTCACGTGCAATAAACCCAAGGTAGGGTGGTGCAAGAACGTGGGGATTTTGTCTCAATTACGGACTTTTTTTCTTTTTTTTCTGAAAACCAGCGATATCATTCTGGCAACATCATGTTCTATCTCGGATTCAGTTTTCTAGTTCGACGACAAATTTTAATGTTCTCCCGTTTGACTCTTGGTGTGGAAAGCAATAATGGAGAAACCACTTCGACAGCCCAAGGTAGAAATATATCAGGAGCTATGGATCTTTTCTCCGAGGGATTGGAAAGTGAGTGGAAAAGGCGAGGCGCGCCCTTGCGCATACTGATTCTGTTGTACTGGTTGGGCTATTCGATCCTTGGAGTTCAGCAAGTCTGATGCCATCGTTGGTAATTGTACGTTATTACGACCAGTTTCATAACGTGACTGTTCCGTTTCTTGTATCTCTTTTACCTCGTATTACGTGTCACCTTCGAGCTCTAATTATAGAGGGCGGGATCCTCAGCGTTCGATATAGGTAAATAATTTAACCTATTTAATAATTTCAGAAAGAGATTTGCTTTTGAAGTCAATATGGACGATTTTCTTTTCATGATTTTCTCACATTTTTCATGGGAGGCAAAAGTAGGTACATAGGTAAGTAGGTACATGGGAGACATAGGTAGGTACATAATTCACCTTTAACTACATGCTCCAATGCAATTCCAAAGTATTCTACATTTTATGTATTAATAGGTCACCCAACCCCTAAAAATTTCAAATAAAATTTCAATATGGTAATTTCATTGGTTACTCATGCAGTTGACTCCAAATTTAAATTGCTGAAACTGTTTTTATACCATTGTTTTTAATTCTACGTCATTTTAATTTTTACAACGAATTAACACTCCAAAACAGCTTATAAGGTATGGGCATACTCAGCCCATTTTCTGACTCCACTCGAGGGAGCAATATGGTCGAACTTTTAATGTTTGGCTGGATGTTCCATTTGATTAGATCTCGCTGCGGGTGGCGGCCCCCCCGATGGGCGACAAGCAGGGCAACCAGCCAATATCGGCCACTGCTCCGTGTCCTGGCGCGCCTGTGTAGACAGGAACATCTTCCCTGGAAATACAAAACAATCGAGAAACAGGAATCGGGAAGGCGATGCCAACTCATCAGTAGAAATACTCATGTGCTGAAAAAAGTATTGGATTGAAAAAACATTAAATGTTTATAATTCATTTTTCAAATTTTAAAAAAATTAAAAAACTTAAAAAAATGAAAAATTATTTAATGTGGTTTAAAACCAAAATCAGTTGTATAGGTAATTCCAATGTTTTGCTGCCATCCGAGGGCTGCTGAATGACAACATTAAATGTTGGTCAAATTTTGAGGTCTTCAGCTGCAAAATTTCTTATCCATTTTTACTCTCGCCAATAATTCTCGAGTTTTCTCAAAACATTGGGTGTATAGGAGTTTTTTCCAAAAATATTTAACTAGGTCAACAATTAAATGTTTCAGAAGTAGGGATTTTGATTAATTTGCACTCGGACGCCTGAGTTATGGCGATTACAATGCATAATTGGTCCTATCATAGTACACGTATCATCATAGGCCGTCTACTACTTTTATACACGAAAACTCGTGAACACGATGTAATTGTAAAGTTGACGAAAAACGGTTTGAGGCTGCGAGAAATTACTATCTCATTCTACGTTTTAATTTGCCATAATCTCCTCAGTACCATCTACGCTGAACCTTAAGTTGCGTACTGCGGAAGAATAATTATATCTCTACCAGATATGAATACAAATTTATTATCTTATAGATTAAAGATCTTACCAGAATAAGGCTAGTGCAATATTTTACCTTTTTTGAATAAAAAAGTGTACTATTTATTTATTTTTTCGTTTTTTTTTACGCTGCGGTACCGAATTTACAAAACAATAGCTTTCTGCCCCATCTTTCCTTCAGCCCGAGGCTTGTAAAGCACTTGTAATATCTCTATCAATGTATTTCTAACCTTTTCAGACCAGGAGGGCTTCATGCAACTCTAGACTTTTTTATTTCTCCTGCAGATCTCATAATATTCGTTCAAAGACGGTATTCTACGAACGGTAGCAATTTTATTAACCGATTCTAATAACTTTATTTAGGAGGCCAGATTGATCGCTTGAAATGTTTTCCATGGATTATAATGCAATCCATTGAAACGAAAATTGAAGATTTGTCATCAATCTTTTTCAATAAATTTTTGGATATGAAACGAGTTGCTTCACGTTACATGTTATTTTATCATTTATCCATGGCACGAAAGCGCACCCTCACGCTTATACAGGCCATAATGGCTGAAGAAGTGTTTTTCGGATTCAGGGATGTCTGAAATGAAACTGGCAACTTGAATTTGCATTTTTGACTCCATAACGGTCAAATTATTGTGTATTTTGGGTAGGTAGGAGCTTTATAACGCACCGCTGCTTTTCAAGAGCTACTTGAACGTTTTCAAAATGAGCAAACTTTTGAAAAGTATGTCCCTTAACGGCATTAACAATACTCTCATCAGCTTGGAGAAAAATTTCGCTGATTGTAAAGAATCGTCCCCAGCGGGCGAGAAGGCGGAAACTTACAAGTTCCGCATTGGCGAGCCTCAGGTGGCACCGACTGGCGGGGGCAGACACGTGGGGACGATCAGCTGGAAAAACATGGGGCGGGGGTTGAAACAGATCCGAGGGGGTGGGGGTCGAAACAGATCCGCGGGGGCGAAACACGTGCAGGGCCCCCGACGCAGCCTCCGAACTTTTCAAGCCGACGTTGAAAGGGTTCACTTGGCGATCCACGCTCGATAAAATCCTTTTGTTTTTCAAGCAGGTCAACAAGGCCAGAGGTGCGTGACAAGATCGTACAAATCACCGGCTTCTATCGCTAGAAGGCCCTTAGCCGAACATCGAGTCCCACTTCAACCGCCGGTGTATTGGGCGAGCTCAGGTTGTTTTTAGCGAATTTGAGGAGAATTGTGTTTGATGCCTATCCACTTTCATCTTGTTTATTCTGCTGGGAGGAAACGTTTCGAAGAAATGTCCACGGAGCAAACTGCCTCGAACAAACATTTTTTACTATTTACTTTCGGGGCCGATATCAAATGTCTCATCGTCCCATAAAACGGCTACAACATTTTCAATTTTCAACTTTTCTGTATGAAATTCTATCCCGTTCTACTCCATTATATTGAATTCTATTCCACCTTAATCCATCCTGTTCCATCCTATTCCACCATATTCCATTCTATTCCATCTTATCCCATTCTATTCCACTCTACTCCATTTTATTCCATTCTGATCCATTCTATTCCACTCTACTCCATTTTATTCCATTCTATTACATTCTTTTCCATTATGTTCCACTCTATTCAATTCTATTCCACTTTTTCGCACTCTATTCCTCCCTGTTGCATTCTATTCTCATAGCTCAAATTCGGATACCTATCAAATCTCTTAATTCTCTACTGGGGGAGGAAATTAGGTACAATGGCCTTGTAATCAAGACTCGAAAATCTTGTTTACAGGAATATAATTTAACATCATTAGGGATTCGAGGCTCGAGTGTGGGTGATTTCCATGTGAAGGTCAACCTTTGAAATTTGATTCTCGCTCGATGTGCTGTAAGAGGATCTTCCGACCTCCATGTGAGACATGTCGAAAGGACAGATTTCGCCATTCCAGAAGCTCGAATGTTGTGGCTGGTGTCAGGTAGCTGTTGAAAATACAGGCACGTACATCTGGTACCTGCGGGAAAGTGTAAGATCAATTCACGGTCCGGGCGGTTCGGAGTAATGCTAAAAATAAGCAAAACTTGATGCGATCTGCTTGACTTGTGGACAAACGACTGTTTATTTATTTATAGCCGACAGACGCGACCGATGAACTGGTCGAGTTTATTGCTGTTGTCGAAAACGGTCATCGGATACGCCGCCGAATTTATGCGGGCGATAAAATATAAATTTTCGGGTTTGACATTGTCCGGTGAATTCGGATAGGCGGCCTTTACTGTTCAATCATTTGTTCAATGAACGTGAATTTAAAACTGAAATGAAACTCGAGTTAAAACGAAGAGACGGCGGTATGTTATTTTATTTGTTGATTTATAATTTATCCCTGGGACTTTTGAAAAAAAAAATAACCTACAACCTTGAAACAAGGGACAAAATCCGTCGTATCGACCAGCATTGTGTACATTTGGTAAACAAAAAATTCACCTCGACAACATGTGGAGAAGTTTTACTTTCTGAGGATTGTAAATGATCCCTTGCCTTCGTATCAAACCGGAAACCCTAAACGTGACAACTTCGGAACAGAAGAAGATTTGTTTAGCATCCGCACAGCACAGGCAACTTCGGGCCTGCAATATCCATATCTGCGCCCATACATATAATATTTACATAAAGTTTCGCCATGCTCGAAAGTTTGGACAGTTTTCCCTTTGCATTGCCAGCATAAACGGCCAGAAACTCAGTCCTATGTCTGCACAAACTTTCGGCGAATGAGTGGGCCTCGAACTCTTGGGACGATCATAATGTGCCATAAATAAATAATGTACTCTTATTACTTCCATATTTACAGAGTAAATGGAAGTATTGTGATCGTCCTAAAATCGAGAATCGGAACGGAGCTTCAGAAAAAACTTTTTCTTATACACATTTACTCAGAATCACTTCCTGAACAAGTGTCTGTGTGTCCGTGTGTCCGTGTGTCCGTCTGTCCGTCTGTCCGTCTGTCCGTCTGTGGTCATTTACAAAAATGGCCATAACTCCCTCAATTCTCAACCTTTTTTCAAATTTCTTGAACTGAAATGTTTGTCTCGGCAAGACCTAACACCCTGTTTAATCGGAATTTGGATAACGCACAGTACTTCCGAGATATTTGCATTTTTAGTGTTTTCTATTTTATTTTTTTCCGGCCGCAAAAATGAACCGATTTGAGCGTTCTTGGTCTTAAAATCTTTGTTTTACCTTGCAGAATATGTGGATATTTTTTACATTCCGAAAATGTGGCGTTTTTTCATTTTGGGCGAATTTTAAAATTTTAATACTGAATTTTTTGATATTTTTGACCTAAACACTTTCAAAAGCCGTCAAAATATGATCAAATTGTGTCACAATTTTACGTTTCAAAATATGGAAGTATTGTGTGTTATCTACGCACCACTGGTTTTTAAATTCGTTTAGCAAAATTTGTGATTATTTGACCATGTTAATGACCAAAAAAAATGTGAAGAATTTTTCAAAAATTTATTTAATAGGTAAATAATACTTAATAATAATTTCATTCTTGGCAATAATAGGAGATAGGTAAGCGAGTGATCAATATTTTCGTAAATTAATAAAAAAACATTATTTTTGCTTCTATCTTGAAACCCTGTTTTAGGACTTGCAAAAGTCGATTATTTGCAAGATTAAGTAACTCGGAAAACCGTCGTTTTCCGGAATACTACTCGCCGGCTCGGAAACTTTATTCTTGTCAGCCGACATAATTAAGGTGGGTAAACTCACATTTTAAGGAATTAAACGCGGAAAAAGGCAAACAAAACTGTATTAGCGAATTTCATCAGTCCAAAACACAACTAGATTCACGCTCCAAAACATAACTCCCTTTTTCCCACGAAAAACAGTATCTCGCCTCCCTGTTCATCTTCTCTTTCCAAGCATAGCGCCTCGCGTTTCGCCGCTAGAGGTGACTCTCGACCCTAGGTAGCGCTTCTCCGACAAGTATAAAATCAACCAAATTCAGAGTTTCGAACGTAAAATGGTTATGGGGAGGTGGTTAATTTACGAGAATAAATTCAGAACTATATGGCGAGCCCTAGTATAGTTGAAACCCTACGAAATATTACTACTTCTGCTTCGTGCTGACCAACTTTCGACGGAAATTTTCACGACAAATTATCAAAACGAGTGCTTGGAGTTTTGTAACCCCCATGTGCCCCATGTTGGCAAGTCGGATGGAATTAGTTCCTACCCCCTGCCAACCAATTCTGGGTTCGAAATAACAAAGATATCGCGATGACGAATGCCCTTGCTCAGCTCTCAGTTTCAGTCTCAGCCAACTATTTTATTACCCAAGTCGTAAGTTAGTGCCCGGCTCTCGCTTTCCATATTAAGTGCCACCCCCTGCCGCCCCCTATTTCTCGAGGGTCTGTTCACCCTTCCTATCTTGTTCCGTTCGAGCAGTAAATATCAAAGGAAAAAGAGGATTTTTATAGCGATTCCTTCCGTTTTCTCGCCTTGTCGTCCCTTTCGGAAATAGTTTCGTAAGCTGACACCGTAAAAATAAGATGTCAGCTGGTGTCGGTAATAATTTTTTTTACGACTGATTTCATCAAATGCCGAGCTTAGGTTGACCAGTCGCACTTGACCATAAGGATGACGAGAAGAAGATGCGTCTTTTTAGTAGAAAAACGGCAATAAAATTCAAACTCGTGAAGTTTGATTTTACATCTAATTTGAAATCGAAACAGCCGAAAAGCCAGTTTTGAGGAATGTGCTCTTTTTTGAGTCGAAAAACCCTCAAAACACATAACACAATGTAGACCGTATTTTTTTGGGTCTAGCTGTGGATTCAGCAAGTAGTCGGGATTGGGCCAGTACGCAACCACAACATCTTTTTCAACACTTCATTTGGTGGCATTTCGAAAGAAAATCTTCTTCCATCTTCAGACCCTAGAACAAGTATCCGATTTTTAAATCCGTGCGTGTCAAATCGTGAATATCAAACGTTTGACAAAATACCTTATAAACAATAAATAAAAACAAATGAATTTATTATTATAAATTGCATAGCTATTAGCATGGTGCTATTACTACAAATTTTGTTAGACGTTTGATATTCACGCATGATTCTAAAAATGTGATACTGCTCATCATAATTTATACAGATGAACCGTTAAAAAAGGTGTTGAGAACTGGCCTAATCGAACTGTGAAATTTTACTGAAAATTATTGAAAATGCCTTTGGGACAAGAAATTTTTTTACACATTCATCCATCAGGGCATTCAGGTACTCATCTAAGGTTAAATTGGGAAAGGTGTACCTTGAGAAAAGAAATTTACAAAATCCTATTAAGAAAGTGACTTAGCTGCATCGATCTTGGAACTCGGCTGTAAAACCTCCAGAATAAATCGGCCATAGGAAAAAGGAAGTGGAGAAAGATTCACCGTCCCGATAAATATAAAGAGCCCCCACACGTTCCAAAGGTTCGCGCTGTGAAAAACGTTTTCCGCGAGAGAAGGCGAGACGTGCGGAAAACGGGATTGAGTTTTCTTCTTTCCGTCGAGAGGAGCCCTTGTTTTTCGAAAATGTAGCAGATATCACGAGGACGGACTTCCTAGCTGATATTTCCGACGTATCTAAGAAGATTTTCCGAGTAGCATGCGAGAAATGTGAGATTTCGGCCATAGATTATAATTTATTGAGTGTAGGTTCCATAGGACGAGAAGAATGGGGTAGCATTCATGCATGCATTTCCAAAATGAAGACCACAGGAGGCGACGACAGTCCCTAAC
This sequence comes from Nesidiocoris tenuis, assembly GCA_036186465.1. Taxonomy (NCBI): domain Eukaryota; kingdom Metazoa; phylum Arthropoda; class Insecta; order Hemiptera; family Miridae; genus Nesidiocoris; species Nesidiocoris tenuis. The sequence goes on from AP028920.1 coordinate 6,031,509, forward strand.
TTAGAATTCAAATTTTGAATTTCTGTTGATTTTTCAAACCCCTAGCAATAAACGAGAAATTTCTTCACAAATCATTCGTCAGCCTCATTCCCAATGCCAATGGCTGAAATTTTGAAAAATGTTGATATTTCTAAAAATTTCGGTATTTTTTTATCAGGTTAACATTTTTTAGACGCATTGACTATAGTAGAATGGAGCAGCTTTTATGTGCAGTATTTACTATTATAAATCCAGTGCGTTGATTCTGAAAATGGAATAATAGAATACGTTTACCTGGTGATAAGCATCCTCTAACCTTCGAGGTACTCACCATTGGACTATCCATAACCAGCACAAGAGGGAACATCCAATAGAAACCCTGAGGCTGGCACTGTCGAAGATTTATCGGCCAACTTCTACCCAAAGCCAGGCGCCTCCTTTTCTTTTAAATAAACCGTCGGCGAATATAAACAACAATTAATCACACCTGGTAGACGCCCACGAGGAAATATCCAGTTAGTTGTTGTACTTTGAGCTATCAACGCTAGATTTCATTTTAATGAAATTTATCTCGTGGGAATTCGATAAATTCTTATCATTCGGGATCACCTGTTAGGATGAAGTGTACATGTTAAAATGGAACTTAGGATTGATGAAAAAGGATGTGTTCAAAGCAAAATTAATTTTACCAGCTCTGAAAACAACATTTACCTTCAAGATTTTGCTTACAAAAAGAAAAATCCTTCGCTAATAAAAATTCCTCCCATTTCCCTCAATTTGGTCGCCATTACTTTGGAAATATAGCAGCTAGAATCCCACTGCGGTCATCTAATTTGAGAATTTGACTAATTTCAAGATACACCTACCTATTATTTACCTGCCAATTCATTTTTCATTTTCTTGTTTACATGCTCTACTGTACTGACAGCTTTTTCTTTGTTTTCAGGTAAGATATGACGTTTCAACCAACCCTCAACCAAGGCTTTTTGCAAATGACGTATGTAAAATTTACGGTTGGTACTATAACTCATTAATGGTTTCTGATAGTGTTTACACGAATGCAAATGAAATTTATGGATAATAACGAAATTTTAATTAAATTCATGAATGATACTGAAAATATGAAATTCGATAAATATTCATTGCTAAATTATATTTCATTTTTATAAATAATAAAATTTCATAATTCCAACTCGAAAAAATGAATAGGTAGCCACCGCCTTCGGAACATCCGTCCGAAGCTCAACTCGAAAAAGAGGAAGCGCTCAAAGTTAAACATGAAGTCATATTTTTGTAGGCTTATAAAAACTTGGCGCGGGAGGAAAAGTTTTTTGTTGAAGAACAAGGTTCGAGTCACCTATATCTCGAAAGCAATTGACCGGGTAATCGGGCCAAGTCAACCGTTTTCCCTTGGCATCGCGCCATTATTTTCACGGATAGAATCGTCGTTATTACACCCGGCGTATTCGGTCGGCGTCGGTCCAATTTACTTCTTTCGAAATTGTACATTCCTGCTTATTTAGAGAATGGACCTTTATGCGAGGAAAATTGCGAATAAATTTCCCCTTTTAATGAGAAAAATTTCCGATGCTTTTTAAAACCTTTTTTTAAGATCGGAAAAAAGATGAAATTTTGAAGCGAAGTCGGTAGTTACATTTTGGGTTGTTGTAGTGATTTTTGATTTGATTAAATAAACTCCCAACCCAGATTTACATTTTACTACTTGTCCATCACCGTACCCGGTTATGGGCGGGTTTTCCGATTCATTTGAAGCTAGATTTATCCAAGGACGCTTGCACTGAATTTAACTTGCATTGACCGTCATACTGAAATTTCGAAATCAGTCAATTCAAACGTCCTTGAGTAAATCTAGTTTTAAAAAATTGAAAATCCGGCCCTCAGCATATCAAAGTAAAAATTCTAATTTCCCCATATCAGGCACGAAGGTCGACAACGTTGATGAGGGCGTGAGAGCGCGTTTTGACTGACGTCGAAAACTTTTACGCAAGATATCAGAGATGTTGGGATCCTTGGTAGGAGAGCAGAGATGAGATATAGTCGGCCTCTCGGCTCTAAATCACCCGAAGGTTAATATAACGGTCGGCCGGACTGCGGGGGTTATTTTCTTCGGTGTAACCAGTTAATTACACAGTCCGCCAATAATTGTACGAGATCGGACATCGGGCCGAGACACGAAGTTCGTCTAGGATTGGAGAAATCTCCAATTTTCTCGGCCCGATTTGATATTTCTGAGCCGTTCGATAAAGGCGTAATTCAAAGGAGTCGCATTTCAATCGTATTGATAACAATCATGGACAAAATTTTGACAATTTTTAAAAATTTTCAAAATTTTTTAAATTTTTAAAATTTTTGAAACATTTTAAAACATTTAAAAAAAAATCAAAAATTCAATCTTCAATCTTTTCAAAAATTTTCAAATTTTTAAAAAAATAGGGTAGGTAGTCTGAAATTTCAAAGCCTCGTTTCTGATCGTGTTTTTTAAAAAATTTAAAAATTTCTGAAAATTCTAAAAATGTTTGAAAATTCTGAAAATTTTTGAAAATTTTGAAATTTTTTGAAAATTTTGGAAATTTTTAAAAATTTTAAAAACTTTTGAAAATTTTCAGAATTTTCAAAAATTTTGAAAATTTTTGAAAATTTTGAAATCTTTTGAAAATTTTTAAAATTTTGAAAATTTTTGAAAATTTTGAAAATTTTTGAAATTTTGACAATTTTCAAAAATTTTGAAAATTTTTGAAAATTTTGACAATTTTTAAAAAATTTAAAATTTTGTAAAAATTTTAAATTTGTTGCCAATTTTGAAAATTTTTGACAATTTTAAAATTTTTTGCCAATTTTGAAAATTTTTGACAATTTTGAAATTTTTTGAAAATTTTGAAAATTTTTGACAATTTTAAAATTTTTAGAACATTTTAGAAAATTTTGAAATTTTTTAAAAATTTTGAAAATTTTGAAATTTTGCTAAGCCCAAAATACAGTTTTTCTGCGCAATTCTCCTTTGCACGGATCTAATTCGATCTCGCGTTTCTTCTGCCTCGGGAGAATAGGGACTGACGGCTTAAAAATGATTTTCCTTCAGGCCCTCCTTCAGATGGTATCGGCACAATTAGTCGGGCTTACTATATTTGATTCGCTTTCCTCCAGTCCTCCAATTATCCTTTCGCAATTACTCGGCAGTGGTTGGAGCTAATGCGCTTCCAATTAACTTCCTATCTTCCCTCGCCTTTTCTTCCGAAATCGATTCGCTCTGATATTCGTCGAAGTAATTGGTTGAAGGTGAGTCGTCGTTTTTACTATATGGTTGCTCAAAGTGGCGGATCTCTCAATTTAGATATCAAATAAGTGGCAGTTCATCATTCCGTCGAGGATTTACTTCCATATGGTCACTTAATTTGAATCATGATGGTCCTAAACCATTGGTTAATTTGATGACAGTACCTTCATACTAGGTACCAGATAAAATGAGATACATCTGTCGTCACGCACTCATTATCTATCGCATTTAGACTAATTTTGTAACTACCAAGATCAGTAATGGGTATAAAAATAATTTTCGAATCCATTGGAACTCTTGTCTAATAAAAATAGTCGAAAAACCATAATTATAAAGTACCAAAATGAAAAATATCCGCTAAGCACAATGAATAGCCCCAAAATATGAAGAAATCTGTCCATGAATTTATTCAACAACATTTGAAAGTTGTGTCATATGCGCATAGCTATTTTCTTTCATTGAACATTTTTTCTTCAAATTTTTGAGCCTAAAAGTATTTAAACTCATATATTCCAGTACTTATCTATCTGATATAAGATCGTATTTATGGTGAGACTTTTCGACTATATTTTTATCGTTTTAGGCCTAGGATTGACTCATCTCGAGGCGTTTCGTATCTCTAATCCATCATTAAGTTAGCTTATTATAATAAGTTATATTATATTTCATTATTTCCGAATCCCCGGGCAGCGGCCGACGTAAAAGACGGCCGCTATTTCCAGCCGGGCTATTCGAAACAACAAAAAGGAGGGAAATTCTCATAAGACCTCAATATTAGCTCCCTTCTTGATATTTAGGAGGACGCGTAAATAAGAGTAAACCCTCGACGCCGTAATCCGCGGTCTCTCGTGTTGTAAATAGAGCTGAAAATATTATCTATTCCTTGCCATGTCAGGGAACTTAGTATTAATATCGGACCCAAGAATCGAGGGGCCCTTTGAACCGCGAGAAGCCTTTCAGCCGTCAAATTGTGTTCACACGGCAGCGTCTTTTGCGTACCATCGAAATTTCAACAGATTTCATAAAATGTATCCTACCGGACAATATTGCACGAGTCCGAAAATGATTGGAATTTTCTCAGCAATCGGAACCCGTCGTCTCCCAAATTTTGATTTACCGTTCTTAAGATATAGGCAAAAAACGAGAACATTTTCGAAGTTTTTTCAAAAAAGTCGGAATTTTTCCGTGAATAAATTTTCAAAACAAACTTTCAACTACAACCTGTTGTTGGAAATTTAACCGCCTACAAAAAATCCTATCTCTGCTCTGAACAAACGGTCAACGCTTCTAGTCGAAAATCCCGAAAAACCGGAACTACTTTCCCGGAAAATGTCGGTTTTTGGCACTTTTCCCAAAAAATCCATATTTTGAGTTTGAAGTTCGAAAAGCTGCGATTTTTCGGCTGGTACCTTACTTGAGCAACATTTTCCCGAAAGAAACATAGTATGTTGCTACTTACCTACTAACTAATTTCCCGTCGTTTTTGCAGCTGAAAAGCTAAAAAACGTAGCAAAACATTGATATTTGAAGAACAAAGGGCGAAAATTAGTGTTTTCTCAAGAAAGCTGCATAAAACATAAAAAATCCCAATACTTCCAGCCCAAAACCATTTTTTGAAATTTTATTTTTTCACGCTTTTTTTAGCTTCGGGCACATTGTTTAATTCAGCGTCAAATTACACAATTAGTGTTACGCAATTTGTCTAAAATTCATTATTTCCATTAATAATTTATAAATTATACATTTTATTATATAAGGTAAGGGGAAGGAACGAGGAATGTCACAAAAAGTACTTTTAGAGAAAAAGCATGTTTTCTATTTTAAACTCAATGTTTTTTCCCCTTACACCGAATCTTTCGTTGCTTCTCAGTGCGACATTTATACTTTTTTCCCCTTGGAGTTTCACTATACGGTTAGAACCTTTGAATTCCTACAAAATGCGCTATTAAGCTGGTTTTTGGGAAAAATGGACATTTCCTGTTCTTTCCCCTTACCCTTCTTCACTCTCACCGTTCTTCGCGATACTCTGCACATCATCCACCGCCATCTTTATTCATGAATCCTCCATCATTCCCCTATTACATTCACTCAACCCACTTCACTCAACTCCATCCCATTACCTAACCATATTAACCCCATTCCACCGAAGCAACGATTTACACAAACTAGGTATATAAAGAAACAGAAAGAAAAAACCCTGTAACAAGAATGCCTGAAGAAGAATGCTGTGTCGTCCGGCAACCCGTATTTTCGGGCAGCTCGCCATTTTTTTGTTTAAAAAATAAAGGTTGTATCTCTCTATGTTTAAATTTTATTACACATACCCAATATAAAAATTTATAAATTAATAGATACCATTTTTTGATATTTTATTTTTTCATGCTTTTTTTAGCTTCGGGCACATTGTTTAGTTCAGCGTCGAATTATACTAGCGTTAGACAATTTGTCTAAAATTGATTATTAGGTAGTACAGTACTATCAATTTTAGACAAATTTCTTCGCGGTCTTGCGAAGAAAACGCCGCCGTGTGAACGCGCCTTGGGATGTCGCCGTGCCGTAAGATGACATGTCGCACATATCGGCTTGTATACGGGCCGAATCAGCTTCTGAATTCGCTCGGCTATTCCTCCTACTGGAGCCGGACGGCGGTCAGTGATTTACTGAGATTAAAACCGCGGACTGATTTAATTACTCGTCCCACCGTTCGGCCCTGGAAGAAAAGGTCGGTCCTGAATTACGGTCGGACCTAAAATACGGTCGACCTCCTGATTTATCCGATTATCATCCCCCGCACCTTTCGAGGCAAAATAGTTAATATTTATCGCTTAATTTACGAATAGGTGGTCACCAAAATTTATCGAAATTAGGTATAATTTAATTCGAGTTATCAAAGAAAAAAAGAAAAATTTACACCATATTTTATCAAGCTTTTTCTGTTGGGAAGAGGAGGGTGTTTCTGGGGTTTTTCATGCCCAGAATGATTTAATAAATTTCACACATTTTGCACGTTTTATTAAATTTAAGTGAAAAACTAAATGACAAAAATATTCTTCACTTTTCCCCAAAAAAAAAAAACTTTTCCAGAACTCCGTATAACTCAGGTCACCTGAAACTTCAAGTGCGGAAAGGCTGAATGCAGCGGCCCAGAACCGCCCCCGCGGACAGGCTCATATTTCACAGCCGCCTCTTCACCGCCGACCGCGCGCCGCCCCTTCACATACGGCCGCTCACGTTCGCGCCGTTATAACTTATTGTTTCGCCGGCCGCGGGCAACTTTAACCCGCGCGGCTCGGCAAAAAGTCCCATCCCGCCGGGGCGGAGACGTCTGTTGTGTTGCGCCGCTGAGCCGTGAGCCGGGCGGAGGTGTCGTAAATTAAGCGCGAACCGCCTCGAGATGCGCCGCCGGACTGGCGATTTGCATAGGCGCATCATTAGCCTGCGTTTCAACTGGCCGCTGTGTTTAAATAAACAATAAATGCGACAGGCGATTTATTATTATAAAATGTTTTATTCCCGTTTAAAAGCTATGTACAATTTGCGCAGGATTACGCAAGTACTTCAACACTCAGTAGCCCATCACATTTTTTTTTAATTTTTAAATTAATGGAAAATATTTTATAATGTAAGTATTAATTCACTGAATTTTTCAAATGAATAAAAAGTTTTCTCGGCCGACAGTCGAAGATATTTGATCTTATTGCCTAGCGGACGACACTCGACGGTATACCAGTTGATGAACTAGAGTGAAGGCGAATGATTTACGCCGGGAGTCAGATTGGATGTAATTCAATCGTCGGTCCCTGCTGGGATATCGTGCGATACCACGTCACTAGCAACTGGTATCAGTATCGATTCATCCTGTTTTAGTATTCGTGCCTATATGGCTCTCATATTACATCCAGGGCGGGTAGATCTGAGAATTTCAGCGACCGACGAAAATTTTTAACTACCTATCCACATCGTTGTTTCTGCGGTTCTCAATTGAAGAGGATGTTGTTGATTATTGAACGGCTATATTATTTGTTTATTTATTAGTTGATTAATCAAGAAGACTTGATCGGTTTGAAAATGAGTGATTATATTTTTATAGTTTGGAAACTAAGCAAACGTAACCAAAACAATAGATTAATCAACAAATAAATAAACTAATAATAGAGCCAAACAACAACCAACAAAATCCTCGTCAATTGAGAACATCTGTAATAATAAAACTGTTACTTTTCACCCCATGACGAGAAAGCATTTACTCAGCTTAAGCAGAATGATATCGAATTTTATTATCATTCAACTCAACCACAGGTACTTAAGTACATACGATTATTCTCCCCACATTTCAACTTTTTCGCCCCTATCCCGTTACTGGTTATTCCCACGAGGAAGGGTCAGGCGTAATCCCCTGAATATCCATACCCCTCCGAATCGCATGAAAAAACTCGAAATCCTCAAAATACACGAGGCATCATGTTTCCTGATGGAAATTGAGTAGGTCGGTCGAAAAAGGGACACGGTCGGGACGCTTAGGTTACCCGATTCTTAAATTCCCCTAATCCAATATCTCGGGTTTCCTTCCAATAAACTCAGCCGCTGTCTGGACGGCAATATCGAGGATGATGTAAAAGACCGCAAAAAGGAAAAGGCTGATGACCGAGAAAAGAACCCGTATTTATTTCATATTTTTATACGCAAAATTTTGGAAGGAATTTCGGCACGTAGGTACCAAAATATTTTGATTTTCTTGTTTACCCTTCCCTCTAAGTCTCAAAATTTATGATGGAAGAAACGATTATGATGGAAATGCTGATCGGATTGATTGCTCAAAAATTGCGATGGTGAACAAAAGTGATGATTACTGATCAAAAGTTTGGATGATTTTGACGGAAAATTTTCGATGGTATTTTCTCAAATTCGACGGTTTTTTGCTTGAAGACACGTCCTTTCGTAAACATCAGGTACTTTATCACCACTCAAATCGTACGCCTTCTCTTGGACTCCACATTTTGCCAACTTTCCTCTCCCCAAGACTCATTTTTCGATCAAGATGACTTGAAGTTATGAATTATCACTTTTTACACACGGACTCACGTCTCATCAGCCATTCGCCATGATCCCCAAGGTCGACGCGGCTAATTTTCGAAAAAAGTGAATCTTTTCCAAGGCCCCAACCGGATATCGATTAGTATCGCTCCGGGCGTCGAATGAATCGCTCAATTTCTTCCACGTTAGACGCCGACAAATCCCGAGGCTGGAGCTTAGCATTTGTAACTCCGCGGTACCAAGCCTCCATGTCCAAGTTCAGGCGAGGTAATGTAGTTCGTGATGATGGCCGAGACGTGCCTTCTGCCGGTCATTACTGGAGCTATTAATTTTCGATTGAGAACGCCGCCCCCGTTCACACGAGCGGCAGCAACGTCGAAATGAGCAACTCTAAGGTGAAACTGAAACCGTGATAAACCTCAAACTCAAATTTCAAAAGAGGGGTAAACCCAAAGTGATACTGAAACTCAAAATCAAATTGAAATTCAAACTGAAACTCATACAGTAACTCCAACTGATACACGAACTAAAACTTAAACTCGAACTCAAACGTCAAAAGAAAGATAAACTCGAACTGAAAAACAAATTGAAACACAAACTGAAAACCAAGCTGAAACTCGAACCGATACTCTAACTCAAATGCAAGCACAAACTTAAGGCGAGACTGAAACTCAAACTGAAAATCAAACTAAAACTCCAACTGTAACCGAAACTCAACCTGACTCTCAATTTCAAAACGAAATTCAAACTCGCATAAAACTCCGACTGAAAAGCAAACTCAAACTGATACTCAAATAAATCTCAAACTGAACTCAATCTCCTACTGAATGAAAATCAAACTGAAACTGAAACTTAAACTTCAGCTGAGAACGAAACTCAATCAGATACTCGAATAAATATCCCACTGAAAATCAAATTGAAAGCCAAACTCAGTTTGAAAATCTAACTCAAACTGATACTCGAATAAAACACCAACTGAAAATCAAACTCAAACTGGTGATCAAACTTGAACTGATACTGTTACACTAACTCAAGTTTGAGTACCTATGAGTTTTAGTATTAGTTTCAGTTTCAGTTTCAGTTCGAGTTTGAGAATCAGTTTGAGTTTTAGTTTCAGTTTGAGGTTTAGTTGCAGTTCGAGTTTGAGTATCAGTTTCAGTTTGAGCTTGTGTATCAGTATCAGTTTGAGTTTAAATTTCAGTTGGTGTTTCCTTTATAGGTTTGAGTTTGAGTCACAGTTCGAGTTTGAATTTTGGTTTCAGTTCGAGATCGAACTTTAAGATCGAGTGAGTTTGTGATCAGTTTCACTTTGAGTTGATTTCAGTTTGAGTTTCTGTTTGTGTATCGGTATCAGTATCAGTTTGAGTTGGAGCTTCAGTTAAGTTTCAGATTGAGATTCAGTTTCAGTTCGATTTTGAGTTTCAGATTGAGTTTCAATTTCAGTTTGAGATCTAATTTCCTTTTCTGTTACAGTTTGTACCTTTCTTTCGATCTTTGAGTTCGAGTTTAAATTTCAGTTGGTGTTTCATTGTATGTTCGAGTTTGAGTTTGAGTATCAGTTTCAGATCAGTTTCACTTCGAGTTTTAATGACAGTTTGATTATTGGTATCAGTATCGGTTTGAGTTATAGTATCAGTATCAATTTGAGTTTCAGTTTCAGTTTGAGGTTCAGTGGCTCAATTTGTATGGTTACTTTCTGATGTTTTGTATCAAGATTGGTACATAGCTGATGGTATAGGTATGGGAGTAGGTATGGGTATGGGTATGGGTATGGGTATAGGTATGGGTAAAGGTATGGGTACAGGTATGGGTAAAGGTATGGGTATAGGTATGGGTATAGGTATGGGTATAGGTATGGGTATAGGTATGGGTATAGGTATGGGTATAGGTATGGGTATGGGTATGGGTATGGGTATGGGTATGGGTATGGGTATGGGTATGGGTATGGGTATGGGTATGGGTATGGGTATGGGTATGGGTATGGGTATGGGTATGGGTATGGGTATAGGTATGGGTATAGGTATGGGTATAGGTATGGGTATAGGAATGGGTATAGGTATGGGTATAGGTATGGGTATAGGTATGGGTATAGGTATGGGTATAGGTATGGGTATAGGTATGGGTATAGGTATGGGTATAGGTATGGGTATAGGTATGGGTATAGGTATGGGTATAGGTATGGGTATAGGTATGGGTATAGGTATGGGTATAGGTACCTATGCATGGGTATAAGTATAGGTATGGGGGTACCCATTACTAGAGATGATTTCATGCTTTGGCCCTTTAGGCACCGGTTAGGCCTCGGTTGGTATTTGACCGGTTTGCATTGCGCCACTTGATCGATTCTGATACACAAGTTCTCTTGGAAAATCCGACTATTTCTTACAGAAATTTTTCCATTGTCCGCGTGAATCGAGCTGACATCAGCGATTAGATATCAAAACTGCGTGACTATTTTCTCCCGAAACTTAGTCAAATGTTACGAAGCGAAAGTACGATAATAAAGTTGAAGATTCAGCCGTTCTATAGTAGTTGTCACGTTGAAGAATGGGACTTCCCCCGAAAAGGAAATCGTCCGCCCACGAAAAACTTTCCTCGAGCCGTCCTTCCCATTTCCTTGAGATGTTTTCAGGGCCCAACTATAAAGTCCGCACTATGGAGCCCAGTTATCCGAGAGACCATCACTTGACAGTCGAGTAAAAGTATTGCAGTTCCAGACGATTCATCGCCCTTCGGCTCGATGGAAGATCAGCCTTCAAAAATCAGCCTCTTTTTTCCCTTATTTTCCGACGCAACGCAACGAACCGATATTATTTACCACCGTCAGCCGAAGTGAAGGTCATTTTTCTCGAACCTTATCACCGAAAACATTAATCATATCAGCATGCCTGAAAACATCGTCGAGTCTTAGACCGGCAATCCCCTGCAGCCTGGCAGGCCTTTCATATGGCGCCTAGTGTGTCTATATACTTATCTATAGAATAAAATGGTAAAAAGATTTTTTCGAGAGACTACAGCAAGAGTGTTGGCTGAGGTAGTAATAGTTAAGGAAGATCGGTATGTAATCAACCTGGTAGTTGGTAGTTATGCCCAAAACCGCCAACTTTTGGTTGAATCTTGGCAACAAGTTAAGATAGGAAAATGCGGTTGGCGGCAATCTGCTCCTTTTTCGATCTAGTTTTTCTAAATTTTTTTACACCAAGTTCAGGACACTCTTTATAAACAAAGTAAAGAGGATGTCTTCAAAAATCTCTCGCCCTCGCCCCGCAAACGACAGTGAAGGATCAAGGGATCAAACATTTTGGGTTTCTGCTCACAAAATCAGCCACACTAATGCTTATTCTCTCATCTATTATATTTCGACTACCGGGTGATATGATATATTATATTATATCATATCACATATCACATATCATATCACATACCATATCACATATCGTATCACATATCGTATCACATATCGTATCACATATCGTATCACATATCGTATCACATATCGTATCACATATCGTATCACATATCGTATCACATATCGTATCACAGATCGTATCACAGTTCGTATCACATATCAAATCACATATCAAATCACATATCACATCACATATCACATCACATATCACATCACATATCACATCACATATCACATCACATATCACATCACATATCACATCACATATCACATCACATATCACATCACATATCACATCACATATCACATCACATATCACATCACATATCACATCACATATCACATCACATATCACATCACATATCACATCACATATCACATCACATATCACATCACATATCACATCACATATCACATCACATATCACATCACATATCACATCACATATCACATCACATATCACATCACATATCACATCACATATCACATCACATATCACATCACATATCACATCACATATCACATCACATATCACATCACATATCACATCACATATCACATCACATATCACATCACATATCACATCACATATCACATCACATATCACATCACATATCACATCACATATCACATCACATATCACATCACATATCACATCACATATCACATCACATATCACATCACATATCACATCACATATCACATCACATATCACATCACATATCACATCACATATCACATCACATATCACATCACATATCACATCACATATCACATCACATATCACATCACATATCACATCACATATCACATCACATATCACATCACATATCACATCACATATCACATCACATATCACATCACATATCACATCACATATCACATCACATATCACATCACATATCACATCACATATCACATCACATATCACATCACATATCACATCACATATCACATCACATATCACATCACATATCACATCACATATCACATCACATATCACATCACATATCACATCACATATCACATCACATATCACATCACATATCACATCACATATCACATCACATATCACATCACATATCACATCACATATCACATCACATATCACATCACATATCACATCACATATCACATCACATATCACATCACATATCACATCACATATCACATCACATATCACATCACATATCACATCACATATCACATCACATATCACATCACATATCACATCACATATCACATCACATATCACATCACATATCACATCACATATCACATCACATATCACATCACATATCACATCACATATCACATCACATATCACATCACATATCACATCACATATCACATCACATATCACATCACATATCACATCACATATCATATCGCATATCATATCGCATATCATATCGCATATCATATCGCATATCATATCGCATATCATATCGCATATCATACCACATACCATGTCACATATCATGTCACATATCATATCACATATCATATCACATATCATATCATAATATGATGTACCTATTATATCAATCATATCGTTTTATATTATATCATATCTCCCGGTAGTTGAAATATAATAGATGAGATAATAAGCATTAGTGTGGCTGATTTTGTGAGCAGAAACTCAAAATGCCCTCGCTTCTTCAGGAGATCCCTCGCTCCTTCACCGTCATTAGCGCATATATTTAAATATTATATTATAATATTGAAATACATCATTTGTCTAGGTATCGACGTCAAACTGACGGTGCTCACCTTGTTCGCTCGACTTCGGCTTCAAACTTATTCGATATGTTGGACCTCGATTGAGCGCATTCCAACCGTAGATTCCAAGGGATGAGTTAATTGCTGTACTTAAACGCCTCGAGTCCTCAACCCACGCGGCCCTATCTCCGTCATTATCGCCCCAAGAGACACTCCCAAAGTTCCAGCCGCCTACGCGGTTAATTTTCTCCCTCATATAGTATCGACGTTATGAGACATTTCTGTGTAGATAGTTTAATGTTCTTGCACCAAGTTAACTTCAATAAATGTACTTCAATGCCAGAAGGACAAGTCTATTGAAACCATAAAACCAATGGTGCTAACTGCGAAGGTCAACAATACAATGTATGTCATATGCACGAATTTTGATGAACAGCCTCCTAGGCTCATTTTTACAGACTTTAGATTTTTGTGGCTAACCAGATAGGGTGCCGCTTTTTTCGACCACTTTTTTCTCGCATTTTTTTCGTGAATTTTTCGACTATCACAATGCCTCTTTGGCGAATACATACGGTCTCACATTCCACACGCTAGCAATAGACTTGGGCATCCGACCCGCCAGGCGTCAGCAGTCGATCACCATGAAACGCGACCATGAAAAATCTGTTTCACAGCTCGACCGACAAAGTTCAACTAATGGACGTTTGATATACGACCCGCCGGTGTAGGCGTCAGCGTATTAATTCTCCCGACATCTTTGAAACGATCCCTTTCCGGCTTCCACTGTACCGGGAATTCTACGAAATGGGCTACTCAACAAACAAAATACTTTTTTCCGCCCTCGCGGACTTGATTTACATAAAAGGAAAACATTCCTCGCTAAAATATTCACCGTTTCCGAGAAAAAAAAAGGGGGAGAAAATATAGAAATGTTTCACGCTTCATGAGGTACACGACAAGCGAGTATTGTTAACGAACATCAAATTGCCCCCTTTTTTCAATCATTGCTTTGTCATCTTGAAAAACAAATTTTCAAGCTAAAACTCGCTGTATGTAGTAAAAATCATATCAAGAATTTGGAAGACTTTGTGCCTATGCTGCGATTGGTTGTATGAGCTTATGGGCCTTTGTTATAAATACCAATTTTTCGCCCTCGATTTGTTAGCATCGATGTTTTTCTTTCGATTTTATAGATACATCGATAATCGGATACAACTAACTCCCACCACCCCCAGCACCACCACCACCAACACCGCCAACTTTATTATTCGAAAATAAACTTTTATCGTGAATATCTTTCGAATTCCACCTTATTGTTTATCTGGCCCTGTAAATCCATTTGTAACAGTCATTTACACCGAAATGTCAAACTCGTGGATGACCTCTACAAAATGCAAGTCCGACAAAACGGGGGCAGCTTCCGACTTCCTAAATGCGGAGATAACAGAGCTACTCTTGCTTCGCAAGTCGCCTTCCGCCCCGACAATTACATTACGCCAACTTTCCTCTTTCGTTCAGCAGGAAAGCCATTTTCCCAGAGGAAAGTTTCCCTGACGCTGGACAGAGAAATTGAAACCAATCTGAAATCCAATGACCATAATCAACATCGTTTCTGACCCTGGAATATTTCGTGTAGGTAAACATTATTTTATTTTTACCTAATGTTTGAACTACGTAATTGGATTGCCGACTTTTGGTCAAATTTCCATTTCGCATTAGAGTAAACTCTGGGTATTCCATTATAGTCCGGTACATGCATGCTGAAAAGGGGCGAGTTGGAGAAAAAACTGGAGTAGGTTTTTCAACGGGTTTTTACGTTTTTTGGGGTGCTGAATTCGAATTTTCGGTTTGCCACCTCATAATCGCGCGGCATCACAACAAAAATTGCCAAAAACCTCAAACATTAAGGACTTGTTTTACTTATTTGCTTATATTTCTTAATCTATTTGTATTTGAGGAAAAGATACGGTAAGCATTGTTAAAAATGACTAAATGTGACACAACTCAAGAACAACCGCAGCTTTCTAGCTCAAATAGCCAATGAATTGTCGCTTGCCGAAAATTGGCAATTTTTCCCCGACAGTTGCATTTTTGAATTTGGCTTGTTTTACGAGTTGAATACCAATATCAAAATGTAAGAAAACATGGAACCCTCCGCCACAAATGTTGTGGCAAATCTTATCTGCTTCAATTTGAGACCAAAAGGGGGTCTGTAGCTCCAAAAAACCTGACTTTTGAGAGAAAAATAGAAAATTTGGGAAACCTAATGTTGGCATTTTTGAAAGAAAGCACTCATTTAACGATTTATTCATGTCTGTAGGTTGGGAATACCGTAGAAACTTCCAGAAAAGGGTTTCAGGACTGTAAGGGATAGCATTCCATTTCTATTTCTTTAACCACCTGCCCATTTTTGACTCATTTTGAAAGCCGGAAGCTTAATTATTCTTCAGCCCAGGAAGATTTTCATATCCGTACTTATATTTAATGATTAGGAGCCTTTTTTTATTCAAAAATTTGGGCTTACACTTATTTCAAAAAACGTGTTTTTCTCTGACCTCAAAAAACGTTTTTCCGATCAAGTTTACCCCACTTGCTCCCACACCCTACCACCTACACTTTACCCTAAGTCTACCTAATACCCTCGGTCGACACAGGTGCACGTATTGCGACCTTATTAACGTAATACGAAGCTCCCACATTTCCTTCGTATCTCGTATTACCAACTAGCGAGGGAAGTAATGGTTGTCCTAGGCAACTGGGTCAACGGACCATCACCGACTAACTTGGGTCGCGGATGCGGGTGATGGGTCTAATCAATAGGGCCTTGATCCCTCTGATATTTGACAGGGATGCTAAAGTGCAACACTATTCACACGGTAGTGTCAATGCACTTTCCAGAAATTCCAGTTAACCACTAGGTACCTACCTGATAATTAGAATTTTTTCTTTCATAAAAACATAATTTAATAAAAAATCTTTATTTTTTAATATTAAATATTAACTACCTATTTAATTTAAATCGTTATTACTTAAATTAATTAAATCGTTATTTAAATATTAAATTTTTAGGAACATAGATTTTTTTTTGTAACTACCTGAATAAAGCCTCGACCCATTGAAAATTGAGTATTGACTCACGGGTCATTGAGAAAAACCAAGGTATTTTTTATTAGCATTTTTTGAAAATTAATTACATTTTTAAGAAAATCCATTTTCTTATGTAGAATTTCTCTCTAAAATCTATACTTTTATACCCAAGTTAAATTAAATTAATTCTCAAAAAAGTTCAATGAAACTTGGAAAAACAGGGAGGTAGTTTTCATGAAATTTTTTTCCGATTTTTGGACGGACTGTTTCTAATCCTTGCCAGACGATGATTATCGCTAAAATAGTTTCCTCTCATCGAGGCTCATCGTGTTTCGAATGGAACGGATTTTGAGCCGTTTCCTAACTATAACCGAAAGGCATCTCGACTTCATTTACTTCGAAAATCGATTATCGCGGTTAGCAGTTGCGTAGAAACGTCAAATTGACAAATGTAGAACTAGATTCTCAAACGGGGCGAAAACCAATCTCGCTCGGAGTTCTAGGGTTCGATCTCCGGCGAGCATAGCGGATATTACTCGTAGTAGGAGCCCAAAAATAAATCTTGCACTTCTCATTATAGGATAGAAATTCACAGAAATAAACTGATATCCGGTCGGATGGACCGACGCGATGCCAAAACCTAGCGACGAATTTGGGAGAATGAAGTTCAAAAATTATTTTTTCCTCAGAAAAATAATATCTCAAATTATATCTACTTATTGCACCGAGTAAAAAATGTTCAGGTAGGTTTTGAGGACATAAAAGCATTTCCAATTCGACAAACTTCAGAGGCACTGCGACGAATAAGCTCAAATTTGGAAAAATCAAGTGGTTAAGGCCCGGTATTGACAAAATTTATCTATCCGACATCCAAGGAAGCTCCCGATACGGATCACCAATGAAATTTTTACATTAGAATTTGATGTAAATGCCACCGCGGTGAAGTTTATTTTAAGCTTCTTAGGATGTCGTACAGATAAATTTTGTCAATAAATAAAGTGGTTGGCTATGTAAACCGATGTTCAAAAATATACCTAGACAACTGAAATTGGAAGTTGAAATTCGTTCACAAAATTGTTTGATAATTTGTCGAAAATGTATTATTCATTGAACGCCTTTTTGAATATTTTCAAATTACGTTCTTTGTTTTTTTAAATTTACCATCTATTCCAACTCAAAATCTTTCCATTTCTGAATTCTTAAATTTTTTAAATCCAATTTTTCAAAATTTTTACTGAGATTTTCAAATTTGAATTTAAATGGTTTTTATACTTTTCTGTATGAAATAAAAATAACCTCGGTAATTATTGTATTTTGCAGGATGGCTAGGGCCACTCTCGACGTCGGTGGCACTCCTAGTGTCACCTGTGACGATCGCGTTCTGTCGTCGGAAATCGACTCGGCTGACGGCGGTGATCGGTGGCCTCGTTACGGCCCTCGCCGTCCTATTCACTTCGTTCGCATCGCAGTACCATCAGCTGTTCATCAGCTATGGTATCCTCCTCGGTAAGTTTGTACAATTTTCAACTATTGTTTTAAATGTTACTACAAAATTAAAAATGATTTGTTAGAAAAAATTACTTGAGAGGAAAGAAGCTGGCTACAAAACTGCCTTTCATAGTTGACATTTCAGCCTAGAAAACATTAGAAAATCGATTACCAGAAATAGTGGAATTTTTCGCCGAACTTTTGATCCGATTTCGAGTTTTCCGACGACGAGAGAGCACTTCATTTACTTCGTTGACATGAAACTAGTTTTAATAAATGAACCCGAGGGTTTCTGAGGATTTCATGAACGCGAATTCGAGTTCTTAACGTCTAGTTTCTAAAAATCTCAAATTTGCATTAAACTATAATATATTATGATATTATCAACTGTAAAAATCTGATACTGTCAACAGAAATACCACCAAACGTCACCAAATCTCAAAACTGCGAAATGAGGTCGTTTCAGGCAGGAGATGTGTGATTTTATGTTTTGATACGATTCCCTCCTATAAATGACTCCATTTGTTCGTTTGGCCGCGTGTTTCAGGAATTGGTGTGAGCATGACACGCGATTGCTCCACTCTAATGGTAGCGCAATATTTCAAAAGGCGACGAGAACTCGTAGAAATTTTCATCGTTTCCGGAAGTGGACTCGGCATAGCCGTTATGTCCGTATTCATCAAAATGGCTGTTAGGTGAGCGAATTTCACCACTATAAAGTAATGTATCAATGTTTAGGGGAAATTTTGATGAAAGTGATAACGAAAAAATTTGATATTTAATATCAATGAATTCGTTAATTAATGTTTATGTTTACGTTTACGTTTACGTTTACGTTTACGTTTACGTTTACGTTTACGTTTACGTTTACGTTTACGTTTACGTTTACGCGTACGTTTACGTTTACGCGTACGTTTACGCGTACGTTTACGTTTACGTTTACGTTTACGTTTACGTTTACGTTTACGTTTACGTTTACGTTTACGTTTACGTTTACGTTTACGTTTACGTTTACGTTTACGTTTATATGTCTATAGTTAATATGTCTATAGTTAATGTTAATTAGTTAATGTTAATTAATATTTTGCTAACATCATCGATATTTATCAACTCAAGTCTTTATAAGTTTGGTAAAATTGGTAAAAAAAAGAAGAAACGAATGGTGTTGGTAAATTACCTGCAAGACATTTCATCGCTGTTATCTATACGATATAGCGAAAGGATTGTCCACCATTCTGAACAATAATGACATTTTTTACCCTCAGTGCCATCGGGTGGAGGCTCGGCCTGCAGCTCGTCACATTGGTCGTCGTGATGACTTTCTTCCTCGGCACCTGCTACAGATCGGCCTCATTGTACCATCCGCAGAGAAGGGCGATACTTCATCTCAAGAACCAGAAAAGAAAAATCAAAGATAAGAACAAGGTGGACGACGGGCCGCCGTTTTTCGACTTTACCACACTCCGAAGCAAGACTGTAAGGATTTTGTTGCTGTCGACGACCGTGTGCTCGTTCGGACTTCATACCCCCATATTTTATTTGGTGAGTGGAGGAATATGATATATCGAGGGTGAAGTGGCAACATGACCTAACTCATTTTTCCTAAATTTCTTTTTTACCTTTTCTGACGGTGTCGAATATAATGGGGCGGACTAGATTTTTCACACAATCCTCCGTTATTTCGTCCAACCTGAGCTCACCAATCGATTCGGCGCAAAAATTTGAATTTAGAACCACTTTTAACTAAAAAACGCTGCTAAGTAGATCAGTGGCTTGTGCAGATTAGTTTTCGGTATGTCCCAAGAATTCTGCAAATTTTGCACAGGGGTTCATTTTTCGATTGCAAAGACAAACCTCACGATATATCGGTACTCCTTAAACTCAGAATTTAGTTGTTATTATTCTATAATTTCAGTAGGTACCTATAAATTTGTATTTTAGAGGGGGATTCAGAAAAACGTTTTTTCAACCCGGCAAAAAATGATCATCCTCTTCGCTTGATAAATACTTACCTATCTATCTTTTCAGATCGTTTAATTCCGTTAAATTAACCATTCAATCTATTCTTAATCACCTTCATTATTAACTGAATAATAATAACTATTAAATTCTCTGAATAATGAAATTAAAAATGCCTAAAGAATGCCTCAGAACCATTGTTAAAGCCTGACTCGCTTTCATGTTGCCAAGCGCAACTGGTCATAGTGTGTGTGTTACCTCGTTGGTGTAATAGGCTAGTGGTCGTAAGTAGATCAATCAACCGTATCTAAGAGCCGAGGCCAAATTCTCAAGTTTTTCCAATTTTTGTTTTGCTGATTTGTGTAATGCGACCAAATTCTTTAAATTGAAGATATCGGGAGGACAGAAGTTTTTGTGGGGATTCCAACGAGTGGAAAACGAATTTTGTGGCTCGAGTAGTTTTTGAGTTATTAAGAATTGGTGAAATTTTAAAAAACTCAAAACTGCTTCACTAAAACTGCAATAACTCCTAAACGGTTGAAGCTACCGGCATGGCGATGGTCTCATTCGATTCAGCATAGAAAAATCTATAGAAAATGATACCTCAAATGCCTATGTTGCAAATTTCCTTAAAACGACGAATTTTTTACGACTTCAACAGCTGTTTTACTGGCCTTAAAATTAAGGTAGGGTTCTGCCGAGACGTTAGGACCAACTAGATACGGAACTTGATTTTTGGTAAAAATTTCAAAATTTTTCGATAACTCCTTCCCCTTTAAAAACCCCGGACGGCGGACGGCGTACGGCGTACGGCGTACGGCGTACGGCGTACGGCGTACGGCGTACGGCGGACGGACAAAAAAATTTTATTGCAGATTCGGATTCTACACCCCTTGAAACGTAAACCAACAAATTTTCAGGGGGTGTTAAAATTTTTTTTTTCCTGACCGATTACAAAGGTTCATTTCTTTAGAAAAATGAACCAAAATGAGTTAGGTCATGTTGCCACTTAACCCTCGATATAGCTATACTTGTATTTCTATGCCTTTTCAGGGTTCCAGGGGTTTTTCCTCAAGCAAATGTACGCATTTGAAGTACGGAATATTTTGCAGAGGTTTTCAGCCCCCCCCCTCCAAAGCCCCCAAAACTTAAGTGGGTTTTACTAATTCAAAGGCTGGACGATTAAAAAATACCCTCTTTGCCTTGTTTCTGTGCCTTGTTTCATCTGAAAATGAATAAAAAATATTAAGTACTTAATGCCCCGTTTTACCGTCTTGCCACATGACCAGGCTATTTTGTCAAAAGTTGATACGTCAAGTTTTGGCACGTTTTGGATAAGTTCTTTTCAACTTTTGCCAGACCAGTCTAGATGTAATTGATGCTTCAACATGGGCCACAGAGAATTATCTTTCATGCACTCTGGTACGTAATATGCCTTTATAGCTGTCATCCTTCATCTTGGTGACGCGATGATCGCATTCGTTAATACTTGACAGTCTCATGTTCAGTCGTTTTTCGAGAGCCTAAACCTGAAGCTCTGCAGCCAAAGCATCTTTGATTTTAGGCTTGAATTAGAACTTGGATGAAAACAGGTCGATTTGGACTAAGTCGATCTAGAGCACATTTTACAATAAATGATCATCTTGAGCAATGCGCTATCAGTACTCTGGTGCCTGATATAACATAATAATATTATGTTATAATATGTTTGGTCTCACATGCTGAAATAGCTGATTGAAAGCGTTTGTTTATGCTTTGCATGCTTCGTTCCAACATGGACATCAAGCAATATCGTATTTTTGTTATGCGGTATAATTGTCTGTTTTTATGCATATTCAGGCAACACATGCTGAAAACGACGGGCTAGGAGCGTCTGTGTTGCTCTTCCAATGCTACCTTGGACTCGCTTGGGTGCTCGGCAGTTGGATTTTCGGTGCCCTCGTCCTTCACAATAGTGCAGAATGTCGAATTGCGCGTCAATATCTGACTCAGGTAGGAATGAACCCTTGTTTTCAAATCTTGAAAATTTCAATACTTCCAGTCAATATCATGCAGTAGGATCGACAATCACTGAACGCGTTGATTTGATATATTGATCTTTCCAGGTCAGCACTTTCATCTGCGGTCTGGCGGTTTTCTTCTTGACTACCCTAGAGGCCAATCACCAGGGCTACGTTTTGTTCGCCTGGGTCTACGGGATCTTCATGGGCGGGTACAACTATTCTTTGAAAATGTACGTCTACGAACGTGTGAGGGCTCGAAATTTCGCCCGCACCTGGGGCTACGTGCAGTGCTCGCAGGCGATCCCGATCGCTCTTGGAGTTCCTATAACAGGTCAGTAATGAAATCAAGTTAAATTTGAGTGAAATCTATCGAATTTTCTGGTTTCACCCAATTTTTTCATCCTGTTTTCCTGATTCGTCTCAATTCCTGCAGTTCTGCAATGTTTTGTAGTTACCGAGAATTTAAAAAAGCCATTTTTCATCTTCAGGTTACATCAACGTGACGTTCAACAACAAATCCGGCTACTACTTCAGCGCCTCTTGCATCTTCCTGGGAAGCCTGATGCTCTTCCTGATCGACTGCCATAAGAGGCGCCTCTCGCGACATAAGCATAACGAAAGCGGCGAACGGAAACTGTGCGATTCGGAGGCGTGTCCTCAGCGGAGGAAACCGTCGTTCAGCAACGTTGAGCCTGAAGAAGTTATAGTCGTCGAGCCACCTGCCCCCGGCCAGGACAAACCGGAGCTCACCTGTATTTCTGAAGAAGGTTTGTATAGCTGGGTGCCCTTGTTCGCCACAATATACGCAATTTTTTCCCTTTCCCGTCTCCTACCTCCCTTATCCTTGATCCTTTCTCCCTTATTGCAGGGATTTAACGGCCTAATGAGGGAAAATTCAAATGTGCCACACCTGGCGATTCTGTCTCCCTCCCCTCTCAAAAATACACATCATCATTTCCACATCGAGGGAAATTTCCCTTTTTGAAGAAAAACAGCCTTTCTGAGGAAAAAAAGGGGAAAAATAATTTTGAGGGAAGAAACGAGGGAAAACGGCTTTTTTCCACAGAAATGCGACCCCCCACATGCCCATTTTTGCGCAACTAGTCCGTATCACTGAAAATACAACGTTTTTTCAAAAAGTTTGAACACTTAAATCGAAATTTGGAACACAGGGAATGGAAAATCGAGGGAAATCGTTGTGGAAAACGATAAAAGTTTGGAGGGGAAAAAAAGGGAATTTTGATCGAACTTGAGGGAAATAGTTTGCGGTCGTGTGGAAACACTGACGACTGCAGTCTTCGTTCAGCGCTCATGCGAATTGTTTTATTTAAACCCGCTTCCCGGCTTTTCTATATCTAGTATTCAATTTCTATTGAATCCACGGCGGATTCTTTACTCTTATCCTTTCTCCTTTATACAGGGTATTAACCTGAGGGATATGCCATCGTTTGGGGATTGATTCTAAAACTGATTTCCAACATAAATTGTTTTACCTATAACATTTTTTTTACTCGCTTCTAAATGCCACTTTTTTCACTTGTAAGATTTTTTCTGTGAATTCGATCTTAATTCACTAAATGGCCATAGCATCCTGATTTTATCAAAAAAATTCAATTTTGACTATACCGTCGGAAAGCTGAAATCTAGGCGAATTTTTTAGGACTATAGGCTAAATTGAACCAGAACAATTGTATTCAGCAGAGTTTAAAAAAAGCGACGATTTTCGAAATTTGACCAAATTTACTTTTCCGGCCTATTTTCGACCAATTGAACCACCTCAAAAATGTTTTTCGATAGTGTGGGGTAATTGGAAAATTATCATTCTTTCCAACGGTACCTATAGTCAAAATTGATATTTTTTATGAAATCAGGATTTTATGGCCGTTTTAGTGAATTAAGTTCGAATTCCCCGGAAAAAATCTTAAAATTGAAAATAGTGACATTTAGAAGCGAGTAAAAAAAATCTTATAGAACAATTTTTGTTGGAAATCAGTCGTAGAATAGATCCCCAGACGGTGGCATATCCCTCAGGTTAACGGCCTGTATATTTTAAACATTAAGCAGATCAGATCCTCGTCCATAACCGATATCCTATTTGCAGGTATAGCCGATATGGACTTGCCCGACAATATTCTCGACGATCTGGACTACATAGGCGACTGTATCACGTCGTGCAACAAAGTAGAAAACTACTTGATGCTGAGCGAATTCGAAAACAATTTGATCGCCGAAATGCCGGTCATTTTGGACCGGAAGGGCCGCCGCTGGTCGCTGGCGCGCCAAGCCGAAGAGGACAACCATCCGAGAAGCGGAAAATGGCGTCTGATACCGGGCCCCAATCGTGTTATCACTGTCATTGACGAAGCCTCCGTATAACAACGATCGATTGTTAATTAAAAAACTCATCTCATGGTAAACTAGCCAATTTTTCGAACGTCGTGGAAACGCGCGATTATTTTTCAAAATAAAACAAAATTTATTTAATTTTTCCGTATGCCTTGTTTTTTTTTGCAATTCTGTGACTAACCAATTACGTCCAACTTTTTCCGGATAGTTATTAGGTACTCTAATCGTAAAATGATAATTTTATCCTCAAGTATCACTGCCCGGTGTACCTATTTAACGAACATGATATATTTTCTGTTGATAGAAAACTGTAAATAGGAGAATGGTGAACTACGGAAGCTCGCTCAACGACACGGAATCAGTAGGTGAATGATAGTTACTCAGAATATTATGGTAATTGTGGTTCTGTGATGGCTTATGAGAATCTAACAAAAATTCTACTCAATGGTTTTTTACGAATTACCATATAAATAAAGTAAATATTTATCATGATTTAATTTGAAAAAAAAAATTAAAAATCGGGGATAATTGCTTTCAATTAAAAACCAGCGGCGTTTAAAGGCCGTGTCGGACGAACGGCTCAATCGGCCAAATTTACAACATAAAATGTCAAATTCGGTTCATCAGTTCTGGAGATGCAGCAGAGTGATAAGCCTGACGTCATTGTCTGATGAGATTGTTGAGAACAGAGGTTTTAGAAAAACACCTTGGAGAGAAAGAAAATTTTGATACATACCCGATTGATATTTTTAATTTTTTATATAGGTACATAATTTAGAATGAAAACTATCAATGTAACTGCCGAAATTGCGTCAGATTTGAGAGTAAATCGAATTATGAAAAATCTCACCTAAACTTGGGAAACGTTGCATTTTTTTATAATTTCCCGATAATTCAAACATTGAAGTAATGATCTGCTTTTTCCGTCATTATCCTCGCTATTCCGCCAATTTTAACTTCTGACGCTGCCAACATTTTCAACGTTATTGTTCACTCGTTGAGGACAATAATTTTTAGCGTAAATTGTCAATATATTTTAGTAAGTGGAGAGATTTTATAAAGCTTCCGAAACGCGGTCGTCCATTGATTGGAAAATTTGTGCACTGTGTAAATAGGCTACTAATTTTTTAACGAGATTACCAATTTATTGTTTTATAGGGAATTTTATATGGAAAATATATTTATTATACGGGATGCTAAACTCTTCCCTATTACGTGCTCAGTTTTAATAGGAAAAACATGTGTACCTTTTGTGATGGAAAATCTATTCAATGTGAAAATGTAGACGTACGTGGACGTGAAGTGTATATTGGACTAACATGACATTTTAGCTCGGTGGTCTGAAAATAAATGCAAAAATTCGAATAAATTGCCAACTTTTTATTTTTTTGTTGTCCAAATTCGATTGAAACGTCAAATTTTCCTTATAATGAAAAATACAAAAAAATAAATATCTAACTACCTAAATTTAATATTATTTATTTTTCATAATTTTCAATTTAGCAGTTTACTTTGATACCTAATTGTTATTTTTATTGATTACAAATAATTTAAACTCTTTTGCTCAAAATTTATTTTTATCGTTTTTTTGAAAGTACCTATCAATATTATCAAAACAAACAACTAAGTACAATATTTATTTTCATTTATTCCCTTGGCATAGTTTTCAATTTTAGCTATTTAAATAAAAATTATTTTAATTATTCTCTTAAATAAAACCCAACTTATATCGAGCTACAATAGTAAATCATAAATCACTTTCCAAAATTTGGGATTTTTTTTAACGGGAAAAAATTAGTAGGTACATTTTTTCAACTGTATTCCAATTACTGCTTGATCTGAAAATAATGAAATATGAAAATACGACTCATTTTGAAAGATTTTCAGAATAAAATTGGTTCTAAAATAATTAATTTATTCAATAATGTTCGATTGTTACTCAACATCCCAATTTTACTTCTTTCTTCCTCCAATTTCACTGGTTTTTTTTCTATTTTTATTCCAAAATTGGTAATTTGATAGAAAAAGCCAATTCACAAAAATTGTGCATTTAATGCTATCTTTTTTGCAGATATTTTCAAACCGCCTTCATAACAGAAAATTGTTTTTATCGGCATGAAACATTGTAAGGACATTGTGTATATTAGTTGACTTGTAGGTATCTAAATTTGAGTCATTAAATTTAAGGCGAGTGTCGTACGTTGATCAGAGTTATTTTCAAATTGGTCCACCGATCTGGGTTTAATCGAAAAGTGTTATTTTGCCTACATACAATTTTTCCGGCAGTCGAATTTTGGTCTAAATTTTTGTCAATGGTGCTCATTTTTTACCACTGCCCGCCTCTGTGCCGTTCGAATTGTGATTTACAATGTATTTTCTCTTGTTCGTAAGTCTGGTATTAATACAGGATCGTCACGATAGATTTTTTATTCTATAATACCTTATTAAATCATCATAATGCAAAAATTATAATAAGTAAAGGGTCGAGGGAGTTGAAATAAAATGCCGATTTAACGTCAAAATCGACGGAATTTCAATAAATTTAATAGGCTTTGTTACAAAGTTCGCAGGAAACGAAATTAAAAATACAAAAGTGAGATTCGAAGAACAACGTTTAAATTAGAAACAATTTTATCACAGTTTCAGTTTAGTAACTCGCGATCGAGTACGGCCACAAATTCGAGATGCATATGGAGGGAAAATGCAATGAGGGAAAATTTCCAAAATCGTATTTCCTCAAAGTCGATTATAAAAAAACCATTGGGAATTTTCTTTTAATAAAATTCACATCAAAACTTTAGATGCATTTAGGAGTATTAGTACAATAATAAATATAATACACATAAGAATGAAAATGAAGTTATGAATTTAGTAAAAAATTCAAAAATACAGCGAAACCTTCGATTTTTCGTGGACTAGATATTGTTGATTTTCGAATTCGAAAATCCGGCCCTTAACGTTTAAGTGATGTTTGTCTAACTATCTGTTTTGGAAAATAACTACATCGGGGGCAAAACATTGTGACGTGTACCAATTTTTCGAAACTAAAGATCATCTTTCAACCCGAATCCGGGAGCGTTACAGAAATTGATATGGTAAAATGTTAAGCAAGTAATTAATCGGTAAAATAGGCAAGTCTCTATTTTTCAAATTTAATGTTCCTTTTTGAAAATGGGTGGGAAGGTGGCGATTGATTATGGTTTTATTAATACGAAAAATCAACGCTTTCGACAGTTTTAAATTATTAACAATTATTTTTAGGCAGTTTCAAGTAGTTTCTGACAACATTTTGGCTTCATTCGCAAACTATAGCGATTTCTACATTAAATTTCTCTATAGATCGCTTGTGATTTTTTTCTTAGTCGCTGAGAAATCGTAGAATTTTAAAAATTTTCCCCTAAATTCACCTCAAATTTGACTTTTTTCCCGACCGATATGCACCCCGTCAGGAGAATTCACACGTTACCGTTAGGCTTATCCGTGTCGACGAGCCTCGGGATAATGTAGGCCCGATTGTTGACGTCCGTGTCGACCAATCGTTCGGAACTGGTGCTCTGCTCGTTGTTCCGCATGGCGCGGCGGAAACTGTTCCGCACCAGGGTCGACACGTGCGAGAAGGCAGACGCCTGCGGGACGACGTCGGGCGGCTGGACGTCGGACGTCGACGGCGGCCTGTTGATTTCCACCAGAACGGTCGCGTAGTCTGGAGGCGGCGGGCGCTGAGTTGTTTCCGGCGCCGCTTGCGAATTGGACGCCTCGCCTGCCGCCGCGTCGTCTCTGGCGTTCGTCAATCGCCTGAAGCTGCGTCTGAAACTTTGCCGCAGCATTTTCGCTATCCTGTAAATTGAGGAAATTCGAAATTAATTTTCCAAAATTTGTATTAGGATACGCTTCTTCAAAAAATATGACGTTGAGGTAATTTTATTTTATTTTTTTCGAAAAAATAGTTTTTGTTAACACTTTTTTTTCTTGCTTGATTCTGCATGAAACGCTCAGTAAAAACCAAAAGGTTTATAAAATACATCAATAAATTTTTCAATTAATTTGTATTTTTTTAAAAATATTTTAACATTTGAATTTTTTCAAAAATTAATTTTATAAGAGAAGTCGCTCGAGTATTTATTTTAAAATAAAAATATTCATTTTTTCCTGTTTTTGTAAAATATTGTATTTACCTGGCACCGGTAGCGGTGGAATACGATGGCGGAGGCGTGTATTTCGGCGGAGGATCTTCTGGCGGACCGTCCGCCGGCGGTGCCGACTCGTTACTGACTTCGACTTCCGTCTGCTCGTTGGCGGATTCTCTGTCGTTCGACTGTGTCGAAATCGTTTCTTCTGGCGGTCTGTAGAGCAGCTGGATTCGCTGTCGGAATGAAAAATTGAATTTTAGAAAATCTTTTTTTGCTTAACAATCTATTATATTGGCAATTGAAAGGGAAAGTACAGGTTTCTTACAGGAAATACCGATTAGGCATTGAAAAGCCGAAAATTGAGGATATTTTTAGAAAAATTTATCCTTCGACTTAAGGCCAATTATGTGTCAATAATGTGTAGGTATATCGGGCAATATGGACAGTAAGCATGTGAATAGTGCCAAAAAAAATGCTCGATAGTTTGAAAAAATGTGTGCTTTGGCTACATCGCGTCCGAATGTGACGTATTTGTGTTAACATGCGATTTTTGACTAAAAGTTACAATAACAGGCCAGTGCGTTGTGCGCATGAATATTTCAATACCCTTACTGAGATATTGGGCTCAATTTCTGTCCATTCGGGCGGCTTTGTAAATATAGGGAGAATTCGATTTATTACTTTTGAATAACCCACTCGAAATAACATTTGAAAAATAATATTTATATGTGAATGAAATTATTCTTTGATTTTCTTGGTGTGACAAACCGCATTGTCGAAATAATCGGGAAAAACCCCATTTTGCGGTTTCCTCCCCATTCCTCAGCCATTGGAAGTTTATCAATTGATAAATTACTGAGAAACGTTTTGTAATAAATCGTGAAAAAATGTCAGCACTCACATCTAGAATATCGGGCGGTCCTTTGGACAGATATCGGCAGCTCTGGACGATAGCGACGAATGGAATGGTCAGTAATGGTATTATTTGAAGTAACGAGCCGAAAGTACGACTCCACGGCGGCCAATAGTCGTAATGCATGGGGGTACCCCATCTGAATAAATCTCTGTAGTTACCGCTCTTGAAAACGTTGACTGTTTGAATCTGAAAAATAAGTAGGTATTTTTTAAAGGAAATCCGACAACTTTAAGGAATTTTTTTCAATTTTCGCTGCCATCTCGAAAAAACATCGGTACTACTCAGTATAAACTGAATCGTTAAATTTTGCGTGACATGAAAGTTGAAATGAGTATAGACCAACATCCTCAAACTATCGTCAAAATCAAAAACAATTTCAAATTTCTAAAAAAAAATTAAATTTTTTATTCCTTCATCTACCTATGTTTTCTACCTACTTCCGATGATTCTGAAATTCAGTATTCTAATAGGTAAAATCGTAGTTACCATGAGGAAAACCGGAAGAATGACGTTCCACGTGAACGATAGAAGTGGAGCGGCCCAATTGCGCATAGAGGTGCCCGCTTTTTTGAACAGTTCGGAAACCACGGTTTCCCCACTGTACGGTCGACCTCTGACCATAAAAACGACCATTATTTCGATCAGGTATAGCAGTACGATCCACCAGGCGCCACCGACGCAGAAATCCAGGAAGTACACGACGAAAATGCCGAACTGGGAGGAGAAAAATAAAAAAAGCTTAATATCGATCACGAATAAATAGCTGAAGTCTGAGATAAAAAATAAATAAATCGCTAAAATACTGAAAAAGAGTACAAACTTGAAAAGTTATTTTTACCCACCCAGTGCTATAACAACGGCAGTTTTCTAAAATTGTTTTAGTTTTTAGGCAACACCTACCATGGTCTACCCAAAAATTGCTTTTCTTCGGGCAAACAATGTAACGAATCCTCAGGTTGGATCAGGTTATACCATCACCGCAATACCTACGCGTCCTGAAGGAAGAACAAATCGCAACCGTGAAGGAGCCCATAACAGACAGGCTGTTTATGGATTGCACCTTTTTTTATCTATTGCTGCTTATCAATAATTTTGCCGATTATCTGCCATTTTATTCTAGGCCGCTGTTCGCTCAGTCGATAACCGAAGTTGACCCGGACGTGCCCTGCCGCCCCAAGGATAAGAACTAGTCATGACGGGTGGCTTCGGCCTCAAAACACCAAGTCGTAAAAATATTAAGTATTTCAAAGCGTTTCAGAGAAACGTTAAAATGACGTTAAAATATTGAGTATTTTTTAATACTCATTCATTGATCGTAGGAGCTATGGTAGAACTTTTTGGACATACTGGCATAAAAACTCTTGGTTTTCCCCTTTAACGGATCGTCTACTGTCAATGATGAAGCGGACATGAAAAACTTTGTTAAAGAGTATGAATAAATTTTGTACCTCAGTGGCCATAGGAAGGCCTAAAATGAAGCCGCACACGCATGCGAAGAAAGTGATTGTCGTCTCCCAGGATTTCATCGTCTTGATTTTGATGGCCATAATGCCAGTGATAATGCTGTGCATGATGGCCAACTGTAACCAGTGGTGCGTAGATAACACACAATACTTCCATATTTTGAAACGTAAAATTGTGACACAATTTGATCATATTTTGACTCCTTTTAAGGGTGTTTAGGCCAAAAATATCGAAAAATGCACCATTAAAATTTTAAAATTCGCCCAAAATGAAAAAACGCTACATTTTCGGAATGTAAAAAATATCCACATATTCTGCAAGGTAAAACAAAGATTTTAAGACCAAGAACGCTCAAATCGGTTCATTTTTGTGGCCGGAAAAAATAAAATAGAAAACACTAAAAATGCAAATATATCGGAAGTACTGTGCGTTATCCAAATTCCGATTAAACAGGGTGTTAGGTCTTGCCGAGACAAACATTTCAGTTCAAGAAATTTGAAAAAAGGTTGAAAAATGAGGGAGTTATGGCCATTTTTGTAAATGACCACAGACGGACAGACGGACAGACGGACAGACGGACAGACAGACAGACGGACAGACGGACGTAACGGACACACAGACACTTGTTCAGGAAGTGATTCTGAGTAAATGTGTATAAGAAAAAGTTTTTTCTGAGGCTCCGTTCCGATTCTCGATTTTAGGACGATCCCAATACTTCCATTTACTCTGTAAATATGGAAGTAAAAATGAAATTTAGGTAAAAATTTTATTACTGCCTTCCTGCTTATTAGATGTTGAAATCGCAAAAAAAATTTGGAAATTTGTGAAAATTTGGATAAAAGATTTTTAACGAAAAGCCGGGAAATGTTCTCAACAACAGAAGAAAATATGGGAAAATTCATCAATACACTTTACTGCAATAATAATCAATTTTTCAATTGCCAGTTTAGTTGTTGAGCGTTAATTATTATTGTGCTATCAACATCTAAATAAGCCTCTTCCTCTCCTCAATCTAAGTACCGTTATACAGCAGGTGCGTAGCCAAAGTTAATTATCGTGTGCTCACCTGCTGAGCGATGCCGAAGAGGATGAAGATGAAGTAGAAGAGGACGGACCAAAACGGCGACAGCTGTTCGGCCCCGAGGACCGCCAGAGTGGCCGGCATCAATTCGGTGGCGAACCTGACGGCCAAAATTATAAAATTCAATATATAAGGCATTTTTCGAAGTGCAATAACAGGATAGCTACCTAATAAGTGATCCTTGAACAAGTCCTGAACATACGTTGAAACCAGTGGTGCGTAGATAACACACAATACTTCCATATTTTGAAACGTAAAATTGTGACACAATTTGATCATATTTTGACTGCTTTTGAAAGTGTTTAGGTCAAAAATATCAAAAAATTCAGTATTAAAATTTTAAAATTTGCCCAAAATGAAAAAAACGTGACATTTTCGGAATGTAAAAAATATCCACATATTCTGCAAGGTAAAACGAAGATTTTGAGACCAAGAACGCTCAAATCGGTTCATTTTTGCGGCCGGAAAAAAATAAAATAGAAAACACTAAAAATGCAAATATCTCGGAAGTACTGTGCGTTATCCAAATTCCGATTAAACAGGGTGTTAGGTCTTGCCGAGACAAACATTTCAGTTCAAGAAATTTGAAAAAAGGTTGAGAAATGAGGGAGTTATGGCCATTTTTGTAAATGACCACAGACGGACAGACGGACACACGGACACACGGACACACGGACAGACGGACACACGGACACACAGACACTTGTTCAGGAAGTGATTCTGAGTAAATGTGTATAAGAAAAAGTTTTTTCTGAAGCTCCGTTCCGATTCTCGATTTTAGGACGATCACAATACTCCCATTTACTCTGTAAATATGGAAGTAAAAACGGTAACATAAAAAAATTGAGCATTTCTCGACTTCGGTCCAATTTTCCGCTTATTTGACTCGATGTTAAAAAGCTGCGGATTCCCTGATTTTGGGAAATTTAACGGCCTCTCCCAACGGTATACCCATTTCTTTTATTACTCAATAATTTGAGAGACGTATGGCACTTTTACTGAGACGAAGTCGAAATCACAAAAAATTTATTCTTTTTTTGTTTAGTTCTGCATTTTTGTATTCGTTTAGGTATTTTGCCGTTAACGATTTTTCGTTATTGGGCGAAAAGCCAACGGAACGGCAGTTTACTTTTACTTACTTTTTTTTACAATTTCATTGACGGTTCTTTTGGTGACGGGGAAAATTCTTTTTTTGGTTCACACAAATGTCGTAGCGCAAAAATTATAGTAGAATGATCTTCAGATCGGTGACTTCAGTAATTAATACAAACACAAGAGTGAACACACTGTACCTACAGCTAGAAGGCATTTTTGTGAAATATCTGCTTAAAACGAGGATTTTTCCAAATACCCGATGAACGAGGGAAGGAAAATTAGGGAAGCTACTATTCTTTGATATCATGTCAGTACCTGAGTGCCTGGTAGCCGCTCTGCTGTCGCGTATTTGTCCCAGGTTTGACGATCCTGTCTCCGGCAAGGTACAAATTGTGCGTCATCCATTTGACAGGCTGACCGTTGGTTCCCAATGGCGACCATCGGACAGGCTGTAGGAATCCGTAGGTCGACGCTTTTTCTGAAAAAAAAAACGGTAATTCTTACATAAAAAAAAAAAATTAAAAAAAAAAAAACATGCCAACCATAGTGACGAAAATTAAATTAAATAAAAATCACAAATTAAATTAAATATAAATCCAATAAACTAATTTTAATATAAATCAAATAAACTACTTTTAGAAGATTGAACTATCAAGTCAAAAGAAGATTTTTCAAAAATATGAATTATTAAATAAAAATTGTGTTTTTTTTTTCAAAAAAGGCGACAAATTTTGGTCAGATTAGTGGGGACATTCAAATTTCTTTGAAATTCTCTCGCACAAATAGTTCTTTCGTAAAATATTTTCAAAAAATTAGTTCTAATTCGACCGTTGGCACTACACAGAAGAAAAGCGGTACTTACCGAAAGAGCTCGGGGTGTACTGGTACCCGTGGGCGAGCAGGAGCTGGGAACATGTGTTGGCCAAGAAAGCGGAGAGTATGAGTACGGCGAAGGTGACGGCCGTCACGATATTCGTGTCCTTGTACAGGAGGTGGTGCGGACGATTGTGCGACGCCATCTGCATCGCCGACGCCCCAAGGAGGCCCCACGTGTAGAAAGCTTCGGTCATAGCCACGGACCAGCTCTACGGATCGAGATAACGGGGAGATAAATTATGTTGATAAGAACCCAAGAAGGAATCCAGCAAGAATTTGGTCAATTTCAACACCGCAATCGATTTTATTCGAGTTGGAATAGAAAAACTATTTATAACTACTATTGACCACCGGATTACAAAAGTCAAATAAAGAAAATGTTGAAACAACATGGAAAGTTTTTCTCCAAAACTTCATCCATTTTCGAGTTTTGTCGATATCGATTCCGTTTTTTTGATTTTCGATTTCGATTCATAGCATCTTTGGTACCAATAAGCAATCGGAAATCGAAAAAATGAAATCGATCGGATGAATGCAGTTTTGGAGGAGAACTCTTCGTATAGATATAATTAATAAATTTTCAGATTTTTTAAATATACTGTAGACTTTTTAAAAAATGGTGTAGTCATGGAAGAAATGCCAGCAGAAAACTTTTTTTGAAAAAATCGGGAAATAACCCCCATCGTATCTGTCATAATATGACATTTATTTATATTATAAATAGCTCCTCTCATTTCTCCATCCCTTAAATCAGATCGCCCAGTACCTTAGAATTGAGAAAGAATTCGCTCCAATCCGTCTGCGGGATGCTGATGCTGCTTTTTCGAAACGACGGAGCCAAGCCCATGATTTTGACGCAAAGGAACACCATGCCCAAAATGGGTACGAGCGAAAACATGAACACCACTTTCCCGTACGACTTCAGACCTGAAGAAAAAATAATAAAATCATCAAATACCAAGAAAATTAAATGGAAATTGAAGAAAGAAATATTTTTGAATAATTATTCTACTCGACAAAATATAGATAAGTAGATAATTTTTGAAAAATATATAAAAATTAATCACCTTTGCTGAGAGCGATAAATACAATCATCCAAACGACAGCCAAGTTGAAAGTCAATTGGAATTTCAACGTCCCGGGCGAACTTGAAGGGTTTTCGACGTTATGCCTTTGCAGGACTACGCCGCTGAAATAATCGCCGACCGTCTCTTCAAGCCGGAACGAACTGTTGAATCGCCAATTCGGGCCACCTGAAAAAAACGAAAAAAAAAATCAAATTTAAACATTTCAAAAAATTACGGAAAATAATTGAAAGTATTTACCTAAAATCGATGAAAATAAAAAAAATATTTTCTGTCGATAAATTGTTTTTTCTTAATTAAATTTCATCAAGTTTTTCAGTTGATTGTTAAAATTGGTGCTTGAAAATTTCCATGTCGGTGGACTTTTTCGAGCAGAATTTATGCACAGGAAAATAAATTTATAACAATCTATCGCAACGAGCGCCTTTTCTGAAATTTAAAATGTTTTCGTCCACATTTTTTGGTTAATAAATTTTCTCAAAACGCTTCAGCGGTAGTACTGCACTTTCTCAACACCCATCGTAGGATGTACCTACCAATAAAACCGAGGTAAGGCTCCGCCCACCGATAAGTATCGTGCGTCGTGATGAACGAGTCGCGGAAATAGACGAGCATCCACGACACACCGACGATGCTGTATATTCCTAGTAAAGCTTGCGACAATATCAACGCTACGCCAATCCCCTGCAACATACAATAACAATTTTACACGGTTAATTAGTTATGGGCAGCAATATTGATAGCAATTTTGATTTTTCTCATTCCCACGTCTGAAGAACATAATGTAAAGAAGCTAAATATAATATAAAAAAACTAAATTTTATAAGATAAATTTTATCAAGGTGAAAAATGAGTCAATAAAAAATTCTTGAGAGTTTTGCGAAATTCAAAAATTCCTTTTAGAAAACGGAAGCCTATGTATATATTTTACAAAAAAAAAAATAAATAAATAAATAATGGGGCACTCTAAAAAAATCTAAAGGGAAAATTTGAGAAGGGTCTGATAATTTTTATTTTTCAAAACACAACCAACCTGAAAAATAGGGGAAATTTTCCACATGTCCATCGTACCGGTTCCGAGGAGTTGTCCCAGCGCGACGTGAAACGTGAACAGTGGAATACCCATTATCACGGACATGACTAAAAACTGGATGATAAAATTAGCTGAAAAGAAGAAATTCATAGGTAATTTTTATTAACTAGGAGGATTTTGGAAACATCATAAAAAATTCTCATCTAGTTGTCTATACATTAAATATACAGGTACGCCTAATAAAGGGTAATCTTAGTACCTATCATAGTAATAATTATCATAATAATTATCATAGTAATAATAAATCATAAATTATTTATGAGTTAATCTGTCCTGACATCCACTCACCTCCAAATTGGATGCTGAGTATTGCGAATCTCGAAATATTGAAAATCCCTAATGTACAAGCTAGACATGCCAGCGCATTGCTGAAGGAATGTGGCCACTGGCCAAGTTG
This sequence comes from Nesidiocoris tenuis, assembly GCA_036186465.1. Lineage (NCBI taxonomy): Eukaryota > Metazoa > Arthropoda > Insecta > Hemiptera > Miridae > Nesidiocoris > Nesidiocoris tenuis. The sequence goes on from AP028920.1 coordinate 6,067,968, forward strand.
ACTTAGTCCTCGTCTTTCCATCTCACGATCTCTGCAACAAAAGGAGACAAATTTTCACCATGAATATTCATCAGCATAGTAGGTACCTACTTGAAACAAAAATATTCAATTCTCAAAAATGTTGCTCCACAAAACAAAGTAAAAAACCTTGTGGCTTCTTGGAACGACAATTCAATTTTAATCTCAAAAATTTTAATTTGCTCCAAAAAACAAAAAAAAAGAAGTTAATTAAGCAAGAAATTCAGGAAAATATAGAAGTTCGGAAAAAATTGGATTTGAAAGGGGGAACGGTATGTTAAAAACCGAAGAATTTTTCAGGCATTTTAAAAAACCTTTTTTTTGCCTCTTCTAGATCACAATTTTTCTTCTCCAGCATTCCGGCAATCTGAACCAATTTGGGTCCTTCGGAAGCTATTGCAAGTTCTTTATCTTCCAAACCTCAAAAATCGACCTTCCATCTGTAAAAAATCCCATACCAGTGTACAATTGTTTATAGCATGAAGTTTTCAAATTTCCTGAAGCGGAATGGTTCGGATGTAAAATTCGTTGCTCATGTTGTTCACCATTAGGTCGGAGGTTACGTATCAGGTAGCAGTTCGAAATGTGAGATCCGCGTTTCCGACTCTTCCAACCGGCGCAGGACGATCTCATTTCCTCCCCTCGCTTTTACTATTGTTCTCGAGGCCGTCATTCTCGAAAAAGGACATTATCAGCTAACGAATCACTCTACTTACGACGTTCCTTTTAAAAACGCTGACTTGAGCCGATTCCGGGAACAGCCAAGCTCATTTGGAAAGTCTTCGTTTAAAGAGCATTTTTCTGCTTTTTAACCGTTTAGATTATACTTGGGTTTCCAAGCGTTTAAACATGTCCGACATCAGCAATGTAGGCGAGTCTTCTTAAATGATAGTTATTATTACAAAACGAACACACATTTTTCGACTCCATCTGAGAGACCTATAGCATTTCCAAGTCAAAAACAAATTTTTTCAAAATTTTCTAAAACCAGATTGAGAATTTTTCAAACCAAATCGAAAATATCTCAATCCAAATTTTTTCCAAATTAAATTGAGATTTTTCAAAAGCAAATTCAGATTTTTTTAAACCAAATTGAGAATTTACTAAACCAAATCGAGAATATTCCAAACCAAATTCTTCCAAATTAATTAATTTTAATTTTCGAAACAAACATTGATATGATGATGATAAGATAGACACGACCCAAGAAGTTTTCAATCTTCCGAGAAAGTCGGCCATGCACTACCCGATTGCTGGTGGAGGGAGTAAGAAAATCATTGCAGCGATTGGTCGAGGTGGCGTCGGCGTTGAACCCAATGAATTTTCCTTCTGGGTTTCGAAAATCGCCAAATCAGTTCGGAAAGTTCTCAATGCGGCTTGTAAAATTCTCATTTTTTTTTGGAAAATTCTCAATTTTTTTGGAAAATTCTCAATCTGGTTCTGAAAATTCTCAATTCGACGTAGAAACGCTATATTCATGCTCTCAAGAAAGGACTTCGTGCTCAAGTGAGTCGCTCCTATCGAGATAATGAATTATCGCCAACTCCGCGCATTCTGAGCTCTTCCCATTTTGCTCCTATGGTTGTCGATACCTGTCACACTATAGCATTCAACACAATTGTGCCGAAGTAGGGTAAAGAGCGAATCTCTAGGCCAATGAATGGGTGCCCTTTCCAGTACAAGAACGCCTCGAGATAAATTACCCTCAAGTGTTGGCTTGTCGCGTGTGAATGTGGCTTAAGGCGGTTACCCTGGAAACTTCGAAACGTAAACAAAACCTTTGGACTGCCAGGATGGGCATGAAAAAGCATGACGACGTTGCGGTCGATAGCTGCACCGCTGCTCCCTTTACGTAGGGGGTCCTCTGATTTAGCGAATGATAAAAAAGTACTTTCAAAAAATAGGCCAGTCGTTATAAAACCAAGTAGACAATTTAAGACAAGACGAGAAGCTATTGGGCAACTAATATTTTCAAAATAATTTTATTTTAAAGCGCAAATAAAGCGAAGTTAAACCCGAAATTCTGATTGAGGAATTCAGTTTGATAGAACATTGAAATGTTGGCGGAAGCGAATTTGGCACTTTTCTTTATATTATCAAGACAATTCGTTCTCACATGTAGGTAGGTGAGAAAGTAAATAAGCATGAGGTACCTACCTATTTTTTCAATATATTTTATTAGGAGAAAGTAGATTTTGAGCTTTACATCTATTTCATAGAAGTAAAGTAAAATTTCGAATCACAAACGCTAATTTAAGATGCATGACTTTAAATGAAAATTTCCTCGAGCTACGTTCCGTGCAACTCCGGCTCTCCCTTTGAAACATGAAACGTTAACCCGTAAATGAAAAAAGGAAGTAAATTTCGAGTTACATCATTCCGGAACGAAGGTAGCCAAAATCCGGTAATCCTATTTTGATAATCCGGAAGAGCGCCGAAATTCATCAGAAGGGGACGAGCCTTAAAAAATTGCCGGCAGATTATTTTTATTGTTTAAAGATGGAAAAATTGTGAAACTCGACAGTATGGATTGTAAAAGAATCATAAAATTGTCATCTCCTTGACGTCATAGGACCGAATCGCGAACGACAATCTTTTTATGACGGAATAAACCCGAGGTAATTTAATTCTCGAGATAATAAAACCCAATTGGATAAGAATGCGGACGTAATTGCTCCCAGTCAAAAAAAAAATTGCAATCGGAATAAAAAATTAGGTAGATCTATTATGGTAACATTTACGACTTTCCGTTCGACGGTATTTGGTTGGTTTCACAAAACCTTTGTATCCATCGATAGCAAGAACTACCCGAAATTGCTGATAGTCCTCCACATCTCAACAATATCACAGATGAACCAATTTCTACGCCTTGGCCCTGACCCGGTTTTTTATTTTTTATTTTTTTAAGAAATATAATTTTATTTTAGTGAGTACCTACGTCGGCAGAAATTTACCTTCGAGGAGTGAGTTTCCCTAATCTTCTTAGAAACGAGGAAAAAACTCGTTTTTGACGTTTTTTGATCAAAATGTAGGTTTTTTAACGAACTTTAATTTTTTCTCAATAGGTTGTAAAGAAGAAAAATCCTAGTTTTTGAGTTATTAGCAATTGAATGTTTTTGCCCATCCGAAAATCTCTATACAAAAGCCGAATGGTAAAAATATGATTTTCGGCCGTCAATTCGCTATTGGACAAAAATTTGATCGAGAACCAGACGTATCCAGTCAAACTCCGAATAGCCCCGAAAAAGCGTTAACTCTCGAACAAATACGAGGACGAATTTCAGGCTCACGTATTGGTTTTTGTCCCAACGGATTCCCGAGCCTTCGGATGGGCGAATATTTTTCGGCCTTCGGACGACCGGGGACGGGCTATTTTTCAAATGATTTGAACGACTCTTTCCTTGTGCCAACACGTATGCTAAACTGGCGATTTGGGCCGGTAAACAACTGCTACACCTGTAGGCAGTTGGCAGGTCATCATCCATTCGGTCGAAGTCATCGGGACGGCTCAAAAATTGTTATTTCTTGGTAAAAAAATATTTTCCAAATCTGGAAGGCAGAGGTTGTATTTTCCGTTATTTACGGTGGGATCAGGAACCAGGAGCCTCCGCATACCGGTCTCCGGAATTTGGACCGGTTCCTCGGGTTGCATCCATATGCACATTTGTTTTCTCTACAAGGACTGTTGAAAGACGGGTTGAAATACCAGAATATCGTACTCTACAGTTACTGAAAAGTATCCAAAACTGATTTTTTACTCTAGGGGATAACAGACTGCAAATCCTTGTTCGTCCTGTTTGATTAAAGCGCCCCTAATTGCTCAAATGCCGACGCTTTTTAACCCTCAACTTATTGTGATAAAATTGTGGTTTGCTGGAGGAATTTATTTCCAGTCCAAGGTCTCATAGTCATCAATTTACTGATAATTCAAAAACTGGGGGTTTCAACACACAACTTATTCAGACAAAATTTAAGCTCGTGAAAAACCCGTTTGTTTGAGACTGAAATTGTCGAAAACGGTTTATTCTTAGGAGCTAACACTTCCAGAATAATCCGCAAACCATTGAAACAAATTCAATTCATTCGCTCGAAAATATCGTTCCAAAAAAACCCAATATTTTGAGACCGAAATCTTTGAAAACGGCTAATTTGTTCGGGGCGCGCCAGAAAATTTGGCGCTAGACAATCGCAATATCTACGCTGGCAAGCGACTGGCCTAAGGGGCTGGTGAAGGGCGAAAGACGGAACCAGATTTTCAACATCTCGAGACAAAAAGGAGGTCCTCGGCGGAGAACCGGTTTCAAGGTTTGTAGGACAACATGGACAAGTATGTCGCAGCCTCATGCTAGAACCAGGCTAAGGGTCAGCCGATTCGCCATACAAAAACAGCAATTTTACCTGTTGCCTTCGAGGAAATTAGATGAATAAACTATCCCTGCAGTAATAAACGATTCGACGAATTATTCGGTATTCCCGACGATGATGGACATGTATGCAATTTTTGGTACAGTGTTTTCCTCAATTTGAACTGATTTCTTCACATTTTGGAGGCTAAAATTTTGGACCGAACTGATCGTATTTAGAGGCTATTATGATGCAACAGTTCGAGAACCTTTCGCTAGGACTTAAACTCGCAAGAAATATAAATATGGCAAATTATGGAAATTAAGAAAAATGCCTGCACTATAAGATCTTTGACGCTCAAATCGTTTCATTTTTGAGGCCAGTAAGAAATTGATGGGAAACTCAAAAATACCGATATTTTAGAGGAAGTAATTTTTCTAAATTGTAGAATAGATTTGCACCATTTTTTTACGTATTTTAATTTTCTTAATTTTTGTCCCAATTTCCTTGTTTTATTTTTTTGGTATTATAAAAGATTTTTCAGGTTTTTTTTAGCTGAGCGTTCAAGGTATTAGAAGATTTTTGAGTCAAGTTTCATACAGGCAAAGGCTTTTAAGATCAACTCAAATTGGTTCATTTCAGGCCATGTGAACAACAATCGAAACCTCAAATCAAATATTCAGGCTCATGTCGCAAGAACGGAGTTTTCATCAGATCTCAATATCTTCGAAACTATTCAATCAATTTCAGCGGTTTTGGTGTCAACACACCATCTTTAACAAACTATAATTTTGTCTCAATGATTTTTAACTATTAGCTCAAGGTTTTCAAGCTACAAGCGGCCAAAGGTCGTCACGCCCTTCAAAACGTCGGCGAATTGACCAGGAAAACGTTCTGCGCATGTGTATAAACGGAAGTTAACTACCCAATTAACTAGGACGACTTGTCTACCCAGTCAAGAAAATATTTCCATATTTTACAAACTGATAACAAAAACTTAAATCATTCAGAGCCTCTGATCCTAATATCAATTCTCCTTCGAAATATAAGTAAAACATATTAATTTCGTGAGTATGATAATATTGTCGAACTAAACGATTTTTACCTTCGTAATTTTCATTCGGGGAACTGCGGCAAGGTAAACACTAAGTACTTCCGCAGGCATCTGTCGATATCCATATCCTGCGGACTCGATCGATTTTCGCTATATTCCAGCGGAATTTAAACAACTCCGAAATTCGAAAATCTCTACTGCGAATAGAGCGATTTGAAATTCAAAACGTATGCCAGGACGAAATTCGGGTATCGATTGTTTTGAAACCGACGGCTCGATTTCGGAAATGTCGAAATTTTCGGTTCGGCCACCGGACCCGGATAATTCTCGCGATCCGAAACGCCGTAGCTCCGAAATACGAACGATTCGAAATTCGAAGCTTCGCGCCTGCGACCGGAATACTGACTGAAGGACCGTCTTGGCCGGAGAGTCGCCCCGTTAGGAAGTTCCCGATTCCCGTTACGACTCACCCACTCGGAGTGTGCGAAGATTCAAGGGCGGCCCGTATGTTTGCTCTCGTCTTTTCCCACCTAATCGTCACTCTCGTATTCTCATAATTGGAACGTTTTCGGACGAATTTGCGCCGGAGCAAGGCCGACCGGTGTGCGATATCGCACTACTTTCCTTTTCTCCAAAAGAGCAAATTACTATCAAAGGGGCAAACTTGTTGACTGAACGGTATGCAATATCACACCACTACAATACAATGGTACAATATGACACTTAATAGTGCGCAAACGGTGTGCAATATCCCACTACTTTCCTTTTCTCCAAAAGAGCAAATTACTATCAAAGGGGCAAACTTCTTTGTTGACTGAATGGCATGCAATATCACACTACTACAATATAGTAGTACAATTTCACACTAAATATTGTGTAATATCACACTACTTTGATTTTCTCCAAAAGAGCAAACTAACACCAACGGGGCTAACTTCTTTGTTGACTAAATGGTGCGCAATATGATATATCACTCTACTACAATACAATAGTCCAATATCACACTAAATATTGTGTAATATCACACTTAATGGTGTGCAAACGGTGTGCAAAATCACACTACTTCCCTTTTCTCCAAAAGAGCAAATCAATTTCAAAGGGGTTAAATTATTTGTTAACTGAATGATAGCACGTTCTTCCCCTGCAGTTATTAGTATACCAGAGAAGGATCATCATTTCGTTTCGTAGCGTCCCTAGAGACTGATATAACTCTGAAGAGGCCCGACCGGCTGAAAGCGCTTGAGCTAAAATAACTAAAATTACAAACTATATATTTATAGTTATATCCTATAAAAAATTAATTTTTCAATAATTTTTATATTTTATTTTGTTGTTAGTTTATATAAATAACCACCCAAACGCCAAGGGTCTCACCGCGTATTTCAAATACGAATTGTAAAAATGGTACCTGTAGTCTGACCCTACTTGGTATTTGTATTGTAGGCATAATATTAGGTGTTTTGGATGGAATGTTGTTTGATTGTGATGCATTATGATTGTCGTGCCCTCCCTATTAAGAGTTACATACATTTCTCGATCGGTTCTCTCTCTCGATTTTTCTGATCGACTTTCGAATTATAACTGTCGTATTTTCATTCCGTCAGTCGTGTCTGACTTGTCGTGACGCTGTCGTTCGTGTGATCAGTGTTTGCAATAGTCGATACGGCACCGTCTGTTGAAACTGTCTCCGATTCGCCGACGCGATAAATTATTCACACGCTATTTTACTAGAGTCGTATACGGAATGGCGCGTCATGTAAAAGCGCTACTACAATAGATCTCTGACGACATTGAGGAGGATCCATTCATAAAGAAAGTGAAACGCGGTCTGAAAAACGTTTCCCTCTCGACAATCGACGAAAAGACGTCTCATTAACCATTTCATTGCGATAATAGGTAGGTGTACAAGTTCAAAACAACGACTGGAGGACATCCAGTGCTGGGAACTCTTCTGGCTATTCCGACCCGGAGCGAAACAATGGTAAAAGTTTCTCCATAGTTTTCCATCGTTTTTGTGTGCCGGCCACGCGAAGGACATCCTGGCACTGGGTAAATGGGTTGGTTTTCAGTCGGTCGGACAACCATCCCGGATTTCCCACAGTGGGCGAATGAGAATGTCAGCCGAGGCGACTGGCGACTCTTGTAGGTTAATACTCTTTGCTTTCTATGCCGCCCACCGATACGATACCCACGCGACTAGAAACTGTCGATGCACTTTTGTTGTTGCTTATTGTGACTTCGCCTCCCACGCCAGACACGATGGCTTCGTTCTATTCTCGGCGCCGTACTTTGTAGCGTAGGTGGCAACAACTGCTATCTCATTTTTTGAGTGAAATTAGCAAAGTTCGGATGTGAGGGGAAGAGCTTAGGACCTCACAAGGGGACGGCAATATTTTTTACAGGGATAATTAATTATCAACTCCTTCTTTTCCGGTTCACCCTCAGGTTGCCAAAATTTCCTTTTCTTGATTTTGAATTTATCTAGGGTTAAGGGCCCAAAACACGATTGAAGAACACTTTTTCGTTAGCATCAGGTGTTTACATTAGGAAAAAAATGCAATGTCCTCCACCTTTCAGGATAAGATATTCAGAAAACTGACTCCTTACAAAGGATCCAGTACCTCGGAAAGATGTAAAATTTGGGTCTAAACACAGGCGTTTCGGCATAGATTTTTATGAGTATTCAGCTAACAACACTGTGCACAAATTTTTTGCCGAATTTAATTTCGAACTACAGGGTTGATGGGGGGAGGGGGAGTATATGGCCATCATGAAGTTTTTCCCGATCATGATCAGTAAATATAAATAGATAGATAAATAAGGAAATAATGCCACCCATCTTTCCAATCTAATTGGCGTCAATCTAAGCGTCTTTTAATTATTTAATCAAAATAAATTCCTTAGTATTAAAATATTACTACATTAAAAATGTAGCACTGATTATATAGGTATGGGAATTTTCCTAAATTTTCGTATGCACACTATGGAACCTTTCTCCACCAACGCTTTATGTTTTCGGTCAGCGTAAGTCAGTCTGAGTGGCGATTTGACAAACTTCACTATCGCCGGTTAATAGCCCACATTAACTTTTCCGTTTGTCACATCCCGCAAATGTGCCGGCTCGACCTGAGGCAAGGCAAATATATCATTAGCTGATGGCATCATCGATCATCTCGATTCGTATCTGCTTTGATGAACTCTCGAGTCTGATCCGTGGAGACAAAGACGTTTTGTCCTGGGGGCCGACGAACGAGGAAGCGGATCGGTATTGGTCGAAACGAAGTCCAGCACGTCCTTGAAGCTAGTTCCCCTCTTCGTTCTTCACATTCACGTCCTTCCCCTCCCCTACCCACGTGGGCCGTCTCAAGTTCAAGACTAGGCGTTGATAATGTCGGTTATTAGATATTTACTATTCGTGATGAGGCGGCTGTTCGGTTCCTGGCTGTCAACAGCAATTTAAACAATTGGACGCAAATATTCGATAGGAAATTCTTTAGAGAATGGGCCTTCACTCTTGTTGTACGTGCACTCCAATAGTACACAAATACCAGGCCAGTACCCAAAATTTTTACTTGAGGGCAGGCAGTTAAATCCAAAAAATTACATCACTTTTAACAACCAACATTTGTGTTGATGATGGAAAATATATCACGTCGGTAGTGCTTATCAGGAAGAATTCGAAAAAATTTGGGTCGAAGTCGACCTCACATTCAAACTTGGAGTCGAACTCACAATGAAACAAAAACTCAAGCTCGAAGTTGATCTCAAAATGAAACTCAAACTCATAATCAATCTCAAAGTCGAACTCATAATGGAACAGAAACTCAAACTCATAATCAATCTCGAAGTCGAGCTATCAATGAAAAAGAAACTCAAACTCACAATGAAACCGAAACTCGAACTCGAAATCAATCTCGAAGTCAAACTCACAATGAAACCGAAACTCAAACTCATAATCGAAATCGAAGTCAAACTCACAATGAAACAGAAACTCAAACTCATAGTCAAACTCGAAGTCAAACTCACAATGAAACCGAAACTCAAACTCATAATCGAAATCGAAGTCAAACTCACAATGAAACAGAAACTCAAACTCATAGTCAAACTCGAAGTCAAACTCACAATGAAACCGAAACTCAAACTCATAGTCGAAATCAAAGTCGAACTGACCATGAAACCGAAACTCTAACTCATAGACAAACTCGAAGTCAAACTCACAATGAAACAGAAACTCGAACTCAAAATCAATCTCGAAGTGAAACTCACAATGAAACCGAAACTCAAACTCATAATCGAAGTCAAACTCACAATGAAACAGAAACTCAAACTCATAATCAATCTCGAAGTCAATCTCACAATGAAACCGAAACTCAAACTCATAATCGAAATCGAAGTCAAACTCACAATGAAACAGAAACTCAAACTCATAGCCAAACTCGAAGTGAAACTCACAATGAAACCGAAACTCAAACTCATAATCGAAATCGAAGTCAAACTCACAATGAAACCGAAACTCAAAATGATAATCAATCTCGAGGTCGAACTATCAATGAAAAAGAAACTCGAACTCATAATCGAAATCGAAGTCAAACTCATAGTCAAACTCGAAGTCGAACTATCAATGAAAAAGAAACTCAAACTTTTGGTCAAACTCGCAATGAAACTGAAACTCAAACTCATAATCAATGTCGAAGTCAAACTCACTATGAAACTGAAACCCAAACCCGAAGTCGAACAATCAAACACAAACTCAAACTCATAATCAATCTCGAAGTCGAACTGACAATGAAACCGAAACTCAAACTCATATCTGTTTCATTGTGAGTTCGACTTCGAGTTCGATTATGAGTTTGAGTTTCTTTTTCATTGATGTTCGTCTTCGACATTGAGTTTAAGTTTCAGTTTCATAGTGAGTTTCACTTCGAGATGAGTTTGAGTTTCGGTTTCATTGTCAGTTCGACTTCGAGATTGATGATGAGTTTGAGTTTCAGTTTCATTTTAAGTTTGACTTCGAGATTGATTATGAGTTTGTGTTTCAGTTTCATTTTAAGTTTGACTTCGAGATTGATTATGAGTTTGAGTTTCATTGAGAGTTCGACTTCGAGTTTGATTATGAGTTTGAGTTTCAGTTTCATTGAGAGTTCGACTTCGAGTTTGATTATGAGTTTGTGTTTCGTTGATAGTTCGACTTCGAGTTTGATCATGAGTTTGAGTTCCAGTTTCATTTTGAGTTTGACATCGAGATTGAGTATGAGTTTGAGTGTCTGTTACATTTTGAGTTCGACTTCGAGTTCGATTATGAGTTCCAGTTTCATTGTGAGTTTGGCTTCGAGATCGATTTCAAGTTTGAGTGTCTTTCTCATTGTGAGTTTGACTATGAGTTTAAATTTGAGTTCGAGTTTTTGCTTCATTGTCAGTTTGATTTCGATTCCTATTATGTGTTTAGTTCCTTTTTTATTTGAAGTTGACCCTTGACGTTTTGATAATGAAAAACACACAGAGGGGGAGGCGAATTACACAAATTCTCGTTGTCTGCAAGCAATGATTAGTGTTGTGCATTTCGATCCGACAACCCATGAAATCTATCAACCTAAAATTTGAGGGCACCTCGAAATCATTTATTGACGTCCGTACGTAGGTACTTTGAGTAGTACTTTAAGTAGGTACTTTGAGAGATGGCATGGAAAAACTTCGCTTACATCTAATATACGTTGCCACAACTTGGGGCATTAAAAATTCACTTTTCTTCGCTGCCTTTCGATGATTTTGACGGAAATCACGCACGAAGCTGGTATGTTCGAATCAATTTATCGATTCCGTTTACTTTTATAATCGCAGCTTGGATATATTAGTGAACTAACCTCGTCACGAGAAATTCCTCTCCGCTAGAGGTCCTTCAGCTGCGGGGGCGGGCGAAGGTTGCAAAACTGCGATAATGCGGTTGCCAGAGTTACAACGCACAACACGAAACGAGGCGCCACATAGGTAACGCACTTATACCAACAAACACCCGCCAGATGTAGGGTGAGAATGTTCTCGGAACTGGAAAAGTAGGTATCTTACGAAATTGCAACCCTCACGCGTAGATAACTCAAGAAAATTTAATTTTTCGTCATGAAGTAAATTATTGAATTTGCTGAACGAATTATCATGTTGAAAGTTTCAAGTTTGCCTCCTCGGAATCGTGCAACATTACGATGAAAATCGCAAAAAAACATTGACAACGTTTTCTTATGAACAATAATATTGCATATTATGCAATGCTGATCAACCGCGAGTACGAATTTTACATACATTTATCCCTACATACATTATTACAATTTAGAAAACATAAATTAAAAAAATGGGCGATTTCAGAAAAAAGTATTGCTTAGTAACTGAAAAAACCAATTTGTCACCAATAATATTACAATAACAGTAATAATAGCGATCATAAGGAGACAGTCATGATGACGCAAGATTTTCATGCTAAGATGAACGATAATGAAAATCTGGCAGCCCTGACCAACACTCACAAACCCATGACACAAACACATCGAACACTGAGGTAACAAGAGGTGCCTAGGTAGGTACCTATTTTTATTTTATTATTGGATCGGATGAACAACCGGGAACAATGAGAGGAAGACGTAGCCCGTGAACGACTGGAAATCACGTCTCGCGGCTCTGAGGCCGTTTTACTGTGGCAAAACTTGCGAAACAACGACCAGACTCGACAAAACGTGACGATTTCGCAAAATGGAGAATCAGCCGGCGGATATTTACGGATTTTTCACGCTCATCCTCTTACAAAGATGCGAAAGACACGTCTCAACAGGTAGTTATCGGGAAATTTATTGGCCACACTATCGATATCCTATCGTTCGGAACGTTAAATGGTATTTCGGCTCGACGTTAAAGAAACAGGCATCCTTCAGATTTCTACCTTTTCGGTTCATTTTCCATTTATATTCCCTTTCACATTCGATTCAAATTGAACTGGAATAAGTCTGAAATTGATATGCACCGAACATGAAATTAAATATGAACTGGAATATGGAATGGAATGTGGAGTGGAACGTGGAATGGACCATGGAATGGGACGTGGAATGAAATATGGAATGGAATGGAATGTGGAATGGAACGTGGAATGGACCATGGAACGAACCGTGGAATGGACCATGGAATGAAACATGGAATGGACAATGAAAACGAACGTGGAATGGAACGTGGAATCGACCGTGGAATGGGCCGTGGAAACAAACGTGGAATGGAACGCTGAATAGACCGCGGAATGGAACGTGGAATGGAATGTGGGATGAAACGTGGAATGAACCGTGGAATGGACCATGGAATAAACCGTGGAATGGACCATAGAATGAACCGTGGAATGGACCATGGAATGAACCGTGGAATGGACCATAGAATGAACCGTGGAATGGACCATGGAATGAACCGTGGAATGGACCGTGGAATGGACCATGGAATGAACCGTGGAATGGACCATGGAATGAACCGTGGAATGGACCATGGAATGAACCGTGGAATGGACCATGGAATTAACCGTGGAATGGACCATGGAATGAACCGTGGAATGGACCATGGAATGAACCATGGAATGGACCATGGAATGAACCATGGAAGCGAACTTGGAATAGAACGTGGAATGGAACGTGGAATGGGCCGTGGAAACAAACGTGGAATGGAACGTTGAACAGACCATGGAATGGACCGTGGAATGGAACGTGGAATAGAATATGGGATGGAACGTGGAATGGACCGTGGAAACAAACGTGGAATGGAACGTTGAACAGACCATGGAATGGACCGTGGAATGGGACGTGGAATTGAATATGGAATAAAATATGGAGAAAGGTTTGAGATGAAAGTGGGTTTGAGATGTAATATCAAATAAACTGTCAATATTTCATTTTTTCTATTTTCGCCGTTGCCAATGTTTATAAATGGTTTAAATATTACAGCTCCTTGCGTCAACTACGCACCACCGGTTTCGTCGGAATTGTTCAGGGCCTGGTATCTAGCTAGAGAACATGTCAGACAGGAAATAAATGTGCGCCAGGTTCGGAACGACATGATTGCTATCGTTCGCGAGTCCCTGGCGCGCGTTCGCGTGAAGTCGCCGAAACCCAGTAGTTATCAGGTGATCGGTACTCATACGTCTGCCGCATTACACTCACACGTCTGCCACAATGGCCACCCCGGGCAGCCTTGCCCCCTTTTCGCGATATCCTCGCCGGCCATCTCGAATTTTCGTCGATTCCGAACAAGCGAATTGTTCATTGAGGAAATGAAGTGAAAATCGGGAAAAGTCGTCGGTGTAAAAATAGGTAATTGAGGAGAAATTAACGTTAATGACGGCCGAAAGTGGGACAGCGCCATCGCTTCCTACCATTCAAATAAATGAGGTACTGAATCGACTGGGCGTGCCTGAAAGGTAATTTTGGTTATAACTCTGTGCGAAACAGGATAAGAGCCTGACATTTAGCCTTGAGCATTAGGTCAGTAAAATAGGCAGGTACCGCTGATGAGTTTATCAAAGAAAGTTCAGAACTCTATTAAACATCGAAATATTAGCTATTAATTTTTTTTCACGACATGAATTAATTTTATTAATATAGTGTTTTTATGGGGACAAAAACCACCTAGTGATTGGGTATTTTGATAATCCGAAATATTTTACTTTACAGTAAGAGAAAAAACTAATTATTTTTGGGACTTCTCAGGTCACAGAACATTTTTCCTTATTTAAACATGATGGTAAAAACTAATCTTTTTGGAACATTGTCATTTTTTGGCCCATTGACTCGCCGATAAGAGCAATGAGGAAGCGTCTACCGAAAAAATCATCCAGCCGAGGTTCGACGGACTCAAGATGGTGTACCTACCTATTTCTAGTTTTGTTCGATTTTGTCGTCCACGAAAATGAAACAACTCGAACGCTCAAGGACTCGGCTACGGCTCGCATATTACGCCTACATTTTTATTCCGACATTTGCTCGGCCAGTATTCTTTTAATTGCGAAAAAAGAGAAAATTTTTGTTTAAATTGGATTTTTTCTGCACACACGGTTTCCCCGATTTAGAAGCACGAGGTCATAAAAACAAGGTTAAAAATAATAACTCGAATGCTTTTCCAAATCAAATTGAAAATTTTTCAAATCAATTTGAGAATTTTATAAATTGAATAGAGAATTTATTTTTTCTCTAAAACTAAAAACTTTCACCCTGAATCGCCTCATGAACAAGTGTCTGCGTGTCTGTCGGTCTGTAGAATTTACAAAAATGGCCTTAGCCCCCTCAATTCTGAACCTTTTTTTCAAATTTCTTGAACTGACTTTCTTGGCAGGACCTATCACCCTGTTTAACCGGAATTTAAAATAATTTCAGTACTTCCGATACATTAGCACTTTTAGGGTTTTCTATTTTTAGGTTTTTCTGGCCACGAAAATGAACCGATTTCAGCGTTCTTGGTCTTAAAATATTTGTTTTACCTTGCAGAATACGTGGATATTAAGATAAATAGATTTTCAAATAACTTATTTTAATTTTGGGCGAGTTTTAAATTTGCAAGGTGGGTTTTCTATATTTTTGTCCTAAACAGCCTCAAAATATCGTCGAATACTTGCGATTCAAAATATGGAAGTATTGTGTGTTATCTAAGCTGGTTTTCTCTTCTCAACGTGGGATGATGGCGATTTGAACCGCACGGTTCACAGTTCCGTAGCAATGATAACCGTACGGTCCGCAGAATCCGTTAGTTTCACGTCTACCCGCTAGTCATCGCGGCAGATGTTTATCTCGTTCCGGTATTTGTATTGCGACTCCACGGTAGACACGTAGATTTCAGTCGGGATCGTTGAACGCTATCGACGGAATCGTTGACCGGCCACGTGTGCGAGCTACGAGATCCGAGATTAGTTCGGAACATGTGAATTTCTGAGATAGTTTTCGTTCCCGTAATTGTAAACTGCTAACTTTCCCAGGTTAATCGACGATTTGTTGCAGTTTCGATCGAGTAGCGGGCCAGGGAGATTTTTCGTCAGATTTAGGTGCGAAATTTCTAATTTTTCATTTCTTAAATTCTTTCGAATTTTTCAAAAACCAATTTGATCGATTGGTAGACCTTCTGTTAATAATTATTAATTACCCGTTAATTTTATTACTCACCCATTCGGCGCTGCGGAAGGCGGATTCGTCCTCGAAGGAGCTTCTGAAGTCGTCGTTCGTCGCGTTCTGGGAGTCGCGGCCGTCACCTGCCGACGTCCGCGATTCTGCTGACGCTGCTGCCTCTGCTGCGGCTGTCGCGCGGCCGACGGCAGCGGCTGACGTTCTCCGGACGCCGTCCGCTGGACGGGCGACGGCGGCTCGGGCGGCGCGGTCGCCACGACGGCAGACGTGGATTGGGCAGCCGTCGTCTCCGGATTTGAGCTTCCGACTGTTTTCGAGGGATCCAACCTGGAATTACCAAATTACATAAAAACAACAAATTTGACTTGAAGTCATATGTAATGTCATGATTAAGGGTAAAATAAATATTCTAAAAAAATTTCAGTTTGTATTAAAAATTCACGTCAAAAAGAAAGAACTCAAGGAGCCCTTGAAAATTTTGATAAATTATGGGAGTCATAGATCCAAAGTTAAGTTTGGGTACATCGGTGCCTAACACATACCTTCCTAAAATGATCTGGTATTCACGAACTAATACTTGGAAGTAATGCGTGTAACTAGATCAAACTGTTGAGTTCTCTATGGGTCACCGTAATCAGCTTAAAACTGCCACCCGAGCGCTCCAATTAAAAGGAATGCAGGTCCTGGTCTATTTTCCAAATCCGTCAAATGGTATTATTAACCTTGGGCGGCAGAATGGGCTCGAACTTGGATCAGGTTATCACGAAATCGGATCAAATATCTCAAGGAGAGCATCTCGGACGGTCGCCTGGATCCGGTGCAAGGACCTTCCAAGAGGGGAAACGTTGAGGAGAATCACCTCGTATCTCAAGGTTGAGGTCTGTTTTGACTCGGCTTAATTGCCAAATTAAGCCGATGTTATGAGGTTTTTCCTAATTATGTCGGGAAAACTTGAACCAACATGGTTTTTGAGTAGAAAACCACTGATTTGGCTTTGGGCTCCAAAATTTCCTACCAGGCGCCGATAAGCCGAAAACAGATTCCTGTTATTTGTTCAGCCAAATAAGGTTCAAAGAGCATTGTATGAATTCGGGACAAAACCAAATCTCAGGGATTATTTATGGGTTCATAGGATAGGTGTTTTGATAGTTTCCTATGGAATTGCCCTCGTAGAAATATTTTGATACCCGAAAACCCGCGTTTTTCGGTACTGATTTTAGTTTTCTACGTATAATTGGCAAACGAAGCATCCTACAAGAAATTGATACTACAACACTATCAAACTGCATCAAATTCTGCGTCGAACAACCTCCTTGAACGTCAAAATCGGTTCAGCCTTTTGGCCGCAATTGATCGTCAAACAGTTTCCTCAAATTTGCCAAAAACGGGTTAAGATTCCTATGCTCACATTTGAAAACTCGTCCTTCAAAAACGACTTACTTTCGAGTGAAGCGTCCTGTCGTTGTACTGCTATTAAAAAATAAAAAATGAAATTTAAAAAAATCAACGTTTCTTACAGAAAATTTAATTTTTTATAACTTTTATTTCGAAGCATTTTCCGATAGAAGTTTAAACGTTACAGGCTGTAAAACGTGAGCGTTCCCCATTTTAGCCGATTCGAGGACAAATTTCAATGATTGGCGATCAATTTTTGCTAAACCGCTGAGCCGATTTCAAAGTTCGAGTACATCATTCGACGCGAAATTTGATGTAGTTTAATTGGGAACTGGTAACTATTTGCTGTAGGATGCGTCGTTTCCTAGTTATACGCAAAAAACTGAAGCAAGTTGCAAAAAATCGTGGTTTTTTGAGCCCCAAACATCTTTCTCGATGACAATTAAATAGAAAACTATGAAAGTACGTTTCCTGGGCAACCATAAACAACCTCTAATAACAAATGTTTTGTCTCATGTCCCTGCTATGCCCGCAGAATGACCGACAATACGTGATTTCAGAGAGAATACGTAAAAAAAAAGGAGTAAAAAATTGTAGCTTCGATTTGTTGAAAACAACAATAATTAATGCCGAGTAAACAATTTGAGATTCAATTGGCGAGCAGTAAAGGCGAAATCGATTTATTCGTCGGACCTTATTAGTCGTCAGATAAGCCCACCTGGACTTTCGAAGGACGGCCGATCTGCGTTTCAAATCAGAAAACCGCAGTATTCGACCGTGGCCTTTACCTTACATAATAACCAGAAATCACTGAACCGGCCGAACCCTCTGCAATCGAATCGATGTAGGAAATCGCCAAAATGACGTCATGGATCAATTTTTAGGCGAAGGAAATTTGCTTAAACCGATCCTCGAAGAAAAATAATTTTTCCAGGAACTTTTTTGGAAACTAGATTATTTTTGAGGATTTTGATAAGTGTACCTACTGATTCTCACAATGTCTATTTAAAAATAATAAGAATAAAAAACCTTGGGGAAAAAAAACCAAAAACTCTTCGTCATGCATGGCCAGCTATTGGGATCAACGAAAATTATTGTTAAAATAAGTGTCAAAAATAACGTATAAAATGTTTTTGTCATTAATTACTTTTGAAATTTATTTATACTATAAATCATTGTTAGGCTTAGTGTTCTGTGAGTTAACTCAATTACCAAGTCGATGTCACAACCAACAAACCCAGTTTAATGATTTTACATAAATCGTTTAAGAATAGGATTGGGCAGTGTTGATCAGCTTTATGCTATTTATAAATTCATAATTCTCTGGTACCCACATAATATACCGACTAAGCCATCACCAAATTCAATTCTTCTCAACAAAATTTGTTGAAGTTATGGCCATTGAACAAAAAAAAAATCCAAAAACTCACCTCGGCTCCGAAGGGACGTCGACGTCGCTAGGCGGAAATCGCCGCCCGTCCGCCGATCGCGGCCGTCGGAACGACGTCACTCTCCTGCACCGCTCAGCCGAGCAGCTGACTTCGGCAACTTCACCGCTACACCGGCACGTCCGCCGGCCGAACGGCAAACCGCCGATAACAGTACTCCGCGCACCGCCGCGTCGCAACGCGTTCAAAATCGGCGTCGTCGTCGGCTCTATTATCGACAGGTCCAATTTGCTTAGCGACAACGTCGAACTATAAGTCGACGACGATGACGATGAAAGCGGACGATGGCAACCCGACGGCCCCGGGGCCTGCCAGTCGGCCTCCATAGGTGGAGCGGAGGGTAAACTGACGCACGTGACGTCCGTAATCGCCGACGGGAAATCCCCGCTCGTCAGTTCGCAAGACGATGAAAAATCGCCACTATTCGACAATAACTGATCCCTCGAATCGTTAAAATCGGCCGCACTATTAGTTTCGTTCCGTAATATATTGCCCAGTATCGCGTCCAAAATAGCAGAATCGTCGCCCAAACTTTGCAACGCTTGGCGTTTCGACGGCGCGGTCGGCGCCGTTATACGCGAGTCGCCGGCTTTCAGGAGTAGGCGGCGCTGGAGCGGCCGGGCGGACGTATCACCTGCGGCCGCCGAGGGCCGAATGGTCGGGTCGCCGTTCCGCGCCGTCGCCGCTTCCCCCGCGCCGTCATTCTCCGCGGGCGAGAACTCGATCAGATTGTCCGCTTCCATCGAGTGCCGCCTGCCGGCCGTCAGTTCCCTGGAACAAAGAATATCGAAATTATCGGCTGAACTACTCGCTTTTTCGGCGATTGGCAGGCGCAACGCAAATTCGGATACCTTGGGTAACCAGCGGTGCGTAGGTAACACACAATACTTCTACGTTTCGATACGTAAAATTTTGAACCAATTTGATTATATTTCGTCTACTTTTGAGGGTGTTTAGGTCAAATTTTTCAAAAAACTCACCATGCGAATTTTAACATAATATTAGAAAGCTGTCAATACCGTAAGATTATTAAAAATCTTTTCCATCGGTATCCTCGTTTTTGTGATTGCTCAAATATTTAAGGACTCAATATTGAAGGTCTTATGGCCTTTTAACTGAAAACTATGTCGAAAACAAGGAAAGAATCTTCAACTTGAAAAAAGTGTACTTCGTCTAGAGCTCACAAAGAATTTGTTAGAACAAAAATCGTAGCTGAAAAATTGATCCGTTTAAGGAAGACAATCTTAAGTGTGAACCCGCTTTGCAGGTGGCCACATTTTTATGCGTAATCCCATAATTCGGTACATGAAATTTTGGACCAAGTATATTTATTATTTTAACGAATTTGAAAGCTTTCTGGTGCCGTAGCGTTTGAAACGTTCAGCTTATTTCGTAGAAATTAGACATATTTAAAGCCAAATTCGTTACGAGTGGACAGTAAATTCGATTTTACCGTCGCCCTCTATCTTGGCCGGAGATACGGGGAAATCCCTCCAAAACCCCATAATTTTTTACCTGCGCTCATGCGTTTATCTAACAACGAAGGTCGAGGCGATTCTAGGTTTTCAGGTATTTCCCAGAGGTCACCCTGTAAGTGAATTACTTCATCGGTAAATCTCCGGGGAAAATTTCATGGCTGATTACTGCTCTGATTGCAAAACACCAGTGGTGGGTTAGGAAAAAAAATCAAAGATTATTTTCATTCCGGAGTTTTTTGCACATAGTTACAGCGTGCGTTATTTATGTCCTTTGACATCAAAAGAACTGGAAAATACTTGTTTTCCATTTTTCAATAGCTCGCAATACGAATTCTCAAAAATCAATTATCGTTTGTCTCGAGTGGGGCAATAGAATGTCAAATTACATGTATTCGAATATGTATTTCAGTCGGTTCAACATTTACAACGCGTAATGCAGCGACACATGATCCGGCTCCCGTTACATGACGTTCTCCAATTTCCACGTCACGTTTTCATCACGGCCCTTGTAAGCCGATATTTTTCATTCGACTAATGGAATTGGCGCATTTTCAAAAGCAACGCGACACTCGAAAGACAATGGGGAAATTCTTCATATCATTCCGGGCGAACTTTTATAAATTTGTCATTTAACCTATCGAGAGGTAACGGTGAAGTAGGTGCTATTCGATAGCAGAAAACATTATTTTCAAGCGTGCGAACAGAAATGGCTGGAAAACTGAACTCAAAATTACTCCTGTACAAAGAGCAGGTAGGTAAGTACTTACAATACAGAACGTAAGTTTCGTTATTTTTTGAGAAAATACCGGGGATGGGAAAAGTTGCCCGTGCCACACCTGCGTACACTTGGAAAAAACACTAATGTTGAGTTTGTGTTGGTATAGTGTTGTTTTTTGAAGGCATAACTGAAAAATGTTCACCCACAAACATTGCGATATTTGCGATCTGCCCAGGACCAACAAAATCAAATGAGAAATCGCAAATCAGGAACATTTTTTATTATTTACTCCATGAGATATTTACTCCATTTTTTTAACCCCATAAAAAAAAATAAAAAATTTAACCGCATCAGCGCAAAAAGGTTCGTTTTCTAAAATCTGCCCATGTGTGTTCGCACGTTACCTTCAATTTGAGATCAAATAGTTGAGATCAGAACCTGGAAAGAAGTTCCATTATCATTAAGGATGGGAGAGTTCTGGCCGTAATACTAATAATGTAAATAAATTTACTATAAATGAATAAATAATACTAATATTGAATAAATTAACTAATTTTATTATTATTTATTATTTTATATTAGTTATTTTTATTTTTTATTCATTTTTTTACTATTTTATTATTTTTATTTTTATTATTTTCATTATTTCTTATTTTATTTTTCTTTATTTTCATATAGGTAATTAATTTATTTTTATTATTTCATTATTATAATTAATTAGGTATTCATTATAAATAAATAAATTTACTCTAATAATCTAAACACTAATAATCTAAAGAACCGATTTTCACGAATCCAGTCTCAAACTTAACGAATTTTCACAAAGCTAGAATTTTGTTTACGCAAGCAAAAGTCCAAAAACCACAGGAATCCCAATAAACCTATTCCAATCGCTCGCATTTTACTCACTTATGACGTCCGTGCTATAATAGCTAGACTAATAATAATAATAATAATAATAGACTAATAATTAGTCTCACGTCATCATTCGTGCCAGCCCAAAACCTAGAAACCCGAATTGTTCACGAGCGAAGAAAACTAGGAATCGCCGATTCCCTGGCGAATAAAAAGCGAAGACGGCAATTAGGACGTCATCGTTTTTGAGGAACAATCGAAATGGAGTTCTCGCCGAAAACAAGTATTTCTCCGAGTCGGTGGCACATATTCCGGTGTTGGGATTTCTTCTGTTTTATTTCTCAGAATCGTGGGAATATGATGGGCAACTGGCGCGTCTTCCCGCTTATGCAAAAATATCAAACGAGAATACCGGGTTAATTACCGCCCGGTGCGAACTGCTTTTTCCCATTCGAGTGAAACGAACCAGCATTTCCAAGATAGGCAAACCAAGTCCTGGGGCAAGGTGAATTTCCGTGGCTGAATGTCGCGAAATTTTTTTTCAAAATTGTTGCTAAAGCTAAGGTATTTAGTATTGGTACATTATTTCCATTTGGATCTCCAGGTATTTGGTACATTTTGGTATTATTATTATGTTAACGGTCGAGCAAAATTTTTTTACAACACAAAAGGTGAAGGGGTCCAATTTGGCATAAGTAGGGTATATTTTTGGAAAAACACAAAAACTCCATTTTGAAGGTGTTGCCGTGGGTTTAGAATTTTTTGAGTAATTTTCCCGGGTTTCTCGCTTGAATTTCCATAGAACAGGAGTTTTTTCGAAATTTTTTGAATTTTTTTTTTCAAATTGGTTTGGTTCGAATTTCTTAATGCGGTTTCTCCTTTTTCACGTTTTTGCCAATTTGGGGGTGTCCTACTGAACCGATTTTGATTTTTTCGAGCTTGTTGGATTCCTTGAAGGTTTCTACGCCGTTTTCACTCCCCTTAAGCCAAAATTGGTTGGATTTCAGTGTTCGAAAACTGGGTTAAAGACTAATGTTTGACATTAAAAAATTTATTTTTTTGAAAAACATTTTTAAATTCCAAAAAAATATTTTTGAGTAGGTTTTGGGTAGTTACATGACACAAAAAAATTGCAATTTTCTACGACTCTCCAGGACTGAGAAAAATGCAAAAAACCGATTCCAGCTGGAAAATCCAAGGTATGAGCTTAGGAAAAATCATTTCGATATTTTGAATAAAATGCCTGCACCAGATAAATTCCACTGAAGCACTGTAGTTGAAGAATCCTCTCAATTGATAAAATTTCAAATCGAATATGTTCTAAAAATAAAGAAAAAAATTATAAATAAATCAATAAAAACATAAATAAACTTTGTCATTCCATTTACAACGTAGTAGACATTAACTGTTTTGCATTAAACAATATTTCGCGTATCATAGAAATTCAATTTTGATCGAGAGGCTTATTGTATTAAAGCCTCATCGTGCTGAACTCGAGAACAATACATCTCGCTGCAAGCGGAAGACATCGAATCTTTCCCCATTCCCACGGCTTCTCTCCCTGTAATATATCCAGTTTTGTTCTTGTTTTACGGGCAATGTGCCTCGTGATTCATCGACCTCTTCGGACGGAACAACTATATGAAATTTCGTCCCAAATTAGGCCCCAGGGCTAGAATTAAGTTCAACGCTCTGGATGAGTCATTATAATTCGTAGTATGCCATTATAGTGGTTTCGCCGAAATTTGCAATTCATAGCAAAGGTGAATGATTCTGGACCAATTGTTACATAGTTGGATGTTTTTTTTTAGATGACTCTCTCCGGAAAAAGACAGACGTTCGCCAGCCTCAAACACAATGCGTAACCTGTTGAATTTTCTCGTAGAATAAAAATGCTCAAAGCTAAACATTTTCGAGAGAGAAGTCCATACGAAAAAAAACAACTTGATCGAGGTCATCGATTGAGGATCGCTTAGGGGGTGATCAGCGAATTATCATGCGTACGAGTGCTTCGACTCGCCAACGTTGGAAGATTTTATTGGCGATGAGATACGAGGCGATGAGATAGGTGGAACGACGAGATATAAAAAGACCAAGAGATACCGAACAGTCCGGCGAAACAGTACGTGACCTGCCCCACAAGGAGACCTGCCGTGGCTCGCCGTGTAAACAAAACGAAGAAAATATCCGGTTTTTGAATCTAGATTTAACCGCGAGCACAATAGGAATGTTCGAATAACGCAATTCATTCAGTTATCCAAGAGTAATGTAATCATTTCGAATATGGGACGACTAATAGTAAATGGGTCGTTCTCATTTGAAACACACATTTCGTGTCCTCCCTATCCCGCTTTATCCCTCAACCGTTTTGAAGAACCCGACGATTTTTTTTTCAATCTGCTGGATCTATTATTCAAGCCTCCCTAATTACAACACCGTAAAATACAAACTTAGTGGAAATTTAAGACCTTTTATGACAAAAAACATCTAGAAATCTCATGTGCGTTACCGTCCTCAGCCTCAAGTTGCCAGCGTCTTAATTCGATATGAGCGAGTATAAATTTTTCGGGAGGAATCGCGGACCTCTAACTTGTAGTGGGTAGTGTAAACTTGAGGAAAAATGGTGCCACAGATCTACTAGACCTCTCCTCTCTTCATGAAGTCATCATTGAAGTGTGTCCATCATTTTTCAAGTTTTAGTAACCTAATGTATGTTACCGCTGCCATTTACTGGCATTGCGGAATTTTTTGGCGGTTAACCTTTCATTATCATCACAAACTAGTCTAGTATTAGTTTTTCCCTGGTTCCTCGCCGATACGCGAAGTGGGATCACGTAACATGCCCAAAACTCCAAAAAAATGGTGCGTATTTTTATTCGACCTCATGTGTGTTACCGAAGTTATTTTTGGTAACAGTGAATATAAAATTTTTCTGGCAATTTTTCGTCAATAAGCCTTGGAAACCCTTTTCATTTCGTGTGTGTTACACCGTCCTGGGTTGGTTAGTTTGTCTGCAATCGACAGTTGAAGATGGGTTCTCATGTGCGTTACCGCTCATGTGCGTTACTTTCTGGAGGGTAACACACATAATCTAGCATTCAAATTCCATTTATTTCCAAAAAACAGAAAAACTCCCGAAATTCGTATGGAATAGTGGTCTTGGGAGTTGGTTGGAATCAGCAAAAATCGCGCCAAGCATAAACAGTGAGATTTAAATTTGGCCACTTTGCTGTTATGGAGAGACTCAAATGTGCAGTTCAAATGAGATCGACCCAAATGTGTACCGAGAAGGAGGGGTTTTGCTGAGGTTTATTTACAACTTGGACTTTTAATCTCTGGCAGTATACATACAGCGTAAATATAAGGAAAGGTGTGGATTTCAAAGACGATTTATGCTGTCAGCAAAAGTAAACGGAAAATTCTGGTGGTATCATAATCGTATGTGGAGGGGCTTATTGCATAGCTAAAAAGAAATTCTTCGAAGGAAGCACT
The DNA here is from genome assembly GCA_036186465.1 of Nesidiocoris tenuis. Taxonomy (NCBI): domain Eukaryota; kingdom Metazoa; phylum Arthropoda; class Insecta; order Hemiptera; family Miridae; genus Nesidiocoris; species Nesidiocoris tenuis. The sequence goes on from AP028920.1 coordinate 6,092,897, forward strand.
TATTTCAAAAAGCGTTTAAAAAGTTAGCATCGGTAATGATAAAATGAAAAACCGCCAAGCCGACGCACTATGTCATCAACTTTTGCGCTCATTAGGCGCCAAGTGACGGCACAAACAGTCACATTGGAAATAATAAGCGAAAGGAATCTGAACCCTGGGGGAGCCGAAGAAGAAAATCGCCATTATCATTAGCGTCGAGGTCAAACGTTATTGGGAGACTGGTTCCAAAATCAAGGTGAATTTTTCTCCAGTACGGACCAGAACTGTTTGACCGTTATTTCGTAGTCGAAGAATCGCATTCGATTTTCGGTAGGCAAATTGCCAAAAAATAATCCGGAAGGTAAGGAATTCTTTCCAATGAGAGAAGCGAAAAGAAGATCCGTTGTCACAAGCTCGATGGAGATCTGAAGAGTTGGCGCCTTGAAGATACTGTGAGCTTGAAGCTTAACCAGTGGTGCGTAGATAACTCACAATACTTCCATATTTTGAAACGTACATATTTGAAAAAATTTGATCATATTTTGACGGTTTTTGAGGGTGTTTAGGTCAAAAATATCAAAAAATTCACTATGCAAATTTTAAAATTCGCCAAAAAAAAAATTCGCTACATTTTTGGAATATAAAAAATATCCACATATTCTGAAAGGTAAAACGAAGATTTTGAGACCAAGAACGCTCAAATCGGTTCATTTTTGTGGCCGGAAAAAAATAAAACAGAAAACACTAAAAATGCAAATATATCGGAAGTACTGTGCGTTATCCAAATTTCGATTAAACAGGGTGTTAGGTCTTGGCGAGACAAACATTTCAGTTCAAGAAATTTGAAAAAAGGTAAAGAATTGAGGGAGTTATGGTCATTTTTGTAAATGACCACAGACGGACAGACGGACAGACAGACAGACGGACGTAACGGACACACGGACACACAGACACTTGTTCGGGAAGTGATCCTGAGTAAATGTGTATAAGAAAAAGTTTTTTCTGAAGCTCCGTTCCGATTCTCGATTTTAGGACGATCACAATACTTCCATTTACTCTGTAAATATGGAAGTAAAAATGAAGCCTTTACATCGAAAGCGCATGCTCCCAACCCGAACGCAACCATCGGATACGAACACCTCCTTCACTTTCTCACCCCCTAACAACAAAGAAGTATACAATTTCTTCAGAAAACATTTTTTTCGATTTTTTAATTTTAGCATGGAACATGACGGAAATTCGAATTGATATGAAACTGATTCTGGAAATCAAACTCAAACTGAAGCTTAAAGTGAAACTCAAACTCAAACTAAGATTGGAATTAAAACCGATAATGAAAATTAAAACTCAAACCCAAACTGAAAATCAAACTTGAACTCAAACGAAAACTCAAACTGAAACTGAAAATCAAACTCGAACTGAAACTCAACCCAAACCGAAATTCGAACAGAAACTGAAACTGAAACATTCAACTCAAACTGAAACTAAAACTTCAATATAAACTCAATCTGAAACTCAAACTCAACCCTAACTCCAACTGAAATTCGACATGAAACAGTTGATACTCAGTTTGAGTTTGATTTTCAGTGCCAGTTTGAGTTTGACGTTAATTTTCAGTATCAGTTTCGATTCGAATTCAGTTAGAATTCGCGTTTTATTTTCTGGCTCATTTTGACTTTGATTTTCAGTTTGAGTTTGAGTTGAGTTCCAATTCGAGTTTGATTTTCAGTCTCACTTTGTGATCCACCTTGAGTTTTCAGATTGAGTTGAGTTTGAGCTTCAGTTTGACCTCCAGTTTCAGTTTGATTTTCAGTAGGTATCTGTTTCAGTTCGAGTTGATATCCAGTTTCAGTTTGAGTTTTAATTTTCAGTATCAGTTTCAATTCGAATTTCAGTTGGAGTTTGAGTTTCACTTTGAGTTCTGTTTGAGTTAATGCTTCCCCGTTTCAGCCGCTTCCCAAGAAAAAACGTCAAAGCCCAGATTTTCAAGTCGAAGTCCTGATTTTGGTTGGACAAGTCACTGTGTTCTGGGACTTGACAGGCATATTCGGAATCGACTACACCAACACCGCACCATTTGGTTGACGTAGCACTTTCATAATGGTACAGTTCATCGAGGAGTTGAATCGGAGACTTGCCCTGAGCTGTCAATACCAAAATTCGTCGAACAAAATCTTTCGGGCTTGGGGAAGAACAATTCGGCCAAGTTCCTCAAGTCACCTTTCAAGGCACGACTCTTTTCAAATTACGACCGAAATCGCTCTCTCGCACAGCATAATCTTCCGTTGACTGGTCGCAGGACAAAGAAAGACGAGAGGATGCGGTCGATCGAGCTTTTCTCTTCTGCGGTTCACCTCAGGCCCCGAGCAGAAGACTCAAATCCGGCGGATCCTTTCGATAAAAAGTAAAAACTCAGCTTCCTCCAGTGACTCACTCGGCGGACTCCTTTCCTCCGAGTCCTCAGGAAGGCTCGCAATTACAGGAACCGCGTACCTTGACAATCCTCCTCGGCACTGGGAGTCGCTGAAGAAACAATCTGCCCGACAGGATGTACTACCCAACTCGAATACGTCCGACTTGATCATTATGAACGAAGGATAACTTATGCAACTCATATTGTACGAAAACTACTGCCATCTAAGACGAGGAGAAAACGTATTATCAGGCTACCAAAGATACGATTGGGCCAAGAACCATTCGGATATTTAGGTACTGTATCACCATCATCTCTCCATTCTCTCCTCATTGATTTTTGGTTTTCAGGCTTGGGCGAGTCACTGAACCAATTTTCGATTCGGCGGTGAAATCAAGAATCGAACAAATTGCAAACCACGTTTTCTATTTTCTATGCAATCCATGGCCTCTGAGCTGACATCAATTCAAAGAAATTGTGGAAAATGGTCATTTTACGTTTACGTGTCTTCGCAAATTCAATTCATATTTAACAATCAAAATAATACATCGATATCTTTAAGCACAAAGGGAATGTAATGCCCAAAATGAATTGTGGATCGATTTAGAAAAATTATAATTTCTCCATTATTTTGAATTTATTGAAAATTTCTCGAAATTAAAAGGGCTTTTCTAGTTGAGATCTACAACCTTATTCAACCAAAACTTTGATAGCACAAAGTTCTTCCAGGATAAACTCTTTTAGTGATTGTAGTTTTTCTATTTCATCGTTTCGGACACCGGACATCGTCGAAGGACACAAAATTCTTATTGCAGATCCGGATTCTACACCCTTGAAACGTAAAACAACAAATTTTCAGGGGGCGTCAACAATTTTTTTTTGAAATTTGAGGAAAATGAATCAAGACTGACCCAATCAAGAATGACTACTAAATTTTAGACTCCATTTTCGGATACCTGGTGCGAATTTTCCACTAAATTCGGGCTCACGAATGAGTGAATCATTGAAACAGTCGAGTATAATTGCATTGTGCGTTTTAATGGTGAGCAGCTGGTGATAGCGCAAGAAACCTATGCGAAATAGTCTAGAACGGAGCTTTCAACATTTTTCCCAATAAGCGTTGGCAAAGTTCATTGTCATCGTTCAAGCTGAGTCATACGATCATTAAAACTCACATTGCATCTTGTCCAGGGAGCAGATGTACCGCTACTGAGACAAGGTACCGTTCCTGTTCTCTCAATGGTGGGAAAAATTCTTCGCTCACTTCGCGGTAACTCACGTCCTTAACCTTCCGTAATGGTACGTTTAGGTGAAACAGTTTGAACGTGTTTTATAACTGTAACATGGTATTGTCTTTGTTCCACTAAGAAGAAAAGAAGTCAGACGTATTGAGCAACAAGTGCCAACAAGGGCTAACATTTTGAGTGGAGTCTGTATATAAGGACAGGGATTATATCATTTATGGACAATTCCATATTTAAGGGATTTTCTTTCCTAGAGGATATGCGTGCTAAATTTTACGCACGGCGTACGAGTGCACCAACGATATACGCACAGGCGAATATAATATAATATAATATAATTTTTATAATTTTTATATTATATAATTTTTATTATAATTTTTTTTTTTTTTTTTTTTCTTACATAAGTTGCACCTCCAATCCGAACCCAGACAAAACCATCTCCTTTACCATGGTCTTCTACTGTAAGCGTGCTTGGCTGTGGGAATATAATATAATATAATATAATATAATATAATATAATATAATATAATATAATATAATATAATATAATATAATATAATATAATATAATATAATATAATATAATATAATATAATATAATATAATATAATATAATATAATATAATGTAATATAATATAATATAATATAATGTAATATAATATAATATAATATAATATAATGTAATATAATATAATATAATATAATATAATATAATATAATATAATATAATATAATGTAATATAATATAATGTAATATAATGTAATATAATGTAATGTAATGTAATGTAATGTAATGTAATGTAATGTAATGTAATGTAATGTAATGTAATGTAATGTAATGTAATGTAATGTAATGTAATGTAATGTAATGTAATGTAATGTAATGTAATGTAATGTAATGTAATGTAATGTAATGTAATGTAATGTAATGTAATGTAATGTAATGTAATGTAATGTAATGTAATGTAATGTAATGTAATGTAATGTAATGTAATGTAATGTAATGTAATGTAATGTAATGTAATGTAATGTAATGTAATGTAATGTAATGTAATGTAATGTAATGTAATGTAATGTAATGTAATGTAATGTAATGTAATGTAATGTAATGTAATGTAATGTAATGTAATGTAATGTAATGTAATGTAATGTAATGTAATGTAATGTAATGTAATGTAATGTAATGTAATGTAATGTAATGTAATGTAATGTAATGTAATGTAATGTAATGTAATGTAATGTAATGTAATGTAATGTAATGTAATGTAATGTAATGTAATGTAATGTAATGTAATGTAATGTAATGTAATGTAATGTAATGTAATGTAATGTAATGTAATGTAATGTAATGTAATGTAATGTAATGTAATGTAATGTAATGTAATGTAATGTAATGTAATGTAATGTAATGTAATGTAATGTAATGTAATGTAATGTAATGTAATGTAATGTAATGTAATGTAATGTAATGTAATGTAATGTAATGTAATTTAATGTAATGTAATGTAATGTAATGTAATTTAATGTAATGTAATGTAATGTAATGTAATGTAATGTAATGTAATGTAATGTAATGTAATATAATGTAATATAATATAATGTAATATAATATAATGTAATATAATATAATGTAATATAATGTAATATAATATAATATAATATAATATAATATAATATAATATAATATAATATAATATAATATAATATAATATAATATAATATAATATAATATAATATAATATAATATAATATAATATAATATAATATAATATAATATAATATAATATAATATAATATAATATAATATAATATAATATAATATAATATAATATAATATAATATAATATAATATAATATAATATAATATAATATAATATAATATAATATAATATAATATAATATAATATAATATAATATAATATAATATAATATAATATAATATAATATAATATAATATAATATAATATAATATATAATATAATATAATATAATATAATATAATATAATATAATATAATATAATATAATATAATATAATATAATATAATATATATAATATAATATAATATAATATAATATATATAATATAATATAATATAATATAATATAATATAATATAATATAATATAATATAATATAATATAATATAATATAATATAATATAATATAATATAATATAATATAATATAATATAATATAATATAATATAATATAATATAATATAATATAATATAATATAATATAATATAATATAATATAATATAATATAATATAATATAATATAATATAATGTAATGTAATATAATATAATATAATATATATCTACGGAGTTGGGTCCGAGAAAACCGAATTTTGGTGAAAAAATCTAGAACAATTTTAACTCTTATCTGCACTACTAAAAACCCTATGCAGCCTTCTTAAGTCGGTTCAGGAATTTCCCAAACAAATTTCAAAATTTTCAAATCCCAATTCATAACTTTCAAATCCATATTCAGAATTTTCAACTTTGAATTCAGAGTTTTCAAATCCAAATTCAGAATTTCCTGAGCCAATCCAGAACTTTTCAATTCTTATTCTTTTAACAATTTTAACGTTTAAATTTTCATGCATTTCGATTTTTATGCAATTTAGTTTTTTTATGCAGAAAAACTGAAAATTCTCCAAGAGTAAAAAATTCTGAGTACAATTTGAAAAACGCCTAATTTGACTTGGAAATTACCCTAGTGGGAAGTACCGCTGAACTTCTAGGAATTTCAAGATCGTTTAGATAAAGTGGCAGAACGTTACGAGAAAACCGAATAATTCGCTCAGCTTAGTTAGGAAAAATTACCAACTAGATTCTGCCAGTTTGGCACAGCTGCTAATTTTGGCGACTCAAATTCCGGCGATAATTTTTCTTTGTCAATGTCACTCGCGCTAATAAGAGCGAGCACCTGAATGCAAAATAGGCGAACCTGTGACGCTTCGTGATTGCACAAACGGTTGCAATATTTAATTTCTGGCAAATTGAACATTATTTGTAAAATACCATGCATTGAATTTTAAATGTCAAAAATATTTATTGAAGGATGCCAAGTTCGAATTTTTTGAAGATTAGTAATAATGGTAAGGCAAATATGGGATGCAAAAATCATTGGTAAATAATACTTATACGTGAAGACCTTGAAAAATAAAATACAGAATAAAAAATTCATTCTCCGAAGATACAAAATAGTTATTGGTCTAGCCATGATTTAAAATCTATGTTTTTGGTACCTCAACTTTGACGTTTCCAAGCATTGAGAACCAAATTTAAGACACCAAGTTTTTTTGCGGTTCAGAATTTGGCCAAGATATGAGTGGTAAGTTACCACTGGTAACGCATAACGGCCGAATCGAGTGACAGTTGTAACATTCAATTTCAAATAATTAACTAAAAATGAAAACAATTGAAGAGTTTCGCTCCAAAAGGGCGTGTATCCACTTTCGAGTTTTTTCGATTTCGTTTTTTCGATTTTTGATTGCTTATCGACCAAAGCTTCTATGAAACGAAATCGAAAAAACGAAATCAAAATCGAAAAAACCCGTAAGTGGATACACGCCCTTTTGGAGGAAAACTCTTCAATTAATCGATGATTTCATCATTGTTAATAATTTTGAAGACTTTCTCTCAATTCGAAGGGTCGTAATGTCAAAGTCTAGACGACGAACAGACCTCGAGCAGTCACGAATATTGGCCTTCGTTCTGCAGTAGGACCGGGACCAATTACGTTCATTAGTACCTCGGTCATCGACCACTTTGCACTATTTCACAATACCGTGTGAAAACCAATTGCACATTATTGAACACGGCAATAATTGCGAGGCATTTCCTCCATATTTTCCGCATAGAGACTTCCTAGACTTGATACCTATTTTAACAGTTTGCAAATTTTAAATTTAGAATAAATGCATTTTTTCAAAAAAGTTTTTATTTTTTTTAGTTTTTTCACCATTTTGATTTGTTTTTGATTACTCATTCAATTTTCAATTTTTGGACGATTTCGATTTATCTACTTACTCAGAAACCGGCCCAGAATTTACATCATACGATTTTCCCCGGATAGTGTTCCTCGTGACAGTTAAAATCCGCTCGTGACGAAACTGTCGTCACTGTAGAAAAAGTTGCGGATTCACGAAAAATGACAATAAGATGAACAGAAGTAAAAGGAGACAGAATGTTGCAAGGGGCTGAGCAACTTGAGAGGTCAAGGAGAGTCAATTGTTGCTTCACGGTTCTGTCAGACTCGTTCACAGTCCACAGGGCAAGTTTACCATCCACCCACGACTCCCAGGCTCCTCTTTACGTTCATTCATTCGACTTTCCTCCCGGACTTTGAAAAACGTTGGAAAACAAGAGGGAAAAAATATCCTTGAAAACGAGACCGAGTTCTCACAGTGGTGGAATTATTATTCGATATTTCGCATCGTTGGCTCGACAAATGGATCCGCAGAATTTACGATTTTCGTCCACTTTCCCTCTTCAGATGATTTAACAATACGAAACGGACGCCAATTTCGACCGCGGGTCGCACACCGTTTTTGTTAACGCTGTAACCGACTGGGAATCTACTTATTTGAATGATTCGGCCGTTCACTCCGGCTTACATAAGTTTTACCCAACTAACTCGAGATTTTACGAGAGGAGAGAAAAAATATCGGCGGTCGAGACGTGAATAAACCTCGAAAATGAAACGAATCAAGTATTCATCCTGCGCAGACAGCATAAAATTGGGACGTCCCTATCAAATGTGAATTGTGACCTGTGATATTTCTAGTTGATCGATAGACTGCCTCACTACTTGGCAATTATTTTCTGCTTACAATCCATCCAAAACTTATTTTTTTGAAAAATTTCTCATCTCTTGATGTTTAGGCACTATAACGTATCGAGAAATTGTGACTCAAAAATTGAAACTTCATTAGATACATGTCAAACTTATAGGACGTTGAAACTTTCACTTCGGTTCATTGGTATCCAAAGCCAAATCTCTCTTTTCTTTAAAACAAAATCGACCGTAAAACTTGGTATTTTCTTCATGGAGCCAAAACCGTAATATTGTATATTTCAGTACGTACCTACGCGCAAGGTTTCGTCAAAAACTCCTTCTACGTATTGGTAGGCAAATAAATAACTTCTCGGTCGTCTTAAGCATAGGGTGTAAAATTTTTATTTTGATGTCAAATATTTGGACCCTCTTTGGATGTCAGAATTTCTAGGTGTACTGCCAAAAATCGAATTGTCGAAATCGTTTTTATGTTTGTTCCTAACAACAGCTATTACCAGAGTCCCGTTCCTGTCCCGTAAATTCCGAAAAATAGAATAAGATAATTTTCGGTACCGCGTGTTGCCAGCGCACCGCAGCGATTTCGATTTTGAAAAATACGCTTTTCACGGTCCGCGGCAATTAATAATGGTTCGCACGAGCGGCGTATAAAAACGGTAACGGTACGCTGTACCTGCTTCCTCTTTCAACCACGAAATTACCTTCGGACTAATTCATTTGAATAAATTTCAAGGCTTTGCACCCGCAACGGAAGGAGTTCCTTAGTGAAATGGGAACCGCAGGAAACAAGCCCGTACTCGAATTGAAGTCTATTGGTGTAGGCAGGTAATCACGCGATTTTTTAAAAAGCAGATAGAGAACCGTTCGATTTTTGGAGATCTTGTGGGAATATTTTTTTTTCATCAATGCGGACTGTGCTTCATTGTGATTTCAGGATTGGATAACGGTTTTGGTGCGCCAGCTTACGCAGACAGACAGGTTTGAGTTCAGACGTCTGTCCGATAATGAAAATATTCAAGCATACGTTGGAAACTGATCGTAAAACCAAATTTGAAATAGATTATAGCATTTACAAGTCGAATTGAGAATTTTCCGAAAGTTTTTGAAATCTGCAAATAATACAATTAAATGTCGAAAAAAAATCCAAACCCATTTGAGCATTTTCCAAATCAAGTTGAGAATTTTCAATTCGAATATTGAGAATTTTCCTGCCTAATTAACAATTTTCCCAACCATTGCCAATTTTCGGTTACGTATACTTTTACCGTTAAATTGGTGTGAGCTGAACACAATCATAGGTCTGAGGCTTATTGTAGGGAAAAAAATCTATCAAAAAATAGCCCACAAACCCATCTCAAGATAATCTTAGGTAACCCTAGGTTACGTAATCAATCAATAAAAACAATGCCTAACGTACGAATCAAACGTGAAATCAGGATTAATTTATCAACTTATAAAGTAAATTTAATTTATCACAGAACGCCTGCAACTAATCAATAGCAAGCATTTTTCTTTATGCCGATCAAAGACGATGGCCAGGGTCAAATTTACAATCCTTTCACATATCTAGAGGTACTTAAACGAATTGTTTAACCGGCCTTTGTGGACATCATTTGGTTTAAATAAATGAATGGTCACTCAAGTGGTCAAATCTTGAAAAGCCTACCAAGCAAGTTAAAAATTTACTGTCGAAATCGATATTTATTATTTATTTGAATAGGTAACTAACTATGGGTATATCTAGCTACTGCTTCCTGCCTGGACTTGAGGGAGTGACTCATCAAGCCAGAAGTTTATAATCGCCTTCTCCATATAGCCACCAAGTTGCGCCAGGATTAAATATAACTCAAAATAGTTGGAAAATTCTTCGTTTGATTGTGAGGTGTCAAATCCAAAAAAGCTAATAAGGATACAGTATTATTTGAGTCTGGATAGCAACTAAAAAACCGGCGTATGGTGAGTGAACAGCTATAGGACGGTAACCTGCGGACTTGAATGAGTCATCAAGCACAACCAAAATAACGGTCGTCGAAGAAAGTGAAAGAAAAAGTAGAAATTCATGCACAGGTACTTACAGTGTATGAAAACCATGGATGAAAGGAGAGATCAAGATCCTGTATGAGATGTTTGCTCCTGAGCTTTGTGCCTGCTCTGTGATGTGCTTTGTTGTTACACGAACTTCAGTCCTGTCTCGGATGTTCACCTGAAGCCATACGGCGACCGCGCCACGTCACGGACTGGTGGCTCGCGGCTGCCGAGGGCCCAGGGGCCCGTTGGTGCAGTCGGCGTCCCGCAGCCGCCGTCCCTAGGGAGAAAGTCGCCGAGGTCGGGAGTGAGCGGGAGTGAGCACGGCTCTACTTTCCTTGCCTCTGAATCTGGCGACAAAGAAGGATTGAAGTCGATGATGCGCATTATCCTGCAAGACAACGGTGGGATCAGGAAAATTTTTGTTTTTATTTGTTAATTTCCAGGGTGGGATGTTTGGAAATTCTTTGGAAACAAATCTCGAAGTGATATACTAAATTTTGTCCTCTTCTTTTTTTAAGCTTTTCTAACATTCATCAGGTCCAGTGAGGTAAAAAGTCTTCTTCCAAACATTACTTCTCCAGGTGTTCTGCCCGTGGTGCGATGATGGATTATCCTGTACGATAGTAGCGCCTTTAACTATTTCTCATTTTGCATGGGATTGAGGGCATGAATTCAATAAACCCTAACCTATCCTGATTTGGAAATGTCTGGAGAACGTGATAGAATCGTCGGCTTGTCAAAATGGTAGAATCCCAAAGACAGATTTATGAAAAAGATGTACGCACTTACCCTGACTCACCCTATATAAGTATCCGAAGTAATGATTCTTTCCTATACGTCACCGCAATGTTCAGGTGTTTGCTGTCAGCTGGTTTCTTCGGAGTATTTTTTGGTGAAAATGAGCTTCAGCCAAATGGTGCGTCCAATATTTATTTATTTTTTTAAACTCAGCAGTTAGAGATCATGAATCTGGGTGTCTGCTCTTGGCATTGTAAAAATCGACGTCTTCAACATAAAAGCAATAATTTTATTTTTATCAAAAACTCTGAAAAACGCTGAAATAGTTGAGAAGCTTGTCAAGTCTAGCGAAGCCATCAAGGCGGTGCTCTCAAGTTGACATTGGTTCATGAGTCACCTAGAAGGAATGAAGATAACTTGACCACCAAGATCCTTTTTTGTCGCCATGGCAATACTGTCCTTACGTCATGTTTACACGGGTCCGGTTGGCAGTCAACGAATGAAGTCATCGAAAAATGCAATACCTAGTCAATTAGGCTCATGCAAAATGCGCTGGTCCAGGATTTCCGCTTTACAGATCAAGTATCTGATCAATTCGGTCTAAAATCTTGCATTTAGAAAAATTCTTAAGGATTAATTTGTTTTTTTTATCAATCTAGGGTTATCGGTAGGTATAATCAGGAGGAACCCTAAAATTCAGCTGTCCATTTTGTCTATAGCTGCTTTCCAAAACCAGTAAACACCCGCAGTAGCAGCGAAATTATTATCGTGAGAATGATCAACTGTCTCTCGGACAATGGATTCGATGGCTTTCTATCTCCAGCAGGAGAAAGACTCTCCCGAAGTTATATCGTGAGGGGGAGTGATGGGAAGGTGATAGAGGGAGAGCAATAGGTACTGGTACCAGTATCTCCACTTCCTCGGGCATCAGGAGGATACCCACAGCACATAACCCAGAGTATCCGGATGGTCAGCCGCTGGCCCGATTATGAATCAGAACGACCTAATACCAGCCAGGTGTGAACTACGGCTTGGCATTGGACTAGATAAATGTATCCTAGACTTCAAATGTCTACCAAGCCCATCAATGTTAACCTTGGGAAGAGAATGGTTACAAGACCAACGTGCTCATTCGATAATGGCCGAATTGGGGCATGCGCTCGTTCAACGTAATCTATATGCCAAAACATCCTGAAGACACTACAGTACCACTGACAGAAACTCGCTAGAGCTCCATTATCATTAATGTAGTGGACACCTACTTAATGTATTATAAATCAAGGTCATATTGCCGTGATATTTCATACGATAACCATTTTCGATTTCTTCCCCGTGTACGGTTAAAAAGGAAATGGGCTCTTATTGTCCCTATAGCAATGAGTTAACAAATTAAAATTTAAGCCATAAAATTGCATTTTAGACATAACAGAGTTAAAAATATATAATGTCATCCGCTACATTAGCCTGTGTTTATCTAACAGAATGCCTACCCACGGAAATTCCAAGTTAACACTCAATTCACTTAACAAGGATCAACGTCTGAAAATAGGTAAAATTCTTATTCGTCAATTTGAGTGTTTTTCTTTTTTTTTATACAATTTTTAGGCCTTTGATGACTTCTCGCTGAACTTAATATGTTATGTTGAGTGCATATTAGTCAAACCCAGTCAAAAGTGTCGTAAAAAACATGGTAAGAGCGGGATTCGAACCCGCAAATCCCATTCCGTGGTCGACCGCTCAGCCAGTCCAGATCACAGAAGTTTTGAAACATGAGGGTATGGTTCTTTACGCCTCCAGCCAAATAATGCAGAATGATTATTATTAAAGGAATATCCTTTTTGAGCTAGGTATTACAATATTGTGGCTAAGAGATTTTTGGACAGTCAGTCGATTACCATAAGTACAATGCAGATAACTAGGTTGGTAACTTAATTGTGAAAAAAAAACAGGATAATGGGCAGTTCCTTTGCATAGGAGCCATTTGATGCGCCAAAATAAATTTTTCACGTTTTAAGGCCGTATCACACGTCAGACCGATCTCCTCCCCATCCCACGGACAGACACACAGACCAAATTATCCGATTGGCTGATCCTATGGATATGTTCTCTTTGGCGCACCTGCATCAATGTTTGTTGTTTATTTGTTATTATTCATCTAAGAAACCATATTTCTAGGAAAAATTATCAATGAATTTGCAGGTGAAAATTACCAAAGAATCGGTCTGACCGTTCCCATAAAACACGCTTGGTACGAAGACAATCACAGCTACTTAGGTACTGTCAATCGCATCCACGATTTTCGAGGTCCCAATTTTAAGGTAGCAAGCGAGCAACCTGAAAAATGGGACTTCGAAAATCGCGGTTTCGATCGACAGTACCTAAGTTGCTGTGATCGTCTCCGTACCATGCGGGTTTTATGGGATGTTTGTTTTTTTGAAATTGACAAATAAAATGTGCAAATTTTTTTCGGCTCATAGAACGGCTCCTATGAAAAGGAAGTTCTGTGAATACGCCCCTAAGAGATGGAATGCTCAAGCTTGGAGCCACCACGTGGGCTTTTTCAGTAAATAGCTTTGCAGGGGAAAATGTTTTTATTATGATTTTTTAAAAATAATTTGGAGCTAATTTCGGAGCATTGAGAGTGAGTCGGCGAGGCGAGCTTAGCGCATTCTGTTGGCGTTCGTCTCAACTGAGCCGAGTGGGAGGAGCGTGTCGTCTTGGCGCCTTCGCCTCTTCGGGCAGTCGCCGACGACAGTTGGACTCGAATGGTGCGATCAGAACGTCTACATCGGCCGGACGATATCGTCCTTAGCCGGTCGCGTAAACATCGACAAAACGTCAACATGGGCTCCAAGTCGCTAGTCAACAAGTCGGTCAGCGTGCCCGATATAAAGAAGGAAAAGATCGACAACGAAGCCAATAAGGTACGTAAAGATACCAACAGAAATAATTTAATTTGAAAAAAATTAATTGCCTAGCATTGAAAATAAATTAACATTGAACATTACATCAACTGCATGAATAATTTAAGACCCGAATATTATAAAACAAAGATTACAGATAGGTACTTATGAGACTAAGTTTAATTAATAAGCAGAAGAAAATAATTAAGGGCCAATTTCACCAACAATGAAAACCTAAGTCAAGCAAAATAAACAATTTCGATGTTACGTTTGTGAAGAGATACGACATTCCTCCAAGATCAAGGAAAAAATAGGTTTTAATTTTTTGTGAAATTGGCCCTAAAATTAATAAAATGATCAGTTTGTATAGGTAGGCACGATAAAAATTGCCTTAATAAATTGAAGGAACTTTAGTACAAACCAATTACCCATTAGGTAGGTACATATTTGGTCAATTTTATAAATTAAACAAAAAAACCACCCTGTCATCATTTATGATGTTCAAAACCACCACGTATAGGTTGGTAAGGTTGAACAAAAATAAACATTTTTTGGCCTATGCACTGCACAAATATTTTTAGTTGGCTAAGTATTCTTGGTGAGTACATGACTCTTAGGCCTCACAGCCGCTCAATTTTTTTCCTAGCTAAATGCACGAATTTCGCGATTGTGTTGATGTCTTCATTTTTCAATGAGCTACAAGTAACAAAAATGCGTTGAGAAAAATGCGATGATTGAGAATAGATTTTGTCCCTTTAATAAAGGGCCTTTATAATGTTCGCTACTGTAATTAATGAGCGTTTTTAAAGTTTGAAAGATACCTCTGGATCTGAGTTTAAATTTGAGCCTATGCAAATAAAACATGAAAATCACAAAAAATCTTTTCAAGCCGTTTTAAGTAAACTGGCGTAGTTCGGACGCGTACAAGTACAGTTGTGTTCGACTTTTGGATTTTGCGTACATAGAACTTCATCTTATTTTTAGGGGGGAGAAATAACCAATTACGCATTCGAGTATAGGTACGTTGAGGTCTACCACAGGGTGCTCATGCTTAAGATTATCTTCTTTAAATAGGTTAATTCTTTGGCTCATTTACTTCGAGTTTTGTCCTATGAAATTTTTGGCACATCAAAGAAAAATAACTCAATTCTTTTCGTGTTTTGACTTTGTCTCAAAAAAATAAGTCCTTCAAACTTTGGAGTAATTACAAACATGGGAATGTATCCTTCTATGCGAAAATCCTTTCCAGTGATGTCCTCATTTTTGTAACGACTCAATTTTGTTATTAGGTGCTCAAAAACTTGAAAGTGGTACTTAAATAGACATTTTACAGAGACAAAGTTGAAAATGCAAAAAAGACTTGGCTTCAATAACGGCCACTCACAAGCCTAAAATGTCGCAGCACTCATATAGGACAGTTACTGATAAGGAAAGTTGTGACAGTAGGTACCAAATGGTGTGTGCTTAAGCGCCTATTTCACGGTTGCGACAGCACGTGAATCGTAAGGTTTTTTCCCCGACGGTATCAAATTACGAAACCGGGAGTCCTGAGGATCAACTGTTACAAAAAGGAACCGCCTCGCCAGGATGAACCGCGCTGTCGCCTCTTCAAGTTCAGACTGGAGCGCGCACTCCAGACGACGTACCACTGCAAGCCTCAGTTTGTTGTGACGCAGACAGACAGTATTCGACATAAATTATAGTAGTGGAATTATAGTCATGGAAAAATCTTTCCATTACAATATTTTCGCTTCCGCATTCACGCAGTAAATCCAAAACCCCAAGTCGTTCAAAAATTCAATATCTATAGTTGTTCTGAAAAAATTTCGACGAGTGTCTCATTAGTCAAAGTATGCACTGCGTACGACGCAATGCTTCCACTTTAAATTTCGGGCCAAATTAATCATATATCAGATTAAGGGCCTGCAAGGTAAAAAATTCTGGAAAAGAGACAAGTGGTTCATCTAAATCCAGAGTGACGAATACACGGGTTTACCTAAGAAAATTCACTTTCAGAACAAATCAGTCGGCGAATGGCATACGTGTACACGGATCCTCTGCCATCCGATCTCGTGGGATCCCGCCTTCCTTTCTGGAAAGATTTAAATATCTCGATCAATCTAATCGACGATGAGTATAAGCGTGTTGTTTTACAGGGGGAAATATTTGAAATTCCGTCGTCCATATCGGATACCGGTGGGAACTTGGCCGATATCGGGTCGGTAATCAAAAGCTAAGGACAAGATGACTGAGAAAAGGGCCAAGAGAATCCGACGAAGCGGAATCTGAGAAAAACAACTTGCCCATGATGATCCAGTTTGCCATCGTTCCCGTGACTAAGTCGGATGATTCATCATTCGTCGTTTGCACTTTGGCATTAAAGTTGACAAAAAAATGTTAATCTCCCGTTCGCTGAAGGCCGTCACCTGCACAACGCATGAATCGATATTCGTTTGGGGGTAATCTGCAATTAAGCAGCACGTGACACCCCCCCTCGACTCAAGGGGGTGAGGCAATGAGTAGCCGTGTGTCACAGGACATAAGTGCTGTGAGACTAGAGCGACATGTCCTGAACAGTTCCGACCCTCTCTTTGAGGGCGGCAGGGCACGCCCGGGACAACTTCGGTTATCGGGCGAAAAGCCAACGCCTGGAACGGCGGTTTACTCTACTCTCTACTTACTCAGCGTCATATCACAAATAAAAATCCATCAACATATTTCAGGTTTTGAAGGAAGAACTTTTACAATTCGGTCAACTTTGACGATTGGGGGGTGAAAATTGGCAAAATGTTTCAAGGCATTCAACGATCCCAAACATTTTCAAATCTTGTCAATATCCCCCCCCCTCCAATTGGCAAAAA
Organism: Nesidiocoris tenuis; assembly: GCA_036186465.1. Taxonomy (NCBI): domain Eukaryota; kingdom Metazoa; phylum Arthropoda; class Insecta; order Hemiptera; family Miridae; genus Nesidiocoris; species Nesidiocoris tenuis. The sequence continues at coordinate 6,109,867 of AP028920.1, forward strand.
CTGAAAACAGGAAAACATCAATCAGGAAAATCATTTTTTTAAAGTTTTTCAACGATAACCTTTTACTTGATTACTTTAAGTTAAATCAAGCTAAACATCCGGTGAATATTTTCAAAATAGCAAACAATTTATAAATAAGGTCAAAAATCAAAAATCGATGGTATAGCATCGAGAAGGGTAGACACGTGAGAAGACATCCCTCTCCCCCCGGTATTAAGTATAGAGAGGGTGGTCCATCACTCGGGTCAGTTTCCAAGTTTCATCTTACCCTTCAACGGAATACTGAGCCGGGGTTGAATTTAAGTCGTATTGAGCACATAGTACGATTGGTGTACTAGTGTAGGGGCCCTGAAAGTAGACTACATACATGTACGGGGAGGATACATTTATATTCGTATCACGTTATATATCGAGGGTATCAGATGTCACACAATAAGGGGCAACCCGATAGGCTAAGGTAACCTTAGAACAGGACCCTCGGCAAAGAGCATCTTCCTTCCTTGGAAAGACGAGTCATCAACAACAAGCGGGGAATAGCGAGGGCTTTTTTTCCCGAAACTATACATGTTTATCTTCGAGGAGCGAAAATAGAACGGAAAATATTATACATAACAGCGGAGCGATATCAGGTGTACGCACATCATTACCAACAGTATCTAATATATCAAAGAAACGAACCGAGTGTATATTATGGCGAAATTCTGGGAAGTTGAATTGGGAATGATATCCTTTTGATGATTACCCCTGTATAGAGTGTAAAGAATTATTGAATGTGTTAAATTTCCTATAAGCCTTGAGTAAGTTCATCAAAAATTAATTAAGGACCTCAATTGCAGTTCAAATATTGAAAGATTGAAAAAATACTTCTCGTAAAAAATACGAGTTCGTCAGTAACACATAAAACCGTAAAAGCGACTGTAAATGTTGAGGAACACATGCAAAAATTAATCAGCTTACTGATCATGTCGTTGGCTGAGCGATTCTTTGTAGATTTCATGGAGAAATTCATGTTTGGATTTCCTTCAGTCTCAAAGCCTCCAGTGGGTCGAACAGCTCTTGGGAAGGCCGTGCGGACGAAAGCGCGAGAAGTTGATTCCTATCGCCTAGATCCGCTCCTATAAATTTTGCTCTAGTTTTACTCAAATTATTTTTTGCCCAGCAAGAGCAGGACATCCTGTGCCGACTATGAGCAGATTTATTCGATCTATATAGTAAGATTGAAAAGGTGCCGAACTTTAAACACAATACGAAAGTGGCTAGACTAATAGCTTGATGGACAAGTCGCAAAAAAGCGTCGAATTCGTCCCGCAAACATCCCTGGCTCGAATTTCCGTCGGACCGAAGAATTCGAAGCTTCGAATTCGGGCGCGCGCCTCCTTCCAACTGACGGTAATGACGTGACATTGGAAACCGACTACCCGATACCGACATTCGACACCGCCGACGCCGACAGGCGCGTTCCCGACGACTCAACCTTCCGACAGACTCGTGTCGGATGGAACGCGATACCGGCACCCGATACGCGAATGGATCGACAGCTCCGTTGTCACGGTGATTTTGAGCCACTTCTTGGAGATCGTTCGATTTCACGGCCTTTAGAAGTTTAAACGTAGAAGAACGCATTCGAACCAGAACCAAAAACTCTGCAGAAGCAGCGAGGAAAAGATAGAGGAAATTGAATGCAAGAAAATTTCCATTCCACTTCTAGGCCGGTTGATCCGTTTTGTTTGGGTGTATAGCGGCCTATGCGTCGAAAAAACTTGGGTAAATGCATTCGGCATTCCGATTGTGTCCGCTAACTATTGGAAAAATTCGTCATTTTTATCCGGCATTTAAACAAAACGGGAGTGCGGCAATGCGTCTACGCGGCAGTGCGTCGAAAAAATGTCATCCGCCAAAGCGTCGAAAATGAGAAGCGGGCACGCCGGCGAAGATCGGAGTGTCAATATTTCGACGCTTTGCCGCGCACTATTTTTTCGACGCATAGGCCGCTATACACCCAAACAAAACGGATCAACCGGCCTTTGGAGAAGTGGAATTGAAATTTTCTTGCATTCAATTTCCTCTATTTTTTTCTCGCTGTTTCTGCAGAATTTTTGAAAATTTTGAAAAAATTTGAAAGTTTTGAAAAATTTGAAAATTTTGAAAAATTTAAAAATTTTTAAAAAATTTTGAAAATTTTAAAAATTTGAAAATTTTAAAAAATTTGAAAATTTTAAAAAATTGAAAATTTTAAAAATTTGAAAATTTTGAAAAAGTTTGAAAATTTTAAAAATTTGAAATTTTAAAAAAATTGAAATTTTAAAAATTTGATATTTTAAAAAAATTGAAAATTTTGAAGAAAAAAATTGAAGGATTTGAAAAAAAAATTGAAAATTTCAAAAAAATTGAAAATTTTGAAAAAAATTGAAAATTTTGAAAAAAATTGAAAATTTTGAAAAATTTAAAATTTTAAAAAATTTAAAATTTTTGAAAAAATTTAAAAATTTAAAATTTTTGAAAAAATTTTAAAAATTAAAAAAATTGAAAACTGAAAAAAAAATGAAAATTTTGAAAAAATTTGACTATTTTGAAAAATTTGAAAAAAACGAAAATTCAAGAACATTTTTGAAGAAAAAAATTTGAAAATTTTGAAAAAATTTGAAAATTTTGAACAGAATTTTGAAAATTAAAAAAAAATTGAAAATTTTGACAAAAATTTTGAAAACTTGAAAAAATAAAAAATTGATAAAAAAATTTCCGAACCATCTGCTTGGAAATGGACCCAACAAATTAGCTCCTATTCGTGCAACGCGATCGCCGAGATCCTGTTATGAAAAATAAGCGGCCGCTTTGGCCCGAGAACAATATAAATGATGCCGAAATACTGAAAATTAGAGCAAGTATATCGAGTGGCTATAAAATGTTAATGAAAACTCGTCGTCTCATGTTCATCGTCCAGATCGGTTTTCCGTGGTAGGCCAAAAGCGAAATCGGACCGCGTCGACATACAATCTCCCATCTCCCGAAAGGGCTATCCGATGGCGGCGCTGAAAACCGAAACGAGCAATTTTTCAAACTGAAAGCGCCGCTGGAAATCCCTTCGAGCAAATGAAACGCGATGCGCGCCTTCGGCGTATTATTTCACAATGTGTATATTTTAACTTCGGAGTAAGTGAGAATAAATACCCGGCGGAAAAAACGGGATGAGGGAAGTCGTGGGCAAGGCGCTAAAAAGCGTGTAAGAGTATAGGACCTTGTCGGTGTCGGGTTGCGCCGGCGATGATATACATCACGGCCACCTGACTTGGTAATGGACTACCCCCAGTCAGCCTTCCTAAGATGCCACCGGACACCTGGGAACACATTTTAAAATCGAACGCCCTTTTATTTTTTACGTTGACGCCTCTCGGTTAGAAAATGTTCGTCCGATTGTCAATATCGGCCTGTGATTCGCCCCAAATTCGTTAGGGGAACTAGAAAATTTCGATGCAGATTTCAGCATTAGTAGCGTTCTGAGGTATTCACCTTAAAGATCTGTACTTGATATTATCACAGTTTCGACTATTTGTCACGCAAGCGAAACTTGCTTTCTCATATTGCAGACTCGCCCTACAAACTCAACTCACCAACCCAACCCACAAACCCAACTTAAAAACTCGCCCCACCAACTGAATCCAGAAAATCAACTCAATATCTAAATTCACAAACTCAACATACATACTCATCTCTCAAACTCAACCCACTTACTTAACTCTTAAACTTAACAAACAAACTCAACTTACAAATTCAACTTTCAAACTCAACTTACAAACTCACCTTTCAAACTCAACTCACAAACGCAGCTTACAAATTAAACTTTCAAACCCTACGTACAAACTCAACTCTCAAACTTAATCCACTTACTTAATTCACAAACTGAACTTTCAAACTCAACTTACAAACTCACCTCTCAAACTTTACTCACAAACTCAACTTACAAATTCCACTTTCAAACCCAACATACAAACTCAACTTTGAAACTCAACCCATTTAATTAACTCACAAACTGAACTTTCAAACTCAACTCACATACTCAACTTACGAATCAAACTCTCAAACTCAACTCTCAAACGCAGCTCACAAATTACACTTTCAAACTCAACATGCAAACTCAAATCTCAAACTCAACCTACTTACTTAATTCACAAACTAAACTTTCAAACTCACCTCTCAAACTCGACTCATAAACTTCACCTCTTAAACTCAACTCACAAACTCAACTTACAAATTCCACTTTCAAACTCAACCCACTTACTCAACTCAAAAACTAAACTTTCAAACTCAACTTACAAAGTTCAGTTTGTAAATTGAGTTTGTGAGTTAAGTTAGTGGGTTGAGTTTGAGAGTTGTGTTAGTAAGTTGATTTTGGAAGTTGAATTTGTAAGTTGAGTTTGTGAGTTAAGTTTGAGAGGTTCAAGAGGGAGTTAAGTTCGATGGAGTTAAGTTTGAAAGTTCAGTTCGTAAGTTGATTGTGGGGGTTGAGTTTCAAAGTTCAGTCTATATGTTGAGTGGGTGGGTTGAGTTTGTAAGTTGAATTTGTAATTTTTGTTTGAGAGATGAGTTTGTAAGTTGTGTTTGATAGTTTTTTGTAATTCGAGTTTGTGGGTTGAGTTTGAAAGTTTGGTTTGTTGGTTGAGTTTGTGAGTTCAGTTCGAGAGTTGAGTCTGAAAGTTGAGTTGGTAAGTTTAGTTTGTGGGTTGACTTCGAAGGTCGAGTTGGAATTTGAATTTGAGAGTGGAGTTTGTATTAGTTGACTTTGAGAGTTCACATTGTAAGTTGAGTTTGTGTGTTGAGTTGTTAAGTTCAGTTTGAGAGTTGAGTTGGTGAGTTTGGTTTGTAAGTTGAGTTTCTAGGTTGACTTTGAGAGTTGAGTTGGTAAGTTCAATTTGAAGATTGAGTATGTGGGTTGATTTTTCGGGGTTGAGTTTGTGAGTTGATTTTGTTATCTGCCCATCTCCTCGAGTCGAAAAAATGAACTCAAGCACTGGGGTCGGGACAATTAGTTAAGTTAATTGGTCGAGGTACCTTCGAAGTTGAAACCATCAAAGTTCATTGGGGATCCTAAGCCAAGTCGCCATAATCATCTCCATTTGCGCAGCCAGCAATCAGAAGTTCTTTTTATCTCTTCTCAAATTTCGGGTTTTCAACATACGAGGCTTTGCAGAGTCACTGTCGATATAATATACATCGTGTATCGATGGCGTCATATGATATGTCATATTATGATGACCTCGTATCTCGAATTTTGGCGATTTTTTTATTATAGCATTTTCTGAACGAAATCCTCGTATTTCATAAGCCAGTATTTGAATTTTGCCGGAAAATAAATTTTTCTGTTCTGCTCCCTAGCGCCCTTTTTGAGAACCTCGTATTTCGATTTTGACATGGGCTGTGTCACTGGTGAGAGTTTTTTGTCTCTCCTGAAAAGTTGGGTTTTTCCGAGATAGGAGGGGGATAGGAGGGGGGTTTTGATATGACGCCATCGATATGTTATATTATAATACAAAGGTGCGCCTCCAAGAGAATGGCCCGCATTTCGGATTACTTTGTTAGCGACGTCAAAATTCGAGCTACCGCTTTAAATGCCTCCAAAGCCCATCCGACATCGTGGAAACCGACACCCAAAACGGCGTTCGGCTGAAGATGAATGTTCGGCTACGAGGTCTCCATTACATCGTAATTAACGGTTTTTGCAACCTTAACTCGCACTAGGCAGGAGTCACATGAAGAGTGGGATAATGAAGCAACCGATCTTGATAATAATAAAGGTAAGAGTAGACAGGTCTAATGAGTATGACCGGTGTCCCTTGACGGGGGGTGAGCCGACTCGGTGGCAGGCCCTTCGAGGTTGGCTTAGCCCCGTAGACTGCCACCCCTTGCCCTACGGAGTTCCACCCCTTGTCCTTCAGGGTCCCACCCCGGGGGGGGCTGAGCCTCCTCTTACAAGGAGAAATAATGCCGCACTCTTGTAACCAGAAGCTCCGAGTGACACAGGAGAACCGCCTCGTCCACCGGCGCGTCTCGCTTCTACCAATTATTCAACTCCCATCACAAGAAAACCAACACCTCGTCCGAGCTTCTCGTTACACGCTTTTTAATTAAAATCCCACCACCTCGTCCACGGTTGAGTCCATAACACTTTTAGCGGGACGCGGAATTAGTTAATGGATTCCTCTTTCTATCCTTCGGTCGTTTTCTTTCCGTTTCCCCGCAGTTCGACGTCTCGGTTTTACCTGTTCGAGTACAAAGGATTAACGTCAAAACGCTCGAGGGCGACAGACGACAGAAAGACGATACGGACGTTCCCGTCGAGGATCCGGTGACTTCGATTTTGTCCCCAAAGGCGAACTCAAAGAGTGCGATTGGATGAAATCGCTTTGACACGGGACACTCCACCGGTGAAGAGAGTCGCCCTCCCGAGATACTTTGTCTCATGTTATTGGCAATCGTCCGAAAATGTCAATATCGGCCTCATGCAATATTTCAAATTTACGAAAATCTTAAAGCCCTTGCCGAAGATCGGTTAAAAGCGACCAGCGTTCATCAACAAAAATGGCCATAGCTCCTTCAATTCTCAACCTTTTTTCAAATTTCTTGAACTGAAATGTTTGTCTCAGCAAGAACTAACATCCTGTTTAATCGGAATCCGAATAACCTGTAGTACTTCTGATTTACTTGCATTTTTAATGTTTTCTATTTTATTTTTTTTCCGGCCACAAAAATGAACCGATTTGAGCGTTCTTGGTCTTAAAATCTTTGTTTTACCTTGCAGAGTACTTGGATATTTTTTATACTAGCTGTACCCGCCCGGCGTTGCCCGTGCAAAAAATTAGAAATTGCAGATAAGTGAATAGCGCCCCCGCCTACATAGAGCTATGTAGCTCTGTCCCCGCCCGTGTCCCCGTTTTGTCACTTTTTTCACTTTATTCACTTTTTTCACGTTTAAAACTCACTTTTTTCACTTTTTTAAAACTTAAAAACTCACTTTTTTAAAATTCACTTTTTTTCACTTTTTTAAAATTGAAAAAAAAATTTTTTTTCAAAAATCGAAAATTGGGCTTTGAGGTCTTGTTGCCAGTCCCTTTGTGCTTCCATGTAAAAAATTCCAGGTCCCTGCGTGCGATAGATTTGGCTGGAGAGCTCGGACAAACAAACAAACAAACACTTGCTTTTATTATTATAGATCTATTACGATAACTTGGCGTATTTTTATCTTAGGCGAGTTTTAAAATTTCTATTATGAATTTTTTGTATTTTTGACCTAAACACCCTCAAAAGCAGTCAAAATAATATTCGATCATAATATGATTATGGCCGATAATAATATTATTATGACCAAATTCTGTCAGAATTTCACGTTTCAAAAATTGGAAGTATTGTGTGGTTTTAAAGCTAGATTTATCCAAAGACGCTTGGATTTACTAATTTCCAAGAAATTTTCAGTATGATGGTCTATGAAAGTAGGTATGTCCTAAGTGAAATTTAGTGTAAGCGTCCTTGAATAAATATAGACCTGAATGAATCAAAAACCCAGCTTAAGCCCACTCCAAAAAGACGCTTGAAAACGTAAAAAATAAAAATAAACCTTGACAGCAATGTCTAAAATTATGAGGAAACTATTACCTATCTACACTATAGTCGAATCAAATCAAAATTGAACGTTTCAAAAATTGGAAGTATTGTGTTCTATGTACGCACCACTGTTTTAAAATTGTAACCCAGATTATATTATTACGGGCATTGGGACTCAACTTGATGAAAATACTCTTAAAACTATTATACCCGTAAAACTATTAAAATCGGTTCAGTATCCAAAAATTTCCACTTATGAAAACTTTCGGCTTCCTCCGCGGGTAATGGAAGTAGTGCATCGCGCGTAGATCCGGGCAAGGGCCGCGGCCGAACGGCCGTCACGACGCGCTCGAGTATTTATAGTTGCGCCGGTGCGCGAAACGTTATCCGCCGGCGGTAACCCGAGCCGCCGGTTTAAAACTCGCCGTTCGGCATACGCCGCGGAAGATGGATAGATTGATAGCGGAGAACGCCAGTGGAGAACGGGCTTATTTAGTTTAGAATCTCAACTTTAATTTGAAACATGATTCGGCCGAGCGGGCTTGAGGTTGATGGATCGCTGGCGGCGGCTCGAGTTTCGCGCACCCTTTGCTCAGTCGAAACTGGACCGCCCGTAACGCACAATATCGGGTGTGCGCACTTCTCGACTTCCCTTTTCCCGGTTTTCGGCTTGTTTTCAAATATGTCCGGAACTGGCTGGGAAACTCTATCCGTTTCTCTCCCCCGAGCATAAATTTCATTATGATATTATTCGTTTACATTTTCGGACTGGGTAGATACAGTGTGCGGTGTGCAAATGAAAATCCTGGCGAAACTGGCCCAAGACCAAAAGTAATTAAATGAGAATAAATTCACGACATAATTAATAATTCGCTGGATGTCGTCGTTTTTGCAGACTCCCTCGATGCAAGACAAATTTTTATGGTCTCCTGTGAATGAGCCTTGTAAAATGACTGCAAAGTTTTTTTTTAATTTAGTTTTTTGTAAGAATGTCTCGTAACTACCTAATCTATTGACTTCTTTTCTAGTTTATTGTGCCTTCCATTATTTGGGGGGCACTAACTGTGCACTGTCCTGCTTGCGAACTGCTTATTTTTCTCACTGTAATTAGGTTAATCCCATATTGCATAAATTCGTCACTTAAGTTCTAACACCACCTAACTCAATTTTTCCAAGTTTTCAGGAGGTACAAAAAACTAATTATTTCAACATGGAAATACATTGAGCGGTGCTGTCTCTTCTCCATCTCCTTCTTCACTGGTTGGTTCAATCTCCTTGGCAGTTTTACCATGTTATCGGCTATTGAAAAATCTATCGAGTGGTGTGTCCAACTCATTTTCGCCAAAAATTGAGTTAGGCGGTGTTCTAACTTAAGTGACGAATTATTAAATGAACAAATATTATGACAAAATAATTCTCAATCTATCAGAGAATGATTAGGTTAGGTGTTTTTCTTCAAACATCAAAAACTGGAAAAATGTCTGATATAATTTTATCGCATCCTTTTTGGTGTCGTTAGATTTGTTCGCTGTTGTCGAATCCAACTATACTAAAAAGCCAAAAATGTGAAAAAATTGGTTTCACAGCTTTTCTCCTTAGGACGGCAGTGTAGGAATGAATGAATTTTTTGCGGTATCGTCGAAGGCTGTAAAATTACCAGAAAACTTGCATTCCTTCACAATTTTCCATTGGGAATTCAAAAATCGGTAATTTTCAGGAATCAACCGACGTGGACAGCAGCGAGAAAGAGGTGCTCCGATGGTACGACTACGACGGATCCGGTGGCAGATGCGAGTCCAGTTCAGACGACGTGTCGTCCGACGACACTCCCAGTGCCAAAAGGCAGTCCCCACCGCCGTCCAATGACGACCTGTCACCCAAGGATCTGTCGACGCCGTCCCAACCTGAAAGTGAGGAAAACCTAAAATTGCGAAAAAACCAAAAGTCGCTGTATAACATTTTTTTTTCTTACTCTTGTCTAGATGCCACTTTTTTGCACTTTCAAGCTTTCTTCGTGATTTCGATCTTAATTGACAAAAACGGCTTTAGCCTCCCTAATTTCTTGAGAAAATTCAATTTTTATTTAAGTTTTGTGGGGTAGTTCAATGAATTGAAAATCAATCAGAAAAGTGAATCTCGTAAAATCCCTTTTTGTCAACAGCTTTTCAACGGTATAGTCGAAATTACGCTTAAGATTGGTAATTTAGTGGTGAAAATTTCGTTTAAATGCGAACAAACTTGGATTTTCCTATGAAAATCGACGTTTTCCATGCAAATTGCAACTGATTGTGTGCATATTCATGCTCTAACATCGAGCCAGCGTACTCTTCATGGCTTAATGTACAAGAATGTTTCCTTTTTCACTCTGCTTGACCGGTTGTCACACTGCACGAAACAAGAAGGCTCGGAGTGAGGGCCTTCGCGCCGAAAGCGCTCGAGCTATTACAAACGTTCCATGAGTCTGAAGGGGTGGCATAACTATATAAAATTTCTTGCTACCTATAAAAAAATATTGGTAGCTACCTAAATCATCTATATTTACAACTTATCAGCTACACCCTCCCCTTATGAGAAGAAGAACATAACGAAGAACCTGGACTCGTTCGACGATCAAATCTATCGAAAATGGGAAGGATAATTTGGCCAATTCAGCATCATCGTCCAGAAATATCATGAATCGTTTCAAATCCACCAAATTGCGTTCCCAAATCTGGTAACGCATCCGGGCAACTTCATCGAAAAATTACGCCGGATAATTACGAAATGGAAGCATCGATAATGGTTAGAAAAGGATCCGCCGGCGATAGGAGATCTCGATTTCGGTATTCGATACCCCAAGAACGATGTTAGGGTCGAAATGAAGCAAGATGAGGTTTCACTCGAAGTATCCGTTTCGAATTAAATGAGCGAGGGCAACCTTTAAATAATAATCATTATTGCTGAGAAACCCGACCCGGGGGCAGCAATAAGGGCATACCATACGCCAATTTTCGTGAAAATTCCGGGAAATAGCCTTATACTGCGGCTGTATTTTCTCAAATGTTTCACTCTTCCTAGAATTATGTTTTTGATATTATTGCCGTTGATTGCATAGGTCGTAATATAATTAACGATAAAACGAGCGATTTGGAAGCGTAAATGAATGTTTTCGCAAAAATGAACGGGGAGTTGATAACGTAAACAGAATGTCAAAGTCGGAACTACCATTTTCGAAACCGAATTGAGAATTTTCCAAACCGAATCGAGAATATTTTAAACCGCATCGAAAAATTATCAATTCTTTTTGGGAAATCCACAATTTTTCTATAACAATTTTTGCCGCTTTTTTACTTTTAATATTTTTTCCGCGAATCCGATCTTAATTCACTAAAACGGCCATAACATCCTGATTTTATTAAAAAAATCAATTTTGACTATACGATTGGAAAGAGTGATAATTTTCCAATCACCCTACAGTATCGAAACCCATTTTTGAGGTCGTTCAATAGGTCAAAAATAAGCCGGAAAAATAAATTTGGTCAAATCTCGAAAATCGTCGCTTTTTTCTACTCCGTGTGCTTAAAATTTTTAAATGGTTAATGTTACCCCAACCCATGATCTGCTGACAACAATATTCGTTCAAGGGTCCATCATCCATCCTCAATATAATTAAGCTCAAAGCGAGGAAACAAAATTCCAATTATTAAATTATCCAAGTGAATTTTGACACTCGCCTTAGGTGAGAGTCTTGTCACCGGAATGGGTAAATACAGTAATGGCCGGTTTATTGACAAAATTTATCCAAACGATATCCAAGGAAGCTATAGATAAACTTCACCACGGTGGCATTTAAATGAAATTTTAATGTAAAAATCTCGTTGGAAATGTTTATCGGGTGCTTCTTTGGATATCGGATGGATAAATTTTGTCAATAAACCGGGCCTAAGTACCTGTTTATACCTATAGTTTATGAAGCAACATTTTGACTTTGATTTTCCTCAAAATGAAAAAATGCTCATATTCCCCGCTCTTCAGTAGAGGTCCCTCGTATGGAAAACAGACGGCAAGTTCATAAGTAAACCAGGAAGGTGCAGCAGTAACAGGAAACCATTGGAGGGACCATGTGGTTGCTCGCCGTACCCGACGGTCGTTCACATCTCTGTGGGGCCCTCGAAGTTTATGACTATAAATAAAACGGCGTACAGACGCGAGAGACAGAAAATCTTCCTTTTCAACCTTGTTTACACAATCGGCCTCTCCTCCCTACGTCCCGTTTCGGGTTTCCTTCCAACAAATCCATACAATTAGTTTTCTTTTACTCGGCTCGTCTTGTATTTCAAAATGGCCGCGTCTTTCACCTCCTGGCCGTGAGGATCGCGTCTCGAATGTCCACCTCGTCCTGCGTGGAGTGCGTAGTGTCGGCTGCGAGTCCTTCACCCGTTTACAACCCCTTCATCACGTCCTGAATCCGACATACGGCATAAAACGTATCGGGCGAACATGAACCGACTCGTTTCCGCCGAGCGACCTGTTCCAAACTGAAAGCGTCAAGTTACCCTGTAATATTATTCTCCCGGTTATTTTATGCAAAGCGTAGGAAGCTCCTGGCATGGCAAATAAGGACATGGCTCAGAACTTACCTATAGGTTGGGTTCATTATCATTTCGGTATTGTTACAGGGTAAATTTAATGGGTCCTCGAGGAATTTGGTGGGCGTGAGTTGAGATTCGAATGCTTTTTTGTATTGCCAGTTAAATTTCTTGATACTTGAAGTGTGATATTCAATGCCTCCCCTCCAAACAAACCTTCTTGTTTCTTAACATTTCCAACCTGTCCGAGTAGGTACCGACTACACTTTTAGTAAAATCCATCGTTCTATCGATTACAATATAATATAATAATAAAAGAGTAGCGTTGATCAGAATCGTCAGACTGATGACGCCAACGATTTAAGAGACGCACTGGAAGAATAAGGCTTCGTCGTATCTGAAGAACTGGATGGCCAACATGGTGCAGATCGTACCACAGAACGGCTCCAGGCCTATGACTAGGACTCGTTTCCAGCAATCAGGATGAACAAGAGGCGGACACTCAACGATATTCAAAACATGACGATTATGATGCCGTAATGGTGTATGCCGATGACCGACGGTCGTTTCAGTCCAATCATAACATATGCCCCATCATGACATCGCACTGCTAGAATGGAATGGGCACAACTTCAAGGCATTTCAGGTTAGAGTTGTGCCCCTTTCGTTCTCACAGTGCGACATGTCCTGTCCCATGTAATATCCCATAATGATGTCCCATTATATTATGTTATCGCCAAGAACGGAAACTGCATTTTTTATCATCAGCTAAGCAATAATCTTAGCCGAATTCATGATTTGCCATTAATCTCTTTCAGTCCCAGCGGGTTTCATGTGCTGCTCTTGGTGCCAGAAAATCGGAAGTGCCAAACAGTTCAGCCTGCGGACACCGAATGGGACGAAAGCGTTCTGTTCGGAGCAATGCTTCACGCAGTCGCGACGCGCGAATTTCAAACGGAACAAGACGTGCGATTGGTGCCGGCATGTGAGACATACGGTGAACTACGTCGATTTTCAGGATGGCGATCACCAATTGCAGTTTTGCAGGTGAGACCACGCTCTTCGAGGCAAATTTAATTTTTTTCAGGAAATAGGTCAAAAAATGTCATTTTCGCAGTCTTTGAAACGGCTGTCTTTCAGGTAAACATCCAGACTTAAGCTTTATTTTCTCAAAGTTAGGTTTTAAACTGAATTAATTCCTTACTTTTTGTTTCAAACTTTGTAGGTTCCTATCCGTTCTACTTCCTTTTCAGCAAGTTCATTTTGAAAATTTTCGTTGCAGCGACAAATGCTTGAATCAATACAAAATGAACATCTTCTGCAAGGAGACTCAAGCCCATTTGGAACTACATCCTCATCATCAGGAAGCGTCCACGTCGGAGGAGAACGAGCCAGCTGATAGCAACAACCTGATCACTCCTGATTTATGGATGCGCGATTGCCGATCCCTATCACCGGATACCGATAGGTCGGCAGGGACTCCGCCGCGAATCCCATCGCCAGTAGTCGAAATCAAGTTATCCCCATCGAGGTTAGATTTCTCAATTTTGAACTATACCTATGAGGTGGAAAGCAAAAGCGTTTAAGTGAAGAAAGTTGCGTCTTGGGTATTTTCTAGGTCTGATGCCTTGATAACTGACTCCTGTCATCTCTTATCATCCTTGATAACTGACTCCTAATCATCCTATGAGAATCTTCCATACTAGTCACACTTATTCGTCTGATTCTTCATCTGCTAGCAAACATTAATCATACCATTTGTCATCCAGGTCGAGGTATCGCCACCAAAAAGGAGTTCTCGGAGACGGCGCTGCCCGACGGAAATCCAAACGGTCAGTCGTCCAGGTCGAACATCCAAGATCATCAACCCCCACGAGCCCACATAGCAGCGGATCCCCGCCGTCTTCTGTACATCCCAGAATCCCAATTCACCCACAAGGATTCCATCAGGACCAGCCACAAAGAATGTTCTTCTCGCCTCCCCCTATGATGCCTACGTCACCTCCAGTGGGTGAGCCCAGGTTTCCCAGACAGAGGCACCCCTTCAGGCTTCATCCCCCTCAAGGATTCCCTCCGCCCCCTTTACTGCCAATGGGTCGGCCACCATTGCAGCCCCCGCCTCCACCAATGTTCCCGATGTACCCGTCTTCGATACTTCCGCCACCAACGATGCTAGTACCTTACCCGATACTGTTACCTATTCCCATCCCTATCCCAATACCGATCCCCATACCGGGGCTCAAATTTCCCAACTCGGATCCAAAAAACGCCCAAAACGACTCTGGAGAGAGTCCGCCTGAGCCAACAACTGCTACAACGCCAGAATCGTCCCCCAATGACATAGCGATCGATTTAGCTACTAAGGTCAAAGAAGAGGAGTCGACTCAAGCCGTAGAAAACCACCAAAACCACAGCACACCAAAACCATTGAGCCACCCGAGGAAAAGAAGACACGTCGAAGAGTTTGCTAAAGGAAACGACACCGTCAAAAGGTCGAAAACTATTTGAAAAATTCGTCTTATTATCGAGATTAGTAGTACCTACGTTATCAAGGAGATTATTCTGACTTATATTTTCTGAACTGGTCGAGTGGAGGTTTCCAAAATTTTGTATCATTACCGTTGCATGTCATTGGCAATAGTTTTCGGCTCTGTGTAAAATGGATTTATGTATTAGTACTTCGTGTATTTTTACCCACGATCCATCTGGCCTATTTAGGGTTGACGCAGAGTTGCGTTGAAATGGTCTCGCATGATGCGGGGAAGTGAAAATACTTTGAAAAAATATCGAAACACCGTTTTTAATAAATCGTTCAAAAAATAGGAGGACGTTAATCAGGCTTTAACAATAGCCTTTCCGGTATTGGCGCCTCTGAGCAATTCGATGAAGGCATTTGGCATTTTCTCGAAACCGTCAGTCACAGTTTCCTTGTATTTCAGCTTACCCTGCGAAAAATCATCAATATAGTCAATAAATTACGCGATATTCGTGGCATTTATTCGGTACGTTCGAAAATCAATTTACTATATTCATAGTTTTGCATTTCTGTGCTTTGGGGGTATTGCTGGCTCAAGGGTAGCCTAGTGGCTAGCGGTACTGACTTTAGCTGCCGGCTACACGCGGGAATTGTGGGTTCGAGCCCCATACAAGGCATGAAAACTGGCCCATAACTTTATAATTCATGCCATTCCTGGTATTCGGGGTTTCTCGATCGAAATTGGAGAACTAAACCCTGGCAGACGCAAGTAAACCAACTTTTTTCTTTTGAGAATCAATGTGGTACAGGTATTATAACTACTTGTTATGAAGTTCAAGTGTTACAACTGGGTAAAAAAAAAACCCAATTCACCTTGCCCCAATTCAGTTTTCAACAGCGCTTTGGATAATACCGATACACGTGACATTCATTACGTTAGATCGATTGTACTACCTACTCAACGACACCTTCAAAAACCAACAACCCGGCCCTCGTGATAAAACCCAATTTTTTATTTTTATTTTTCTGTTCATTCGATCTTACGTCACGAGCTCTTCATCTGGCTTGATAATAGCCGGTAATTCATTACCTATATTAAAATATGCGAGAAAAAATAAGCGGGTACCTGTTTAACGTAACCCAAAAGCTGCAAAACTCCTTCTTGCCATTTGTTCATCCATCTTGTAACAATAAATCCGTGGCAGCTGAGTTGATTCGAGATTATAGGGATTTGTACTGCCGGTGCTACGAAAAACACAAAATAAATTACCTATTAATTTGCCGTGCAATTTAATCACGTTTCAATGATTTCCATTTTAATATGCCTGCCTGAGGTTTTATGAAATTTTGTTTGACTTGATTGAAATCAAAATTGCTTACCGAGTGGCGGTTTTGAAGGGACGCCGAGGTCGTTGTACGAAGCGATAGCGCCACAGCACGAAACGCGCCCGAATTGTTTCATTCGCAGCATCACGTCGTATGCAATTTGACCACCAACCTGAATTTGCGATGTACAAAAACGTACGAAAGTATGTTACGAGTAAAATCGAATGTGTTCCCATGATGAGAAAAAAAACTGTTCTCGTTTGGCCAACTACTGATATAGGGGGAAGGAAACTTACGTTGTCGAAGTACACGTCAACGCCATCAGGTGCTGATTCCTTCAGGGCTTTCGCGACAGTCGTGGTCTTGTAATTATAGGCGTAATCGAAGCCCAATTCATCCTTCAGCCAGGCGACTTTATCGTCAGCGCCGGCAAATCCTATGACTTTCATTCCTGCGGATAGAAAACTGGAAATGACGAAAGGTCATTGGTAATATTGGAATCAAATTATGGACGATTAGATAGGATCACTAACCCAGAATTTTGCCAATTTGGCCGACTACGCTTCCAACAGCACCGGCGGCTCCGCTGACGACGAGGGTTTCGCCAGCTTTCGGTTGTGTCAAGTCGATCAATCCGTACAGAGCAGTTATCCTGGTAATCCATAAAAACAATGATTTCAAGTCATTATTGCTCAGCGAAAAAAATCCACGGCGGATGATTTAAATATTTTACTACACTTCAATGGAATTTTGGTATGTGCTCAAAATTATGCATACCCAGGCATACCGAGCACCCCCAGCGCCAGAGAGGGTGAGACGCCGCCCATGTCTGGCAAAATGGTCAATCTATCTTTACTGTCGTCGAATGAGCTTTTCATCTTCTCGGGGTCTCCGACGACGTGACTCTGCCAACCGCAACTGGCCAGAACATGTACGCCCTTTTTGTAAGCGGCATTTTTACTGTCAGCCACTCTGTAAAAAGGGTGTGGGGGCGTATCAGCGATGGGCTAAAGGCCGGTTTTGTTTTAGCCGGGCGCTTTCGCCTTTGGAGTCACCATCGGAATAATTCAACTACCTAGGAGTCGGATTGGTTTAGCAATCAATCCAAAGCACCAATAGGCTAATCTCTATATTTATTTTTTGTGAGAAATGCTATCATGGAGGGCTTATTTATAAATAAAAAATAATTCTTATTTACCTTGCAACTACTTGGCCTGGCATTACACCTCCTTGAGGAATCATGCTCGCTTTGTACCTGAAAAATTACCAGAATCATCGATGGTAAGTTGGTCTTGAATCACAAGGGCTGTAAATTGGTTTCTGGGCACTGAATATTGTATGTTGGCCTAAGGAAGTTGAAATGTACTTGCTCACCTCATGTAAGGATCCACGCTGAGAAAAACGGATTCCAGAAGAATTTCTTAAAGCAAAAAACAATTATTAGGCAAAACTCTGAGAATTTTATTTCCAGCCCTAGAAAAACATTTACAGAGTAATTATTTCGGAAATTCAAACGATTTCAGCGTTTGTAAGAGACGCAGTAAGGTTTCACCAGTTTTCCTTCGATTTTGATTACTTGAAGAAATCGATGAAGAAAATTTTATCAGGAATATTTAATATTTTAAACAACTATTATCTATGTAAAAAATTTTTTTTTTTTGTATTTCCAGTTTATGGATTATTTATTTTGATAACAAAGTAGCCAAGTGATTGAAACTTGAACCGATACTTGGAAGTTATAATTGTCTCTGAACTCACCTCCATCCTTCAGAGCTGGTACTTCTTCAGTTACAAGCTCGAAATCAGAAACTTTCGGCTCTCCCACGGGATGGGATTTCAATATGTACTTTTTCATCTGCATTACGGAGCAATGGGTTGAAAATTTGGGCGACCGGATCACTTGAACGGCCTTTCTGAGAATGTTAACCGGCAGCTTGAACCGGTTTAATCACTGAGACCTCTCTCGTCTAAAGGCGACTGTCAACTGGTTTGCAATCAGTGTCAGTGGCTCTTATCATCAATAAACTCAGCGTTTGGGGGGCCTCCCACTCCCAAAACATCCATCTCCTTCCAGATCCCTCTAGGTAAACCATCGCATTGTCGAACCTTGAAATATCGCAACTCATTGTTACTTATCGGAGTCAGACTAGCTGAGTCATCCTTGCTGGACGCAGGGGCCAATAATGATAAGTTTTGTCATACGTAATGAACATTTCGAGTGCTGGACAATATCAACTTTTGAGAGTTTTATGACGTCAATACTGTCAAGTCAGCACTAAAACGACTGATCAATATGATCGCGAGCTTCAGAACGATCTCATAATCCCTCCTGCCTAAAATTATTTATATGGCTCCTACCATAGGTCAAAATGCTAAATTCTGACCAACGCCCCTCAGCTACCCACCGTTTTGATACAGCTGGAGAATCATTTCTCCTCCCTGCTACTGAAGGCATAGGACGAAGATAAAAAACGTTTAGATCTGAACATTTATCTATAGATAACATTTACAACCTTATATGGAGTAGGGGGGAAACAAATTTAAAAGAATTATAATTTGAATCATTTAATTATCTTTAAATAACATAAATATTGATCAGCAGACAGTGAGAAGCGAGAAATCATTAATAGAACTACCTATGTACATTGAAAAATCCTGGTGGCAATTCGCAAACAATTCAAATTTGAATATGAAGAAAGAGTCGACATTTTGCTAAACAAAAGCGTCCCGGAAATGTTCAATTCTCTTGAAATTTAAATTCTGCAGAAAAACGTTATTGCAATGTTTTGCTATGAGACTAGATAAGAGTAGTGTCTACTTGAACAGAAAGGTGGACAATCTTTGGAACTTACCTATTTTAACCGAGTATCGAAAACTTGTAAAACGAAAATTTTTCCTAGAACCTTGGATCCGATTTTTGCTTTGGGACAATCGCTTGGCTTCCTCGAAGAAAATTAGAAGTAATGAGAAATTGATATTTCTTAAAAACAACGAAGAATAAGAAATTCCAGTCGCCCGCCACCGTCCTCTCCGACAGCAGTCGACACGAATTCAGCTGACCTGTCGGGAGGAACACCCGTACAATTGAACCTAAATTTTACAATTTGTGTAAAACATGGAAGGGGAAAAAATTCGTTGTTAGAGAAATAAATAAACGAGACTATTTACAGATCATTTTACATAATAGACGAGAATAATTTAAAACTAACGCCTAATGTCAGCTGAAAAGTCTCGATCAAGACAAAACAGCACACGCAGCGAAGGTTTAAATACTAAACGATGTGTAACGTGGGCTTTTTTGATAAACTGATTGCACAATACGCCCGCACATTGATCACAACGATTTTGGCAGAATTTGGCCGATCACGGCTCCCGGTCGAGCCGAAGATAAACCATAGGGCGTGATCGATGGCCGTATCCTAGCCAGGAGTCAAACGCGGTCGTCAAACCGAGCGGCGCACAAATCAGGGACGCGATCTGGACCCGCCTCTGACGGCTCAAGCCGCCGGATTCATCTCACGAATGTTTCAGGACGGCCGCGGTCGCCCCATCGCGTTGCGTGTTGAGCCGTACGTCTGATACCTTATGGGGCAGGTCTATTTGATTTGACGGTTACAGGATTATACTAATATAGTACCTATTGTATTAGCAATTTTTAAGTATGTAGGCCTAATATTCGGTGAATGCTGGAAAAAGATCCCTCAACTACCGAAACGTGAAAATCCCACTCTTGAATCAAAAAGTAAAGAAAATTCAAAATTTATGAAATTTTTAAAATAATAAATTTGCCGAATTTTGGTTGAAAATAAAAAATAATGTGTTTTTATTCTACTGAACGATAAGCATAATAATATTTTCGATAATTTGCGAGGGGTATTCCTTCGATTATGGCAATCAATGACCCAATCAACATTGCCAACTTTCTCGTACGCATCTACCGGTTTATCGGTCAAATTCGACTCCCGATAAAACTCTAGGCTATCGATCACGCCCAATACTTACGCTTCAACCTGGAGTCAAATGAGACAAACCTGTCACTACTTAAGTAACCATTCAAATAAACTTCCACTCAATTCTAGCGTTCAAACGTGAATAATAAATTAGGAAATAAGGAAACGGAAATAAATAAAACGTTAACTTATAAAGGAAAAGCACACGTAAGAAAGGCCATACGCTTGTGCAGGCCCGAGATATTAACTAAGGTTTCATTTTGAGCTATAAATGGCCCTCCAAATTAACATCAGACTTTTGAGATGGGACAAATCACAAAATATCGTACGATCCATAACAACCAATCGCCTTGTGATCATCTCAAAATTCTACACTGCAAAAATTTGACGATCACGTGTAAAAGTATAAAATCACTTACCTACCTATAATACGAGTTATTGCAATGTTTCAATAAATAAACTCAACTTTTTTTACAACGCTTTTCACAATGAAGAGGCAACACTTTGTATGCGATAAATTTGAGATATAAAATTACCTAACCTAATTAAGCAAGTGACGCATCTTCAAAGTGAACGAGCCAAAGATATTTTTGCTTATAACTAAAATTTCTCTCCGACTTTCCGATTGACCGTCGACATAATTCGAATCTTGACGATCCGTTTTCGTCTACTTTAACGTTCTAGGCACGAACAGTTGATCTTTTCGAGTTCAAGCGACGATTTTCCTCGGAGTCATCCATTTTCTCATGTAGTAACTGAAAAGCGTCGCGACGTAGAGGAGCATGAGCAACGCGCATGTCACGCCGAGGGCGAACACGGAGGCTTTCGTAGGGCAAGGTTCAACTATCGTGACTGTCTTGTCTGCAACAGAAGTCGAACGTCATTTTTGAGTGAAGAACAAACGTAATCATGAAAATTTCAGTACTCTCATTAGTGCTGTGTCTCCCTAACCAATGGAATGATTTTGATGAAATTTATCTTAGGAATTTTCGCTCTTAAGAGTCGTGGTTAGCTCTACTCGATGCAACAGGAGGAATCTTATCGAAAAAAGTTCAAACCAGCATAGGTATGGTACGTTTTTGTAAACCAGAAACAGTAGATTTTGGAAGTGCCGTTAGTTGGATGATTTTTTGAGAATTTTGGCAATTTCCTCGCACAATGCGGAATCTTCAGAGTTTCGAGGACTTAGTCGGAGGTTCCCAAGACAAGTTTACTTATGAAGGACTTCGTTTCAAACGCTATTACCTATGTAACTTTTTTTTCAAAACAAAATATCTATCCTACATAGGAGCGTTTTGCTCGGTTTAAAACTCGTACCTCCTTTCCCAAAGTCGGAAAACAGAGCTTCGTTGTTCTTGAGGAACTGGCTCTGTCGCTCCGTGTCGCCGTAATCCAGGACGAGAATTTCCTGGCTGAGAGTCATGTCCTCTTCGCTGTTGCTGTCATTATTGCTGTTGCTGTTGCCGGCCAACGATCTCCGCCGCCTTCCCCAGGACTCGACGCTTTCGCGGCCCCATTCGCAGACGGCCTGCAACGATTTTGAGGTGTGATCGCGAAATTTTTTTCGATTAGCAATAAATCACGAATATATTGGCGAAACCTTGGAAAGTCAACTCACGGGTTCGCAAGGTCCGAGGCAGTACTTCACGTTGCACTGGAATATGACGCCGTACGATTCCGTGAATCGGAAGGCTTCGTAGACTGATTGCAGAGCGTTACCGTCTGGAGAGAATCCGGGGAAAATGTTCGGATCGACTGGGCACCTTGGAAAACAATTTACGATAAAATTAAATCTCTAAAAATATTTTTTTCGGATTTTAAGATTGGGTTCTTAAGTTAAGAATCTAAAGTCAGACATTTGGCGAAAAAATTAAAAATCGAGTTGATCAGCCTCTTGGTACAACGCTAAAGTTTATTAATCGGCTAATCTGCTGAGAGCTTACCCTTCATCGTCAATGATATGAAAAGTACTCTTGGAGTCCTTGGCCATGGCGACGCAGCTTCGTGCGAAGATTCCGTAAGGTGCTGTAAGCGAAAATTATGAGCGAAATTAATTTTATGGTGTAATGAAAGGTCTTCTTATCAAGATGACTGGGGCAATCGCTAAAAGTAGCGTACGACCTACGAGTTGTTACAGGGCGAAGTGGCTGGCCACCTGCGGCAAGCCATATATTTCAGAGAATATTGTCAACTTTTAGGGGCTCGTAGAATGAAATGAACGTATGAAAAATAAAAAAAATACTGACTGTCTTCAGGGATTTCGATCCGGAACGTGAGTTTGTCGCCGATGCGGACCGTCTCGACTTCTCTGTTTCGCGTGTCGAGTATACGGATCCTGGGCGCCGGCGCTTCGGGAGCCGAAGTGATGCTGATCATTTCTGGGTCCCTGCAATATCAAAGATTGGCATTTCAGAATTTCCGATGAATTGAGGAGAAGATGCCAATTTTTTACCTAATTTATAAACAATATTAACCTAACGATTCGAATCAGAAATGAAAATAGGTAAATTAATTACAATTTAAAAAATCATAATTAAGTATATGAAATTTTAACTTCTGTCTTTATTCAATGTACCTAGTTATCATTAATTTGCTTACTTAATTTATTATAATTTTTAAATATTTAATTTTTATTCGAAATTAATTTCTAATCAAAATTAATTTTTAACTAATTTAATTTTCAATCGAAATTTTTTAAAAGAACAACAACATGATTTTGTAGGGTGTCCTGGGGTCAAAATCATGAATCCAGACATTCATATAGGTTTGAAGATTCGGCTCACCTGATTGGCATCATTCCGAACGTAATGTTTTTTGACGACATGTCGTAGGTGCATTTCACTTTGTAGATCTTGTCGGCCTTGGTCATGACGACGCTGTGATGCTGCAGAACTACCGTGTTGGTGTAAACTCCAGTCTACAAAAAAATCAATCTCATAAGTATCCAAATAGATTTTTAAAAATTCGAGCAATACTCCGAAGATACTTACGACAGATTGAGTGTTGCAATCCTGGCCGCTCATCGTCAGATCCAGGCGAAACAGGTCGCTATTGATGACGTCAATATTGCACGTTTCCGATCGACCGAGAGCGTAAATACGTCCGTTGAAGGGCTTGTTCGTCCTGACTTGAACAGCTATACGTGTGTCCTTGCAGTTGACAGCGACTGCAATAAAATGTTTGAGTTTTTAATGTAAATCGAAAAAACTTGGTCAGTTCAGAGTTTTTGGGGGACACGAATTTATTGGCTATAATGAATTTTATTGATTACTATTGATCAATTTATTGATTACTATTATTTATTGAATTCATTTATTTACCATCGTAGCATGTCCCAGTCTTGTCGCAATTAACGTCCGAGCGCGTCAGGTTGTTGAGCGTCGGATCGTCAGTAGTGTCAAAAACGACGGGCAGCGTTGCGTCGTGGGGAGTTGTCACGGATTCTGGAGAAAAAATTGAAAATTTATTTATAATCTGGAGTAAAAATGGTAGTATAGTGTTAGTATAATTGTATTTTTGGCTCACTTTCGCAGTAATTCTCGTAGTACGAGCCCACGCGTTGCCCATCGTCGATCAGGGGTCTCTCTCCGTTCAGATAGGTCGAAGGGCCGTCAGGGAGGGTCTTGTGGTCGAGATGGTACAGCTGGCAGTTGTAAGTCGTCCCGATAGGAGGTCCTTTGTAAAGGAAGGATCTGCAGAGGAATTCCGTCTCTATCTCGCAGGCAAGTCTGCAGGCAGCTTCGCTTGTCACCTGTGAAATCGTCGAGTTCAACTTTAGAAATGTGATGGAGTGAGTATGAAGGAGTGTGGGGTGTCAATGTTGTGTGTATTAGTTTGCACATTTCCCCACGAATTATTACCGATTCCAGGATTATCTGGGCCAGAAAACTGTACTTTTACCAGTGGGAATCTTCCTCGTCGTTCCCAGGTCATACGCGCACATTCGAATAATTCTTATTCAACAGGATAACGATCTTCCGGAACTCACGGAATAGTTACAATGCTAATTGGGAGGTCCCAGATGGAATAGTATGGCAATTCCGAAGGTGCTAACATCCCGTTATCAGCTGTGAGGCAATCTGTCCTCGGAAAAAGGTGCTATTCCCGTCGAGTGGCCGATCAGCATTAATTACAACAGGTTTCTCATCCTTTCCGACTTGATTGAGCATCATAAGACTGAACCATATTACGGAGGATTACATAGTGCCATTGCATATCGACATGATGACCGATATCCGACATCCCCTCATCTTCGGATGCCGATTAAGCAGGAATTTTATGTTTATATCGCCATCGAGAATGGTGAATTTGCAATTTTTATATAATAGCATCTTCGAGACGAATCGAGGATAAATATTACGCATCAAATTCATTCCAAACCAAATTGAAAATCTTCCAAACCGAAAATTCTCAATTTGGGCCGAAAAATCCACAATTCAATTTGAGAATGCTATTTATCGTCGGCACCACGCCATAACCGCGAAACTTCTCATTATTACTGAGCAGTTTCGCGGTTATGGCGTGGTGCCGACGTTATGTAATAATAAGTTTATCAATCTATCACTCTCCCAAACACTTCTGTCCATTTCGGCCTCTTCAGAGGAATTCCCAATTCTGATATATCAGGTACCAGAATAGAGACCCAATCGAGAGGCCCGAGTTGGCGAAAGCGCTAGGGATATTAGTGATGAACATAATGGTAGAACGTCGAGTTACCTGTTCACCCACAACTAACTCATCAAATTTTATTTATTTGTTCAATATTATTTTGCGAACCTGCAATTCCTTGTCGACGTAGTAGTGCAGGCTGACATATTGAGCCACCTTGTCGTCAGCTACTCCGATTCTCGGCAATTGGTAGTTCCTGTTGCCTTTGCAAGCTTGATTGGCTGAAAATGATCGTAGAAAGTTTTATAGATAACGCCACGATGCACAAAAACCGAAGCTGTCCCGGGCGTGCCCTGCCGCCCTCATGGGAAAGGTAGGAACTAGCCAGGACATGCAGCTCGTCTCACGGCACGCAAACTGTGATACAAAGCTACTTATTACCTCTTTGAAGTTATAACAACAATAAATTACTACGAATGAGCCACTAGTAGGAAAAACATAAATTCCATGTAATTCATTTTGCATGAAATACTCACATTTGAGGCATAGATTTTCAAAATAGTCGACACCCTGAGCGTCGATAAATTGCACGTATTGCCCGGTCGTCCGCCTGTCGGAGTCGCTCAGGTGACATTGGAGCGTGACGTAGTTGTACTCGACGGACCGACATGTGAATCGGTGCTGTAAAATTATAGCTAAATTTAGAAAAAATATTGTCCAAAATTCCAACATTTTTAATAAGTAGGTAATTTGAAAATTTTTGATTTTTTTAGTGAATTTTTTAAAAACATTTTTTACATATTTTATGTATTTATTTGGATACTTTAAAAAATACATTTTCCAAAAGTAAGTTAAAAAAATTTTGAATTTCTAGTTATTGCAAACTAAGAAAGTTGATAAGGGGCCGTGGAAAAATCACATAAATATTGAATCACATAAACAATAAAAAACTAAAAATTTTGTGTGTTTTTAAATGAAGGGAAATAGTCTCCTCTTTAGGTACTGGGCAGTTTATTACAATGTAAAAGGAATTTAATTAACTTGCTTTGCATCAATATATTTACGAACTAGGCATGAAAAAAGGGCTTTTCCGTAAAGATGATAGAGCCTCAGGTCTACCTTCCACTTTGAAATTTTTTGGTATATTTCTTCCTTGAAATATGCTTAAGAAATGTTGAAATAAATTGTTTTCTACAAGACATATTTTGAGAAATGGAAATTTAAAAAATTTATTCTTACCTTTACCTAATTATTATTATTATTTTTTTTTATTTGTTTTTTTTTTTTGCAAAATTTCACCCGAATTGATTTTATCCCAAAGTCGACAGAATATGCTGAATTAAATTCAGGTAAAAAAGGTAACAAATTTTGTCACCTCGTTCAGACACGCAGCCAGACAGGCTTCTTTGGTCGACGTGTAGATGAGCGCATTGTCGAGGCCTCGGATCATTTTGTTCGGCACTCGTTCGAACGACCATGGCCGGAGGCAGACGTTATCTGAATAAATAAGATACAAATCATAGTCGATTTCACAGATACACGAATGGCAAAATTTACCAAATTTAGGGACAGGGAAAGGAAAATGAGAATATTAAAAATTATCCGAATAAAATTGTGCGAATTTTCGCAAAATATTAAAATTTTCGCATTTTTTTTTTAATTTCATCCAAAATTCGGTGGGTACCTGATCGAATTTGCAGCTTGACCATGTAGTAGAGGTTGACCGACCTCTGAGCTGCCGCTGCCGGATTCGTAGCAGTCGTTTCGTTCTGCAGTTGGCAAACGGTTTCTTGCGTCGGCGTCAGAGGGTTGAGCACAAAACTAGAAATGGCAATTTTTTATATTATACGATTTTTTTATAACTACACCAATTTTTATATTATTGTAATAATTATTATTTTTATCATTATTGAAATAATTTTTGCAAACTGGTTCGAAATTGTTTAAGGCAGGTATGTATTTCGTCATTTTTCATGTTATATATTAAATTATTTTATCAAAGCAGTTATAATGGAGAAAAACTTCGAATTGTAAATCATGGTGTTCTACAAGCTTACCTGAATGACGCAGCTTGACAGTCGGGTTCTTCTCTGCACCATCCCTGACATTCGTATAAGGAGAGGTTCTTTATCGTGAAATACGTGTTACCCCGGTAATCCAATTCGGTAAGTTTTTCAAACGCTACTCGTCCTGGAACAAGAAAAAATTGAAAAAATGAAACAGCCTGAAAAATGAAACAGCATAAAAAATGAAAAAGCTTGAAAAATGAAACAGCTAAATAAATGTACCATAACTTTCTCAGAATTGAGTTTTCAATGTATCTTAAGTGTTTCAGTATGATGCCAAAAAGCATTTTGGGTGTTGATGAATTCGGAAAAAACTGCTTCATTCACTTCGCAAATGTGGAAGTTAAAATAGGTTAGTTATTTAGTTTCCTAATCCACGCATCAGTGACTGATATATAATACACGGTACAATATATCAAAAATTAGTTCTATAATATATTATATAGAACTAATTTTTGATTTAATATATCGTATATTATTAAGGTATATTATACCTCAAAGCACAAAGGGGATATGTCCAAAAATGGCATAATGAGAAAAATGCAAAATAAGTTTTTGATCAATTCACAAAAATAAAGATTTCTCCCATAGTTTTCAATTCCATAAAAAAATTCGCTAAATAAAATAAATGTTTGTCTGGCCAATGATGAGTAGATTCTTTCGGTACCGAAATCTCAAAATTGATATTTTGGGTTTTGGGGCATATGCCCTTGGTGCTTTAAGGTATCGATATTATACGCAAAATATAGATAAGCAAAATCTAATTTTCGTTGGGACGGTTGAAGGGAAGTTTGCAACCTTCTCTCGGTACTTTTATCTCTCCGAGCGCTTTCGGACGTATAGCCATCTTCAGGGAGGATATTTTGGGGGATAAGCCAGCACAGCGAAGAAGAGGCCCGACGGCTCCAGCTTAGCGAACGTTCCAGCGTGCCGGGGGTGGCCTGCCTTCAATTCCCGTTCTTTCTACTGGTCGCTTCGCTACTATGATAGCTAGACAGAAATAGCTATGATGTATGATGACTGGAAAATTAACCTCGGCCTGTAGAGCAGAAAGTGCCAGGTTCGAGTCCTGCCGGAGTTTTTTTTTTCCGATGATCTTATTTATGGTTTATCGCGGAATGATTTTCAGATTCAAGCACTCTTCGTGGACTAGAGCGGCGCTTACTTTCGGAGGAATGGAACAGCGAAGCAGGAAAACGAGGTATCTAGACCGAGTCGACGGGCGCCTAGCGGCGTGGGAGTGGTAGGTACTCTCTTCGGGAACTTCCTTCCTCCTGGTACCTAGGCACTCAGGTACCCCGGTAGAGATGCCTAGTTTACTCCTTTAGGAGGTTATTGACTCAGGGGATCCGTAATTGATTGCACGGTTACCAACTTCTTTTTCACCTTCGGGATCGAACTGAATGATCGCATTTCTTTCGCTTCCGCAGAGGCGCGGTTATCCCGACCTGGAAACGAAGTTCCGTTTTTAGGTATCGGAGATGCGACCACAATTTTTGAAAAAATAACGACGTCGCGGTATCGAGGATTGGCCGGGCTTGCAAAAATATTATAAGTTTTTTCCACCCGAAATATGGAAGTGCTGTGTGCTATCTGACGACTCACTTTCTCTAGATATTATCAATTTTCAGTCAATTGTTACGACTTCTTTAGCTTTTAGAAACAATGACCATTTTTGTATACAATAGAATAATCTTTTCCAAAGACTATTTACTTATTATTATTATTTCAATTTTTATTTAGTTAAGTACTTATTTTCTTGATTCAGAAGAGTTTCCTTTTTTCAACTTCAAGCAGGTCTCTTCGCAGCCATTTTTGACAAAATAATCTAGACAAACAATTTTAGCATTGAAAAGTCACGAATCCGCAGAGAAATCGTCAGACGTCGAAAAAATAGGAAAAACACCAAGAAAATCCCCGGTGGCCGAATGGGACGTGATCGAGGTCAGCGGATTTCTATTCTTTAACCTGCGACAGTCGAAGACTGACCATCGGGCGACGATTCGTCTTATCAGTTTACCGGGACCTACGCCATTTGAGGTCCAGACGTGCAAAATGAAAAGCGAAATTGCTCGGTGGGATGGACCGTTGACAAAAAGCGAACAGGAGAACCTCATTTTTTTACTCATATGCCTACGGAGTTAACTGTCCCAAAATTGAAAATCTGATCGAAGTTCCAGAAAAAAATTACTCTGTAAATATGGAAGTAAAAACGAAATTTCGTTTTACGCTCAGAATTACTTTGTCACATTTTTCTATGTGTGTTTTCGTGTTTTCCTCCAAATTAGTCGAAAAAATATAAAAACACTATGTGCTATCTCCGCATAAAAAAATTTAATTTTATATTCTATTATACCCTGCACATTTCTATCTCATACTTCATCGCCAGGCCTATTAACGTGTTTTTCTTTACCGTGAAACAATTCATCCTCGATGGCCTAGGATGTGGAAGTCGGAAAAACTTAAAAAATGGGGTTATCAGGTTGAACTATGTTAATATCACTTATTGCATTTTACTTTTCCGCATTTTCTCAATGCCGGTGAAAGGAACTCAAGGTACATGGGAAGTGAATCAATGGAATTCCGAAGGAAAATAAACAAGAAATCGAGGGCACTTTCTTCGAGCTTTATTTCTCCATTCACTAATCGATTCCGTGGACGCATAATATGAAAGTAGGTACCGACTTGGTAGCAGGTACCGAGTACCAAATTTCAGAATTCGAGACTGTTCCGAAAATATTGTTTCACTTGCTAGAACGAACCTAAAATCTACATTTCTACAAATAACGACGGTTTTATCGACCAGCAATGGTAAGAAACCTGGTTTTATCACTCAACACAGGCTATCCCAATCTTTATTACAAGCTGAAACGCCATTCGGAAAGAAACAAAATAACGATAACTTCCGATTGAAGGGGGAGGATGGAAAAAAAACTGGAAACGTTTTCCAAAAATAGCTGCCCCGGACGCCAAGGTTGAAAAAAGACAAGTCTTGAAAAGATGATGAGCGTATAAAATCGAAAACTGCGACGCGAAACCTCCGACGAATCATTTTCCTCGGCAGAGAAAACGTAGTGGCTCGGAACGATGACCTCTAACCAGCTGAGGAATACTGCAACTGTATCGGCCACTCAGGAATGCCAGGAATCCTGCAGGGTGTCGTTATGCATCCTAAAGGCGATTCAGGAATCAGAATTTTATTTGGATTACAAGTACTTTGATTAAATAAATAAATTTTATTTTCAGAACGAACAGAATTTTCCATAATTATCCATATTATGAATGATTCAGGATTCATGTTTCGCTTTAAATGAGGTTTAACCATTTATCCTGGATTCATTCACTAAGCTATTGATAATCAGGGTGCCGATTGTGGGATTTGCTGCCGTGCTGAATCCAATGACGAATTGAAGAGGCGCCTAAATAATTGCCTGAATCACTGCCCTATCAGCACACAGAATCAGCCTCCAGGATTCCAGCCTCTATTCAGGATTCAGCCACTCCAGGATTGGCCACGATTCGTACTCGTACCAAGGACTCTTGCAAATAGGCTACTGTTTCAAAGTCCATTGTTCAGGATTTATACCTATATTCAGGATTTATACTTATACTCAGGATTTATACATTTATTCATTTGCATCGTTCATTATCTTCTGTCAAGGATTCATGCGACTTGGATTCACTCATTTATCCCGTTTTTATTTACTTATCCAGCATTTATTTACTTATCCAGCATTTATTCGATCTTCCAAAATTATTCATTTATCAAGGATTCATGCCTATTTGATATTATTGCACTTATCCAGGATCTCTGCAAACCTATCCAAGAGCCCTTCTATAAGCCAGAATTTTTTGTCGCCGAATCCTTCATTTATGAAGGATTTTCAAACTTGTCCATAATTTCAAACTCATCCAGAATTTCCAAACTCACCCAGAATTATCAAACTTTTCCAGGATTCTCAAAGTTTTTTTCAGGATTCTCAAAATTATCAAGTATTCTCAAATTTGTCTAGAACACTCAAACTTATACAGGATTTCCACTCTTATTCAGGATTTTCAAGCTCATCCAGGATTCTCGAACCCATCTCGGACAATTTCAGATTTATCCAGGAATATCGAATTTATCCAGGATTCTCGACCATATCGAAGATTCCCAAACTAATCCAAGATTTTCAAACTTATCCAGGATTTTCAAACTTATCAACGATTTTCATACTTATCCAGGACTTTCAAAATTATCCAGGAGTCTTATCCAAGGCTCAAATTTATCCAAGATTCTCAAACTGTTCCAGGATTCTCGAACGTACCCAAAATTCTCAAATTTTTCCAGGATTTCCAAAATCACCCAGTCTTTTTAAACTCATCCAGGATTCTCGAACTTCTCCAACACTCTCAAACATATCCAGAATTTCCAAAATTATCCAGGATGTCCACATTTCTCCAGGATTTCCATAATTATCCAGTATTTTCAATCTTATTCAGGGTTTTCAAATTCGCACGGTATTCTCAAACCTGCCCAGGACTCTCAAACATATTCAGTATTTTCAAAGTCATCCGGAATTTTCACACTCAACCAGGATTTTCAAACTTATCCAGGATTCTCAAAACTGTCCAGGATTCTTAAACCTGCACAGGGCTCTCAAACTTATCGATAATTCTCAAATTTATCCAGAATTTTCAAACTTATTAAGAATTTTCAAGTTTATTCAGGGTTCTCAAACTCATCCAGGATTACTGAAATCGTCCAAGATTTTTAAACTCATCCTCGATTTTCAATCTCGTCCAGGATTTTCAAACTCATCCAAGATTCCCGAACTTATCCAAATTTGTCAAACTTGTCCAGGATTCTTACGCATTCATGAATCACGCAATCCATGCCCGCGGATTCATGCAGGATCGTCAGAATTCACTATCGCCCCGTGCCAGATTTCAGGATCAAGTTCACTGTGTCACTATATCTCGGCGTTAATTGGGTTTGCCGATACTATCGGCTAAACGACCGCCGGGCGAGGAAAACGGCGGAAACTAGCGAGAGCGGCGACGGACTGTTGAATATTCAACGGCGGCCACCCGTTAGACCGGAGATACACGCGGGTCGCGGACGTCTCTCGGCGAAATATCTCCGCCAGGGAAATGCAACGGTCCGCCGCTCGATTTACCCACATGAGCTTTTTCCCACCTCGTAACAGTATCGGTTCATGAATTATGCATTATGTATCAACAATTTACAGCTTACCGCCGAGTTACAGTTGCACTTTTTTAATTTTATTTACACCCAATGATCGTCTGAAAATTAGAAATCGGATCAGAGGTCAAGAAAAATCTTTTTACTCAGAATCAATCTCCGATCAAGTGCTTCGGTGTCCGTTAGTGTCGATTCACGCACGAAGCTATCTCCCTCATTTCTCAACATAATTTCAAAAAAATTTCCTCCACAGAAATAGACCTAAAATCCGGTTTATTGTCAGGTTTTTCAGATCGGTAATGCCGCGTAATTTTAGGGGGCTTTACTGCCGTATGCTGATCATGACAATTGACTTCTATTTTCGTGACTTTAAACCCAACGAAAGTTCAACGAAGCTCAGTGACTTTTTGGTACACCTTCACTAGCGAAGCCTTGACGTGGCTTTGCGGCGGATTCTGCGGTTTGGCGGTTCTCATGAGTCCCGATCTGACCAGACCGCCGACACTCGCTGGAGAATAGGACGAAGAAAAGAGTCAACAACCTCAAATAATCGAAATGTGCCCGAAAAAGAAAGGTGGGAATGTTTCTGCATTGAATCGAACCGTGTTAATGGTGTATGAATACAGAACAGAGAAAAAATCAATAGAGAGAACGATGGGGTGAAAAAATTGATAATAGATTCCTTTATTTATGGTATCTGCAAGATAACATATAACACACAATGCTTCCATATTTTGAAACGTAAAAGTGTGACACGATTTGATCATATTTTAACTAATTTTGAGAATGTTTAGGTCAAAAATATCAAAAAACTCCATTCCCTATTCGAAACTTCACTAAGTGAAGGCATTCACTAAGCAAGAAGTCTTCTTCCCCCGATGCCCAATTTTCCCTTAACGTGGGAAATTTCCCGCAACCCGGAAAAGAAGGCTCGATATTTTCTTACCGCATGTGAAAAAATTACGGAATAAGTGAGATATTCGCATGATAATGTAACACTCGGGATAAGGTGTTACCATTTCGGAAATAGATAACAATGGTGCGCGATGGTTTGATGGTTATCTGTGTTACGTTGTGGGCGCCGACGCGTGTGAGCCGTTCCGAGTTCTGGTGTTACAGTGGCCAACTGTGCGGCCCATAACGGACACCATGGGCTGTCGATTTTTGAGCGAAGCAGAACGGCAAGACAGAAGCTGTTCGATTTTATAGCTCATTCCGCCAAAACGCAATTATACCTACTCGTTAAAGTCGCACATTTTACCACATTGATGACTAGACGATTGTTCGAGAAGCCGTAGACACCTGGCAGAGTCTTCAGATGGTGAAAGAATTTCCGGATGTTGGGGTTTTGAGCATTGTTGGCTTAACCCTTTAAACGTGGAGATTTGGGAAATTCACTATCCAGTGTCATAATTAATCAGCTTCAAAAAAAGTAGGTTACTCAAAGTGTCTTGTAAGGTTATTTTGTTTTTGGCTTCTTTGTAATTTTAAACCCTAAAATTTGTTACGTTTCGTGGTTTGGAAAAAATGCATTTATTTACCAAAAAATTTGAAAAAGTGTTGAGCAATGAAAAACAAGCTTACAACGCAAAATTTAAAGCCTTTGAAATTTTTCAAAGCATTTTCTCGAATTTTTTCACTCGATATTCTGCCGGTGCATGGTTTTGAGAACGTGGTACGTTGATGTATCATGTGCCTTCGCAGGGTTGTAATCCCGAATAGGTTTTTATGATGGGGACTGGTTCTATTTAATTATAGCGGACCCCGGGCAATGGGAAAATGGCAATACTGAAATTGCTTTCCTGACTTCGGGTTCCGCACGGACGGTTCTTCTGCCTCAAACCGAACGTAATTTCCTGTCAACCGACAATTGCCTAGTCCGCGTCTTGAGTCGTAAATCTCAAGCCCGGGATGACGGATATTATGTTCAATGAGCGTATTGATGCGAACCAGTGGTAGACGTGGTAACACACAGTACTTCCCTATGAAGATTTTGATGCCTGCAAGAAGTGAGAAGACAGATGATTTTGACTTTATCATCTTAAGCCCGATCGAGTTTGACTATCTTCAGGCACGTTTTACGTGCCGCAGGTGGCCTGGTACCATTTAGGTTAAGATCGGTGACGATTTCTCAGGTAGAAACAGGGCAAGCAGTACCTACCAAGGAAACTTATACCTTAAGTAAAACTCGAAGTCAAACTCACAATGGAACCAAATCTCGAACTCATAGTCAATTTCGAAGTCAAACTCACAATGAAACCGAATCTCAAAACCATATTCAATTTCGAAGCCAAACTCACAATGAATCTGAAACTTGAACTCATAGTCAATTTCGAAGTCAAACTCACAATGAAATTGAATCTCAAAACCATATTCAATTTCGAAGCCAAACTCACAATGGAACCAAATCTCGAACTCATAGTCAATTTCGAAGCCAAACTCACAATGGAACCAAATCTCGAACTCATAGTCAATTTCGAAGTCAAACTCACAATGCAACCGAATCTCGAACTCATAGTCAATTTCGAAGTCAAACTCACAATGAAACCGAATCTCAAAACCATATTCAATTTCGAAGTCAAACTCACAATGAAACCGAAACTCGAAATCATAGTCAATTTCAACGTCAAACTCACAATCAATCTTTAGCTTGAACTCATAGTCAATCTCGATGTCAAACTCACATTGAAACAGTCACTCGAACTCGAAATCATACTCGAAATCAAACTCACAATGAATCAGAAACATAAACTCATAGTCAATCTCGAAGTCAAACTTACAATCAAACCAAAACTCGAACTCGAAGTCAAACTCGAAGTCAAACTGACAATGAAACGGGAACTCTAACTCGAACTCATTATAAAACACGAACTCATACGCATTGAGATTAAGTTTTAGTTTCTGTTTCACTGTGACTTTGAGTTTGACTTCGAGATCAGTTCCAGTTTCGGTTTCATTGTGAGTTTGTTGAAGTTGAGTTTGATCTCGAAAGTTGACTTTGATCTCGAAGTTGACTTTGAACTCGAAGTTGACTTTGAACTCGAAGTTGAGTTTGATCTCGAAGTTCATTTTGATCTCGAAGTTGACATCGTTCGAGATCAAAATTGAGTTTGACTTCGATTTCGATTATGAGTTTGACTTTCTGTTTCATTGTGAGTTTGACTTCGATTTCGATTATGAGTTTGAGTTTTGGTTTCATTGTGAGTTTGACTTCGAGATTGACTATGAGTTTGACTTCGAGATTGACTATGAGTTTAATTTCTGTTGCATTGTGAGTTTGACTTCGATTTCGATTATGAGTTCGAGTTTTGGTTTCATTGTGAGATTGACTTCCACATTGACTATGACTTTGTGTTTCGGTTTCATTGTGAGTCTGACTTCGATTTCGATAATGAGTTCGAGTTTTGGTTTCATTGTGAGTTTGACTTCGAGATTGACTATGAGTTAGAGTTTCAGTTTCATTGTGAGTTTGACTTCGATTTCGATTATGAGTTTGAGTTTTGGTTTCATTGTGAGATTGACTTCCACATTGACTATGACTTTGTGTTTCGGTTTCATTGTGAGTCTGACTTCGATTTCGATAATGAGTTCGAGTTTTGGTTTCATTGTGAGTTTGACTTCGATTTCGATTATGAGTTTGACTTTCTGTTTCATTGTGAGTTTGACTTCGAGATTGACTATGAGTTTAAGTTTCTGTTGCATTGTGAGTTTGACTTCGATTTCGGTTATGAGTTTGAGTTTTGGTTTCATTGTGAGTTTGACTTCGAGATTGACTATGAGTTAGAGTTTCAGTTTCATTGTGAGTTTGACTTCGAGTTTGACTATGACTCTGAGTTTCGGTTTTATTGTGAGTTTGACTTCGATATTGACTATGACTTTGTGTTTCGGTTTCATTGTGAGTTTGACTTCGAGATTGACTATGAGTTTAAGTTTCTGTTGCATTGTGAGTTTGATTTCGATTTCGATTATGAGTTCGACCTTTGGTTTCATTGTGAGTTTGACTTCGAGATTGATTTCGAGTTCGATGTTCTGTTTCATTGTGAGTTTGAAATCGAGATTGACTATGAGTTCCAGTTTCAGTTTCATTGTGAGTTTGACTTCGAGTTTGAGTATGAGTTTACGTTTTGGTTGCATTGTGAGTTTGACCTTGATTTCGATTATGAGTTTGACTTTCGGTTTCATTGTGAGTTTGACTTCGAGTTTGATTTCCATTCATGGCCATGGCCATTCGATATCTGTTTCTTATAAGCGGTACTTCTTCCCACATTGATTTAGTTACCCTACAACATCGTAGTTTCGAGACTTTTCATCCTCGATAGTTATTACCTTTGGAGGGCCGTCCTTCCTCATGTGATTCTTGTCGTACTTCGGCCACTCCCATTAGCCATTGTGGCTGAATCGACATTCAATGCATCATAAGTTGAAATGTTGCTAACGAGCTGGATAAACGTGTACTGTTATGTGGGCGATCCGACCAGAAAGACCGTTTGTTCGAAAGGGGTACCTGTGTCAAGAAGCCGGATACGCGATGTCTGACGCGCTTTGTCCTCAGCGAGAAGCTTAATTCGGCTAATGGTTTGGACCCAGAAACGCGAAGCTACTTTAGGTACATAACAGTTAAGTGAGGGGGAACTGAAGATTTATTTGAAAGGTCGATATTTTACGTTGATATGACACAATCATTATGTCCCAAAACCTAAATCACTGCACCCCCTCATTCGCGTCCCTTGTATTGGTATTTCAAAGGTAGCGCTTGGCTGCATATTATTTATTTGGTACCAATTCTTTAAGATTACTGAGGTGTCACGCTAGCCAGGCCCAGGTCACAGTAGAGCATACGGCCGTACTGAGAACATGGGGTGGCAGCTAGGGCGACTTAGAAGGAGAATGGGAGAATAGGATTCCCAAATTTTCATAACTTCAAAAAATCATCGAAAGCTGCCAAGTTCTGACTTGTTGGCCAAAATAAATTTTTGACCATAGATTTTTGTGTTTCACTGCGTGACAACATGAAGTATTTCGACTGGCCAAAATACTCATTCGTCAAACTTACCAAAGGTCGTGGCCGCGTTGCTAACAGCGACCAGGAAAGCCAGCCGCGCTATCGTCCACGCGGCTTTTGTCAGCATCTGTAACAACAACGTACAGTTAGAGTTGAACAAGAAAACGATGAAGCGAAAAAAGGGACAACGAGAATCTCGAGGTGGAGAAAGCCACAATGGCCTCAACAATGACGGTCCAGTCGCTCCTTCGGGGAGCAGTTAGAGAATTAAACCGAAATTTTCGTCTATGACCTTAATAGACCTTAGGGTCCCACGGGACGACAAAAAGACCCCCGGATACCTTTCTGTGGATACAAGAGGTTACATCGCTAACGGTTGGAGAATAAATCTGACTGTTGTTCGTCGTATTTTGCTACGAACGAAGGGTTTACATAGCAAGAGTGCATGTTTCGAGCATTTTCATTTCTTTAATTACTTCTACAGTAAATGGAAGTAATGGTCCACTTAGTCCAAAAATTCGAAATCGTATCGGAGGTTTTACAAAATCGCGTACGCCCGCAGCTTTTAATCACTTATTGATGTCCAAAGCCAGTTTTGTTCCAATTAGCCTCGAAATAAGATCAAATTTTCTATGCCAAAATTACGATGTGAAACGAAAATTATTTTTGTTTCACATCGTAATTTTGGCTGGGGGCGAGAAATAACAATTACCGTTATTTCACAACATTTCGTCTCGTTTTATTGTTGGTTATATTTACGATTATCTCGATTTCTCATCATCTCTCAAGGGGAGCTCGTTATCCACACATGATATAACATCACATGTCCTGGCCCTATTATAGACAGGAACGTCAAAGGAGAACGACACCGACAAACGGTACCTGCCTGCCAGTCCCGCGAGCTTCTCAAGATCCAGGATAGCAGTGACCCGCTTTTTGCACGACTGTATAACCTCGAACCCGCTACGGAATTTGCCAAATATTTGATAAACTTGAGGCAAATTTTGCCTAGAAATTGGAAATGAGGCAAATTTTGCCTAGGAATTGAAAATGAGGCTAAAATCGCCTAGAAATTAAAAATTAGCCACATTTCGCCTTGAAAATAAAAATGAGCCTACCCAAATTAATATTTATAGTAAAAATAACTAAAAATTGGGTTGATACCTAGTGTTTTGTAAACCTGGTTCTAATCTTTGATGGGAATGAACCTAAACTTTTTCCTTCCAAGATTTTTCCAAGATTTCGACCTTAATTCGCCTAAACGGCCATAACTCTCTTAATTTCTTTAAAAAATTCAATTTTGACTATACCGTTGAAAAGAGCGTTAAAATTCCAATCACCCTAGAGTATCGAGAAAATTTTGTGACTCAGTTCAATTTGCGTAAAATCGATTGGAAAAGCGAATTTTTTTCTAACCTTGAGAATCGGGTTTTTTAAAGTCGGAAGGCCTCAAGCAGTTCCACTCGATAAAATCTCGGAAATGTATCTCTTTCCAACGGTATAGCCAAAATCGAATTTTCTCAAAAAATAAGGTAGTTATGGCCGTTTTAATGAATTAAAGTCGAAACCTCGAAAACCCATTGTTGTTGATGTCGTCGTCTTGCTGAAGATAAATTTTGGTGAAATGAGCATGGAAAAACGACTGTTATAAAACATTTTAATTAGAAAGCATTTGATTAGTGCTGTGATTTAATGCTAATTGTGTGTATGTAATGGTCAGTCTATCTGCAATTTTGGACTTGGCTGCAGGACGAAAAAATTTTGAAAAAGTCCTCATGAATCATTCAAGTTAGTAATAATTCGACGAATAATCCCATCAATTTTGATTTCCGTTAGGTAAAGTTTCTGTCCTTGACAGGAATGAATGGCCTGGGATTTGTATGTCCTGGTCAAGGACAGTTATATAAATCTACTATAGGGGGGGGGGGGTACCAGTCGGGCCGGTCAGTGCAAGGAGCTCCTTTCTTTGACCCCTCTGACTTCCTGTTCACTTCACCGAATAACCTTTCAACATAGCCTTATTCTCAGTATAGGCGTAAACGAAGTTATGACGAGTAGCAGTTCCCTACTGCCAAGTGGGTAATTGTGTTTATGTACAATTATTTAGCACCATCATCTCGCTTATTAGGTCCTTAAGTTAGCGTTCAAAGACTTAATAGGTATACTTCGGTGTCCTTCGAGCTATGCAAGGGCCGGTTTTTCAAGATTGAACGATAGTCTCGTTGTGAGAATTCCGTAGGATTGCGGTTCAATGCCCGCTAATGGCAACAGTGCTGGGATCGTCTGTGGGATGCCAATGGCAAGGCGACAGGCAGTCCTTGACCGACAGACAGGTCCTAAGTATAGCCATCGGATATAGGAGCCGAAAGGATTCATTAAGGAACTTTTTTCTCGATAAATAGATAACAGAGTCA
This sequence comes from Nesidiocoris tenuis, assembly GCA_036186465.1. Classification (NCBI taxonomy): domain Eukaryota; kingdom Metazoa; phylum Arthropoda; class Insecta; order Hemiptera; family Miridae; genus Nesidiocoris; species Nesidiocoris tenuis. The sequence continues at coordinate 6,149,055 of AP028920.1, forward strand.
GTAATGACGAAAATGAAGACATTTCAGAAAAGGACGGAAATGAAGACATTTTAGAAGAGGACGAAAATGTCTGATACGCATCTGAAATATTGGTAGTCATTTATTAAATTGCAAAAACACCAAAAACATTATTTTTCAAATTTCCCTCGGAAATATTGTTTTCGGAAAACTTTAATCAGCTAACTATGATCTACAATCTAAAATGAAAATTTGGTCGTTTCATATCGAAATGCCAATAATAAGCGAATTTGACCACGCGTCTGGAAAACTCGAGGTTTCAAACCCCCAAAAAGTGTTCTTTTAAAATTTTGAAAACGATACTAATTGCATCTTGGCGTCTATCGAGAACTCGAAAACTAAACTCCGATCAGAACCGAAAACATGATTGCACAAAAACCAACCACCAATACCAACTGAAAGTCCAATCAACAACAAAACGCTGAATAATTGACGTTTTAGTAGCCAGAAGCGGAACGCCAACAAATACAAAACGCACCGAAAAACCGACACTACCTACCAAAAAATTGACTTTTTAGAGGTAGTTTTATTTATAATGCAGAATTTTCAGAAATCCAGAATTTCCTACGCCTGCTCCCATTTTATTATGGCAGAATGATGAAAAATTTTCATACTTTTCATTTTACTTATTTAATAAGTAAAACACCAAAAAACCGACATCATGGTTTGGAGGAAAGACCAAATTTCCTACCTTTTTTCACATTGAACATTGAAAAATGATACAAATAAACTTATTTTATATAAAATGATACTTGAACCAACCAAAAAAAAAAAAAAAAAAAAATTTCAACGAAAAACATCAAGTAGGAAAGTAAAAACAGTTCTTCCAAAAATTATCACAGGTCCTGTAATACAGGAGTACCAAAACCGCCCATGTAAGTACAGTGTAGATTCTACACTCGTATTTTTCCATGCAGATTTTTCAAAATAAAAAATAAAAATGAAAAAATTTCTAAAACCTTGTAAAATTTACTAAAAATATTATTAAAAATCGTAATTAAAAATCATTATTAAAATTATTTATTCATCATTTTATTATTAAGATCATTATTAAAAATCGTAAAATTATTTAATAATAAAATATAGGAGGAGCATTTCACTGTGATCTCATCTCATGCAAATCAAGAGCGCCCATGTCAAATCTTGGAAAAAGTGGACACCATGGTGTTTAACTCGGTATGTTCAACTCGGTGTGTTTAATATGAGTCATTACCAGGCCACGGGGTCCATGCAAATGCGGGTATTGAACTCGTCTGACCTCGACTAGGTGCCGCAAGATGAAATCACCCGTCACGGGAATGTGTGCACTTCACACTCCATGGAATCGGCATCCTCGCCGGGAATCCATTAAAGTACCGCCAACTCCATAATATTATTTACAACGGAAGTATTATACCTACATCGTTGAACACGAGACTTCGTATGATTTGCGTTCAATAGCTTTGCATTCTACAAACCAAGATGAAATGAACGTGTTTAGGCGTAGGGAAAAGTTTAGTTAACTCTTAAGATTTCAAAAAATATACAATTATATTCGATTCATTAAAAAAATATATTTTTTGAGTTGACTATTTTTGGTTAAATTATCAATTTAAATTATATTTATGGCGTAGATGAAAAAATTGTAAAAATGGGGTTTCGGAAAGTTTTTTTTGTTTATACTACCAGTACATGTTTGCTCAGAATCACTTTCTATGTTAGCGATAAACAGCAGCAGGCACACCCTCAACCATTTTAAGCCGGAATCAATTCAATTTTTCATTTTTTTCTGTCAACAAAAATGAATTTTTTTTAATATTTAGCTAAGAAAAAATCTGATTTAAAAAATTTATTTTAAGTACTCAGACTAGGTTTGTACTTATTGGTAAAAATTGACGTCGGTGATTGCGGGAAGAAAAATGCAAAAAACTGACTCCAACTTGAAAATCCTCAAGGAAAAGAATAATTCCGTCGATTCTGTTAGCCAAGAACAACCATCCTGTTCATACGAAATTTCGATTACGCATAGTACTTCCGTATTGAAGACACTTGATCAGTGTTCACAATTTAATTTCTAGACACGAAAATGAACTTTGACCACACTGAAAAATTATCTGAAATTCAAACAAAAAATATATTCGAGTAGCTTTATGGGAGGGTACTCATTGGCGTTTTTCTACCAGTACGAGCATTGAAAATAGTAAAATAACTGACTCCTCATAAAAAATCCAAGGATAAATTTTGAAAAAATGCGAATTTTCCTTAGGATTTTTCAAGATTGCAAAAAAATTTATCCGTCAATTCCTCGAAGGTAATTATTTTTTCAATTTTAGCCCATTTGAGGAGATTTGGCTAAACCGATTTTGACTTTCGTTGGAGTTGGTACTTCCAATTTTTCCCCTCAAACGTTTGATGGCAAAACGCGTTCGAAGATCACATTTCAAAAATGTTGAGAAACTCTTTTTGTACAACGGACATTAATGCTAAATTCAGAAATATCCTTAAAAGTCGAAAAGATTTTTAAGAACGATGAATTGTGGGATTTTATGGAGCAAAATGCACTTCGAAAAAACACTTTGAAAAAATGGAAAAAAGTTGAGACTGAAAAATGCGGTAGGTTGCGTTTGGTTCCATTTTCGGTCTAGTTCCACCAACATTTTCAAAACTCAAAGTTCGGGACACGCTCTATAAAAAAATCAGCTTAAAAATAGCGAATGAAATATTCACAGCATACCTCAGTTGCATTAGAATGTTGCTAAAAAAAATCAAAAAATCACAGCCCGTGAAAAAAAAGCAAAGTAAAAAAACAAGCGGCAAAAACTTCACATTCGACAACTCGCGAAAGACTGAAGTGCAAAGGGGAACTCCTACGAGAGGAAGGAGGAGCGGAGGAATGAGGAGGAGGAACCGCCAAGGTGGGACGCGATGAGCAGGTTCCTCCTCCTGCCGAACTGGGTCATCCTCCGTTCGGCGATTACTCCTTCAGCGCGCCTTTCCTTTTTTCGCCCCTTTCTCGACGACGACCCCGTTCGGCCGCCGCGAGGGGCCGTCGTCGGCGTCGGCCGATTAATTCGATTAGACGCCCGCCGAAAGCCGCTTTTCGGCCCCGAGGCGATAACTGCGATAAGTGCTCTTCAGTTTTCTCAAATTATTGTCAACCGATTTCTGCGAGTGAAAGTGTCGGATGCTATGGAATTTAGCTCCAATTTTCCCCCATCGATAAATTCTGTGAGGTTATTTTTTTCAAATTCGAAAATAAATCGAAATTATTTGCCGGTTTGAGGTCGAATTACCCGAATAAACCGTTTTCAAACTCCTGCCATAAAAATCCGAAAATCGCGGAAGTACTGCGAGTTTTCCCAACTCTAACCCCGGCCTCCAACACGCGAGCCGCCGGGTCCCGTTCGAAAATCCGGCGGCTAATGCGGGGCGGGCGATATCGTCACGGATATCGTGGACAGTTATCGGCAATCAATCGCGGGCGGCGCCGTCGATAATCGGCCGATAACCGCCGGGAATCGCGAAGACAGTTAGGCACGACTTCGGAAAGCGGCTGTTATTTTTGCTACAGCTGTTATGCGCATGCGTGGGAAAATCGTCCGGTTCACACGGAAGCGGATAAGGAACGAGCAAAAAAATCAGAAATTTCCGGGTGAAAAATCGGATTAACTAGGCAGGTACATACAAGTAAGTTTATGGAAGAATAAATATTTCATATTCAAATTTTTTAATTGAACATCTTTATCACTAAACGTTTTAAAAATCAAATATTGCCAAAATAAATACTTTTATCAAAATTGTCAATTCTAAGTCACATTTTTGACTCATTGAAAATTCTGGAATAAATGAAAATTGTTACTATTTGCACTAAATAATGCTATAAACAAATAATGCAAAACATTTGGAAATTTTCGCATGAAACAATTTTAGTATCACCTTCTGGTTGCTTAATTTCGTGAAATTGTCCATATCCGGATAAAAGGCCGTAACGGTAGGCCAGTGGCTGGAAATGTGATCCGAAAAGGTACAATGGGGATTTTTCGGAAACGTTTCGTCCTCTTATTTCGCACACCGAGGACTCCCATTGAGAGCATTATGTCACTGTTCAATCCGTTTCGTGCCATAATGATATACCCAAGTAACAATGCAAAGGAATGCAAGTCATTTTGAATGAAAACGTTATCTTTTCAGCTGATGGGATCGTTTTTTCATGAATGGAAGGAAATGAAGGAATGAAATTTTTTCCGAAGGGTTTAATAAAAAAATGCATTGAAAATCAAGATATTCGAAAAAGTGCATAAATGAAAATGTCATTGAACGTCAAGAAAAAAAATTTTAAATTAATTTTTTGCGTCCATTTGTTATGTTTGCGAATAAATTTATGTCTTCCACTGAATCATGATATTTCGAAAATATCGAGCCAGAACCTAAAATTCATCAATTGGCGATCAGCATTCAAAACAAGGAAACTTTATCGCTTGACTTCATGAATGGCGTCGTGATTTACGGACTGACAGAGATAAATGCGGTGTAGCCGGTCCGCCTATTCAATTTTTGCCGTTGTAGGCTCGACACGATGGCTCGACCTGTCATTAGCACCTTCATTTTGTGAAGATGAATGTCAAAAAAGTTGCACCGTGTAATGGAGAGGTCGACGACTTTGATGCCATTCACGACTACTGCTGGTACAATAAAAATGGTGTCTGATGTGGCGCTGTGGAAGGCATACAATGAAATTGGCGCGTTGAGGGGGAAGGGATTTTTGAAGTATTTTATCTGAATTGTTATGTTTTGTGCCTTTCTTGTAGTAATTGCGTGTGCTGGCTCAACTACTACTGAATGAGTTTTCATTAAGGTAGATTTCGTTTTCGTCTCGACCGTAGATCAACTCATTGATTCCGAAATTCGGGCGAATTTTGTGGCAGCATGGGTCAACATTTGAAATACGTGTGCTTCAAGTCCTGATAATATCAGGACTTGAAGCACACGTATTTCAAATGTTGCTTTGATAGCACACCGTAATTAGAAGATATTATCTTCTAATTACGGTGTGTTATCAAAGCTCCGGTTAATCAGATCAGTCAAGCTTCTTGAAAAAAATTAGAAAAGAAATTAAAGTTTTTGCATTTTTAAAATACGTTGTCATTATCATTATCAGTCATTCCGTTTTTTCAACTAGCACTAGACCGAACTATACCTGCTCAGTACAATTGCTCATTTAACTGAATGCCATAGTACGGTTGTGCACATGATAAACGAAAACTCTCCTTTTCATAAATGGTCGTCGTGCAATCTTGCATCAGATTATACAATTATCTTTTACCTATTAAAAGCGAAAGTCGAGAAAGCCAAATGAATTCATGTTCGAAGCACAAGTTCAGTCGAAGAAAACGATGCTTTCCATTTTCACACATGAGTTTTCACGCTGATCCGATCAGCGACCGAATCTTCTGAGAGAAAATTTTGCTTGAGGAGAAATTCACTCTCGACTGCTGAGAAGATAAGTCACGAGATGATGGCCAAGTTCGCACATTCATGACTGAATTGGGCGTTCATCAAATCAGGGCCATCCTAAACTCCAGCTCGTAGCATTCAGCAAATAATAAATAATCGTACAGATGCCCAAAATTGCCAAGAAAACTCTCAACTTACAGGAAAATTGTAGGTTCCAAATATCAAAACGACTTGGGGTCTAGAGCCACATAAAGTATGTGATTTTGCCAAAAACATTGAAAAATCTAGTTTTTTCCAGACCGGACGGCCTTGTTCTGAGAAAAACTAGGTTTTCCGGTTTTTTAAATTTATAAAATCAATTATTTCAAGTGGCTTTGAACCCCAAGTCATTTCTTTGTTCGGAATCTGCGATAAATTTTCTGTAAGAAGAGTTTCGAGGAATTTTCAGGCATCTGCTCCTCGCCGTTTTCTCTCTCTGTCTGTCTCTCTCAAAAAAAAAAAATCTCCCCAAAAAAAGGGAAATGTTTGGCTCTGTGGACACACGTCGAATGTTAGCTTAGTGAAACAGGACATGCAGGTGCCCGCAGATGAGTCAGTGTTTTTCCGTGTGATGATCTCCGTCCGTAAATGATCGTCGTGTCGGCATGTGAATTCGCGTTGTTCTATGTGAGCGCAGCTCATGATAAGTGAAATGTGGGTCGCTAAGTAACGGCTGCGCAGCCGGTGAGAGCATGAAGATAAAAAGCGCAAAGCCCTCAAGATGATCATCTGACCGGAGATACCGTCGACACACGTGAAGGCGATGAAAGGACTAAGGAGTTATGGAGATGGCTGTACCTCCGAAAGCGCTTGAGGTACGGGTTAACAAGTAACCTAGTATGAAATTCTTAGGGTTAAGATATGCCTGTATTTCACATATTTGTCAGGGTTGAAAATACCAATTACATTATTCAAGCATGTGCACAAATGAATTTCAGAACTTTCCTATGGAGTTTTTTTAGCTATACTTGCTCTGACCCAAATTATATGTCTCATAATTTTGTACAAAGGTAAGTAAATTTTATTATTACGTACTAAAAAACTAAAACTCAAACCCAAACTCAATTCGGAAGAAATAATATAAGCAAGGTAACCTAACTATTATGTTGTGAACAAATTTCAGGATTTTTTCACCTACCTAAGTATCATTAATCCTAGCCCAAAAAATGTATGATATCATAACGAGAGCGTTACCAAGTATATCGTACATCAAGAGTTATTCAATTGCCCATTCCTACTCTAATATGTTAACGAATTCCCGTTACGCCATCGAATTCGGTACAGGCACCTATAACCGTAAATCCGAGGGAACAATGGCCCCGGTGAAAAAGGTTAATTTCGGCTTTCTTACGGAAGGAATTAGACTCGAAGGGCTTTTCTTCTCGCTCCTGACATTTAACATCCAGATTCCGATGGGCGAACTCGTAAAATACCAATTTTCATCCTCGTCCCTGGATGAGGATCCTTACGAGCAACGGAAACAATTTGTTCGCTTTGCGGGGCTACATGAGAAATTCAGTCCGGCATTCGCTGAGAGCCAACGGTGGAGTAGCACTTGGCTCTTTACGACCCAACAAGGCTTCGATCCTTCCCGAAGATGAGCCTTTGATAGCTCTTTTGTACTGCCTCAGCGGTCGAATATTAAGGAAAAAACTGGTACGCCCTGGTAGCGATAGACCGGCGAGGCTACTCAGCAAGGAAGAAAAGAGCTATTTCATTTAAAAAAGAATAGAATAGTTTTTATCGTACAAACACTCGCTTCTTACAAAGTCATTTCGAAAAGAATGCATGTGGATCACGTAGGATGCGAAGACGCGGTTGCGCAATGTCTCGGATTCGATTCTTCTCCGGCTGACGAAAAGTCGCTGGTACGTCGGCTGTATAATAACTTTGGACGGGTTCACACTGTTTCAAAACCGCGGTTCGCCTTTGTCTCAAGTCAGCGTATCTTTGAAAAGAGGATACCTAGTATTGACCAAAAAGACAATACCAAAGACAGAGTGAACAAAAATTGAGGGCCTGTTATTAAATTTTTTTAAAGCTAGGTTTATCCAAGGGCGTTTGCATTAACTAATTTCCAAGAAATGTTCAGTATGAAAATAGGTATGTCCTAGGTGAAATGTAGTGCAAGCGCCCTTAAATATATCTGGCTTTAAATGAATTGAAAACCCGGCTTAAGCCCACCAGAAAGACGCTTGAAAAAGTAAAAAATAAAAATTGACTTTGACAGCAATGTCTAAAATTACGAAGAAACTATTAGGTACCTTCCTTATCTTTGGTCCCTTCCTGCCATCCATCCATCAATGAAGCCGTGCCTTCATTAACATTTTAGGGTATGAGCTACAGCTATTTTTATTTGCTATTGTCGAATGCTGCGATTTCGTGTTCCACCGTCCGACTACCAGACTTGGCAGTTCTGAACCGCAACGCATAAACCTACATAAACATGACGCAACGTGTAAACCCACAAAGGCCCAGCATTCCGACCTGAGCCCTAAAACACTGCCAACGTTTTCAATAGGCCGTAAATTAGCTTCGTACGAAGTCGTTGCACTCGTTTTTTAAAATGTCGCATCTTGAACGTCACGTCGAAAGTTTGAACGGTTACTTTCGGGGTGATGGGCATGCGTAAATAGCGTTTTCGCGTTACTATGCACGCCTCGGGCGGTTTTAAATTATGCGCATGCGTGGAAGCCGTTTCATAAAACGTTACATCCACTTACCCCGGCAAGTGGGCTTAGGACATGGTTCAACTCCAAATCGGAGGTATGCGAGCCTTTATCATGCAAAGGGGAAACAAGAATAAGTTTCAATTTTTTTTTCTTCAAATTTTCCTCGGGGTCATCGTATGTTGTTGTTGTTTCTGTTGTTGAAGTTGTTGATGATGTTTTTGGTGTTGTGGTTATTTTTATTGTGAAATTGTTGCTGTCGTTGTTGTTGTTGTTGTTGTTGTTATTTTTGTTGTTGTTTTTTCTTCAAATTTTCCTCGGGGTCATCGTATGTTGTTGTTGTTGTTTCTGTTGTTGATGATGTTTTGGTTATTTTTACTGTGTAATTGTTGTTGTTGTTATTCTTGTTGTTGACGTTGTTGCTGTTGTTGTTGTTAATGTTATTGTTATCATTTTTGTTGTTGTTTCTGTTGTTAGTTGTCGTGTTTTCTTGTTGTTGGCGATGCCGTTGTTATTGTTGTTGTCATGTGTTTTTGTTGTTAAAACTTTATGGAACGTAAGAGATTTTTAGACTGTTTAAAGGTTTCAACAGGTCTATTCTGTAAGCCAAAACAAAGATATTTAGCCTAGAACCCCAAATCGATTTATCGGTAGGTCCTAAAGTCGAACCAGTGATGTTCAAATTTCACATCTCATCGTTTCGGACCAAAGTGATAATTTCTGGATGCCTTGGAGGCTATCATGACAAATATTTCCAAAAACACACTTTCCTTCGGAGCCTCTGATCCGATTTTCATTTTTCTGGCGCTGTACCTACTTACCTGTTTTCATTCACTTCGTACCTAGTTATTAAGTAAAAATTAGCTTTAAAAAAACACTATTCGTGCCTCAGCGTCCATTTTCAATGCCGAGTCCATTACCTTGCACTGGAGCCACCTGACAAAAGAAAAACGCCAAACTCTGTCCGGGCCGAGGATCGTGACATAACGAAATGGCTTCGCCCGTACTTGTACGACATTAGGCAAATGACCGGAGGAAAACCTGAAGACATAAGTGGGAGTGTCTCGAAATTACCGATGATGATTGAAACAAGGTCCAATCTGCAAATGCCCAGGGGGAAATTACTCGTCCAAAAACCAATAGCTCAACCTGCGGTCATCGGTTCTCGTTTCAGTCTCAATCCGGAGCTTTCAGATTCAGCTGCCTTTGGCATGTGAGCTATAATCATGGCTCAGAGTATCTTCCGATCGGATCTCGAATTCTTCTTCGTCGTCTGGACCGGCCCCTGAGGAGCGACCTTGCCTCGCCTGAGATTACTTGACCGGGCAAGGCCATTTTTAATGCTTTTCTCTCGCCTATCGCGATTTGGCCGAATATTCGTGCCTCGTTTATCGCGATTTATCAGGCAACCTGTTGCAAGTGAAAATAGCCGGGGAGGTTCATTATCGGTGAAATAACCCGCCGATTACAGCATAGGAACAGCGTTTTCTAGCGCGGTATGGTCATACACCTTTGAAAATGCCAATGGAGATAAAATCGACTTTTGTTTGCTGATTTGAAAATATGAAAAAAGTAAAGTACACCTCCCCGTTCCCAATAACCGAAGTCGTCCCGGCCGTGCCCTGCCGCCGTCAAAGACGAGGGTTCGAACTTATGATTACGGTGACCAGATGTACTACTTTGGAAGGACATGAAACCCTTTATGCCCCAATGTACTACCACGTTTCATGCAATACCCAACGTTTCTTGGGAATTGAGGGAAAATCACGCTGTCTTATGGTAAATCAAGCGAGGAATCTGGGAAAATACTCCTAAGTAAGCCTACAGCCATCAGAATCGGACATTTCTTGTAAAAAAAATTTTTGGAGACAGAAGGCGATGGTACGAGGGCAGAACTTTCTTGCAGCAAGTCCAGGAGCGAGGTGGGGCTTTCTAAAAAGGAGGCCTTCCAAGTGGGGACTTCAATTATTGGAAACTCGTGAAAATTGTTGACGAATTTTTGCCAAAACATGAGGAAGCTGGTATCTGCTCAATTTCTTCCACTCCGATCGGAACTGTGGCGTTACCCAAATTTTCACTATCCGCGATTTACTATTCAACCGAACTTAATTTTGAGCAGGAAAGCGATACCCAAGAAGCGCCCTGGATCCGAGTATGCAGTTCAACGTAAAATTCTGGAACCTCGAGGACCCCAAGAAAAGAGCCATGGTGTTTGAGAGCCTTTTTTGCTACGGACAACTTAGGGGACAACTCGTTGCCATTGTAATCCACCGTTCCAGGCGTTGGATTTTCGCCTGATAACCGAAGTTGTCCCGGGCGTGCCCTGCCGCCCTCAAGAAGAGGGTCGGAACTATTCATGTCGCTCTCGTCTCCCAGCACTTATGCAATGTGATACACGGCTACTTATTGCCTCACCCCCTTGAGTGGAAAGTAACAAAATTGTCGTCATTGGTCGATGATAAAAGACGTGAAAATGAAAAGTGCCGAAAATGAAACTGCTCAATTCAGACCCCCGGCGTTCTTTCAATGACTTCAAGCTGGCTTTTTTATCGTCCTTCGGGCCCTACATAAGTCTTCCTAGGGAGCATAGTCTTCTGGAAACTATAAAAATTATAATAAACTTACACCAGCTTGGAAGCAGCCCCCCTCCCGTCAGGAATAAAAGTTTACCGATGCCATTGAAGTGTTTTACGAGGCGTGCGTGACTCGAGGCAATACGTCTTCTTCATTCGGCCCATTGGTTCGAGTGCTGTCTGTCTGTACTGCCTAACTAAGACAACTGGACAAAAGAGTCCTAAGCTTGTCCGCCGAACAGCCCTGGCAAGACAAAAGATTCAGCCAGCCTAATATGCATAGGACCCCCCCCCCTCCCAACATATGGACTTCTCATATGGAAATGATCGTGCTGAAGATAAGACAATCGAATTCGCCTATGGTAAGTCGAAAGTGCTCGGGATGCCCGGCAATGGCAGCTACATTTTCCACCGAGGCATCAAAACGTCAACCACGGGTATTGTAAGCAGTAAAAAACTTGATTTTAAGAACGTTCTCAGCGAAGTAATAAAAGTTCGCCGATGTAGGTATTCCATTTGCTGTTCCTATCTCGTTTGAACAAACTGCTTCATGCATGAGTGAGTTTACCAATCACAAGCGTTCTTGCACCGTTACCCAAACAAGTGAGGCGAAAGTGTACATTTGTTAGGTTCGACTTTCGAGCGAATGTTTTCCCGGGATGAGTTCGAAAATTAGAAAAGGTTCAAAGATGGGTGTGTAAGGAAATTCCTGACCAAAACGGACAGTTATGAGCCTGGCAGTCCATGACCATCCCTGAACCTAACTAGAGCGTCAACTCCTCCGACTAGGTACCTAAGGCTCGGCTGTTAAACCTTGGCTCCCAGATTTCGAAAAAAGCTCGTATACTCTATAGGGAATGGGAAATTTGAGTGGGTAACTCAACTCCTAATTTTTGTAATTGTAGGATCTCAAATACCTAGACGAAGATATTCTAGTAAATAAAGAAAATTTAGCAAAAAAAACTCGTTTTAGACCAAGTAGTTGAAGTTTTAGCCGTTTTTCGCCCTCAGGAGTTGGTTTTACGCTACTGCCATTAAAATGCTTTAATATATTCAAAAAAATCTGTACATTTCCATGTGTTCTCTATTATTCCATTTGTATTCCACTTATTTGTTACTATGTCAGATTCTGAGATATTATGGAATTTATTGCGGATTTTTGACATTATCTGGGTTTTTTCTCTCAGACCTTCTAAGCAGTGAAAAATTGAGAAAGAAAATGATTTTTTTTTAAATTCATTCAGTTGATTATCAAATTTGATATAAAGTATAGGTGAACATTTCTTTCTGCTAACATCTTCATGCTCAAAATCAAGCTCAAAACGACAAAGTTTGAAAAATTTTCAAAAAAAGTTTGAAAAATTTTAGTATTTAATAATATCTAGCAATTTGATGGATTCGTCAGATTTGGCCAATTAGAGGATTAAAAAATGGGATCCAACTCAGCAAAAACCCGTCCCTGAGATCATGGCTTTGAATATGCAACATTTTAATGTTTTCGGGCCCTCAACTTACCTGCTTCCATTATCATGTTAAATGGGGAAGTAAAAATGGCGATTCAAGAAGCGGTTTCCCACGGTTTCAAACAGATACAAGTTGGCTCTATTTGGTACGTGGTTCAGGGCTTAATATCCCGAAGTCCATTGTATGTAGAAGGGAACTATAGCCATTTACCGAGCGGTACTCCGGTCATGACTATGGCATTCGACGGTATTTTGGATTAGTGAGGTACTTGAGGATATGGCGTAAAGTTTGGATTCATGCGACGAAAATGCCAGAACATCTGTTGAATTCGAAGTTTTTTTGCAGGAATACTTAATATCAACATTTTTCAGAAATAATATTAAATATACCCATCATATTTCTTCTACAGGAGCTCTCCCTATTTTATAAATTAAATGAATTTTCGCTTACCTTCCCTGGCTTCACAGCTAATTCCGAACGTGGCTAGCCAGATCGCGTCAGATGGAGAGGACTGTCGTGGACCAAGGACTCCGATCTGGGGACAGGTAAATATTTTTGTTTCAATATCAGAAATGATTTAAAATTAAAAGACAGTTTTACAACCAGTTGAAGCCCTCACACCAGCACTTCAGCAGAAAAATCGTATTTTTTTAAATTTTGAATTCAACTAATGTCTACCTGCTTAGATTTTTTCAATCGACTCGTAATTTTTATCATGGGTTATTGAGGGTTTTTTGTTTGTGTTTCTGTAAACATTATCCTTCTAGACCAGGGGCGGGGCGCAGTGAGACAAATAACCGATTTTTAAAGAAAATAACCCGTTTACGGCGGTTATGAACGGGTCAAACGCCATTTTGATGCCAGAGTTGCTCTAAATACCTTCAAAATTCCATCTTCCTAGCGAGGCACCCAGAGTGAAAAGTGTCCCATTGTGGCCCCCTCTCCCCTAGAACGATTTTTCAATTTATTAAATAGAAGTGACGAAATTCACCAAAATTTGGCGAATCTCGTTTAACGAGACATCGGAATAAAACATTAGCGGCTGGGTGGTGATCTAATGCGATCTGAAGACCGGCCATGAGACCGCAGATCACTGGGTCACCCCGAGGTCATCCTTGAGACTGCCCTGCGTCATCGAGCCACATTCGGACCATCGTCTTCAGACCAGACGATCCGATACCGGCCGGCTTTTCCGACAGACGAACGTAACGGAACCTCGTCGGCTTCTCTGCTCCGTTAGCACGTAACTGGTCGCCAACTGTCATCATGGCCCTATAAGGTCCAGCGCCACTAGCCACCAAAGTCGATCTACTCTACCGACCGGCTTGTCCCATTCATAAACTAGGTCGGCCGTGAACGATCGGGGAAACAAAACCGCAGATGGGGCTTTAACAGGCGAGATGGACTTGTAAAGTAGGCGGATAGTGCGAGTGGGCTAAGTTAACGGGCCTCCGAGGTACTTGCTTAACTTTCATGTGCAGCAGCATGATTGAGTGGCGAATTCCGCAAACACCTGTTACGTGAAATGCAGGACGGCCGTATAACGTATTCGAGAGGATGCATAAATTATAAAGTCGAGCTCTGGAGCCATAAATAGTTGAAAGCGCCTGAATAATTGGCCCCTGCTCGAGATTGATGGTTTTCAAGATGTAAATTTCCCATTGGCAAATTGAAATTTTTAGAACGGCTCAGCGTGCATAAAATTATTTGGTTGTTCTACTCATGTTCATGGTTTATGGTCGATTTGAAAAGCAATTCGATGCAGTTTAGACGAGCCGTTCGTGGTTAAGTTCAAAACCGTTCACATTCGAGTTAAATCACAAATACATACGTTCAAAATACAGGAAATTAGTTTTACAATAGCTTTGTGTTGCGGTTATGAAAAACAAAAATATGTCTGACGTAGAACTCGCCAGGGCAGGAAATCGGAAATTCAGACGCGCGGTCTAGAAGGAGAAATAACGTGAAGAAGACGTTGGCGTTGGATCTGTCGTAGGTAACGTTCTGATACACTAATTTTCTATTTTATTTATTTATTTTATGTGTTGTCCATATTGTGGTTTATTTCCTCAACATTACATTTTTAATACTATCCCTGGTCCCATCGGTCGCAAGTTTATCGGTCCCAAAGCTTGCAAACTGCTCTGTGATTGGCTGACGGTCTTAACCTTAAATGTAAGCCCTAACCCTCATTGTAAGCTTTAAGGGGGTGCGGCAGCTACCTACTGACACTTTCATGAAGAACTTTTTTAATTCTAAATCGATTTTGATCATTCAACGCTAGTAAATTGCAGAATTACCCCCCGCATCGCATAAACCAACAAAATTTGGACTTTTCACGCGTTTTTCGACAATCTCCCGGTAGAAATTCACCATTACGGAATGGGAGCAAGGTATTCCCGAGAAGGGCCGACCTCCGCGTGATTTGCCTGCACAGTTTGAAAAGCCACGGCAGATAATGCGCGTTCTGAGGTGTGTGGCCAATCGCGGAAGGCGAAGGGTTTTTGTTGAGCAACGATCGGTTCCCACGAGGTTCACCTTCTTACCGAGGCCCTTGACACTGGCCAGGACGAAAGCGAACTTGGGAGGAGGCGGATTTTTTATTGGTTCCCTATCATCGAATAAGTGAGTCCATGACTGGAAGATTCCCAACAAGGATCCGCCGGATTCGCCTTCGGACCAACTTCTCACAGGAAAGTGGATTTGGTGCAAAAAAATGAACATGATCCAGCGAAATTCTAGCGTCGAAAATCCTGCGCGTAGAAAGGAAAAGGGGGAAATCGGAATTTAACGCGTAAGACTTTGTGACGTTTGCGACTGAACGTGCGAGTTTTTGGTAATAAGAGGATTTGATATTCGGTAAGGAAATATCGTTGTATCGAGTTGGGCTTTAGTAGTTTGGCTTTAGTCAAGTTCGTAGTGGCCTACGTTACCTGATCAAAACTCAGGAGGGTCCAAATATTATGTATCTTTTCTGGAGCGGATATGATATTTTCATCGCTTTATGTTTTGGGCCGTCTCATATGATTTAGTGGTGCTGATCAAGAAGCTTCATGAATTCTTATTCTTCATACTTTAAAAGTCGAACTACATGTAGGAAGTTTTGATGGTCACTTCAGAGGCAGTTTTTCAATACACTGTGTCATGAAAGTAGAGAGTTTTGGAACAAACCCCAAAGTTTGAAGGTCAAAACAAGTGGAAAGGAGACCGTTCTGCTTGATTCTGATGTCATTTTTCGAAGGAGCGCGGGAACATGCATCAGAATCCACTGCTAACTCGATTTGGCCGAAAATGAATGTAGACAGTTTTGGAATCCACCGCCTCAATTATACAAAGAATCCAGAGCCGCAGTGTGGTAGAAATTCAATTTGATGAGCCTACCAATCAAATTAAGACTTAACATTTTGAAATTTACGTCAACAAGAAAGCCCTGCTCCCCTAGGTGTGACGAAATGAACCTGCTTCAAATTCGGCATCCTCAAACTTTTGACCGGCGCATCCGTCGACCAGAAAGGTCGGCGACACTTGATTCGGATCGGACGTGAATACGAAGCGAGACCGCGGAAGTCGAAGGAAGAGCCCGCAGGCGACAAAAAATCTCATTAGAGCAAGTGACTAAGCTCAAGTCTGGCCAGGACGACGGTGCAAGGTGCCTTTCTTCTGAGTTACCTCACGCTATCCGAATCTGTCGATGGTTGCTGTAATGAGGGGAGAAAAACGGTATTATCCGTTAGCGATTGACAGGTTGGCGGTCAGATATTAGCGGCAGCAATGGCAACTTCGCCGGCAAATTATCCTACAACGGTTCATCATCTTCGATTTGAGCTGTCCGATATGATCGCTATTCTGGAACCGATCGATCGGCGGGAACGTCTGGCGCGGAATGACACTCCTTGATGTTTTTTAGTTTCCTTGGATTCGGCTGAAACTTCGGCATGAATTGGTGGTTTGATTCCTCCCTTGAGTCAGTCGGGTTTCCTTGTTATCTGCCGCAGCAGGAAATTGGAATTCAAATCAGCGTTAAATTGTGATGGAAGTTCCCCATGGTCCTTTGAGGTCGACCTCGAAAGTTTTCACATGGAGGAGTCGTCCAAAAAGCGAGAAACAAAGGCAGGTCCTATCGTCCAGGAAGGGAACGAATTCTAAACCGTTTACGACTTGAAAATACGACGGTTCATATCAAAGTGCCTGTTGGAAGTGCTGGTACGAACGAAATTCTAGTACGGTTATGACAACAGTCGACATGAACGTGAGGCAACTGTTCTGTGGGCAGTACCGACCGCTGTTGCCATCACAACAGAAAATGACATTTCTATTAAGCAATTTTCTGCCGATAGATTTTCATCATTTCCGCGGACAAAGAGTTTTCATCATGGCGGAACAGCCATGGAAGCGAACTTGAATTGAGCCTTCTTAACTTTGGAAGGCGGAACCATTGAGGACAAAGCGATAAAGCAACAGATACACTGATTCCATTGTCGTTGGTAATGCGATTCGTTCGTCCTCGCTCGATAATAAGACACTACACAAGAGCAAAAGCCCAAAGGGCTCTGGGAGTTGGCGTAGGGTAGCTAATCCCATTTTGGGCCCCTAGCCGAGCCACCCATTACATTGGAATTGCGTTATACCTTGGAAAACTATGCTGTCAAAGAATAGCAATAGACTCACATGATGAAAATCTGAAAAAAATACGAATGTGCAACATGGGTTATAACTTCTTCCTAGATTGACTGCTCAAGATGTCCAAAAAGCCAACATTATTCTAAAAATCTCAATCGGAAAAAATCTTGGAAATTTCTTCAAGATTTACAACTCGACGTTATTCTACAAAGAATTGCGAGCATTTCCTGTTGTCCAGTTTCAAATCGCGTGACATTTTTACGTTATGCCTATACAAGCAGTTCGTGACTTGCGCACAATTCGTCTTGAAGCCTGCCAGTCATCGCTTCATGCAAGAATGTCGGAAAGCGCAGAATCACTTGCTCGCACAGTGGATAAAAGCGAGCGAGTTCACGCTTTGGAACTTTAGGATAGGGTTAACCCTTGAGCGATAAACATGGTTTGAAAACTGATCTCACTTTTCCACCTGCGCTAGGAACACGTTTTTAGTTAAAAAGGCAGCTATATCAGTAAAGCCATTGGTCAGAAATTTCTCAATTATAATCACCAGATAACAAAAATAGAAAAATGCGCACCTTTCTAATTTCATCTTTCCTTCTACAAAACCAATCAACTTCAGAAAGTCGACTTTGAATTTGCAGTTTATGCAAAACCTCACTCAAAGACCTGTTCCTTGCTGAGAAAATCGTAAAATTGGCCAACTTCTTCAGTTAGGAATAAAGAATTCGATTGAGATAAATTTAGAATTCGAAATGTGCGGAAGGTTGTGAATTTGTAAAGAACCTGTCGGCCGGTGCGACCCTAACCCGCAAACAAACAGAAGAACCAGGTTATGAGGAAGACCGGTCTGCGAACTTAAATTTAACGTACCTGTCTACACGAATCTAACGGGACGAAGATTCTCGTGAAGGACGCGCCTCGAGACGCCTTTCGTTTAATTTTTCCGTTTTACATTTGGAAAGACGAGTTCATCAGTGATGAGGGTTTTCAACCTTTATAAACCAAAAAAATTTGAAAGTGGTATTCAATTCTTTTGTTTGCAGGACCAAATTTTTGCAAGCCTATATATTTTTTTACTTTTTAATTTTTTTATTTGTATATTTTCATTTCTTCACCTCCAGGTGCATAATTACCTATTTTATTTATTTTTGATTCGTCGTATATTTTTATTTTGTGCTTTTTCATATCTTTTTGTACATATTTTTTTTAATTTTGATATTTTTTAAATTTATGTTTGTTTTTCATTTTTTAAGTTTTTTTTACCTGGTGATTTTCTATGTTCCAACGAAAGAGCACGATGGTCAGAGGGGTCAGGGTTCACCACAATAATAAGTCTGCAATGTTCTTTGTAGGACCATAGTCAGAATACTGGACGTTATGTAAATGAGAAAATCGTGCAATCCTGAACCCAATTGGAGCGATGTAACGTGACTGATAAAAACGGGTCCTGCGGTATTTAGGTGGAAAATTCTTCGTGGAAAAATAGCGATACCGCGCTAACGGTGATTCGAGCATTGGCGAAGATTCGTGATGGCGCGGAAACAAAGCGTGGTATGGAAATAGGATTAAAGCACGTTCCCGATTTATCGGACCGGGGCTATCCGGAACAGTTCCAGGATCATTGGCCAGAACACTGGCCATCGGGCCGTTTCACATCGACGATGTCATCCGGCGCCAGCCTTGTCGGTGTAGGCTATAGCAGAAAAGCCTACTGAAAATGACCGAACATTTTTGGATTTTGTTTTTGCTTGATTTTGGTTCTACATTGGGTCTAGGGAACACTTACATGAAATCATCTCCCCTGACCCAGAAATCATCTCCATATTTTGATATTCGTATAACTTAGGGCGCTCAGCTCTCGGAATTGTACCACGTACCTTTTTTTGGATTCATGATAATACCAAGAATTTACGAGTTAGAATTATACCCTACCTTGGCAAGTGAGGAAAATATGGAATTCTGCTCATAGAAATTCCAAATTTTATTTCTGGCTGATTCTGCCGCTTGAATTTTCAGAGGACATCTCTCTGGACCAAATGAGACTGATAGGTAGCTGGTCAATTATGAGTAGAGCCCGAGCTATATCGATTTTGTATGTTTATTCAATTAGTACATAAAAAATGTCATAAGGTCACAAAATTTTTTTTGGATGGAAAATACGGGAAAATAGTAAGAAGGATAATTTGCGAGAACATTCTTCAGGCTGCGATGCTGAGCCGGGCAGTCTGAACTTGACTGCCACTTGTGACCTAGTTCCGGGGGAGTTGTATCGGGATCCAAGTGAAGTCCGTACTCCCACGAATACACGGTTTTGCGTTCAACTCACCGGGAAGAGGAAACCATCGAAGGAAGAGAAGGTGAGAGGTAAAAACGGTTGTCCGTGGGTTCTCTACAATTTCGAAGTTCCACCTACGAAAGTTACCAAGGTTGGAGATGAGCGATTTTCTCGAATACACCAAGGATCGGCCTCGAGGATTATACACGTTATTCACACTTAAGATCGTCTTCCTTGAAGGGATCGATTCTTCAGCTCATTCACTACAATTTTTGTTCTGTAAAATTTTTTGTGAGCCCCAGAAAAATTACATTTTTTTTCTCATCAAAGATTTTTTCGTGTTTTCGACTTAGTCTCAGAAAAATGGCCATAAGTCCTTCAAATATTGGACTAATCACAAAAATAAAGATACAGTTGAAAAGCCCGTTAAATTTCCTATAAAATGTGAGTATTTGCAGCTCTCTCACATTAAGTTAAAATATTAAAAAGATAGACCAAAGTTTCAATTTTTTGACGTTTTTATTTTTCCGACGTTCTGCTCTTCAGGGACCCCTCGCCATACAGAATTTCAAAAAGCTCATAATTTGTTAAAAGAAAACTTAAAATTTGGAGCAACGAAGAAATAAGACTTGCCTATCGATTCCCAGCCAATAGTCGTTATGGAAGTACCTTAACCTGACTTTGGGGATCATTATTTACTGCTTGTTTCCCATTCTGAAAACGACCGCAAATTGGTTTCTCGCGTCCCGAAGAATTGTTTTCTCTTTGTCAACGAGTCAGACGTGGGGACAGTTTAATATGAGTTGTGTTTTTATCACTTCGTTTTATCACCTTCGGAGTCTTTTCAGCGAGCTTGGAGTGTGACAGTCGAGAGACCTTAAGCGGAATGCCCTTGAGACTGAAATCCTTCGCAGACGTGCTCGAACATTGTGCCCGCATGGCGGCGAGAATTCAAGCATAATTTGCGCATGATCTTGCATAACGCAAATGAAACGTGTTCCAGCAACTCACAGTTTACAAACAGAAGTGATGCATCTTATAATTTGAATTCTTGAACGGAAAGTATCAATACCGTAATCGTACCGTCAGACGTAAGTGCGTTTGAGTAGCTGAGATTTGTATGAGCGTACCACCACGTATTAGTTTTCAGGCTTCCTTGAGGGCGGCAGGGCATTCCCGGGGCAACTACGGTTACCGGAACAAAAGTAGCGCCTGCGGGACGGCGATTAACGCTTATTGATCAAGTTTCACCTATTTGATGATCACCAAAAAAAAACAATTCTTGTGAAAACCAAGTGCAATGCCAGAATAAAGGTTTGGGCAGCTCAGAAATCGAGCGAGAGCGGCATGGGAGCAGAAATAGCTAAAATAATAGCTGGATGTACAATTTTGAAAATAAAATGAAAATTCTTCGGGCTCCTAACGGAACAAATGATGTGTCACGACTCGGTACGATGAAAATTCTATTAAACCAAGGGAGGGCCGGAAGCTCAAGTGAAGTATGAACGTGCTCGACTGTCGAAACTAGCGGTTCCCAATGTCGGTGGAGAAACGATGATATTGATGGCCCTGCAATTCCTAAGGTTTCGGTACTTGGGGCTGTAATGACGCAGAACATCCTTTATCCTCGCACGTAATAAAATTACTCAGCCCTGTAA
Source organism: Nesidiocoris tenuis (assembly GCA_036186465.1). NCBI lineage: Eukaryota > Metazoa > Arthropoda > Insecta > Hemiptera > Miridae > Nesidiocoris > Nesidiocoris tenuis. Next base: position 6,169,804 of record AP028920.1, read on the forward strand.
TAATGTTGCTGCACTTCTGTTTCGCTCATCCTCTCTTCAATTTGGCCGGCCACTTTAACGTTCCTTGATCTCTCAATAATGGCGGTCGATGGCATTCGTGATGCAACTGGTGCAAAATAGGTGGCCATTATCTAATAAATGTTGCCTACAATTACGCGGTCGAGCCAGTCCTTCAAGGCGTATTCATGTAATAGCATCGTCGAGTTCGGGCCTGAAATCGAACGTGAGCGTATTTATCTGGTCATCACAAAAAATTAGTCGTTGAAGCTTAAGACGCTCATGATTGTACGATTCCAGTCGATGAGAGCACCGACAACTTCAGATTTTAGCTTGATTTGAATCATTAAAAAATATATTTCGACGTCCTGTAATTGCTTTGCAGATGGGCATTTGAGAAGAAAGTTGTCGCCTCGTCGAGGACGTGAGGGAGTGAAACAATGAGCGAAGGTAGGGACGTTACGATACTTCCGATATATCGGAGTATCGATACTTTTCTTCCGATACCACCGATATTTGTATCGATATTTTACATACGATATCATCGTGGTATCGATACTTTCTCACGATAATATCGAAAGTATCGATATTTTGTGACCGATCCCACCAATATTATCTGCGAAATTTGAAAAATTAACAATTTTGTATCCACCGTAAAACCAGCCGGTTCCGACCGGTTTGCGGCACATGGTGATGCAGAAGAAGAGAATAAGAAGAAGTGGGAAAGTTCGTAGAGCTCTAATTGCCCTTAGCTCAAGACGTTGGGTCGGAATTTCGAGGAGGAAAATCCCATGGTGAAAGGAAAACTCCCCCACGTACTGGCTGCACTGAGCCCGTGGTGCGGCTGCCCTGAGTGTTGATATTTATTAGTGATCTCTGAGCCTCGTTGCTTTCTTTTTTACGAAATCATTTCGATCGTTCTATTCAACTGCTTGTTCCGCGCTCAGCTATTTTCAAAAGGACGTAAGTAATCGAGTTACGAGTGCCTAGGGATTTTTTTCTGTGTTGAAATATACTGATTCCCTATCAATGTTCTATTTTACTCCGCAGCGTCCTGATGGGTCCTCCGACCAGCGGCGTGTGGAAGTTTTTTCGCAAGAATAACGCCAAAGATCGTTTATATCTAATTAATGTAATAATATGTTAATACTTCATTTCCCTTGTAATACCTAACGAATTTTTTTCACCAAGTGTAAAAGTATCGATAATATCGGCAGTATCGATATTTTTGATCCGATATTATCGCAATATCGATACTTTTTTGCCGATAATATCGGGTATCGATACTCTACGAAAAATATCGTATCGGAACGAGTATCGATACTTTGGTGGTATCGTAACGTCCCTAAGCGAAGGCATATCTTCAGGTTGAGGCACATCTTCAGGATATGAGTGTAGTGTGCAATGGTCCCCCCTGACTGTTAGCTGTCCATAGCGAGAAGGTCGCCACATCACTCCCCCTCTTACCAAAACAATGTAGAGGGCGAGTATGGTTGACTCGATGACAAGCAGAGATTTGTTTTTACCACCCTCTAAAACGTGGAAGAAAACATTGAATGTTTTCTCAATATTTTTGAGGGGGTGTTGTAAAAACTTTTTTTCGGACCGATTACATAGGTACTCGTACATTAATTCTGGAAACCTACAACTGGCCGAATTCAGCTGGAATACTGATCGTATGAAGCCGAGGGTATACGAACTGCCGATGATAGAATGAACCTAGTGAGAAGGTCAACACAGGTTCTTTAACCATAACTCATAGGTAACCTCATAACAACATAACTCATAGTTGGACCGAAAGAGGGCGAAAACTGCCTTCAAAACTGGCATTTGGTTTGTTTTGCAAAGTGGAAAGAAGAAATGAAATGGAAACCGTTTATTGAACGGTCAGTAGTCACCACGAACTGAGTTCCGCGAGTAAAACGAATTCGACGATTGTTTTTCTAACCGATCGCCAGCCGCCGCCTCTCGTTTTTTTGAGGGAAACATTTGTTTCTACAATACAAAAGACGCTGGCGGCAGAATAAAAAGAAAATTGGATGTCAAAAAAGGGTACCTACGGATAATTACCTACGGCAAGTCTGGAGACAGGATAGCTGGGCTGGCCCGTTATGTCACGTACCTAGTGGGCTTCTCTTTTTTCCGATCTTTTTGGTCATTTCCCTCAAAGAGCCGGGGGGACGTGCCTTTGAGACGAAACCCGAGTCCTTGGGGACAGCTAGACGCCCCAAAAGCCGATCGTCTGCAAGTGTTTTCGTGCCTTTTCGAGAATCGGCATCGCGGGTCAACTTTTTCCAGTTACCACTGTGCCGCGATATTGCAGAATCATCCCTCGTCTCAGGATCCGTTGGCGGTCTTGTACCTCACTAACCCGAATTTCAGATGTCACAACTATACCCGGTAAAATGGAATCCTGTCAGGATTATCCTGCGTAGAAGGAAAACCGTCGGTGCCTGCTTGACAACCCTCCATGTTTTGGTACGAAGATTTTACAGGAAAATTATGAAGAAATTTTATGCTCAATAAATTGAAAATAACGTTGGAAATCGAGTCTTCTTTGATTTCGTATTATACCTCCTGATGAGAGACTGAGGGTGAGACTGATGTATGACGACGTCGTCCCATGATACACATTTTGTATTTTCGATCTCCCAAGCGCTTTCGCATTTTTTTGCCTCTCCGTAGGTCAACTAGGAGAAATTTCCAATTTCATCAGCCTTCGCCTCATACCAAATTTCTGAGGACTGAGTCCTTGGAGCGAAGAAAATTCGTATTCGCGTATCTGAAGAGGGAAATCAAGATTTTTCGACCCTGCGCGTTTGTAGCTATTCAATTCCGTGTCCGGTAATCAACCTTGCGGGAATTTCGGTTGAACAGAGTTATAGGTTTTTCACAAAGGAACATCTCTGCTAACAAAACTGACAAACGAGACGTCAGAAAGTTCCCATTTCAGGGTAATGCAGGCATCTGCATCCATTCATTTGGCCGTCAGTTTGATAATCATTATTCAGCCTTCTTGTCATAGGTCGGTTAAGGTTTCTGTCGTCTATCCGACCCAATGTTCACGTCTCTGAGGGTTTTCGGTTTCAAAGGTGGGAGGTACCAAACTGCAATTGAGTCGGTATTCGGAGACTTGTGTGCCAACCATCCCCAGAACTGAATCCTCATACATTCCGCAGATATAGGCCGTTGTATCTTGTTTCAGTATTCTTATTGAATTTTCGTTACCTAATATACTACCTGTATACTTCCGAACACCACAAAAACTCACCTCATCAATCTCATCTCTCGCTCTGTGTCCAATCGAGTGTCAAACATGTAAGTAAAATTCTAAACCTAATATTCATACATCCTTCTACATTTGGTTCAAGTTATTTTACTTCAACTCGTTAACTATTCAAGACGCGTACAAAAACCTGCAAATCAAGCCTCGCTCAATTGAGCTCATCACTTCTCGTTTTGTGTAATGCAGTCTGAATGTGCTAAAAAACCTCCGCGCAACTGTCGGTAATCCAGATCCACAGAGGAGCATACGAGCAGACATAATGGCAGCAATTGGTCATCTCACTTAGCCGGCAAAAAGCTACTTTTTCTTTCTTTTCCGACTTTTTACGAGCTCAGAAGATTCTCGAGGTGGTAAATAAATCGGTCCAGTAGCCGGTGGCGAGGCCACTTTTCACAGAATAATTTTTCTCTCTCTCCGTTGCGGAGGAATGCGGTAAATGAAACGTCCCGACCGACAGCGGCGCTCCGGGGCTCGAAACTAGTCTGCGACATGCGATTACTTTTTGAAAATATGAAAAAGAAATTCTATATTATGTAGAATTAATCTGTCGATGACCCCATGTATCAGCAGCACGCTATCAGTTTTTTAACCAGAGATTTTTTTGTGTGTAGGCTCTTTCAGTTTTGGCTTTTGGGACAGTCAGACATCCAGAACTGTTTGAAGATGAGGGATCCTGGTTCCAAGATGGAGCAAGAATTATGACTTTATGTGTCTTCATGTTTATGAATCATTCGTTCTCATTCATATTCGGCTCATCGTTGGATGAATCGATGGTCCAATCTTTTGGTGTTCCAGGCACCAAAGCTTCCCCTTGGTATAAGGGGTTTCTAGAAATGATATCTGAATTGGAGAACTAAATCCACTCCATCTGATACCTACGAGTTAACACACTCAGCTCATCATCATTTTACTCAGTTTTCTCTTCTTCGGGGGAACAGGATGAACCAAGAATGTTGGAATACCCATGGCAATCGTCTTTCATATTCTTTTGTATGGATCAACTCCAGGTTATCGTTGAGGTTAACATCTTTTTCTCACAAAATATCGCCAGGAAATCGCCAGCTGGGGTAAAAAAGTTGCTGAAACAATGATGAAAAATGACCTCGTGAACTACAATATCGAGATGGGCCAGTTGTAAGAACTAGGCTGATGGGAAAGTCCTGGGCTTCGCCCTGGGAACTTGGCAACATCAGAATCACGAAGTCGTCTTCGCTTGACCCTGTTCTGCTTACTCCCTGGCGAAAATTATGTTCTAAGCTTGAAAACAGCCATTGACACTGTCGACAATGAATCTCCGGCCAGCGGCGCCTGCTGGGACCTAGTTTAAATGGCGATGGCGAGAGCTCCCTTAAATGGAGAGTGAAAAAAGGAGTTGACACCGTTCGGTGACTTTCAAGTTTTCTTCATGTCGTAGTTCCCTCGGGTCCATGTCAGGAACTATTATAATGTGCCCGGTCTCGAACGAGAATCAACGCTCGCTCCTCCGTGTGAATAGTTGCGGGAAAAGCCGGGTCACATATAATAGATAAGTAGTTGATTCCGAAAATGCATCTACCGATTATCACTTTCCTTCGGTTTCAAACATCCTTGAGATCCGACCTTAGGCCTCCGGAATGGTTCGAAAAAGCCAAAAACTCGAGAAAGGAGCCTAACTTGGCGTGAGAACTAACGAAATTTCAATTGACAGTTGTCTATCAAGGTCTCCCAAACTGCCTATCCATTTTTTTTTTTTTTGACACTATTGTCACTTAATTTAGGGCTGATTTCACCAACAATGAAAACTTGGGTCAAGCAAAATGAAAAATTTCGATTTCGTTACTGTCAAAAAAGCCCACAATCAATTTTTTGCGATCAGAACTTAGTACTAATCTACTAAATTTTCAGTCTTTTTTGCGACTCGCCAAAAAACGAACCGGTAGCCCATGTCAACAGTTATCCTGGAAATACCTATTCGTATTCGTTTGCCTTAAACCGTGATCAAATGTTGAATGGTTCAACGCCTCAGCAGATTAACGCGCGCCTGTGAAGGGGTCACGTAGCCGTGTCATCGATTAGACCCCTTTCCATTTAGTCAGACGCCTATCCGACGTTGACGTTGATTGACGCCTCATTCGTATAGCCGAAAAGTTCATAGAACGATGTCCTCTCGGAACGGAATGCCTACCAGGTTTACATGAAGGAATTTTCGTGTCAGAAGTTGTTAATTCGAGACACGATTTGTGTGAGGGGGTGTGAAGAAATTCAAAATTTGATTATACATTTTATGCTATTTTATGGTTTTTGTTCTGGAAAGTGTTTGTAAGCCCAAGGAATAATGCGCTTTTCTAGCTTTGAGGATTTTTTCGTGTTTTCGACTTATTTTCAGTAAAACGCTCATAAGTCCCTCAAATTTTGAAGTAATTACAAAAATGAGGATACCGTTGGAAAGCCCGTAAAATTTCCTATAAAACTTGATGTATTTGCAGCTTTCCAACATTAATAACATACGCATATAATTGGGAAAAAGTCAAAAGTTGCTTATTTTTTTTTATTTCCGTTAAGAGTGAGCAATCTTTGAATTCAGCCCAATTTTCTGCTTATTTACCTCAATGTTAGAGATGTTCAAATGTTGTCACATTATAGGAAATTTGATGGGCTTTCCAACGGTACCCTCATTTTTGTAATTACTTCAAAATTTGAGGGACTTATGAGCGTTTTACTGAATCTAAGTCGAAAACACGAAAAAATCTTCAAAGCAAAAAAGTAAAGTTTCTCTTGGGCTCTCAAGAAATTTTATGGAACAAAAAATGTAGCAAATGAGATAAAGAATCTTTTAAAGATGCACATTCGCATGAACACCCTGTATACCCTAAACATTTCTTCCTGCAGTCCAGTAAACCTTTATAAAACCATAAACATTCATGTCTTTGGCAATGAATTCTGTATCTTCAGAGGGCTAAAACTGAAGGACTGATGAACATGAATGGATTCTAGAATTATTAATTAAAATACTTGGTGAAAAACAATAAATTCCTTAGACGCAATTTAGCAAAGCAGGTTAAATTCCGTACTGGTAATTCTACTTGTTGCAAGCAAAGGTCACATTTCCTAGCCTATCGTTTTTAGAGACGGCGATTTTTTAAAATTAAAAGTGCATTACCGACTACATGGGTAAAAGTCGTGTACTTCACTGAGCACACAGACTGTACAGTTCGGATGTACACTTGAGAGGTTGACTTTTAAAGAAACCGTTCGCTGCTAACCGTTCCTGCATCAACGGGCGGGAAAATATTCTTATAGGGCTTTTCGAGAGCCGCGAGGGGCCATAACTCGACTGCAAGTCCCGTACAGTCCCTAGAATCCTTCCGTGTTTTCTGGCCATCGTCCGCTATACCCGGGAGTCCTTAATTGCTCCCATCGTCCTGGAAAGTGCGGGTCCCATAAAAGCGAATATCGCAGCTCACTTTATTACGGGTCACCAGGTCAAGCTGAAGGTGACCGTGGGTGAGAAATGTCAAAATTTTCCACGGGACAGTGGATTGTTTGAAGGATTCGCAAAGTGATAACAGCAATAATGAATTCAAGCTTTTAGACGAGGAGTGGAGCAAATTTGTCGAAAAAACAATACCCAAGGGTGAGATAATTGATGAGTGTTTGTTCTTGGGGAGTTTCTTATGTACGGCATCGTCCCCAAAACAAGAAAGCAACCGATTTTTACCCCTTGAAGACTCATTTCGCGAGAAAGATCATTATATTTTCGAGAGAAAGCCTTACCACCTCGAAGACGTCATTTTCGCGTTGTATTTTGTTTCAGTTGTCACTCATTCCTGTGTGCTCTGTCGCCGCATCGTGAGAACTTGCCGGTGGCGCTTGTCAACCGTGACAGCAAATCTCGGCGACGTTTTTGTCTCACAAGAACTGCAGACGTATTTTCACTTTCTGGATCGATTATTATCTAGTTTTCCGTCCTCGGGTGTCAGCAGTCAGGGAAGATATTTGGCACACAATATCTTTGTGCTTCCAACATAAAGATTATCCGAGTCAAATTGAAAACGCTAAAACACTTCTTAGTGGTATAATTTTTTCAGCTTCAGACTTCTCGAATTTCTCAAAAAATGAGAAAAGTCCATCAGACCATTCTTTTTCTTCACCTACTCAGGATTATGACTTCCTTCCCTCTTCTTCGCGTCTTATCGTCGCTTTCTGTCGATCTGACGACGACGTACCTCATATTTCAGTCGGTAATGCATGGACAATTTCTACAGACGCTACGGTGAAAGGTGAGTCTTAATTCGAAACGGGACGCAGCTTCTTTTTCTACCAATCTAGGAAGCTGACAAGTTCCTAGAGTACCTTGAGACGGAAGGAATCAGATTGTTCGATTCCTTTTAACGGACAGTTGGCCCTAATCTTCGGACTAACTTCGTATCCTTCG